>CM056504.1:17588477-18809492 GCA_029783415.1 Anisodus acutangulus | reverse complement strand
TAGTTTGAGTTCTTTGTCTCAAGAGGTTGCATTCCCTCTAGTCCCCTTGAAAGAGGAAAGGGGCCTAAGCCTGTTTAGTTCCATCTCCTTGAGTTTCAATTGGAATGCTAGGGGTTGGAGTCCTAGGGTAAGTCCCAAAGTCCTAAGTTCTTCCTTTCAATCCAAGTCGAGGTAATAGTTTCTATGGTAGGGCTAACGAGATTTCTTTTGCTTAAGGCTAGGCGTATAGATAGGTTTACGGATCTCGAGATTCGTTTCATTTCTCTGGCTAGGAATAATAAAAACTAGGAATAGCTGATTCTAGATCAATATCAATAAAAAGCAGGTTCTAGGGCAAGTGAATTTGAAAGCAGTCTCTTTTAAAGAGAGTTAGAAAAGCCAATCCAGTTGTTTCCTTGCAGCCAGTGGATGAGAGTGCCCTTACATATAGTTCCAGGCCAGTTCCTGTTTAAGTTGGAGTTTCCTATGGAAAAGGCAAAATTTCCTATGCTTAAAGAGTTTCCATAACCAGGCCTAAGCGTGAACCTATCCAATTTCAGTGTCATATGAGTCCAGAGCTAGAGCAATAAAGTAGGGATTTTTGGAAAGCGGATTATCTTCTCGGGGAAGCGGTGCTCTTTCGCATAAGCCCTTTGTTAAGTAAGGTGATGGTGCTCTTTATCTGCTGCTTTCCCTCCTGGCAAGTGACAACAAGAAAAGAAGTGAAGTAAGCTCCCCCCGATACAAGCGAGCTAAGGGGCTTGAAGTTATCCCAATACCAGAGAGACACTTCACAGAGTGTGATACTAATGGTTAGGGGGATGGTAGTAACCCAACTGCAAGCACATGAACTCGCTATACCAATAGTTCTCTGCCCGCAACCCCAGCTCCTACTTGAATGATAGAACGATTCGAAAGGGGCATACGTGCGGCTTTGACTAAACGACTAACTAAGGCTAACGGAATAACAGAATCGGAAGCGAGGCGTACTCGAAAGAAAGCTCGACCCGAAAGGAAGGGGCGTGCAATGATGGAAGTCTTACGGGCTAAGGGCATACCCATATAAAAAATTCCTAACAAAAGAAATTGGGGTGATAGACCCGCGAAGCAAAGTTTTTCCTAGCATTGAACCTTACTTCAAAGATTGGAAAGCTTACAACACAGGTAATAGAGCGAAGCCTTAGTCCGATAAAGCGATTGAAGGCGGACCAAGAGAATTACCTACGAGGATTTATTAGTCGTGCTCAAAGACTGATTCGGTTTTTCCTCAAAGGCGGATACGATTGAATTTGCTTTGGACTACGAGAGAGCTAGACAGCGGGGATGAAAGGTTTGCGAGGAAGAATCAATGGCCAATGGTTCTACAACCGCAACAGACTTACTAAAAAGACTATTCTACGACCAGCCGCCTACAACATTACACTTCCGGCATGGCATTAAGCAAGTTCCTTCTTCTGCGAATATGAGATAGACCGATAGCCGATGCGGGACTAAGGGACTGTGGGAATAGAGAAAGACCGATTCAAAGATATAGGCCAATCAAAAGGAAGATGGTGAAAGACCACCACAAAGAGACCCTCGCTCACGCCCTAGGCTTATTCGAAAACAAAAGCGGATGGACCTACCTCAAGAAAAAGCCAATCTGATTTCGGGGGCATGTAGGCGGAGAAAGGTCAAACTATAAGGTCTCGTAGGAAAAAGACAAAACGTAGGTAGGCTGCCACGCGGAGTGAAGGTAACTAGCCAATTCCCAAGGTCTAGTAAACTAAGGTGGTAGTGCGGACAAGGTTAATTCACTCTGGGATTGGTAGTCCCGTCTGCTCGACGTCGGAATAATCATTATAATACGATGATAGCACCAGATTAGCAAGAACTTCCCTGCTCTCCTCTTAGCAATGATCTGTCTAGGGCTACTTTCAAAACTGCGGATTCTGTAATAAGACCCTATTCATGGGCATTCTCCGACTTAGAATCGAATTCATACCCGGCAATCTACGATCTACCCAGCGCCTTAGTTTATGTTGAATAGGCATACCCGACTTCCAGCTAATTGTCAAATAAAGCTATCCGTGCTTAAATTCCTAGCTTGAAAGCATTCTTTGAAGCAAAAATTCCGGTAAATCAAGCCTGCGTAGAATACTTGACTTTTCCATGTGCAAGACCACAAAAAGTATTACCCCCTAAAGCTCAGCTCTGCGAAGGCCTTTCGGAGATTGACCTTTCTTTCTCTTCTTCCCGGTCTGATCGGTCGATCTCTCGTAATCGATCGCTCATATGTCCATTTCGTTCTGGCTAGCGAAGTCGGGATATTCTATGTTTAATGATAAATAGTAAAGTTATGAACTCAAGCTAGCAAAAAACAAGACTGAGGTCGATAGGGGCATTACTGGTAATTGCTAAGGTGTTTTCTGAAGTCTTAACATTGGCTAGCGCTCATCTCCAGCTCTGTTTCCAACCTTTCATTTCAGATATCATTCCCGTATGCAATACCTCTTATTTAATCTTGCTATACGTCCAAGCCTTCTCCCATCGGTAGTTGGAAGCAGAACTGAAACTGGATATAACTGAAGGAAAGGCTATATAGGTACGATAGGAGGGTATGGTTAAGCAGGTAAGCGAAGGCTCTCTCTCTCGCTCTGTGGTCTTGTGTAAAGCCTTTCCGCCTATCTATTCTTTTTTTTTCTCTTTATTCAAAGTAAGCAGATCGAAAGCACGAAAAGGAATGTCTTAGCGTGCCCTTACTCTAATTCGAAATCCGTCTCTTTCTTTCTATTCTAATTCCTCTCCCTTCATTCCTCGATCCGCTTGTAAATTCTTGGTGTAATACTCACTCGTAAATGATTGGTGTCGTAATTTCTCACTAATCGTGTGATCAGTCTCATCCGTGTAAGAATTAGGAATTCCTCTTCCAACTCGTCCCAGAATGGGCGTTATGGCAAAGAACAAGAAGAAAACTAAAGGAGAAATTTGTCCAATAGTAACAAAGGGTGCCTCCACAAAGTTGACATCCGATCCAACCTAGTAGTAAGCAATCCGCCAAAAGCAACCAAAATATTCCTTGGTGAATCGGGCGAAAACTTGAACTACGTACATACATACTTTTAAAAAGGGTAAAGCCAATGCACATATAAAAGCGGTGCTATTGCGGCTACACCTCCCGATTTGTCGGGTATACTACGAAGAATGGCATGGATCGGTAGGAAATACCATTCGCACAATATGAGGCGTGGACATCGGATTAGCGGTATATAATTGTCGGGATGCCCCAAAACATTAGCAGCATAAAAAATCCAAATGGAAAAAAAGATAGCAAAAGCTACCCAACCTACTAGATCCTTTACATAAAAATAAGGGTAAGAAGCTATTTTATCCATCTCTGAATGCACACCCAATGGATTATTGGATCCATATTGATGCAATGCGGCCAGATGAAGAAGACTGGCGCCTACTAAAATAAACGTGAGTAAATGATGGAGACTAAAAACGATTTAAGGTGGCATTGTCCACGGAGAACCCACCCCAAAGCCAAGCCACTATGGTATCTCCTACTACAGTATGGCGCTAGCTAAGCTTGTAATTACCGTAGCTCCCCAAAAGCTCATCTGACCCCAAGGTAGTACATATCCTATAAAAGCTGTCACAATCATTAATAGGAAGATTACAACTCCGAGACACCGAACAAATTCCCTAGGACTGCTATAACTGGCATGATATAGACCACGAAAAATATGAAGGTGAACCACAATGAAAAACATACTTGCCCCATTAGCATGCATATAACGGAGCAACCTTTCTTCAACATCTCTCATAATGTGTTCTACGCTGTTGAAAGCTAGATCCACATGAGGTGTGTAATGCATAGCTAAAAAAACGCCAGTCACTATCTGAATGACTAAACAAATACCAGCTAACGAACCGAACCCCCACCAATAACTAAGATTACTCGGGGTTGGATAATCTATCAAATGATGATTATGTGTGGAGGATATAGGTTGTTTAAGAAGAGAGAGTCGTTGGTTCCTTATAGTCATTTATTTTTTGCTTTCTCTTTTCTATCGTGACAACTCTTGTTCCCCCACCTTTTAGCCTTCTGGGGCCCTACTATGTATTAAAATGTGAGTACCCTTTCTTCCACCTCCGAAGGATGGAGGGGTATACAAATAAAAGCGTCGAAGGGGTCGGATCACCCTGGGTTACTGAAGAGTCGTCCGACTTCTCGGTGATCGAATAAGAGAGGTTTTTACCGCTGACGTCTAAGCTCTCAAGGACTCGGATTAGTCAACAGGAATGAAATCTAAGAAAGATTAGGAATGAAATCTAAGAAAGCTTAGGAATGAATCTAATGGAAATTTAGGTCTCTGTCCGCTTGGAATATTATTCTTTCCTCCTCGGTGAAAGAGGGCAAAAAAGGTGTGTGGGAGAAAGAATTCTAAAAGGAGAGAAGATTTCGTCCACCAAGCGGGACAGAGTGCGACCCCTAAGTAATTGGGGGTTCTCGCTCATGGGGGTCCATCTCATCTGAAAACTTTTCCTCTTCCATTAGCATAGCTAAATTTGAATAGGATGAATCAGCCTCAGGAAAAGTAAGCCCCCTTTCCTTGATTGAATTTGGCTTCGCTGCGCCCTGAATCAATCAAAAAGCTTATTGATTTGATTCATCCCATTTCATTTATTTGGGCGAGAGGGAGGCTGTGAGTCACCTGGGCTACGGGTTTTTCCGTTGGTTGATTCTCGAAATCACCTCTTGAAAAAAAAAAGGCCCTCGGTTCCAGACCCACAAATGAATAGGAAGCGAGGCGAGGGTCCTTCATTAAAGGGGGGAAAAGAGGGGTGGGGCTTTGTTCTGGGGGGGCCGCCTTGCGCAGCTTTAGAAAGGAGAGAATTTCAGAAAGTCATTCTCTCCAACCTTAACCTTTTCTATCTATCTTTAGAAGTAGGGCGAGAGAAAGTCAATATGATATTTGCGTTGGTTTTTCCAAGGAAACTAAGCACTTTTCTTCTTTCTCATTCGGAAGGCTCAGTCCCACACCCTGACTTCAATGATGGGAACAACCTCCGCACTCCGGCGCTCCACTGAACAACAGTTCTCCGCCTTACTATATTTAGAATAGTGGTCGATCCTTCGGGAGTTACATTCGTAACAACATGTAATGTTATGTTCACGCGGTGATATTCTATCTTTCCAAGAGTTCTACCCTGTACGTAGTCTATGTCCTGGGAGCATACTTGACAGAGATAGACACAGCGTTAGAGGGTCCCCACTTCGATTCCCGCCCTGTTAGCATCTACGATCCTAGATAAGGGATTAGTCCGTTAGGTCTTTTCGGTCCGGAGCCGGCTGGTAATGGACCTACTTACCTTGCTTGTAGACCTGCTGCGGAGCTAACCCTTGTTCTATTGGTTTGGTGGGTGCTACCAAGACGATTTCTTTATGCCCATCAAAGGACCTCCAGATGCTAATCCACGAAAAAGGATACGAAATTTGGAAGAACTCATATACGGAACGAGGGCGACCCGTGTAAATACATCGGTTTCTTACTCGTGCAAAGGAACTCTTTCTTGGCAACTTGGACAACAACTAACGATGTTTGTCCCGCATATCACTAGGAAGATCGGGATCTTTACAAAGGGCTTTATAAAGCTTTCGCCTCAATTCATATTTAGCCTAGCCGCGAGCAATCTACGTTTGTGATCTCGTATATTTCGCTTCTCCGACATCTTACTGACTTTCCCCCTCATCTTTTTGCAAAAAGCCGCTCCACGGTGGTAAAGTCTCATCTTGTGTGTTGGCCGAAGTTACAATAGTAACATTGAACCCTCGAATATGTTCGAAGATCTCGAAATGATCTTCCAGTTCGGGGGAGAATTCGCAAAATTCTGTTTCCATCGAGAATTGAATTGACCTTTCCCTTATTTCGACCGGAGAATCTAACAGAGACATTACTGTGGATATTCTGACCAAAAAATGTGACATTCCATGCCCTCGGAGAGTGCTTTGTCGTGCTAGGTCACTAACATATCCTTTTTTGTCTTTATTTGACCCCAAGAATGGATTGGATCGAAACGACTTTCCTGTTGAAGCCCTTTGTGTTCAGATAATTTCGACCGCACGGAATCTCCATAGCCAATTTTCCATTTTTGATAGAAGGTGCGTCTTTGGTACTACTATTATTTTACACGATCCAGAACTTCCATAACGTTGGCGTGATTCGGTTTGAGCAACGGATCCTGACGTGATACATCCTCGTAATGAAAATAGAGTGGAAACATGAGTTGATCCATAATGAGTATTAGATTGAAGTTCTCTTAAAGAAGACCGCCAGCTCCTATCCCGAAGATACAAAGCGCCCGGTCCTCTTCTCTTGTGTCGAAGTGTAGTGTAGTGTAGTGTAGTGTGGTGAGGTTTTGCCTCACAGAAAGAGTGGGAAATTGGGAGAAAAAAAGGCAGAATTTCGAATCTCAAAAAAATCTCTTTATTTTTTTTCCCCAACGACAAAGGAACTTACTACGGGGCATTTTAGGGGACTAGCCCGCTTCCCCTTACTCAATAGGGCAATTCCTCGCACATAATTAAGGGAGCCATTGAAAGGTGACTAAAACACCGTAAACGGGGACTACCCGAGCTAATGATAGAGGCAAGAACACTTTCCGGCCAAGTCCTATTAATTGATCATAACGATATCGTGGAAATCTTTGCCGCGGACCCATATATATAGGAACAGAAAAAGAATCACCTTGATACTAAACCAGATCGAGCCCGGATCTTCTTGGAAATGGGAAGATCTAGGATAGGCGACCAACCTCCTGGAGAGAGCGATGTGCATAGACCAGGTGAGTAGGGATGCAGCTCCGTGGACCGCTCGTCGGGCACGATAGGTGGTGGTATCACACCCTTCTCAAAGGAACCGTCGTGACACTCCCGCGTCATACGGCTCCGTCCGAGCGTGACCTTCCCTTTCCTTTGACCAACGGGCCCTCAAACCTTTATGATTTCGTGCGAACCTGGTCTCCATCTTGAACTTCGTTCGATGAGACCCCAGTATCGCTGTTTCCGCTTTCTAGGTCACGCCTTAACCTCGTTAGTAAGCGGAGTTGGCTAGCTGTCGGCATATCTTTTACGCCACCGGCCACATAGTCCGGCGTCTTTCATCGCATCGCATTTGCCGGGGCTGAATCCCTTTCTTGAACGATCGCCTTCGCTCGTTGGCGGAAACGCCTTGATGCGTCGTCTAGTTTGTTGGGGTGACACTCCGCTTCTTTATACTCTTAGGAGGCGAGAAACTCCCATTCCCTTCTCCTTCCTTACTCTTCCGAGGATGGTTCAGGAGCCGGTTCCGCCTCCGGTGAGGAGAAATTTCAATCGATAGGCGGTAGCTTCGACGAGCCGGGACGTGGAAGTGAAAACCCTAAACTTGAAACCCTACCCTTCTTTGCTACTCACTATCTAAGGAGCAAATCCAAGTCGGTTCTCAAGGCCCGAAGCTCGGGATTGAATACCCCTATGTTCCAAGTGACTAGCTTGGCTGGTGATGCGTTCACCCACTTGCACGCTTCCTTGCAAGCATGAAATCCTTAGTTCGCCGGGCGGTGTACTCTTATCGCTAACCCGAGAGAGGCTATACTCTAAGAGCCAACCTACTCATTATCCCTGGCCGCAAGGATTAAGAAATAGCAATGTATCGTGGTGGCGTACCTTCCGCTCAGGAACAAGAAATGGAGCTATTAAGTGTTGGTGCCGCTTTCCTTTTTCTAGCTCTTCTTTGGGTTCCCTATCGATGCAGTGTATGCCTTCGCTTGCAAGCAAGCGAAGTGGAATCACAAGAAATTTTCATACACCTAGGCCTAATTCCATCGATGAATCATTCGAGAACGAATTTCGCGAGACTAATCTAATCTTATTCAACCAACGATGGGAATTAGAGGCGAAGCCTGGGCGGTCTCTGCCTTCTTAACACGCGGCACACCAACTTGAAGTCTGATTTGAAAATCTCTCTCTACCTTCACAAAACTTCTCGCCCTTCTCGTAGTTTTGACTTGCTCTTAGGCTACCGTTGACCGGCCATGAGACCATTTCGGTCTACACACACATGGCTAAGCGCTATTGGGCGGAGCTTTCTCAATCCAAGCTAACTAATAGAAGAAAAGAGAAGAAAGGAAGATCTTATAAGAGACTCACCCCATCTTTACATAAGCAATTTCTTGAACGGAAAAAATAGATGCTTTCATGGACTACTTTGACTTTAGGGATTTGCTTTATTCAATTGGAAGTATTGATCCAATTCAAAAATTATGTTTCGCAATTTCATAATCCAATTTTTCAATGTCTAAGTGACCTTTGGATACAAATCACGAGAATATGTATTTGTTCTCGAATCTGTCATTGAGAGGAAAAGGATTAGAAGCTCTACAAAAAATAAAAAGAGTAAATGCTATTATAGAAGAAGAACCTGAAAGTGATATAGAAGAAGAATATAACCAACCCGAAGAAACAGAAATAGAATCAGAAGACATAATAAATGAAGATGCAAATAATTATCCTGAAGAAGAACTAATAGATCCTAACCTAGAAGTGATAGAAAGGAAACGAACTAGATTACCAAACCATATACCAGCAGGACAACAAGCAAAATTTAGAGAATTTGTAGGATCAATGGCACAAGGAGTAAATTACAATGGATATTTTCTAGAGTTAGACAACGTCTATGATGAACAAGAAATAGGAAGAAGAATAACAGATTGGAACCTAGGGATGTATATAGCGATAATGAACTCTACACATACGGAAAACCTAGAATATATGTACGAATTAATATCGAGAACATTAATAGAAAAAGTAGCATATTGGATAGAATCTATCGCATATCAGCTAAGAGGAGAAGTAATGAGTCATGCAACAGATTGGAAATCTATGCTAATGATATTCGATATTATATTAAAAAGAAAATTTTTAGGAGAAAAATGGCTAGTAGCCAGAGAGAATGTATTTGCAGAAAGAAAAATTGAAATAATAATGAGTTTAAACAATATGAAGTGTTGTAAGATTAATAAATTACCAGAATATACGATTAGCTTTAGCAAAATTCTTTTATGAAGCAAGATTCTTACCAGAAGAAGGTTTAATAAACCAACAACTTTATTATGACCATTTACCAACACCTTATAATACTGAAATAACTAAAGAATATACTCAACTAGAACCAAAAGAAAATACCTTAGGAGAAAGAATACGAGTATTACGAGCATTTATTACAAACCATATAGGAAAAAGAGTTTTAAAAGATATAAAAATACCCCTGAAACTAGGAAAAAATTTAGGTATAAGCGAAAGTTCAAAAAGAGAAAATTCATAAAACCTATTAACACAGAAAAAGAGAAAGTTCAAAAAGAGAAAATTCATAAAACCTATTAACACAGAAAAAGTGAAAGAATGTACATGCTGGAATTGCAATGAGAAAGGACATTATGCGAATAAATGCCTAAAACTAAAGAAAAAAGGAATAAAATACATAAATACTACACAATTTATAATGAGTTTACAACAGATTAAAGAAGACAATGCTAAATGGTATGAATATGAAGACTTTTATGTTAGTAAAACAGACGAGGAAAATGAATCAGACCTAGAGAATGTGCAGTTCATTAACCAACAATCAGAAAGTGAAACTACTTCTGAATAAAATGAACGTATTAGAAAGGGAGAAAAACAAATTATTAGAGGAAAAAGATTATTGGATACAGAGTGACCAATATATTAGATACAAATTAGTGTTAACTTCAAATACTAGTGAAACAGGAAACAAATACTATTTGGATAGACATAAAAGGTTACAAAAAACCTTGGAAAAATAATGGAAAGAATAAGCGAAATAAACTGGAAACTTATTGAGATAAGAAAATAGATACAAATACTACTGATCGATGAAGATATTAGTCAAGAAGTAAGAGAATATGAACAGGATGAGAACCTCCAACAGAGGTTAAGAGAAATGAATATTGAATAAATGGTAGCAATCTATATAGAAGCCCATATAGAATACAAACCTAATAAAATGATAAAAAAAAAGATCTTTATTGATAACGGAGCAGACTTATGCTTAGCTAGAAAAGAAGTATTAGAATCACATAAATGGAAGAGAACCAGAACACATAGAGCTAAAGTATCAGGATTCAATGAGCAATCAAAAGAATTAGATATAATAGCAGAAAACATGAGAATAGTATTAGGAAAAACCATATTCAGATTACCAATAATATATCAATTGGATAATATGAAACAGCAAGTGTTGTTAGAAAATAACTTCCTAGATTACTTTAAAACGCAAGTTATAAATAGTAACACTTTTAGCTTACAAATACCATGTAATAAATGGATAGTATTAAAAAGAATATTACCAATACATACATTAAGATTATGTACTATAAAGACTGATAGGAATAATAACCTAAAATTATTAAAAGAAAAATATCTGAATATATTAAAAACAAACTTTGGAGAAAATCCAATCCAATTATGGGAAAAAGAAAAAATATATGCAAAAATCAAGCTGATAAACGAAAATGAAATAGTAAGATCAAAACCTATCAGATACAGCCCAATAGACCAAGAGGAATTTAAAACCCAACTAAAAGAATTGTTAGATTTAAAACTAATACAAGAAAGTAAAAGCCCACATAGTAGGTCAGCCTTTTTAGTAAGGAAACATAGCGAACAGAAAAGAGGAAAAGCCAGAATGGTAATAGACTATAGAGAACTAAACAAGAAGACTATATTTGACGAATATTTTCTACCATATAAAAGAAACCTCATTAACAGATTAGAGAATAAAAAATGGTTTAGCAAATTTGATTGTAAAAGCGGTTTTTGGAAAATAAAGCTGACTAAAGAATCAAAACCCCTAACAGCCTTTAGTGCCCCTCAAGGACACTATGAATGGAACGTATTACCCTTTGGATTAAAAAATGCACCACAGATATTCCAAAGAAGGATGGATCAGGTGTTTAGAACATTAACAAATTTTTGTATAGTTTATGTCGACGACATATTAATATTTAGTGATAATCTAAATGATCATATAAAGCACCTAGAAAATTTATAACAACCATAAAGCAACACGGAATACTATTATCAGAAAAGAAATCCGAAATATTTAAAAATAGTATTGAATATCTAGGATATATTATAGATAACCGAGGATTACAACTACAAGAACATATAGTAACAAAAATAAAAAACTTCAAAGAAAAATTAGAAAGTAAAAAAGAAGTACAACAATTCCTAGGAATAATAAATTATGCTTCAGATCACATAAAATATTTACCACTCTTGAGAAAACCACTACAAGAATTAATAAAGAAAAACATAACCTTTGAATGGAAGCAAGAACATACTAAGGCTATAAAAGACATCAAGGAAAAGGTAAAATCATTACCAAAACACAGAATATCAACTGAGGAGGACCAATTAGAACTTTTACTGATGCAAGTGATATAGGATGGGGAGCAGTCCTCATAGCCTATGATAAACAGGATATAGATAAAGAAAAACCACTTATTTGTGGACACGGAGGAGGAACATGGAAACCAAATGAAAAGAATTATCATATAAATGAAAAAGAATTATTAGCGGTAAAATTTGGGATAAAGAGATTTCATTATCACTTACTACCGGTAAAATTTATTGTTACAACTGATAACACACAGGTAAAGGCCTTTATTACAAATAAAATAGATCCCTTACCAGAATTGAATAAAAGGAGAAAATGGCAATCTTTCTTTTGTTGTTATGACTTTATTGTTAAGAATATATCTGGAACTAAAAATGTTTTAGCTGATTTTCTTAGCAGATATAATAATATCGAACAACAGTGACAAGATCGAAGAATACATTACTAAAGTCATACAATCCATTATACAAACCAATGAAATCCTTATAACCAGATTACAAGAAAATACCAACACTATCAACCAGCTCAGAGAAGCCATAAAAGACTTGATAACTGTGAAAAACATACAAAGCGAATCATCATCATCCAGAACACCTATTCCTACACTGAAAAAAGAAAACCCCACCATGGGACCATTCGTATCAAAGTTAGCAACCATGCCATCAAATATACCATCTTCTTCATCACCCATATCAATGGCAGATAAACTGAAGTACACACCTGAGTACATCACAGCTTATGAGAAGATTAACAAATTTTATGATTATAAGACTAACTCTCATATTATACGAAGTACAAAAATGAGCAGGTACCCAAGATTCATATGCAGTGAACAAGCAAATCCAGAAGTGGTATCAAAACTATTCACATATGGATTTATTGACAAACTGGTAGTCGATGAGAACATGAGCAATATTGCTAAATTACCGAGTATTATTGTGGAATCCACCAGATTAATGATGGAGTCATTCGAAAAAGAAATATACGGAGTACATATTTTTTATGCATCTTTTGATTTAACTGGCAAACCGATTATAATTTGTCAGATATTCAAGACATGGAAAAATGGTACAATCAGCGGAGACGATGAAAACCTGAACAAAAAGATCCCTTGCACTTTGGACAAATTCCAAGAATGGCTAAGTGCGAAAAGGACATTCGGATTAATCACTTTGAAAACCAGGATAGAAGACATGTTGAGGGCAAAAAAGGCATGCATTATTGGGGACTCAAAGGGAGGAGAAGTTGAGGAAATTATTACCCTGTACTATGACAATGATATCATGACCCAGGATACCACAAGACTAAGTATCATGCACAAAAAAATAGTCAATATAAAATATAATCATGCAAGAGAAACAATTGAACAATATCAAAAAATAATTGGACAAAATAAAAGACTTGTGATAAGCACCATGCCTACCATACCTACTAATGTGATAAAAAGGGAAGAAAATTATGATCCTTTTGCATAAGGATCCTATTGATTATCTTAATACAGGGATCATGTAGTTTACTATGTGAAACCCAACAGAACTGGGAGCCTATAGTATTTACTACTTGCAGCCCAAAAAATGATTACTCTGAACAGGGAGCCTGTAGTATTTACTACTTGCTGCCCAAAAAATGATTACTCTGAACAGGGAGCCTGTAGTATCTACTACTTGCAGCCCAAAAATGATTACTCTGTACCGGGAGCCTGTAGTTTTCACTACTTGCAGCCCAATTTTGAATACCAATGTATTAAAGATTACTCCAAAAAATCAACGGAGCCAAAAAAGAGCATATTACACCTGAAAAGAAGGAAACATTATCAGCAAGATATATTATCAGCAGAAGAAGACAACCAGCTTTTGAAAAAGAAGCAGAAAAAGACAAAACAACTTTTGAAAAGTAGCCGACAAACTGTAGCAATTACTATTCACTTTATGACTTTTGAAAAGTAATTACTATTTACTTTACGACTTTTGAAAAAAGCAATGAATAGTGAAAAGCCGAGGTCATCTATATAAGGAGTCTCTTTGTAATCTGAACATTCATTCGAAAAATTTGAGAACTTCAATACAATTCTTCACTTGAGAATCCATATGTCTAGCTAAACTCTTTCATTGTCTATAATCTAGATCGGTGAGATTATCATAATACCAGAGAAGAAAACACTTTGAGAGATTATAATTATTACCATATCAGTCTAGAAACTAACACCTTAGTGAGAATCTCAGAGGATATTCCGTCGAGAATTCCCAGGCACGCAGGCCAATTATCCTGCAAGTCTGAGGAAGGAGAAGGGAGGCAGAGCTAGGGTAAGGTTGATATCTCCGGTGATCTGAAATTCTGATTAAGAGGTACGTTTTTTAGACTAGTATGTTTTAAATTATTATCTGGATAAATGTTAATCTCTGCAATTATGATACTTACACTGATTATAGGTTATAGACTTTTATTTAAAAAATGAAATTCGAGTTAATACTACGCACTCCCCTATTACATGCTTATTATGCTTATTATTTGATAAACTTGATAAACTCTGAGAATATTTTATCAACCTGCCGTCTATATTCCTACCCTCTTTAGGGTTATTAGATGAGAAAAAGATCCGCCACCGAATTTCCCACGCTACTCTTAACTTTAAATTTATGTGTTGTCGATTTATTATTTATTTAGTCCCTGACATTAAGTTCTTTACTGAAACTAAGGTGGCATACATTTTACTAACAATTTCTCTTCTTTTGTGAGACGTTATAATAATTGGAGACCGGCTAGAACACAGTATCTTGAATAATGAATAATCCAAGGATTGATTTTCTAGGTATTCTTTGTTAATTTGGCGCTTCGTCGACAAGGTAAGTCTCCTGGACTCCGCAACTTTTATTTCCTCGTACGGGTAGTTGTGCGTAGATTACTTTCTTCCTTAAATTTTTATGTTGCTTGAATACCTTAATCGTTCTATTTGGAAGCAACCAGGTCAGTCCTTTAATCTTCGCGATTTCCTTTCTTTTCTTTGTACGCATAGTATGGGATGTTGGTTGTAATTTGTAAATGTTCTTGAATATGCTTGTTGAATATGTTTAGCATTAGTTTCTTGTCCCTCTTTGGATTCTGGCTACCTTCAATATGATAGACGTCCCAAAAGCATGATTACGTGATTAAAATTTACCATCCATGAGTGAACCTTGATTCTATCGGTATATATTTCAAAATGTTGTGTTTTTCCTTTGTCTATGTAGAAATCAATATTTAGCTCTAAGCATAGAGACCATTGAATATGAATAAAAAATGGAAACGGGCATTTGGACATTTTGTTATTGTTAATAATCATTATGTGGTCTTTGTTTGAACATATAGGAACTAAGAAATCTAGTATAAATTAATATTATTCGGTTAACTAGATTTTGCATGCATCGATGTTTAAAAGCCTATAAAAGTGAGCTTAAATTATCTGAATTATGTGTTTAATTTCCTTCTTCTTGCTTAGGCATATCACTTAATCCCACATAATGTTAAATTCGTCCGGACATTTGTGGACCTCGAAAGGTGCTTAACACCTTTCTACTGAGGTAATTCGAACTCTTACCCGATCTTTGGTGACGTAGATTATTAAACAGAGTTATTTGCAATTAGTAGTAGTAAATGGTGCCCTAACGCACCTTAATTCTTTAGGTGGCGACTCTTCTCTTTTAAATCCTAAAAGAGTTGTCACGCGACGAGGCCCATCTTTCGTGAGGAAAATGAGGAGAAAGGAAGATGGATGACAAAGACAAGTGCAAAAGTTGCTTAACATATGGAGGATCTAACCACATGTTAGAAAAACATGCACCATGAGGAACGGGATAGAAAAAGGCTATGCTAGCTGCATGGAACTCAGAAAATAAAGAAGTATCATAGGATGAACAGGAGGAGTCTGATGGTATTGCTACTATAGCCTCAAGCTCAGACACAAGAAATGATAAGGTAAGAACTCCGGATCTAAAAAAGGTTGATCGTCTCTCCAGGTTAAGGTTGATAACTTCAATAGTCTCTTTAACTGACGAATATCAAGATTTAAGGTAAAAAAAAACTGAGTTGTTTAGCAGCTGCGAATCAGTATATTGCAGGGCCAACAACCCTACGAAAAAGGAGATAATATCCTCCTTCAAAGAATATATAGAGAAACCTGATTCACCTTCCTTGTTTTACAAACACAAACTGAAGACCTTGAAAAGGTACATGCAGAAGAAATATATGAGACTCTATCTGGAAAAACCAATCAATACAAGACCAAATATCCAATCAGAAGAGGATACACGATGAGAAAGCTGCAAGTTGCAAACATACTCCTCAAAAATACTGGGAGAGATGGAACAAATGTAGAAATCAAGATTTCGCTTTGATGGATCATAGAGGAGTCAAGAAAAATAATGAAAAGGAGAAAGGAACCATGCAGATCAGGGTTCCTGAAACTAACTTCTGATTATTTTTCAGGACAAAGTGACAAGAGCAAGCAAAATTGATACTTGAAGAAAGCTTGCTCAAATTTTATATTGTAGGTCAAACAACAATTTTGTCACTCTCCAAAATAAAAAGAAAGAAAATGCATATCGACAGGGGGAACATGGGCTGAACTCCTTATGAAAAACTGGTAAAAAATTCTAAACCTTGAAGATTGGTCGATACTCAGGGTACTACCTTGAAGGAGGTATATGAACTGAAGAGGTCTTGATCTTGTCCTAACTAAAAAGAGTTGAATATTGGTTATAAACTGCAATTACATAGTATGATTGGCTAGAGTAAGGTTATGTCATGATAAGAATGCTTTAATTGAGTAATATTCTGCTCAGTTTTATACATTATGTTGTATGTCATTTATCATTACAGAGTTTTATCTCATATGAAATCTAACGAATATTGAGAGCTACGATAATTGGCCGGGATATTGATACTGCAGATAAACTGATCAAAGATTTAAGGTGAGTACTCTATCTTCATGTTGTAAACAAATATATTGGCCATAAAATTGACTTCTTCTATCCCATCATCCAATAGGCTATCCAATATTGAGTGTAACCATCATAATCCCTAAAAGAGCATGTCACTATAGTGGCTAGCATAAGAAAAAAGACAATTATCAGATTAGTCACCTCCTAAGACATGTCCCTAGATTAACTCTTAAATGAAAAAAGTAACTCCTCAACTTTCAAACATACTTTCTCCCATCTGTATTTCCCGCCAAAATTCTAATATTTCATACCACTCTCATCTTCATCTTCTGTCTCTGAAAACCCTCACTCTCTTCCAAGATCTTGAATGCTCTACTCACTCATCCTACACTAAAATGGAACGCTCAGTACCAAACACTACATCCTCCCAAAAATCCCTAGTTACTTCTTCAGATCTTCTCAATCCTAACCCTACCAATGTCACCCCCAGTATACCTGTCGAGCCCAATCAACGCCATAATCCACAGGGAATCTAAGAAAAAATCGATCAGCAAAATGAGCCCAAAAACTCTGATGACTCTTAGATTGAACCACCTTTGGTGGAATTTTCAGACCACTCCAATGTATTAGACAGCCCTAGTGATCTTATGGAGGTAAAGACTAAAGTGATCAAAATCTTGATTTGCTGGCGGTCAGATGCACAGGGAACTTGATATACAAGATTGCCTCAACAGGTAAACCTAATCATTATCTACAAAGTTTTAATTATCGAAGAAACTGGGGTAGCCCATGTGGTATCTTTCATTGAAGATTTAAGGGTTGAGAAGGGAGAAATTGAGGCAGATAAAGGAGAATCACATAGTGAGGGGGAATCCTTGAGAAACTCCACAACTTAAGAAGTTTCATTTAATGGAGAAATAGAGACAAAAAGTAGGGTAAGCCTAGCTGATAGTGGTGATAGAAAATTGAACTATGAGAGAAACCTACTGTGGTTGAACAATGAATAAAAGAGGAAGGGGTAGATGTGTTGAGGTGTCTTGATGAACAAGAGAATTCTCCATTGATAAATGAACATGTACCCATGGAATAAATAGAAAGACTTGTTCAAATAGCAGAACCAGATGTTTTGCTAGATCACTCTTCGTATCCTGATTCTGGTACGAATGTAGCTAATGAAGAAGGCTATGATGATGATGATGTGCTCATTGTTGAGGTCACAAATGGAAGGGAAAGGATGTCGTCACTCCAAAATCAAAATCATCTATTGTGAATAAACATGTTCACAAACCTGTTTAAGCTAAGAAAAGGTCACAGACAAAATTAGTGGATGGGGAAATTGAAAGTGAGAAAGATGAGTCCACTGAAGATTCAGACTTCAATTGAATTGATGATTAAAGTGAATCATAAGAAGTACAAAATCCTACTCAAAAAATAATAACGATGATTAAAAGGAAGATTGTGCTTAGGGGAAGAGTAGTTACTAGTTACGGAGGCCCTGAGATAGACACATTGTTACAAAAACTTAAGCGTCAAGGATGGAGTAATTTGTTCTTTCCAAGAAGATAAAATAGGAAGATGTGCAAGGAACAGGTTACTAAATTCTATGCAAATGCTACTTTTACTGGAGAACAAATTATTAGCACTATGCTGGGAGTTAAGATTGTTTTGACTCCTCGAAGGGAGATTCTGAGCGTGCCCTCAAGAGGTTAGTCAAAGTATGTTAAGAATGATTGGCCATCACTTGAGGGAATGTCATCAGCACTAGAAATCACAAGGAAACTGTGTGGAAATCCAACAGTTATGGAGCATAGGAGGGTGCAGAAGAGAGAGATGCCCAAGGTGTATCAGTTATATTTTGAGGTGGTGCATCGCATGATTATGCCCCAAAAGAAAGGAAGAGACCATGTAGGCTTTTTGGACATGGAATTAATAGAACTTCTTGACACTAAAGTCTAAATAAACCTACCTAGTCTCATGATTCAGCACATTCATAAGATCACTCTACAGGAACATAAAGGTCATGGGTTGGCGTTTGGGTTCTGGCTGGCTGACATCATTGAATAGTATAGAGTACCACTTAAAGTCTGGAAATATCAAACTATAAAAGATGTCATTAGTGTATTGAATCAGGGTATTCAATCATCTCTGAATGCAAAAGCTGAGATACAAACATTGAGAGACCTATTTGCTGCCAAGAAGGCTGGAAATGCAGTGCTGAAAGAAAAACATGAGAACAACATATACTCATTGCATGTGAAGTATGGGTGTGAGGAAGAAGCTCTTAAAGGACAAGTTAAAAGTCTACAGGCCACCCTGGATAAAGGAAGGGAAGAAAACCCCTTTGTCATCATCAAAAAGTGGGAATTTGTTGACATTAGCAAGAATGACAAGTGTTAATTTTGATGATTGACAAAGAGAGTGCAAAAGTTGAATTGATAAAGAGAGCGCAAAAACTGAATGAACCAGGTCTGTGAACTTAATCTATGAAAGGGAAGATACAATACAGGGTTGATCAAATTAGGCTCAGAGTAAAGGTGAATGAACCATGTCTAATAACATGTTTTGTATCAGACACAACAGCCAGATAGAGTTGACAGTAACAAATGCAAGGAACAAGTCCAGGAATGTGTTCATTCTCAGAGTCCTACCGCGAGTATAATTTGTGTTTTTATGGTAAAGACTTGGCGTAAAAGGCTGCAGGATCTCTTGCAATACATATCAAAATTCTTTAGAGTCCTACAAGGAAACTAAAGATGCATGAAGGTATAAGAATCCTAAACCAACTCAAACCATTTTCTACCATGATGAGTCATACCATGTAGAGTTTAGGTCAGTCGCGTTGATGAAGAGAAAATTTATACATATCAAGTCTTGCCATGAAGAAACTTATGCACTCAGAAAGAGAGAAAGTTAGAAACTTGAGCAAACCTAGCCAAGCATATTGAGAGAATTCCGATTTCATTAGTGTGACCCTAATACTATGAAGAAGACTAAAGGAGTTGTTCTACTGAATAATATTTTCCAGTTATTAAGTCTAGACTCTTGTATTAGGTTGTTTATCGAGTTATACCTTTATCCATTTTTCTAGAAGCAATTGTAATAGGTATAAACGGTTAGCCAAATTCAACTTCAAGTTAGGGATCAACTTGTAGTGGGGTGGACAGTTTGGGTAGATTGTTGAGATAGGAATTGGAGTTTATAGTTCCTAGGTTACAGAGTTTGTAACTTGAATTTGCAGAGGCTCGCGTTGTAGTGGAGTTGGGGTTAAATCTTACAGAGGTGTAGGTTGTGGTTTTTTCTACTCTTGTAAGCCAAGCGGTTTACACATAAAAGTGTTGTGTCCTTACTTTATTGTTGTTTTTTATTCCACAAACACTACGCATATAACAGGTTGGGTAATTTGTTTCATCCTATAGGCAAAAATTAGGTATCGCATAGGATAGAGATCTAAGTGTGCAGAATAACAGCCTTGTTGTTGGTCTGTTAACTCGTACTGAGGACTTGTCGACCTTTTATATATATATATATATATATATATATATATATATATATATATATGTGTGTGTGTGTGTGTGTGTGTGTGTGTGTGTGTGTGTGTTTGGGTTTACCTTCCCTTTTCAGGTTAATACGTTCAGATTAATTTTCTGTCTATATGTTGTGGCCTTGCTGGCCCTATCAGTGTTATTTTTCTATCTTACAGCTTGTGATAATTCATAATTTTTTTTGGCCCAGACTTCCTATATGTTTAGACCACATGGTTTCAGAGTGGTACGCTCGGGCTAATGAGGCATTGGGTGCCGGTCGCACCTCCTCAGGTTTGGGACGTGACATTGCTCAATGGAGTAAAAAATCACGACCTATTTTCTATAAGATTTAATAAAACTTTTACTATAAATTGGAGAAATAACAGGTGTACAACTTCCTTGTCAAGCCAAAAGGATTTGTTCCTCAAATATTCTGTCTATAATTCTAGAAATAATTTTAGCAACAACACGTATCACCAATACTTGCAAAGGTAAAAGAGAAACCACTATCAGAACCTAACTATTACAATAAAATAACTAGAAGGATAAATCTTGATAATGCGCGGGTTCTTCGTTGATCAGTTGGCTTTTTCTGAGATCATGGTGTTGATTGCGCTGACACTTGTCTCTCATTGGAATTTGTAGTTTAGTTGGCTTTGTGGTTGAGTTCCAATTCTCCTTCGTGCTGTGTATATATAGTAGTAGTTGCCACCTTTAGTTCTTGAATCCTTGAAGGTTTTGATTTCATTAATTGTACCCGAAAATCAAACCTTGTAAAACTTGGATCTTCCTTTCTTTCCTTGTATGCGTGTTGGCTTTCTTGTCCTACTTTAATGCTAATTTCCATGTTATTCAACTTATGGTATATTGTATAATATTACCATAACGGAAGTCCAACTCTTCGTAGATTAAGAATCAGTCAATATTCCATTTTCTCCAAGCCGCCATGAAATAGCTTAAGTCTCTGGTTGCGTAAGGATCAATTCCTATGAGCACTTCTTCATGAATGTTGCTACTGCTTCACTAAATTCTTTGGATAGTTGATTCTTCAAGTGACTTCCTCCTTATTTCTCTAATTGATTGTCTTGGGTGCATTGTTTGCTAAATCATCAAAACTTCAATGTATAGACCATAATTATTGAGCCAGTAGCTACTCAACAACCCCTTTGTCCAAATTTTCAAATGTGTGGCTAATCACAATAGCCAAATCTGGTGTATCCATGTCACATATTGTAGCATAATCTCCCATACATACACTATCTCGTCCAGATGAATCTCATTCATTCTGAACAATGTTAGCACGTTGCAGTTTTCCATCTACACATTTACCTCCTGTTATTGGAGACAGATATCAATAGCTTCCTTTTCATTATTATCATTCTCCTGCTGACTTGTATGTTGGTCTGTTCCATCCCAGAATTTTTAGTAACCTGATTGTTCTATTTCTGTAATTCCTCACTCAGCTCTTCACTACATGAATTTTGTTTTTCAGTATCATTGGATACCTGCACACTGTCCTGTTAGACCTATTGATCTTGGACGACTTCTCCTGCTTTAATATCCTTATAGCGCAGAAAACTATTGTTGTTTTCTGGTGCGTCTGAAAATGTGATTTTTTTGTCGTAAATGTGAACTTTTCGGTTGCAAAGGCGATGATCTCTGAGTTTAAAAATTCTTACTTCGCATCTGTTTTTCAAAATCAATTTTGGGAGTACTAGAGCTCGGATTTGGGCAATTTTCTCGGTGTTCTCATTTCAATGTGGGGGTTAGTATCTAACCTTAATTTCTGTATTTACACATGATTACATTTCGTTAATTAATGAATTAATCTATATTTTGGCTGGGATTTAGGATTTTTAGCCCTAAAACATAAGGAGATGAAATTTATGGATTTGAAGGTTGATTTGAAGTCGATTTGGGATAAAATTTAAGATATGAGTTCAGTATGGAACGGGTAACCTGATTTTGCAATGAAATTTGCTTTTGTCCTCCGGAGCTCAGGATTGACTTTTGGATTGACTTTTTGGGTACAGAATAATAATATAATAATATGAGTGTCTACGGACTCCTATGCTTAGGTAGATTATATACTTGAATAGATTGGAATAATTCATAGGCTTTGAGGAAAGTCTAGGCCACGTTGTGAGCATTTGGGCTTCAAAACTAAAGCAAGCTGATACTTTCTAGACCCCTTTTGAAGTGATTGTGTTGAAATCAATTAATTAAGAGAAGAAATGGAGAATGGGGTCCCGTATAGGTGAAATGACGAGCACGTATATGGGCACCGGTGCCATTTTATGAGTAATTGTTGGATACTTAGTTGTTTGCGACTGAATGATGATGTTAGTGAACATTGTTTTTTTTTTCAGAAAAACCAACTAGCACACACCTAGTTGTCTATTTATTAAACAAAGATCAAAGTATATACAGAAGAAAATCAAAAGCCGAAGCTAAACTAATACAAGATAAGGCCAAAAGTTCCTCTAATCATGCTAAAGTTATATACTACATTAAGACTAATTTTAAACTGCAACTGAATCCCAAGACTCGGTTTGATGCCATATCAAATCACCTAAAAGCTATTTCCAGATGCTATGGGTTCAAGTACCAACAGAAGAATACTTCAAACTTAGAATAGTGTAGTTTCAGGCCTCAATAAATGTAGTATGCAGCTTCTGGTGTAACTAGTGAACCTTCATATTGAGTAAACGGGAGTCTATATCATCCATTGATCATAACTTCTATTGAGATTCTTCCAATAGAATGAACTAAAAGTCAATGTTAGTGGACATTGAGAATATGATTAATTGAGTTTCTAGCTAAACCATGGTTACTCATCACTCCTCGTTTCTCGTACATTTGACGTATATGATCTGATTAAGAGCATTTTCTCATAATAAATATGTGCCCCATGGGTAAACTTGACTTCCATGCTCTCACATGATATCTCATTCATATTAGCATTTGTTGGATCATATGATTATATATAGCCTGTTGTGGTCCGTTGGACCTGATTTCAGGTGGAGTAATGATATTTTAGCCTTGAATGGTTGCTTGCTTGTTGTGATCTTGAAAGATCTAGTTCTGACTCGGTATATGGACCTCGCAGTCCCCCATGAGTCACGACTACCTGACAGTTGCGTGTGTATATTTGTTGACTTCAGGCCATTGCATTGCATCACATCTCATCCTTATCTGATTTTATTGATGTGTTTTGATTCGTCTTTGGATTCTTGGGAAGAATCGATTTTACCTGCTTATTTGGTTTAATATAAGAAAATTATTTGATTTGTAGAGTCATTTTACCTCTGATCTGTGTAGTTGTTGATTCTTGTTAATTAGCTGATTAGTGGGTTTATCCTATCTCTTGGATGTTCAGGTTTAACTCTATAATTTTGTTGAGTTGTTTCCTAACCAAGTGCGGAGGTAAGCATTGGGAAGGCCAAACCTCGTCAGCACTTCAGTTTAGGATCTGTCGACAATGTTGCTAAATACACGTGTTGCTGATACTCACTCTACACTTGCTTTACCTTATGTGTGCAGGGCGGGGTGCATTTGATCGTTGAGGATTTTCTCTTGGAGTAAATAGGGTTAGCTGCTTTCCTTATTTGCATCACCAGACTCCATTTCTCTACTATTCTTTAAGATATTTATGTTGTCTATTTTAGATTTGAAATTTTTTATTAGTCTCTCTTGTACTTAACCAGGTCTTGAGAGGTATGCCATTTATTTCTGTATACTGTTGGTTATGAAACACTGACATCCTCCGCATCTTCTTATTTTTCATTCCCGCTACTCAATTCAAAACCTCAATTATTTGTACATTTTCTGAAAATTCTCGAAACATTTAATCATTTTTTGCTTGGATTATTCACCCAGGTTGAAAATGACGTCAACAAAACTGCAAAGCTTAAAAGTAGGGGTGGGGTGCGGTAGTTCATGTGTGCTTGTTTTGTCAAATTGATATTATAATTAGTTAGGTTTTGAAATTGGCAATAAATAGTAACTCCAAAATATTTGGGGATTGAAACATTTTGATGAATGTTGATTCAATGTTTTTGGTCGCTCAAAATTTGCTGAAACTTTAGGAAATTCAGCGGTTGAATTTTTCTCTTTGTTTTGACTGATCAAAAAAGTGATAGCATTTCTCGAGCCTCCATTGTTGTCAGTGAGCTCCACGCCAAAAAAATTATAATCCTAATTTGTTATAACTAGTCTAAATTTAAATTTAAAACTATGTGTTAATTGTAGAGATTGGTTTTAATAACTGATTGTAATGCTTCATTTATTTTTATTAAGATTAAACGTCTGAATCTGAATGCATATCTAAATAATTAAGATATTGTTTTTAGATCTAAACACTTAATGATTAAAACTATTTATTTTTCAACATCTGAATATGCATAATGTATTTTCTAAACATACTAAATATATAATTTAAATAAAAAGGTAATTAAATATTAAAAAATCAATATAAATCTAATAAAATAAAATTATTATTTTATAAAAAATGAAACATGTATGTTTGCTAGTGACGGTGGAGATGCTTTGTACTGGTAGTGGTAGTGGTAGTTGTGATGGTGGAGGTGGTTGGTGTTGTAGTGATTGTCGCGATGGTGGTGGGGGTTGTGATGGTGGAGTTGGCTGATGTTGTAACACCTTGTACCTTAAAACTAAGCCTTATTCATGATCCATAAGGTAGGAAAACAAAACGGAGAGTTTATGCTGGAAAACCAGGTTCAGCTCTGCAGAGGATATTTAACGACAGGAGGTACAGACCGAACGTTCGACGGCCCGTCAATCTTCTCTGTCTCTTAAATTCCTAATTTCACCTCTATGGAAATTTTCAAAAAACGACGGTCCGTTTAATCGGATCGTCGAATGGACCGTCAATTCTCCCCGACAACAAACATTATAAATACGACACTTGATTCAAAAAATCAGTTTTTCTTATTCTCAAACCCTAGAACGAAGGGTCTCTCTTCCTGTTACACCCCGTATTTTCGCGCTAGTATACAATATAAATAAAGTAACATAAAGTCCAGTGAGGCTAAGATCCCATATTGGGATGAAAATAAGTTTAAACAAGTGTTACGAAAGATTCGTAAGATTTCGGGGTCAAACGAATCAAACAAACTAGGTTCGCCGAAACTCGGGGAAAGACAAACGAAATTTCAGACCTAATTTTTGGCCCATATTGTCGGGGGTATATATCCTAGTATATAAGTTGTTATGGGGTGCACAATATATCTACATTCGAGTTCAGTGATTCTACTTTCCGAGACTCCGCAGACAACCAGTTTGGGACGATGGCCAGCACGAAGCGACCTTTATAGCGCCCTTAGGGCGGTGGAAATTTCCAGATTGATAACTAAAGTAGTGTAGTCCCTTTCTCTTTCATATCATGACCTAATCAACAACAACAAAAAACTCTCCCAAACCCTCTCTAATAGTTCTCATATGATCCAAGGCCAAAATCAAAGGCAAACCAAGTAAATCTAATGTGAAGAATTCCGTGGTCGTCGTCCTATCGATTTTCTCCTTATTGTGCTGATTTTGGAGACTCCTTAAAAGTGAAGTGATCTTGAAATTGAAGGAATTCTTGTGCTTGGAGGTAAGTTCCATCATCTCCTTCTTGTTCTGAAGTTTATACAAGTTGTAGAAATGTTATTACGAAGAGGTTTACAGCAAATTCTTGAAGGAACTTGAAATTTGGTTGTGTATTGTGAGCTGCTCGTTTGGGGCTATTTGGTGATGATTAGTTGCTGGAAATTGTAGACTATTGTTGGTTATTGTATGAGGAAGATAAGGAAGTTCATTTAAGCTAAAGAAATTTCCTTGTTTATTAGTTGCCATTGTTATGACTTATAGAAGTTCTACGCACATAAGATGTTTGATAAAATGTCTAAGTGAAGACTACCTTTAGTTATTGATCCGAAATTGATCCAAATCATTCATATAATGTAGATACTCATTCGTAGAGCTTACGAGGACTCGAAAAACTTGAATAGCTTTGACGACAAAGGTATGCAAGGATTTTCCTTCTTTTTGGCATAACTCGATGTGTGAAGCATAACCGTTGTGTTGCTACATAAATTACTCTACTCTTAATAGTTAAGGATGATCAAGTCATCGACTCCTATGTTGAAAGAATATCCAAGCATGTTTCTAAGACCTTAACAAGGCACACCGAAAAAGATATTAATGTTCCCAATGTTAACCAAAGGTGTAAAGGATATTGTGTCACTCCGGATGTTTTATTATTATTCATGAATTTCATTTGCAATGCATTCATATGTTATCCTGGACCACTTGTGCTATGCACATTACTATATGGTAAATATTATATATAAAGTATGGGAATTGGGGAAAAGGGAAAAAGGCGTTATATACGCACACCGCCTGCAGCTGGTACAAACTATCACGAAAGAGCCTGAAGATGACAATATGGTGTGATGATGTGATGCCCTTGTGTGGAGATATAACCTGATGCCCACAGAGGCGGTTATGGGAGGATTCCTGTGTAGACATTAGTATACCGCATTTGCATTGTGCATACATTCATTAACCATGATATGATATGATGCCCACAGAGGCTGTTATGGTAAGAAAGATGCCCGATGAGGCCGATGTATATGGAAACTGCATCATGCATAACATTTAGGCATACGTGTTAGGGCCCTCAGAGGCATTTACTAATGTTCAGTTGTTTCTGTTTCAGACTATGATATATCTCTGCTATGTTATTTCTTATGCCTGACATACTCAGTGCATCAGTCGTACTGGCGTCCCTTTTGCCGGGGGGACGCTGCATTTTATGCCCGCAGGTTCATATTGAGAGAGTGACGATTCACACTAGTAGGTTGCTGGTACAACTGGTATTGGGAGCACTCTATTCGTTTAGGAGTTGCGGTTTGGTCGTGGTATTTTTACTCTTTAGAGGCTTGTAGATAGGTGTCATGTGGTTAGTTGTCATGTATGGCCTTGCCGGCCCTAGTATATAAATATGTAAGTTGGGGTTGTTGGGTTGAAACTTCATATTGTCTATCATGGCTCAGCCTGTGTTTAAACATGTTTAAGAGTGGATTGTAGATGTGGCGCCCGGCGGGTAGGGTTCGGGTGCCCGTCGCGGTCCTCCGATTTGGGTCGTGACAAACTTGGTATCAGAGCATGTCTGTCCTAGGGAGTCTACAAGCCGTGTCTAGTACAGTCTTATTTATAGGTGTGTTGCGTGCCACACTTATAAACAGGAGGCTGCAAGGCATTTAGGGATGGTTTCCATTCTTTCATATCATAAATCGTACAGTAGAGTTGAGTCTTAAGAATTCGAGTTTAACTCGTTCCTTATACTATTTCGGTTATGTCGGTTACCAAAAAGACTTCGGTTAGTTCATATTCGTAGCCAGTAAATTAGCGACTTCTACTAGACGATTGATACGCCAGAAGTGCCGTATTATGTAAAAGGTTTCGAGATTATGAGAAGTTGTCCCACCCCTATACGGAAGAGATAATACAAGTCGGGAGAGAAAAATGTTTGCTTTGGGAGTACTTGTATTGTGAAGCCTAGTGATGCTAATCAACTTGGACAACCTGTTTTGAGGCTTTTTACATCTGTTTTGGTGCACTCAAGCAAGCATTCATGAATGTTAGGAAATGCATAAGCATAGATGGTTGTTTCTTAAAAGGAACAAGTAGGGGACAATTGTTGGTTGCTGCAACAGAGGAATGACACTACACTTTGAGCTGAACTAGTGTTGAATCTGCTGTTGTTTTCCTCCTACACCTGATGTTTTAGAAGAAATGAATATTCAGTTGCACTTGGAATTCTTAAGTTGGTTGTACTATTTGATAAGCTATTGTTGGGCATGTGTTCTGGCTACTCTTCAGCAGTTGCTGCTATAAATTGTTGTCCTCTTTAAAATAACAAGATGATGTGTTACACTTGATAAGAGCAAATTGCCACTGCTTTTTAAGGGTAAATAGTTGTTGCTGCTTGGTTTGCATTTGCTGCATTGTATAGCTGAGCCATACTACTCAGAAGTAAGCAGATACTACACTTGAGATATTGCTACTGCATTTTGACCATTTTGCTAGTCCATTTTTGGGCTATTTGCTGCTACATTATGGCCAAACAACTTTGCTACACTTTGAACCTCCTAGTTGCAGTGTGTTTGATGAATTCACCTACCAAGCAGCTTGTTGCATCTTGCTAAAATTCATTTGCTGCTTGGTAGCAGCTGCTGCTTGGTAGCAGCTGCTGCAATATTTGAAATGCAAACTAATACCTTTGAGATGCTACACTTGAAAAGAGAAATATAGCAACAACCATATTTTGATGCGCTATTGTTTCTGATGAAGAACGGATTGCTACACTTCTGATATTTCATTGATTTGGATGGATATTACACTTGGGCCGATGAGAAATATTTTGGGGTCATGCCTTTTCCGAAAAGGTTGTCCCTCAGTTAAGACATTTCAGTTAAAGGCAGAAATGTTTTTTTTGTTTAATGATGAATAAAAGGAAGAATTCCAACAAGGAGGATAAATGTGGATGAGATTATAATTATGTGGGTCTCACAAGGTATGATTACTTCAGAATAGCGTAAGGACCAATGGTAGAGGAGGGACAATAAGAACTCATCGGCCAAAGATGGCGATTCTCTAATGTTCAAGAAGATAATATGGGAAACATTTAAGATAAGAGACCCCCAAGGCAACTTGAAATGAAAATGTAAAGGTAAGACGAATGAGAACTTGATCGACGGGAGATCTAAGAATGACAAAACAAGAAAGCGTGACAAGTTATTGGATCATGCAACACTGTGAAATGAGTCTAAACATACGAAGCATCGGTTCCACAACATATG
Organism: Anisodus acutangulus; assembly: GCA_029783415.1. Lineage (NCBI taxonomy): Eukaryota > Viridiplantae > Streptophyta > Magnoliopsida > Solanales > Solanaceae > Anisodus > Anisodus acutangulus. The sequence continues at coordinate 18,780,762 of CM056504.1, read as the reverse complement.
TAGTCATACATGTCAGAAAGTATGTAAACGAAAGTAACAATGAGTAAAGCTCGAGATTAGCGTCTAAACATGTGAAAATGGGTCAATGACGCCTACGGATATACGGTAGACATTAAAGGTATATGTCAAAGAGATAGTGGTATAATGAAGATGAAATGTCAGGAAAATACAGATGTCTATAAGCATTTATGAACTGACCAAAGGTTCTATGGGACAGATAAAATAATGGGTTTACAACTTAACAAGATCGAGGGTATTTGTTTCCCGAAGCGCCATTGACAGAAGGTCTTAGCCATGAGGCAAGTGAAGGAATTTGAACCTAAGTATAATGACCAGGTGTAGAAATAGTAGCCAATGTCAGGTACTGCAAATTCTTCAGAATCTTCCACGTATTAAATGAGGGAATAAGTTAACAATTCATCTTTTAAGAGGTAGTAACATCAAGGATTGGAATCAGGAGCAATGTTTAAGATTACGTATGTATTACCAGAATTAAGAGGAGTACAACAAGCAAGAAGGTGAGCGATCAAGTGTCAAAGGTAGTAAAGAAAGGAAGCTATTTATAGTTACGAGTAATGTGAAAGTACAGATTCCTTTCAGGTCATGAATGAGAATTAACTACGATGGTACACACACTTCGGAGTGTTTACGATTCAGATACTACAAATATAAAAGTTTTGAGCACCCCAGTTAGTAAACAAAGCTAAGTTGACAATAAAATCATTCACCTATAAGCGGCTTGACTAATGTGAGGACGAAGGAGAGAAGTTGACAGGAAGGAACGTGTCAGTTAGTTAAGCGAGAACCAGATTGTAGGATTTAGATAGTGATAGACATATAATTCAGAATACAGAAGGGTCATCCCTCATACGAGAAAAGAAGGAACATTATACTGAAGATCCCACTGTTAGAGAAGATCGAGAAAGATATTTAGCAAAAGAGAATTACAACTTTCGAGGATAATGAGAAAGGGACCCCGCAGGTGGGAAGTCTATTTGAACATTCCCAATATAGCAGGCGTATGAGATAAGATTATGATGAAAGTTCATTGATCACAATATTCCGTTCACCCTGGATCTACTAAGGTGTGTTATGATCTCAAGGTATGCATTGGTGGAACGACATGAAAAAGAACATTGCAAAGTTTGTAGCTCGGTGTCCTAATTGTCAGCAAGTACAAGTGGAGCACCAAAATCCCGGTGGCTTGACTCAAAACATTGAGATTCCAATGTGGAAATGGGAAATGATTAATATGGACTTTGTTACGGGTTTACCTTACTCTTATCATAAGTTTGACCAAATCAGCTCCGTTCTAGATGGTCAAAACTACCTACACAGCCGAGGATCATACAAGTAATATATATAAAAGAAGAACGTACGACTTCAGGATATTTCAATGTCTATTACCTCCGATAGAAGATCTTACTTACAGTGAACTTCTAGAAATTTCTTCAGGAAGAATGGAAGCACAGAAAATTATAATTTATCCCGGATATGTGACCATCCAAATGCACAATATAAACGCTCGTTGACATGTTACAAATAGGTATGCTAGGTTTCAAATGAGAGTGGGAAGATTACTTACCCCACAAAGGAGTTATATATCATAGTAATGTCATCTTAACATCTAGATGGATTCGTATGAGATCTTGTATGGTTAGAAGTATAGATCTTCCATTGATTGATTCGACAGGTCAAATTTTCCTTTATCGATGTTACAGAAGTATATAGAAGACTCATTTTGTATATCCCAAGTCAAGGGTGTTTAGGGTACAAATGATTTGTCTTATGAAAATATTTTACTTGCTATCCTATATCATCAGGCTCAGAAGTCGCGGACTATAGAGACGACCTCTGGTTGGGGTTATGTGAAGGAAGCATTGGGGTAAAGAAGATGATTTGAAATTTTTTTTTAAAAAAAGACATAAAGCCTAGGCATCCTTGTTTATTCCAGCTAAAAGGTTACAACGGCACTCGTGCGATACGATTTTCCTATTTCTATCCTACCTATCAAGCACATTTTATATATCTTGTTAAAGCGATGTTATTGGGGAAGATGTGATAGGTGCAGCCCAGGCTTCGGTAGTAGACAAACGAGGTGAGTTATGGCTAATCCTTTTTATTTTGGGATAGATGGTTAGTCATGTGGGGCCAATATCATTATGTTATGTTATTTTGTGACCCTGTGTGGCATTGTGTATGTATTCTGCCTGCTTGGCAGGTTTTGGACAGTCATGTCTACAGAGAAAACTCTGCCGAAATTTTTATAAATCCTGAGAATTAGAATTTTCTCCAACATTCGAGAACGAATGTTCTTAAGAAGGGAAGGATGTCACACCCCGTATTTTCGCGCTCGTATGCAACATAAATAAAGTAACATAAAGTCCAGTGAGGCTAAGATCCCATATTAGGATGAAAATAAGTTTAAACAAGTGTTACGAAAGCTTCGTAAGATTTCGGGGTCAAACGAATCAAAGAAACTAGGTTCGTCGAAACTCGGGGAAAGACAAATGAAATTTCAGACCTGATTTTTGTCCCATATTGTCGGGGGTATATCTCCTAGTATATAATTTTTTTATGGGGTGCATAATATATCTACATTCAAGCTCAGTGTGTCTACTTTCCAATTCAATAAATTGTTCATCAATCGGATGTTTGTACCAAAAGTTATTGTAATATTTGTGAGACTCCGCAGACAGCCAGTTCGAGGCGATGGCCAGTGTGAAGCGACCTTTATAGCGCCCTTGTGGTGGTGGAAATTTCCAGATTGATAACTAAAGTAGTGCAGTCCCTTTCTCTTTCATATCAAGACCTAATCAACAACAGTAAAAAAAAACTCTCCCAAACCCTCTCTAATAGTTCTCATATGATCCAAGGCCAAAATCAAAGGCAAACCAAGTAAATCTAATGTGAAGAATCATGTAGTCGTAGTCCTATCGCCTTTCTCCTTATTGTGCTGATTTTGGAGACTCCTTAAAAGTGAAGTGATCTCGAAATTGAAGGGATTCTTGTGCTTGGAGGTAAGTTCCATCTTCTCCTTCTTGTTCTGAAGTTTATACAAGTTGTAGAAATGTTATTATGAAGAGGTTGTACAGCAAATTCTTCAAGGAACTTGAAATTTGGTTGTGGGTTGTGAGCTGCTCGTTTGGGGCTGTTTGGTGATGATTAGTTGCTGGAAATTGTAGACTATTTTTGGTTGTTGTATGAGGAATATAAGGAAGTTCATTTAAGCTAAATAAATTTCCTTGTTGATTAGTTCCCATTGTTATGAGTTATAGAAGTTCTACGCACATGAGATGTTTGATAAAATGTCTAAGTGAAGTCTACCTTTAGTTATTGATCCAAATCATTTATATAATATAGATAGTTGTTCTCAGAGCTTACGAGAACTCGAAAACTTGAATAGCTCTGACGACAAAGGTATGCAAGGCTTTTCCTTCTTTTTGGCATAACTCTATGTGCGAAGCATAACCGTTGTGTTTCTACATAAATTACTCTACTCTTAGTAGTTAAGGATGATCAAGTCATCGACTCATATGTTGAAAGAATATCCAAGCATGTTTCTAAGACCCTAACAAGGCACACCAGAAAAGATGTTGATGTTCCCAATGTTAACCAAAGGTGTAAAGGATATTGTGTCACTCCGGATGTTTTATTATTATTCATGCATTTCATTTGCATTGCATTCATATGTTATCCTGGACCACTTGTGCTATACACATTACATATGGTAAATATTATATATATATATACATATATATAAATGGGAATTGGGGATAAGGGAAAAAGGCGTTATATACGCACACCACCTGCAGCTGGTACAAACTATCACGAAAGAGCCCGAAGATGCCAATATGTGATGATGTGATGCCCTTGTGTGGCGATATAACATGATGCCCACAAAGGCGGTTATGGGAGGATTCATGTGTGGACATTAGTATACCGCATTTGCATTGTGCATACATTCATTAACCATGATATGATATGATGACCACAGAGGCTGTTATGGTAAGAAATATGCCTGATGAGGCCAATGTATATGGAAACTGCATCATGCATAACATTTAGGCATACGTGTTAGGGCCCTCAGAGGCATTTACTAATGTTCGGCTATTTTTGGTTCAGACTATGATATATCTCTGCTATGTTATTTATTATGCCTGACATACTCAGTACATCAGTCGTCCTGACGTTCCTTTTGCCAGGGGAAGCTGCGTTTTATGCCCACATGTTCATATTGAGAGAGTGACAATTCACACTAGTAGGTTGCTGGTACAGCTAAAATTTGGAGCACTCTATTCATTTCGGAGTTGCGGAGGTCGTGGTATATTTTACTCTTTAGAGGCTTGTAGATAGGTGTCCTATGGTTAGTTGTCATGTATGGCCTTGCCGGCCCTAGTATATAAATGTGTAAGTTGGGGTTGTTGAGTTGAAATTTCATATTGTCTATCAAGACTCAGTCTGTGTTTAAACATGTTTAAGGGTGGATTGTAGATGTGGCGCTCGGCGGGTAGGGTCCAGGTGCCCGTCGCGGCCCTCCGATTTGGGTCGTGTCACTTCCCAACCATCTCCTACACTAAAGTAAGCCTTTTTTACGCGATTCTGACGTAATCCTAGTGTATTCTAAGTTGAATCAAATGTTCTTAACCTAGGGTTTTTCAGGATAAACCCAATTTAAGGCTCATGATTCAAGCTTTGGGTTTCTATTCCAAAGTTCTGATTTTTAAAATGCGTATTGGAGCGATTAAGGTATGTAGAACTTCTATCTATGTGTGGGAACGTCTTTAGTAATCATCATGCCTCATTCATCGAGATTATTGCAAATTACTTCATAATTTGAGATTATGCCCGAGTTCATGAAAAGACTAAAACATAAATCTTTAAGATTATAACTTCGTAGTTGTTCATGATTATCACTTTGATTGTCGTGAACTCAGTACATAATAAATATAGACTTGTGTTTGATATTCACGAGTCTCATTCTAGAATATTCAGCATGGTGTAACCTAGTTAAAGCTTCAGTACTCATAATCAGTTCATGAATACTATCTTAGTGAATCATTACTCAGAATGTCGTATTATATCAGAAATTCAGTATGATCTTATGTTCCGTTTTCATATCAGTATATTTTCAGTATTTCAGTATCATGTCGAGCACCTTTATTTTTAGGCCCAAGGCGACAGATATATTTAGGCCCAAGGCCACAGTTTATGTATACGTATACTTGGGCCCGAGGCCACAGATTTGTACACACATATTGGGCCTAAGTCCACAACTATTATTGTGTATTATTTCATTTAAACAGATGTCTCTCCATTTCAGTACTAGGAGTATTCTTATTATTTGCTCCCTTTATCAGTCATCAGTTATCAGTTTCAGATTCAGTATAGTATCTATTTATTGATTTGGGTTGCCCTTTTATCCGATCACCCACAGTTATGTTATTTCTTTCAATTACTTTACATACAGTACAATTCAAATGTACTAATGTCCCTTTTGCATAGGGCCTGCACTTTAGGTGTTGAGTTTCATGGACACGGATCTGCTCAGTAGGATAGCTTCGGTATCAGCTGCTTGGTGAGTTTCATCTCATTCGGGGCGTCAGTCTAGTTACTTTCTGGATATTGCATATTAGTCGAGGTATGCCAGGGTCTTATCCTAGTAGACAGTTTTATTCAATCAGACTCTTATTTTAGCTGTTTCATAGACTAGACTAGTTCTGTATCTCAGACATGTCAGTATTTATTACTTTCAGACTTATGATATCTTCAGACTTCTCTCGCTATTATTATTTCAGGGTGTAAACTCAGTACTATATTTTTCATATTTTAAATCATTACTATAGTATGTTTTGATGCCCATTGTCACGACCCAAACTAGAGGGCCGCGACGGGCACCCCGACCCCACCCGCCGGGTACCGCTAATCATATATTTACCACCTAATCATCATTAATTACGGACTAAGCCGAAAGAAAACTATGTGAAATCTTTATACAGAAAACTAACATATGTATATAAGTACCCATAAAAAGGCCGACAAGGCCATACAGGACCACTACCAACAGGATACCTGTCTACAAGCCTCAACATCAAAGGTCGGGCCAGGGCCCCGCCATACCCATAGATGCAAGAAAAAATATACCGTACCGAAATTAGATCAACACTCCGAACAAGGGGAGTGCTCCAAAAATCCGCTGGATCCGCAATCAACTAACGTGAACCGTCACCCTGCCTATGTGAACCTGCGGGCATGAAACGCAGCGTCCCCCGACAAAAGGGACGTCAGTACGACTGATGTACAGAGTATGTCAGGTGTGATTAATAACATAACAAGGATATAACAATAAACTGAAAAAGGAACAACCGACCAACAGTAATTATCTCTGAGGGTCCAAATACATATGTCTAAATATCATGCACAATGCGGTATACATATACATCGGCCTCGTCGATATCTTCCTTACCATAACAACCTCTGTGGGCATCATACCATATAACGATTAATAAATGTATGCATGATGCAAATGCGGTATACATATATATTGGCCACACATGGGCTCTTCCTGTCCATAACCGCCTATGTGGGCATTAGGTTATATCGGCCACACATGGACATCACATCATTTTGGCCTCATAGGACTCTTTCTTTACGTGATAGTCTATACCAGCTGCAGGTGGTGTGCGTATATAACACATTTCCCTTTCCCCATATCCCCTACATATATATAATATTTACCGTATAGTAGTGTGCATAGCACAAATGGGTCCAGGATAATATATAATATGATGCAAATGAAAATGCATGAATGACAATAAAACATTTTCTGAATTTGTCGGATGACAATAATATCCCTACCCCTTTGGCTAACATTGTGAATATCAACATATTTTCTGTATGCCTCAATAAGGACTTAGGAACATATTTAGACATGTTTTAGCATAGGAATCAATAACATGAATATTCTTAACTATTAGGAGTAGAATAAATTATGGAGCAATAACACGGTTATATTTCGTTATATGGAACATGCCAAAAGAAATAAATAATTTGTCATAACATACCTTAATAAGTGGAGAAAACCTTAACCCAAAATTGGAACTTTTGGCCGAGAATTTTCAAGCATGGCACGAGATTAAAGAAAAGGAAAAAGTAGCAACTTTTTTTTACTCAATTTGTCACTGCAAATCGTACGTTTCTATCCTTTCTTTTTCAAATCAAATCATCTCCTTTTGTACTTTCTCTTTCTCTTTTCAAGAATAAAATCAAAGTTGAATTGTAAAATGGAAGTACAGAGCTTATGTGTATTCAATTAGTGCAAAAGAAGGGGTTGGAGAAAACCTTGGGCAATGAGTCACGAATTGGCAATTGTTGTGCCTTAAAAAATGAAAAGTCTAAGTTGAGCATTAAATGCTCTTGATGATTGCTCATCATGATATCTTCCATAACAGCCAAACCTTGGCGGTGGAACTATCTCAATCAAGCCACATTGCACCAACATGCTGCCTCCGCATAATTTATAAATCACACACATAATTAATTTTGTGATCCCAATTCCCTTAAATCTTAATAACTTATAAGACCTTCATATACTCAATGTCATAATTTTATGATATGACACTAGTCCATAACCTCTTTAGGCACATACCAAATTATTTCTGATTCCCGTCACCACACTTGTTACATCCAACATTATTTCGTGGTCTTATCCTTTTATATACTAATCTATTTATTAGCATATGTAAATATAACATAAATTTTCCCAACGCTCAGTTCTATTTGCACATACCTAGCAATTTTATAAACGCTTAGCGATTTAAACCGCAACCCGAAAGTACGGGATGTTACATCTTTCCCCCCTTCGAAACATTCGTCCTCGAATGTAATACACAATAGTTAATATATCATGACAGGAGTTAGAATTTACCTTAGGCTTCTCTTGTAATCTCGATATTAGTCTGGAATAGGTGTGGATATTTGCACATCATTTCCTATTCTGCTTCCCATGTCATCTCTTCCACGTTTCTATTTCACCACGGAACTTTTACAGAAGCTATGTCCTTAGTCCTCAGTTTGCGGACTTGTCGATCTAGGATAGCAACAGGAATTTCTTCATATGATAGATCCTCTGTAATCTGCACATCCTCAATTGGTACAATTCGAAAAGGATCTCCAATACAGGCTCTCAACATGAAAACATGGAAAATCGGATGAACAAACGCCAATTCTGAAGGTAAGTCCAATACATATGCTACCTGACCGATTCTTCGGATTATACGATATGGACCAATATACCTTGGACTAAGCTTTCCTTTCTTCCCGAATCTCATTACACCCTTTATTGGCGAAATCTTCAAAAATACCCAGTCGTCTACCTAAAATTCTAAGTCTCATTGTCGTATATCTGTATATGACTTCTGACGACTATGAGCCATTAGCAGCCGCTTTTGGATAAGCTTTACCTTTTCTATGGCTTGATGTACTACGTCAGGCCCAAATAACTCTAATTCACCTACCTCGAACCATCTAATAGGAGATTTATATCTTCGTTCGTACACGGCCTCATATGGAGCCATTTTAATACTGGCGTGATTGTTGTTATTGTACGCGAACTCAATAAGGGGTAAGTGATCATCTCAACTTCCCTTAATGTCCAACACACAAGCTCGTAACATGTCCTCGAGCATTTGAATCGTCCGCTCATCTTGACCGTCTGTCTGAGGATGGAAAGCCGTACTTAAATTAACTCAGGTGCCTAACCCTTTCTGAAATGATTTCCAGAAGTTAGTTGTAAACTGAGCACCTCGGTTAGATATAATAGATATAGGCACACCATGAAGTCGAACGATCTCCTTAATATATAACTTTGTGTAATCTTCGGCAGTGTAGGTAGTTTTCACTGGCAAGAAATGAGCTGATTTGGTCAGTCTGTCAACAATTACCCAAATAGAATAAAATTTCTGATAGGAACGAGGTAATCCCGTAATGAAGTCCATATTAATCATTTCTCATTTCCATATCAGAATCTCGATGTTCTGAGTCAAGCCACTAGGCTTTTGGTATTCTATTTTTACCTGCTGACAATTGGGGCACTGAGCTGCAAACTCTGACATGCGCTTCTTCATGTCATTCCACCAATAAATACTCTTGAGATCATGATACATTTTAGTTAATCCTGGATGAATAGAATACCGTGAATAATGAATCTCCGTCATAATTCTATCCCACAATCCTGCTACATTTAGAACACATAGACGGCCTTGGTGCCTGAGAGTTCCATGTTCGTAAATCTCAAAGGTTGTGGTCTTCTTCTGTTGAATGCTCTCTCTTATCTTCTTCAAACTAGGGTCTTTCCATTGACGTTCCTTAATTTCTGATATAAGGGATGATTTTGACACATTCTGGACCACAAACCCACCATCCTCCGAATCCACTAGTCGAACTCCCAAATTAGCTAACTGATGAAGCTCTCTTACCAATTCCTTCCTTTTTACTTGCACTGGTATCGAACTGACCATTGATTTACGGTTGAGTGTGTCTGCTACAACATTAGCTTTTCTAGGGTGATATAAGATGTCCACATCGTAATCCTTTAATAATTCAAGCCATATTCTTTGTCTCAAATTCAGCTCTTTTTGTTTGAATATGTATTGCAGACTCTTATGATCCGTAAAAATGTCTACATGAACACCATATAAATAGTACCGCCAAATCTTCAGTGCATAGGCTACTGCGGCCAACTCTAAATCATGTGTCGGATAGTTCTTCTCATGTTTCCTCAATTGCCTTGAAGCATAAGCAATCATTTTACCATGCTGCATTAGCACACATCCTAAACCTTCTCCTGAGGCATCACAATACACAACATAACCTTCTGGACCCTCTGGGAGAGTAAGGACTGGTGCCGATGTTAATATATCCTTTAACTCCTGGAAACTCTGTTCACAAGCATCGGACCACTGGAATTTTATAGTCTTTTGTGTTAACTTCGTTAGTGGTGTTGATATGGTAGAAACTCCTTCTACAAACCTTCTATAACATCCGGCTAAGCCCAAAAAGTTGTGAACCTCTATTGGAGTCGTAGGCCTCGTCCAACTCTTCACCGCTTCAATCTTCTGAGTATCAACTCTTATGCCCTCGTCTGACACTACATGACCAAGAAAAGCCATTGACTTCAGCCAAAACTCACATTTGGAAAGCTTTGCATACAACTTGTGGTCCCGGAGCGTTTGTAGTATTATCCGCAAGTGATCCACATGCTCTATTTCCGAGTGAGAGTAAATTAGAATATCATCTATATATACTATCACAAATACGTCCAGGAATGGGCGGAATACGATGTTCATTAGATCCATAAATGTTGCTGGTGCATTTGTAAGTTCAGATGACATTACTAGGAATTTGAAGTGCCCATGTGAACCTGTGGGCATGAAACGCAGCGTCCCCCGACAAAAGGGACGTCAGTACGACTGATGTACTGAGTATGTCAAGAGTGAATAATAACATAACAGGGATATAACAATAAACTGAAATAGGAACAACCGACCAACAGTAATTATCTCTGAGGGTCCTAATACATATGTCTAAATATCATGCACAATAGGATTGCTTCGGTATCAGCTGCTTGGTGAGTTTCATCTCATTCGGGGCGTCAGTCTAGTTACTTTCTGGATATTGCATATTAGTCGAGGTATGCCAGGGACTTATCCTAGTAGACAGTTTTATTCAATCAGACTCTTATTTTAGTTGTTTCATAGACTAGACTAGTTCTGTATCTCAGACATGTCAGTATTTATTACTTTCAGACTTATGATATCTTCAGACTTCTCTCGCTATTATTATTTCAGGGTGTAAACTCAGTACTATATTTTTCATATTTTAAATCATTACTATAGTATGTTTTGATGCCCATTGTCATGACCCAAACTAGAGGGCTGCGACGGGCACCCCGACCCCACCCGCCGGGTACCGCTAATCATATATTTACCACCTAATCATTATTAATTACGGACTAAGCCGAAAGAAAACTACGTGAAATCTTTATACAGAAAACTAACATATGTATATAAGTACCCATAAAAAGGTCGACAAGGCCATACAGGACCACTACCAACAGGATATCTGTCTACAAGCCTCAACATCAAAGGTCGGGACAGGGCCCCGCCATACCCATACATGCAAGCAAAAATATACCGTACCGAAATTAGATCAACACTCCGAACAAGGGGAGTGCTCCAAAAATCCACTGGATCCGCAATCAACTAACGTGAACCGTCACCCTGCCTATGTGAACCTGCGGGCATGAAACGCAGCGTCCCCCGACAAAAGGGACGTCAGTACGACTGATGTACTGAGTATGTCAGGTGTGATTAATAACATAACAAGGATATAACAATAAACTGAAACAGGAACAACCGACCAACAGTAATTATCTCTGAGGGTCCAAATACATATGTCTAAATGTCATGCACAATGCGGTATACATATACATCGGCCTCGTCGATATCTTCCTTACCATAACAACCTCTGTGGGCATCATACCATATAACGGTTAATGAATGTATGCATGATGCAAATGCGGTATACATATTTATTGGCCACACATGGGCTCTTCCTGTCCATAACCGCCTATGTGGGCATTAGGTTATATCGGCCACACATGGGCATCACATCATTTTGGCCTCATAGGACTCTTTCTTTACGTGATAGTCTATACCAGCTGCAGGTGGTGTGCGTATATAACACATTTCCCTTTCCCCATATCCCCTACATATATATAATATTTACCGTATAGTAGTGTGCATAGCACAAATGGGTCCAGGATAATATATAATATGATGCAAATGAAAATGCATGAATGACAATAAAACATTTTCTGAATTTGTCGGATGACAATAATATCCCTACCCCTTTGGCTAACATTGTGAATATCAACATATTTTCTATATGCCTCAATAAGGACTTAGGAACATATTTAGACATGTTTTTAGCATAGGAATCAATAACATGAATATTCTTAACTATTAGGAGTAGAATAAATTATGGAGCAATATCACGGTTATATTTCATTACAGGGAACAAGCCAAAAGAAAGAAATAACTTGACTTAACATACCTTAATAAGTGGAGAAAACCTTAACCCAAAATTGGAACTTTTGGCCGAGAATTTTCAAGCATGTCACGAGATTAAAGAAAAGGAAAAAGTAGCAACTATTTTTTTACTCAATTTGCCACTGCAAATCGTACGTTTCTATCCTTTCTTTTTCAAATCAAATCATCTCATTTTGTACTTTCTCTTTCTCTTTTCAAGAATAAAATCAAAGTTGAATTGTAAAATGGAAGTACACAACTTATGTGTTTTCAATTCATGCAAAAGAAGGGGTTGGAGAAAACCTTGGGCAATGAGTCACGAATTGGCAATTGTTTTGCCTTAAAAAATGAAAAGTCTAAGTTGAGCATTAAATGCTCTTGATGATTGCTCATCATGATGTCTTCCACAACAGCCAAACCTTGGCGGTGGAACTATCTCAATCACGCCACATTGCACCAACATGCACGGTCACTTAATTAATTAAGTGACCTGCCTCCGCATAATTTATAAATCACACGCATAATTAATTTCGTGAGCTCAATTCCCTTAAATCTTAATAACTTATAAGACCTTCAATACTCAATGTCATTATTTTGTGATATGACACTAGTCCATAACCTTTTTAGGCACATACCAAATTATTTCTGATTCCAGTCGCCACACTTGTTACGTCCAAAATTATTTCATGGTCTTATCCTTTTATAGACTAATCTATTTATTAGCATATGTTAATATAACATAAATATTCCCAACGCTCGATTCTATTTGCACATGCCTAGCGATTTTATAAACGCTTAGCTATTTAAACCGTAACCCGAAAGTATGGGATGTTACACTCATGTTGATTCAACATTCATTTGGTTCGCTCGATCACATGTAGCCAGGCACCGAGTATTGTGTCTCGCGTAGGCCATGATTGAAGGCGTGACAGATATTAGTATTAGAGCACTAGGTTCAAGTGTCTTAGGGAGTCTATGAAACTGCGTCCAGTGGGGTCACTTTTATGTGTGTGAGTGCCCCACGCATGTAAATACTTGACAGCCAATACATCTAGGATTGTCTCTCACTTCTTTGTACTCTAGATCATGCAATTAGAGTTATACCTTCAGGATATTCTTCTAACTCATGTATATTACATATTTTAGAAAATGCCTGCGAAAAAAAAGTACACCAAGAGGACTTCAGCTAACAATTAGAGAGCTACAGATAATGCTACTCGTGAGGAAAATGCTCAAGATCAAGGAGCCAATTTGGGTACAACACCTCCACCCAATACCATAGCTTCTCACCCAACTTGTGGCTACTCAAGCCCAACATTAGGGAATGACTCCAAGTACGGGGATGAATGGAGAGTCATCCAGCTCCAGGACTCTTGAGTTTCTATGAATGGACCCTTCAGTGTTCACAGGGTCCTGTAAGAATGAGGATCCACAGAATTTCTTTGATAGGCTGCAAAAACTCTTTCGGGTTATGCATGATACTGAGATTGAGGCAGCAGAGTTGGCATCTTAATAGTTGCAAGATGTTGCGAATATATGGTATGAGTCATGAGAGTAGTCCCGCAAGGAAGATGCACATTTAGCAACTTGGAATGAGTTTGTTGATGCTTTTATTGAGCATTTTCTGTTAGTTGACATTAGGGAGGCAAAAGTCGTTGAATTCGAAAAGCTTAAGCAGAACGGTATGAGTGTGCAAGAGTACTATCTTCAGTTTGTCACTTTGACAAAGTATGCTCCACACATGGTTACGGACATGAGGGCCAGAGTTAGGCATTTCGTGTATGGACTTGATCCCCATTTGTACGATGTAGCTAACATTATAGCTCAGAACATGGAGATGACTATTACAAAGATAGTTGCATTCGTACAGGGTAATGAGAACATATTGAAGGAAGAGGAAGCTTTGCAGAAAGAGAAGGACAGAGAGTTAAACAAACGAGCTAAGTCCTCAGGTCACTTCAGCCATGGGGGAGGTAGAGGCAGGAAATTCTTCAAAAATAGGTAATTAGGACCTGCTCCATCTTCATCCAGTGTCCCAGCCCCAAAGTTTAGGCCGTTTTTAACCCGCGTGCTTCGCGACGTGATTGGCGTCGATTCCTTCTGGATTGGATAAAAATACTTGCTTGAGGAGTCGCCACCTAATTATTCTAAGGTGAATTAGGGCACCTAAATGTTAACTAAATGTTGCAATGTAAACTCCAATTTTAATGGTCTACGAAACTAATGAGATTCTAGGTAAGGGTTCTTTATTATCCTAAAGGGAAGGGGTTAGGCATCCTTTAAGATCCACTAACTTGCAGTTATCCGGTCAAACTCAGGTTAATATTATACTAAGAAAAATACATGTTTAAAGTATAAAGTTAAAAAGGTATTTGCAAATAATTAATGAAAGGGATGCATTTTGTACATGTATGTATTTGCATGGTATAAAAGAAAGATACATGTAAAGTCGAAAAAGTATGCATTTGTGACAATAATAAGGAGAAAAGCAAATTATTTATAATGCCAAAGAAGTTTTTTTTTTTGGAAATCATTTTGAGTTGCAAAATGCAAAAAGATAAACTTTTGTATAATCAATAATGCGAATAAAAGATGACCAAAGTTGTTTTAAAAATCTTGAATATGCACGACGAGCCTAAAAATAAATGAACTAGCGAAGGATTTCTATTTTTTGCACTAACCGAACCTACAAATAAATAAACTAGCGACGGGTTTTAAACTACCCTATTAATTATCCATTCGTGGCCTAATTATTCTAAATATCCTAACAATCACATAAACATTAAATAATTATTACATGCCCAAAAAATAGAAATAATAGAATTAAAGAGTAATAATAAAAGGGGAACTAAGGCGAATGTCGATGTCATCTAGCCCTATTTGTTTTGAAATCCCGAGGTTGGAGAATGCAAGGAATGTGGATGCAGGTCTTCGTTTGACACTAGCCATGATGAGTGTCATAATAAGAATCTGCGTTGCTCCCGGTGCATTTCATGTAAATGAAAGAAAAGAAAAGGATTAGTAAACGAAACATGAAAATATATACATATGAAAAATGTAAATAAATAATTCATGAAAGATAATATGTTGTTGGGCCTTGATAAAAATAATGTGTTGTTGGGCCCTCAGGCCCAACGACTCAAATAGTTCATGGGCTCAACGTTATTTTTTACTTAAGCAGACCAAACAAATCCCAAGAAATATTGGCCCAAAAACACTTTAACTTAAAGCTGGGCTTGACGGAACATGCAACATGCAGAAGATAAAAAGGGAGACCCAAGTAACTATTCTCAGATTCCAAAGAACATACAGTAATAAACCCAAACTAAATACACATTCAGGCCCATTTCAGAAGTCTTCTTCTAAATACAAATTCGGTCGTTTAAAGCCAGGGAATATATATGTATGATTTACTTGGGAGTATACAAAGGTGTATGACTTCGACATACAACTGGTGTATACCAAAACATGCACGCTTTGCATACTCTGAAATACATCATCACGATTACATTTAAACAAAAAACAAATTGGAGGCAGACTGTAAGCAGATCCAAATATCGAACATGAAGATAACAAATACAAGGCTATCCTACATAATTCAGGCAAATGACGAAGGCAAATCCAAGGTACACAATAGGCCTATTTACACAGAATAAGATTCATAAACATACAAGCCCACAACAACAAAAATTTTATTCGAAACAAATTAACTGGCCCAAACTTAAAAACAGTACACAAGGCAGAGAAGAGAAACCGAACAGTTGGGCTAGGTCCAATACTCAATCATGAAGAAAGAGAATAGAAAAGGCTAACAGAAATGGGCTAGACCAAACGATGCATTTGAAAGTTTCAAATGATATACAAAGAAGATATATCAGGCATATACACTCGATATATCGAATATACTTCATGCACAACATGTATATCCTTATGTATATCACATACGCATCCTAAACCAACACTCAATATATCATATACATGACATACATATAGCACCACAAGCTTTCTAATATCTCAATGCATCCTTAAAAAAAACAGTAATAGACAAGACAAACAGATAAACATACAATTTTTGATACTTCATTTTCAACTAAACATAACTGAATATTCAAGATTTAGCATGATGATCTAGACATGTAAGAGCCAGTAGATATATATTATCTTAAAATAAGATGGTTAGGAACATACATAAGTAATCATTCTATGGACAAACAGGACTTACATGAAGGAATCTAGGCAGCTACTGAAATTATGTTAGGAGCACGGGAGGACAACTAGAGCATTTAGGGATATGTAGACAAGTGTGGTAAGGTAAGCAATATGGCACAGTCTTGGTTATCCTTGGATTAAACAGACTAACCTAAACCAAGCATCAACCATTTTAGATTATTATTTAACCAAACAGAGACTAGGTGACATATTATGAGCATTTTAAACATATTCAAGCCAAGTAAGATGTCCAGAGGCCAACATACACATTATACAAGCATTGATTTCTCTTAACAACATGTTCTTAACTTAAAATTGGTGTTGAATGGCATAGCAAGGACACAGGGACATGGATTGGCTAAACAGAGTCTTTAAGAGGTCAAATATGCTTCTCAAACCAACATCATATGAACCAAACAATCAAGATATGGTTAAAAACAAACTGTAGTTAACACACTAATAATTGGTTAATGAACACAAGCAGTAACCATTATAACCAGACATGCTTAATATGCTTAATAGATAACCTAATGATCCCAGGCAGTGGCTAATTTAACAAAACATACATAATAATTAACTAGCAGGCTCAAACAATAATTAAACATGCTTAATCAACACGCAAACACATAATGTAAATTATACTAAGCTAATCACATAGAAAATTAAAAGGGTTTGTGTTTACTGACCTTCTCCGGGCAGCGAACCGAGGCGTCGTTTCGAATCGTCGACCCCACTCGGAGAAATTTTTTTTATGCGATTGAGAAAGAACAAGTGCTTAAATGTTTTTCGTCTTTGCCGAGCCGGAAACGAGAGTAACAGAAAGATATTTTTTTCGGAATCGAAACTTGTTCCCAGTGACCTCTCAGAATGAAAAAAGATCCCTTTTTATGTCTGAAAATCCCCCTCCCAAAACACAACCCAAAGAGCTCTATTTATAGCCGGATTTTGAGAGCTTAACAACTAGAATTCGAAATTCGAATTCAAAGAAAAGAGGGAAAAAGTGATGGGTTTTCTTTTCATCGAAAATCGAGATGATAATGAAGGGGTACGGGTTTGTGTTCTTACCCACCGAATCCTTGAAGGCATTCTAGGGATCGACCGCGGCATGCATGCTTCGCAGGTCGATTCGACTTTGGACGAGCTACTCAAGGCTCTGGGTTTGCAGAAAAAGGGAAAAGGGGACTGGCGATGTGAGGGCTCGATTGTAGATGGGACATGGTGGCAGTGGTATGGTGAGGGTGTTTGTCCGGCGGGTAAAGGGGTGCGCCTGTGGAAAGGTTGCTGGATTTTTGGGTTTTAGGTTTGGGGAACAACTTCTTGAGGCATGGGTCGGTGTGAGGTGATGGGGTAGGTTGGTGGTGTCAAGCGGCGGTGTCGGCGACTGGTGGTATCAGGCGTAGGGTGCGGCTATGTAGGGGTAGAGGTGTAGGGGTGTGCGGCGATTGGAGAGGGTCTGGGGTGCGTTTGTTTTAGATTTTAGGGTTAGGGGCTTTGGGGTTGGGTTTTAAGGGGTGTCGGGTTTGGGGCCGACGGGTTGGGGCATTAGGCCGGTCCGGTTGGACGTGTAGGGTGGGCTTGGGTCGACGGATTGGTTGATTGGGTTTAGCCGATTGGGCCTATGTTTTGGGGGGATTGCGAATTTGGTTAGGGGTTTGGGCTAGTTTGTGGGAATGAAATTAGTTTGGGTAGAAATTGTTTTGGGTTGGGAAATGAAATGGATTATGGATTTAAAAATATAAAAGGGGTTTAATATTAAAAATGCTTTGAAATAAAAATAAATGTAAATTATTTAGAATATAGTATAAGATGTGATAATAATAAAATATAATATTTGTGAAATGCTTAATGCTTAATTAAAAATAAAAATACGATGTTGTTTTGCTAAAATAAAATAGTATAGAATATTAGAATAGAAACTATGATCATGAATTAAAAAGGCAAATGGTTGTAGGAATACGAATAATAATAATTATAATAATAATAATAATAATACTATTGAGAATAATATATATATGTATATATATGCCTATATGTATATATATATATAAATATTTTTTGAGGTATCAAAAATATTTAAAATTGCAAATAAATCAAAAAAGATGGGACAAAATTGGGTGTCAACAGATGCCCCTCTTTGGCCGGAAATGATGAAAGAATTTTCGGACAAAGAAGTTAACTGAGTAGCCAATTTTATTCTGATCATCGGGACTCGAAGGACGATTAGGGATGCATGGGTAGAAATAGAATCCCAGGGGGAGAGAAGTTGCAAAAATATGGTGCAGATTCGAGAAATATTGCCCCAGTGTGGGGTTATGATGACACTGGTTGAAGGTGTGGCAACATATTAGGAAAGAGCGGAACGACGTTCGAAGTAGGCCGCAAAATTGCCTCGGTTCGCCGCAAGAGATAGTTCCACGTTATGATGAAGTTCGTGCAAATTAAAGCTCCTACAAACTAACGTTCCCTGCAAACTAAAACTCAAGATAAAATTAGTGCCTAATTGCTGAGACAAAAACAGTAGAGAATGAGTACATAAAAAAAATGCGACCCTGTGAGTCGAAATGATGCCCTTGCACAAACGTAATACGATGACGTTGTTGTAAGGACGTAATGTTGATGTCGTCATTGTAATGTTGTTCATGACATCATTGTATGGACGTGTTGTGTTGAAGACGTCATCGTGTAGACATGTTGTGTAAATGCATTGTTGATGATGTTGTTGGAAGAATGTAATGATGATGTCGTCGTTGTATCGATGTAATGTTGTTGATGACGTTGTTGTATGGACGTGTGGTGTCAAAGACATCTTCATATAGTCGTGTTACGTAGACATAATGTTGATGACGTTGTTGTAATGCGATCTGCTGTAAGATATAGTTGTTGTGCTGACATAATGTTGGTGATGTTGTTGTGATGATAATGCTGATGACATTGTTGTAATGTTGTTGATGTCATTGTAATGCTGTAAAAAATAATTGTTGCGTTGTCGTAACATCGATGACGTTGTTGTAATAATGTTTGCTGTAAGAGATAGTTGTTGTGTTGCAGTAACGTCGGTGACGTTGTTGTAACGCTGTTTGTTGTAAGAGATAGATGTTGCGCTGAAGACGTCATTGTAATGTTGTGGACGTCATTGTAATGTTGTTGCGCTGTAAAAGATAGTTGTTGTGCTGCCATAACGTCGATGACATATTTGTAACGTTGTTTGCTGTAAGAGATAGATGTTGCGCTGAAGACGTCGTTATAATGTTATTTGACGTCGTTGTAATGTTGTTAACGTCGTTGTAATGCTGTAAAAAATAGATGTCGTGCTGCCGTAACATCGTGGACGTTGTTTTACTGTAAAAGATAGTTGTTGAGCTGAAGACGTCATTGTAATGTTGTTACCATCGTTGTAATGTTGTAAAAGATAGCCGTTGAGCTGAAGACGTCATTGTAATGTTGTTGACGTCGTTGTAATGCTATAAAAGATAATTGTCGTACTGTCGTAATGTCGAGGACGTTATTGTAATGTTGTTCTGTTGTAAAAGATGTAAGTGACGTCCTTGCCGCCTGTTTGCTGTAATAGGGTTCCATGTTGCGCTGAATCTTCTGTCGATTCAAACTCCTGTGGACTGTGAATTAAGATGTCGTCCTTGCATGGACGAAAATGTGACGCGATGTCTTTGCCGTCGGTTTGCTGTGTTATCGTTCCCTGTGATTCAAAATAACATCTTTGTGCAGACATATTAGTTGGGACCCTATAGGTCGAGATGATGTCTTTGTATAGATGCAAAACAGGGGCGTGATCCTTGTAGTGAGCCGTGATGCAGAAATTCTCTGTGAACTTGATCATAAGTGATGTGGCTTCCCTGCTTTTTCAACCTGAAGAACCTATACTCAAAGAAAATTTGGGAGTTTGGGGGAGGGGCGGATGATTCACGTTGACTTTGTAGCTTTGACTCTCGATACTTGCATGTCCTGTTGATTCGGACCTGTAGCCCCGTCTGGTTCCCCGTCATGGCTAGCCGTTAATAAAAATATTTGTTGAAAACAATTTATTTATAAGAAAGTATGCGTATCAATAAAACTTCTGTCAAACTCTAATGAAAACATTTGTTGAAAATAATTTGCTTATAAGAAAGTATGCATATCAATAAAAATTTCTGACAAACTCTAATGAAAACATTTGTTGAAAATAATTTGCTTATAAGAAAGTATGCATATATGTAAATGTCTGTCGAGCAGTGACATGCGGTGAAACAAAGCAAACGTTTTATCCAAAATCCTTCTTCTGGCTGAAGACTTTCCATGTCTATCGGCGTCTTCTTGCAGTGATCCCTTCAAATTTTGCCCCAGTTTCTGATATGTGAGGATGATGAACTTTCGAATGGAAAACCGAGTCTTGTGTTGCTTGCTTGTCCTATCAGGGTGATCAGATGGGTGCATTTTGTCATATGTGAGATAAAGTAGAAAAGATTTCCTAATGGTAGGACCGAAGCCGATTTAGGCCGCCTACGTATCCCCATGAGGAAATCAGGTCATAACGTAGTTCATTACAAGCAAAGGGGATTGTAAGGGTTTTTCTAAAAATGGGACCGAAGCCGATGTGGCCGCCTACGTATCCCGCCGAGGGAATCAGGTCATAACGTAGTTCATGTTACAAGAAACAAAATTCGGGAAACTTCTATCTTAAAGAGACGAAACCCTATGTGGGTTCTATGCGTGTCCCGCCGAGGGAGCGAAACTTTTACAACATAGAAAAAGGTATTACATAGAGAATAACAGATCCTAGATATGGTATCCCTCCGCTACATTTGCATTGATAGCTTTTGGCCATACTTCGCCATCCATTTCAGCCAGGATTAGCGCTCCTCCAGGTAACACTTGGTGAACCATGTAAGGCTCTTCCCAGTTAGGTGCGAATTTTCCTTTAGATTCATCTTGGTGTGGGAATATGCGTTTTGACACTAACTGCCCCGGTTTGAAAAAGATTGGCTTTACCTTCTTGTTTGAAAGCTTTGGCCATTCTGTTATGATAAAGTTACCCCGGACAAACTGTGTTCCTCTGTTTTTCATCAATCAGCCTCTATGTACATGATTATGTATCCACTTGGCTGCGAAAGATATAACATTGTCCCAGTAGAAGTCCTGATCGTAGTGTGGTAGCCTAAGAGTACAAAGGGCAAATGTTCATGCTAATGCTTGTAATTATCAACCATCTTGATGTTTCATCCAAACCTGGCTTTGGCTTATTCTAAAAATGCCCCAATTCTTCTGGTTGTGAGTCTTCCTCATATTTTTCGAAGTCTTGTTCGTCGTTTGGGACTTTGTTTGCTTGTTTCATTATATGTCACATATTATCGACAAATTTATTAGTTTGCATGATGAAAAAGAAAAGAAAATTATTAAACAAAATAGATTTTAAAATAGCAAAAGCAATGCAGATTTGTCTTTTTAAGCTTTCAAAATGTGGAGGCAAAACACATTAAATGCATAGATGTGGTTCATGCCTCAATCTGAATCGCATTGTTTCATTAAACATTAACAAAATTAACTAGTTTCCGGGAGAAACAAGGTCGGGGCACAAGTCCAATTTTTCCAAAACATCTACTTGCTCTGCATCCCAAATGGTTGAGTCTTTAGCGTAATCATCAAGAATCACATGGCATTCTGCTTCTTCTTTAGCAATGAAAAAACTTTTGAATGCCCCAACGAGGTTGGCTACATTTTCCTCCTTTGATTCCTGAGGGGCGCATGCTTTGACAAATGACTGACCTAGAGGTGGAACAGGCTCTGGTAAAGGAGCATATCTCTTCCTTTGGAGATTGGTTGATAAGACGTTTCCAAGAAAAGATGGTGTCATGACCCGCGACTTTGGAGGAAGTACTTCTACTCCAAACGGTGCCCGCACTTGGACTGTAATCATAGGGGTGATAATGGCCGATGATTCAACCATTTCCTCTCTCTGGACTGGCACAATGGTTCCTTCCAAGTTGTGTTCTTCATCAACAGTAATCATGTTCACATTGGTATCGTTATGATTTGGCGAACGATTATTGTTTACATTAGAGGAAGGTCCTTTCAGTTGGATAACTCCTTATTTGATTAATGCCTCGATTTTGTTTCTGAGAGCATAGCAATTTCCAGTATCGTGTCCAGGGATTCCTGAGTGGTATGCGCAATGCTTAGTCTCATCGTGCTATATGGGAACAGGATTGGGGACATTCCTGCGGTTCTCAGTCATTCATACAACTGGGCTCGAGGTTCGGCTAAAGGTGTATAGGTTTTGGCTGGCTTTCTTTCGTGTTTTACGCGGGGTCTGGGTGCATTTAGTAGATGGACTCGTGGCTGAGGTAAGTATGTGGACTGATATTGTGGGGAATTTGGATAGGCAGGCGCTCGAGGCAGGCTATATATTGGATGGGTATGGTAGACAGGGTAGGGAGCAGGTGAGTATTGATAGTAAGGCTGAGGGCTTTGGGCGTATAGGCTATAGTAGGAAAGCTGAGGACTTTGGGTGTTTTGATTGTAGTAAGGAGGCTGGGGTGATGACATTTGGTAGGTTGACATTTGATTTGGCCTATGTTTCTGAACTGTCATGACAGGGGACACTCCGTCTCTCTTCCTCTTTACTGCTCCCTCAAATGAGTCCGACTGAATTGTCTCACTCGTTTCTTGCAACGCTATAAAGTTTGTAATTATTCCAGTTCTGATTCCCTCTTCTATGAAATCTCCTATCCTTACAACTTCGGAGAAACTTCGTCCTATGACGCTTATCATTCTTTCATAGTATGTTGCATCTTTCAAAGATTGTACAAAGAGAGCGGTCATCTCACTTTCCGCTATTGGTGGTTGAACTTTTGCTGCTTCCGCCCTCCACTTCATGGCGTACTCTCTGAAGGTCTCTGTGGATTTCTTTTCCAACTTCATCAGATAAAATCTGTCCAAGACTGTGTTAATGTTGAACTTAAATCTGTCCACGAAATCTTGTGCCATCGTGCCCCAATTACGCCATTTTCGCGGGTTTTGGCTCGTGTACCAGTCGAGTGCTTCTCCTGTCAAACTCCTTACGAACAACTTCATTATGATAGCCTGGTCTTTACCTACCCCAATCAGTTTTTCACAGTACGATCTTAAATGAGCGTGAGGATTTCCCTTCCCATCAAACAAGTCAAATTTTGGCACCTTATATCCGACAGGCAATTCAATGTCGGGATGCATACACAGATTTTCGTACTCGAGTCCTTCATGCCCCTTGCTGGTTTGGATATTCTTGAATGCTTCTTTTAGGCTATGAATTTCTCTCGCCACACTTTCATCGGTTCTGATCCTTACCTGTCTCTCCATCTCTTCATACTGGCCAGTTTCCTGAAGAGCCATGTTTGGTGTTGCGGTAGTAAAAGGTTGGGCTTTCGTTACATATACTGACGGCACATACTGCTTGTTGTGATCAGCGATGTGTGCCATCAGTATGTGCTGGGCTGTCGGGTGATTTTGCGTGGAAGGGGTGTTTTGGATGAGTGGGGTAATTTGAGTATGTGGAGTTGTGAAGGATGCCGGGTCAATTTGTAGCGGGCTTTGTTGTGGAATAGCTTGTGGGTTAGTGTGTTGTGGATTGGTTTTTCTTAGTGGCGAATTTTCGAGGAGGTTTTAGGGAAATGGCGATTCAGGAGATGAAAAAGTTTGCGGTGCAGTTGCATTCGTCCCTTGTTCGGGGAGTGGGGTATTGGCGCTAACGGACAAGTTGGTGAGATTTAGGAGCCGCTCTATCTCAGTCTGCATGGCTGCCATCTGTTGTAACAGTTGGGCGATGTATTTTTCTTGGACGGTAGCATTTCTATTTTTCGAAGCTTCTGGTTCATCTCTCAAAAGAGCGATAAGTCCCAGGCCAGTCTGTTCGGATGCATCTGAATCAGTCATTTTGCTGAATGATCGGGCCTTTAATCTCGTGAAGTAGGGGTGTTCCGCCAGTTTTGGTCAACGCGAATCAACTTTTGGGAAAATAATTTAGGTGAAATAAACCTTCTTACAAATGAAGAAAACCAAGTTAGTATAAGGCGAGTAATTATTGCTTCAAATAATATGCACAGAGTGGGAAGCAGCAAAGAATAACAAGCAAATTGTATGGAAAATAAATGTGCGTCCTAATATGCATGGGGCCTCTATTATGCCGGAGGTGAGCCTAAACGCCAAATATGCTAGATTATGATAGATTGATCCAAGCCACTAAATTGATATTCTTTTGTTGGAAATGAAAGTGCATTTTCCAATTTCGGCATGTCATGATTAGGCTTGAATTCGTCTATCATTATCACGCTACACATAATATGTTGATTGGTCGTTGGGTCATGAGACCCGTCGACAATTTGGTGGATTTCTTAATTGTGGAGTCGATGCCAAAGATCGACCCACCTATGGTGTATGCATGCATGACTTAAAATAAAGGGTGGTATAGCTCTATCCTAAATTTTCTAAGATTTGGCTTACTAGACTCAAAGTTCCCGAGCGGACTACTCGAGTGAGAAGGCTACGCGGCCACCGGATGGTCCGGACGCTCCGCGCATATGCCAACTCTCCTAAAATTTGGTAATTTGAAAGAAATTTGCGGGTGTGCAAAACACACCTCGCGTGTAATGTGTGATAGTGTCAATTTTCCAGAGTGGAAGAAATATGAGCGAAATGTCAATTTAAGGAAAGTAGTAAGAGAAAATACCAATTAAAGCAGTTACGCAAAATTTCACAAATGAAACATATCAAAGCATTAAATCAAATAAGGAGCAAAAAGTAAAGCACAATAATAATTAAACTGGGTTTGCTATAGTTAAGAACCTGAAGTTTCCCCAGTGGAGTCGTCATGCTGTCGCACCCGTTTTTAACCCGCGGGCTTCGCGACGCGATTGGCCTCGATTCCTTCTGAATTGGATAAAAATACTTGCTTGAGGAGTCGCCACCTAATTATTCTAAGGTGAATTAGGGCACCTAAATGTTAACTAAATGTTGCAATGTAAACTCTGATTTTAATGGTCTACGAAACTAATGAGATTCTAGGTAAGGGTTCTTTATTATTCTAAAGGGAAGGGGTTAGGCATCCTTTAAGATCCACTAACTTGCGGTTATCCGGTCAAACTCAGGTTAATATTATACTAAGAAAAATACATGTTTAAAGTATAAAGTTAAAAAGGTATTTGCAAATAATTAATGAAAGGGATGCATTTTGTACATGTATGCATTTGCATGGTATAAAAGAAAGATACATGTAAAGTCGAAAAAGTATGCATTTGTGACAATAATAAGGAGAAAAGCAAATTATTTATAATGCCAAATAAGTTTTTTTTTTTTGAAAATCATTTTGAGTTGCAAAATGCAAAAAAGATAAACTTTTGTATAATCAATAATGCGAATAAAAGATGACCAAAGTTGTTTTAAAAATCTTGAATATGCACGACGAGCCTAAAAATAAATGAACTAGCGAAGGATTTCTATTTTTTGCACTAACCGAACCTACAAATAAATAAACTAGCGACGGGTTTTAAACTACCCTATTAATTATCCATTCGTGGCCTAATTATTCTAAATATCCTAACAATCACATAAACATTAAATAATTATTACATGCCCAAAAATAGAAATAACGGAATTAAAGAGTAATAATAAAAGGGGAACTAAGGCGGATGACGATGTCATCTAGCCCTATTTATTTTGAAATCCCGAGGTTGGAGAATGCAAGGAATGTGGATGCAGGTCTTCGTTTGACACTAGCCATGATGAGTGTCATAACGAGACTCTTCATTGCTCCCGGTGCATTTCATGTAAATGAAAGAAAAGAAAAGAAAAGGATTAGTAAACGAAACATGAAAATATATACATATGAAAAATGTAAATAAATAATTCATGAAAGATAATATGTTGTTGGGCCTTGATAAAAATAATGTGTTGTTGGGCCCTCAGGCCCAACGACTCAAATAGTTCACGGGATCAACGTTATTTTTTACTTAAGCAGACCAAACAAATCCCAAGAAATATTGGCCCAAAAACACTTTAACTTAAAGCTGGGCTTGACGGAACATGCAACAAGCGGAAGCTAAAAAGGGAGACCCAAGTAACTATTCTCAGATTCCAAAGAACATACAATAATAAACCCAAACTAAATACACATTCAGGCCCATTTCAGAAGTCTTCTTCTAAATACAAATTCGGTCGTTTAAAGCCAGGGAATATATATGTATGATTTACTTGGGAGTATACAAAGGTGTATGACTTCGATATACAACTGGTGTATACCAAAACATGTACGCTTTGCATACTCTGAAATACGTCATCACGATTACATTTAAACAAAAAACAAATTGGAGGCAGACTATAAGCAGATCCAAATATCGAAGAGTAAGATAACAAATACAAGGTTATCCTACATAATTCAGGCAAATGACGAAGGCAAATCCAAGGTACACAATAGGCCTATTTACACATAATAAGATTCATAAACATACAAGCCCACAACAACAGAAATTTTATTCGAAACAAATTAACTAGCCCAAACTTAAAAACAGTACACAAGGCAGAGAAGAGAAATCGAACAGTTGGGCTAGGTCCAATACTCAATCATGAAGAAAGAGAATAGAAAAGGCTAGCAGAAATGGGCTAGACCAAACGATGCATTTGAAAGTTTCAAATGATATACAAAGAAGATATATCAGGCATATACACTCGATATATCGAATATACTTCATGCACAACATGTATATCCTTATGTATATCACATACGCATCCTAAATCAACACTCAATATATCATATACATGACATACATATAGCACCACAAGCTTTCTAATATCTCAATGCATCCTTCAAAAAAAATAGTAATAGACAAGACAAACAGATAAACATACAATTTCTGATACTTCATTTTCAACTAAACATAACTGAATATTCAAGATTTAGCATGATGACCTAGACATGTAAGAGCCAGTAGATATATAATATCTTGAAATAAGATGGTTAGGAACATACATAAGTAATCATTCTATGGACAAACAGGACTTACATGAAGGAATCTAGGCAGCTACTGAAATTATGTTAGGAGCACGGGAGGACAACTAGAGCATTTAGGGATATGTAGACAAGTGTGGTAAGGTAAGCAATATGGCACAGTCTTGGTTATCCTTGGATTAAACAGACTAACCTAAACCAAGCATCAACCATTTTAGATTATTATTTAACCAAACAGAGACTAGGTGACATATTATGAGCATTTTAAACATATTCAAGCCAAGTAAGATGTCCAGAGGCCAACATACACATTATACAAGCATTGATTTCTCTTAACAACATGTTTTTAACTTAAAATTGGTGTTGAATGAAATAGCAAGGACACAGGGACATGGATTGGCTAAACAGAGTCTTTAAGAGGTCAAACATGCTTCTCAAACCAACATCATATGAACCAAACAATCAAGAAATGGTTAAAAACAAACTGTAGTTAACACACTAATAATTGGTTAATGAACACAAGCAGTAACCATTATAATCAGACATGCTTAATATGCTTAATAGATAACCTAATGATCCCAGGCAGTGGCTAATTTAACAAAACATACATAATAATTAACTAGCAGGCTCAAATAATAATTAAACCTGCTTAATCAACACGCAAACACATAATATAAATTATACTAAGCTAATCACATAGAAAATCAAAAGGATTTGTGTTTACTGACCTTCTCCGGGCAGCGAACCGAGGCGTCGTTTCGAATCGTCGACCCCACTCGGAGAAATTTTGTTTATGCGATTGAGAAAGAACAAGTGCTTAAATGTTTTCCGTCTTTGCCGAGCCGGAAACGAGAGTAACAGAAAGAGATTTTTTTCAGAATCGAAACTTGTTCCCAGTGACCTCTCAAAATGAAAAAAGTCCCTTTTTATGTCTGAAAATCCCCCTCCCAAAACACAACCCAAAGAGCTCTATTTATAGCCGGATTTTGAGAGCTTAACAACTAGAATTCGAAATTCAAATTCAAAGAAAAGAGGGAAAAAGTGACGGGTTTTCTTTTCATCGAAAATCGAGATGATAATGAAGGGGTACGGGTTTGTGTTCTTACCCACCGAATCCTTGAAGGTATTCTAGGGATCGACCGCGGCATACATGTTTCGCAGGTCGATTCAACTTTGGACGAGCTACTCAAGGCTCTGGGTTTGCAGAAAAAGGGAAAAGGGGACTGGCGATGTGAGGGCTCGATTGTAGAGGGGACATGGTGGCAGTGGTATGGTGAGGGTGTTTGTCCGGCGGGTAAAGGGGTGCACCGGTGGAAAGGTTGCTGGATTTTTGGGTTTTAGGTTTGGGGAACGACTTCTTGAGGCATAGGTCGGTGTGAGGTGATGGGGTAGGTTGGTGGTGTCAGGCGGCGGTGTCGGCGACTGGTGGTGTCAGGCGTAGGGTGCGGCGACGTAAGGGTAGGGGTCTAGGGGTGTGCGGCGATTGGAGAGGGTCTGGGGTGCGTTTGATTTAGATTTTAGGGTTAGGGGCTTTGGGGTTGGGTTTTAAGGGGTGTCAAGTTTGGGGCCGACGGGTTGAGGGATTGGGCCGGTCCGGTTGGAGGTTTCGAGTGGGCTTGGGTCGACGGGTTGGTTGATTGGGTTTGGCCGATTGGGCCTATGTTTTGGGGGGATTGCGAATTTGGTTAAGGGTTTGGGCTAGTTTGTGGGAATGAAATTAGTTTGGGTAGAAATTGTTTTGGGTTGGGAAATGAAATGGGTTATGGATTTAAAAATATAAAAGGGGTTTAATATTAAAAATGCTTTGAAATAAAAAAAATGTAAATTATTTAGAATATAGTATAAGATGTGATAATTATAAAATATAATATTTGTGAAATGCTTAATGCTTAATTAAGAATAAAAATACGATGTTATTTTGCTAAAATAAAATAATATAGAATATTAGAATAGAAACTATGATCATAATTTAAAAAGGCAAATGGTTGTAGAAATACGAATAATAATAATAATAATATATATATATATATATGCCTATATGTATATATATATATATATAATATTTTTTGAGGTATCAGAAATATTTAAAATTGCAAATAAATCGAAAAAGATGGGACAAAATTGGGTGTCAACAACAATAATAAGTAGAACTTCAAAACAGCAGGCTCACAATCGCAGGTCAGTGGTGGCCACAGGGGTTGCATCCTACTTGCAACACTTGTGGTAAGAGGAACTCAAGGGTGTGTCGTTCAGGCGTGGATGGTTGCTTTGGGTATGGTCAGCAGGGTCACTTTCTGAAGGATTGACCATCGGCAAGGCAAGGTACTAGTGGAAACGTAGATCAGTCTACCAATTCAGCAGTCAATCGCAATTCTCAAACCCAACCAAGGCGTGGTACGGCTAAGTCTGGTAACACAGGCGGAGGTCCAAATAGCCTATATGATTTAGTCGATCGTCAGGATACAGAGGCTCGTACAGATGTCGTCATATGTATATTAATAGTCTTCACTTTTGACGCTTATGCCCTTATGGATCCTTGATCCACTCTATCATATGTAACCCCTTTTGTTGCTAAAAATTTTGGAATAGAATCAGAAACGTTACATGAACCCTTTGAGGTATCCACTTCATTTGGTTAGTCAGTTATATCTAGGAGGGTATATAGGGGTTATCCAATTAAAATCTATCATCAGATTACCATAGCCGATTTAGTAGGGTTAGAAATGGTAAACTTCGATGTAATTATGGGCATGGATTGGTTGTCTTCTTGTTATGACACATTAGGTTGTAGAAACAAAATTATAAAATTAGAATTTCCTGGTGAACTAGTCCTAGAATGGAAGAGTGATTCAGTAGCACCTATAGGTAGGTTTATTTCCTATATTAAAGCCAAAAAGATGATATCTAAGGGGTACATTTACCATCTAGTTCAGGTTAGGGATGTAAGATATCCAGACCCTAACTCTTCAGTCAGTACTAGTTGTAAATGAGTTTCCAGATGTCTTTCCCGAGGATCTTCCCGGAGTTCCGCCCGATAGGGAGATTGAATTTAGAATCGATCTACTTCTCAGCACTAAGACAATATTTATTCTGCCATATAGAATGGCTCCAGCATAGTTAAGAGAAATAAAAGCTCAGTTGAAAGATCTACTACATAAGGAACTCATTAGACCTAGTGTCTCACAATGGGATGCACCAGCCCTGTTTATTTGAAAGAAGGATGGGTCTTTGCGTATGTGCATTGACTATCGGTAGTTGAATAATGTCACCATCAAGAATAAATATCCTCTTCCCAGAATCAATGATTTATTTGACGAACTTTAGGGTGCATAGTGTTATTCCAATATTGACCTCAGATCAGGGTACCATCAGCTTCAAGTTAAGGAAGTTAATATTCTGAAAATCGCTTTCAGAACCCGTTATGGTCATTTTAAATTATGTCATTTCATTCAGATCGACAAATGCTCCAGCCGCTTTCATGGACCTTATAAACAGGGTCTTCAAGACTTATCTCGATCTTTTTGTTATTGTCTTCATTGATGATATTCTAGTTTATTCCCGTAGTAAGGCCGATCATGCAGAACATCTCAAAATAGTATTGCGGACACTTCAAGACCGTGAGCTTTATGATAAATTTTCCAAGTGTGACATTTTGGCTTAAGTCAGTGACATTCTTAGTCCATGTGATCTTAGGCAAGGGCATTCAGGTTGATTCTCATAAGATAGACGCGGTTAAGAATTGGCCCAGACTCATTTTTGCTTCAGATATTCAGAATTTCTTGGGTCTGGCAAATTACTACAGAAGATTTGTAGAGGTGTTTTCTTCTATATGAACTCCATTGACCAGATTAACTCAAAAGAAGGTCAAATTCCAGTGGTCAAATGCATGTGAGCGTAGTTTCTAGGAACTGAAAATGAGACTGACTTCTGCTCCAGTGTTAACATTGCTAGAGGGAACCGAGGGGTTTGTTGTATATTGTAATGCCTCAAGAGTTGGTCTTGGGTGTGTTTTAATTCAGCAAGATAAGGTTATAGCTTATGCATTCAGACAGCTTAAACCTCATGAAAAGAATTATCTTACTCATGACTTAGAATTGACAGCCGTGATTTTTGCACTCAAGATATGGTGTCACTGTTTGTATGGAGTTCATGTTGACATTTTTACAGAGCACAAGAGTCTTCAGTAGATTTTCTAACAGTGGGAGTTGAATCTCAGGTAGAGAAGTTGAATCTCAGGTAGAGGTGTTGTTATTCAGAACAAGTTTGAATCATTCTTAGTATCTAAGGTGAAGGAGAAGAAGTTTAGTGATACCTACTTATTACAGCTGAAATATGGGATACAAAAGAATAAGACCACGACTTTTGAACAAGGGGAAAATGACGGTACCTTGAGGTGCCGAAGCAAGTTATGTGTTCCAGATGTAGACAGACTCAGAAAGCAGATCATGGTAGAAGCTCATAATTCCAGGTATTCTATTCACCCAGGTTCTACAAAGATGTACCGTGATCTTAAGGAGATTTATTGATGGAAAGATATGAAGAGGAATGTGGCAAATTTCATTGCCAAGAGTCCGAATACTTAACAGGTGAAAGCCAAGCACTAGAGTCCTGGTGGGTTGGCTCAGAATATTGATATTCCTGTTTGGAAATGGAAGATGATAAATATGGACTTCATAGCAGGTTTACCTCGCTCAGCCAGAAGGCATGATTCGATTTGGTGATTGTGGATTGACTTACTAAATCAGCCCACTTCTTGCCAGTTAAGACCACATATTCGGTAGAGGATTATGCTAAGTTGTATATCTGAGAGATTGTCAGGCTTCATGGGACCCGGTGTTCATTATTTTAGACTGTGATGCTTAGTTCACAATGCACTTTTGGAAGTCTTTTCAGAAAGGATTAGGTAACAATGTGAATCTCATCACAGATTTTTCATCCTCAGACAGATGGCTAGACAGAGATACTATTCAAACCCTGGAGGATATATTGAGGGCATATGTTCTTAATTTTAAAGGTAATTGGGATGATCATTTACCTCTCATTGAATTTGCTTATAATAACATTTATCATGACAGTATCCATATGGCATTGTTCGAAGCTCTGTATGGGCGAAGGTGTAGATCGCCAATTGTTTGGTTCGATGTTGGTGACACAGCATTGTTAGGACCAGTCTTAGTCCATTAGGATATGGAGAAAGTCAAGTTGATTCATGAGCATTTGAAAACAGCCTAGAGTAGCCAAAAGTCCTATTTGAATGTGAGGTGTAAAGACTTAGAATTTCAAGTTGATGATTGGGTATTTCTGAAGGTCTCACATATGAAATGTGTCATGGGATTTGGGAAGAAATGGAAGCTTAGTCCCAGATATATTGGACCATACAGGATTTTGAAGAGAGTTGGCCAAATGGCTTATGAACTTGAATTGCCACAAGACTTAATTGTGGTTCATCCAGTATTTCATGTATCCATGTTGAGAAAGTGTGTGGGAGACCCATCGTTGGTTGTCCTTACTGACTCCATCACAGATAAGGATAGTTTGACCTATGAGGAGATTCCAGTGGCTATTTTGGATCGTTAGATTCAAAAGTTGAGAACTAAGGAAGTTGCCTCAGTGAAAGTGTTATGCAGAAGTCAAAGTATTGAGGAGGCTACTTGGGAAGCCGAAGAAGACATGAAGTCCATATCCACATTTATTTGAAGACCAAGCGAAAAATGTTGAATGTAATTTGCCTTTACATTCGTACCCCTTATCCAGTTTAGTAAGTCAGTTTAGTATTTAGTTCAGTATTCAGTTCAATATTGAATTCAGTGTGCAGTTCTGTATCCAGCTCAGTATTAATGTGTTCAAGACAGTTCAATATTCTCATGTTTCCTTTAGTCACGCTTAAGGTCCAGTCTTATTTTTGTACCATGACCTATCATTCAAGGATGAATAATCCCAATAGGGAGACATTGTAACACCTCGTACCTTCAAACTAATCTTTTTTCATGATCCATAAGGTAGGAAACCAAAACGGGAAGTTTATGTTGGGAAACCAAGTTCAACTCTGCAAAGGAGATTTGACGGCAGGAGGTACGAACCATTGATTGTTCGACTACCTGTCAAAGTGAACCATCAATTTCACTTTTGAAATTGATGTCCTGTTGGCCAATTTTACGGACCGTCAAACGTTCGATGGCCCATCAATCTTCTTCGTCTCTTAAATTCCCGATTTCACCACTCAATGGAAATTTTTAGAAAATGACTGTCCGATTATACGAACCGTCAGACATTCGACGGATCATCGAATGGACTGTCATATATACCCGACAGCAAACAGTATAAATACGACACTTGATTAAAAATTAGTTTTTCTTATTCTCAAACCCTAGAACAAAGGCTCTCTCTTTCAACCATCTTCTACACCAAGGTAAGCCTTTTTCACGTGATTCTATGTGATTCTGACGTAATCCTAATTAATTTTAAGTAGAATCCAATGTTCTTAACCTAGGGTTTTTCATGATAAACCCAATTTAAGGCTCAGGGTTCAAGCTTTGGGTTTCTACTCCAAAGTTCATATTTGTAATAAGCGTATTGGAGCGATTAAGGTATGTAGAGCTTCTATCTATGTGTGGGAATGTATTTAGTCATCCTCATGCCTCGTTCATCGATATAATAGCAAATTACTTCATAATTTGAGATTATGCCCGAGTTCATGAAAAGACTAAAATGTAAATCTTTTAGATTATAACTTCGTAATTGTTCATGATTATCACTTTGATTTTCTTGAACTCAGTATGTAATCAATATAGGCTTGTGTTTGATATCCACGAGTCTCAGTCTAGAATATTCAGCATGTTGTAACCTAGTTAAAGCTTTAGTACTCATAATCAGTTCATGAATACATGTCTCAGTGAACCATTAGTTAGAATGTCGGTATTATATCAGAACTTTAGTATGATCTCATGTTCAGTTTTCGTATCAGTATATTTTCAGTATTTCAGTATCATGTCGAGCACCTACAATTTTACGCCCAAGTCCACAAATATATTTCGGCCCAAGTCCACAGTTTATGTATACGTATACTTGGGCCCAAGGCCACAGATTTGTGCAGACATATTAGGCCTAAGGACACATCTATTATTGTTTATTATTTCAGTTAAACAGGTGTCTCTCCATTTCAGTACAAGGAGTATTCTTATTATTTGCTCCCTTTATCAGTCATAAGTTATCAACTTCAGATTCAGTATAATATCTATTTATTTATTTGGGTTGCCCTTTTATCCGAGCACCCACAGTTATGTTATTTCTTTCAATTGATTTACATACAGTACAATTCAAATGTACTAACATCCCTTTTGCATGGGGCCTGCACTTTAGGTGCTGAGTTTCATGGAGACTGGCCTGCTCAGTAGGATTGCTTCGGTATCAACTACTTGGTGAGCTCCATCTCATTCGGGCGTCAGTCTAGTTACTTTCTGGATATTTCATATTAGTCGAAGTATGTCAGGGTCTTGTCCTGGTAGACAATTTTATTCAGCCAGACTCATGTTTTAGAGGTTTCATAGACTAGACTAGTTCAGTATGTCAGACATGTCAGTATTTACTACTTTCAGACTTATGATATCTTCAGATTTCTCCCGTTATGATTATTTCAAATTGTAAACTCAATACTATGTTTTGCATGTTTTAAATCATTATTATAGTATGTTTTGATGCTCATGTTGATTCAGCAGTCATGTGGTTCGCTCGATCACATGTAGTCAGGCACCAAGTGTCGTGTCTCGCCTAGGCTATGATTCGGGGCATGACAGATGTTAGTAATTGACGGTGTTGTGGTGGATAAAGAATGTATGATGGTTTCCGATAGTGTTGGTAGTAATTAGCGGCTATGCTAGTTATGATGGCAGATGTGATTGGTAGTAAGGCTTAGACGCGGTGGTGGTATTGCCTCATAGTGGTGATGGCAACGGCGGCAGGGATGTTGATCTAATTATAATGATGGAAGTGGTAGGTGTGGTAGCAACTGACAATTGTGGTTATTAGCGGTGGTGGTTGTGATGGAAGAGGTGGTTAGTGGTAGTGGCTAGTGGTGATGGTGGTTAGTGGTGGTGGGGTGGGTGAGTAGGGTAGGTAGGTGAGTGGGGGTGGGGGTGGAGGGTGGAGGTTGACAATGATATTGGTTGTGTGGCAGATGTGGTTAGTAATGGGGCGGGTGGTTGAAGGTGGGGTGGGGTGAAGGGGCGAGGGTTATGAGGGTAGGGGTTTGGTGGTGCAGTGGTGAGGTGGAGTTGGGAGGGTGGGGGTGGAGCTTGTGGTTCTGAACAGAGTTGGTAAAATTATCCATATAAAAATACTTTTTAATGATATTAAGACTTTGTTAAAATCTTAATGATTAAGACCTATTCAGACCAAATAAGTGTTTAAATCTTAATGTAAACAAATATACATAAAGGCCTAAGGTCTGAACCATTCAGATTTAGACATCCATTAAGTACAAACAAATAAATTCTTAGTCAAGATGGCAACTCCAACCCATTTCTATAACGACAAGGCTGATCTAACCACAATTATTAACGACACATTTAGACCATTTTCCATATTTTACAAGCACAAGCAAATTTGAGCATTTTCCTATAAATTATACTAGAAAAATATATTAAAGTTTTTGTTGATGTTAGCTTGATATAAAAAGGTTACTTCAAAGCTTATATATATATATATGAATAGGTGTGTATTGAATTCTTAAAAGTTTTAGTATAAAAAAAAGAATTATATGAAATATTCTAAAACATTAATAAAAAGAAAAAGAATAATTTTGACTAAAAAGAATATCAATATAAGACCCAAATATAATATGTGTGGAGCAAGCATACACAGGCATGCAACTGCTTTCTCACTTGCTCCATTAGGATTCACATTTGGGAGTAGAATGAATCGAATTGACTGAAGCCGATAACATACGCTTTCGAAAAGTTTAATCACATGATGGCTCATTGAACGTATTGAAACTCGATAGGAGAGCCAGACTTCCTTTCGACCCAAATAAATGGGCTAAGCATAACACTCAAAACTCCGACCAATAAGAGTCTGCCATTAATGTTGATACAATTAATTTGTTTCCCCTGCACCACGTATGTCCCAAGCTGTTGGCTCAAAACACACACATGATGTTTGCACCAACCTTTATATGTACATAATATATCTTTTAACATATTTTTTCATCACTAACCATAATTAATTATGATTTTGCGCCCCAATCACCGCATATAACCCACGATATGATTCAATATAAGCATCATACGTTAGTAAGTTTTTCAACGTATTAGCTAATTATATAACCTTGCACATTTATTTATCGTTGTTTAAAAATCAAATTGGGGAATCAGAGAGCTACTAAATAAGTCCAACAGTAAGAAAAAGTCCTGTCTCATTGACCTTATAAATTCTTTTAAAAATAAATAGAAAAACGACCAAGATAAGCCGATGAAAGCATAGAGCTTTGAAATTGTCATTAATCAGCGCAGGTTTAAAGTTCATTTCAGCTTTCAGACAAATCACATGGTCATGATTCCTTGTTTGAGGGCTCTAGTTAGTGTATTAATCGACCAAGAGTTTTCATTAGTCCATTCAATAATTGCCTGTTTGCCACCATTAATGGGATGCCAGTAGCCCATTTCACCGAAAAAACTAGTTTTTGACAAACTATTGCATTGTTCTACTTTAATCGGATGTCTCCCAAGGGACTACATAAGTGAGTCCTCATAACCACAGTTCATCTTCATCAGCTTTGTTATCTATGTGTTCACATGAATTTGAACCGAATACGCACTGCGGAATTCTCATAAGTAAAGCTTCAGCCCTTATTACTTTGGACTTTGGAATAATCCCAAGCGAGGACACAAAAATTGGTCAAGCCAGCAAGGGATTTGGGTGTATTCCTTGAGAATCAAAGCTTAGGCTTATCCTAAAACGATTCTCCCTTGCCTGATTAGCTAGTCTTTCCGTTCCTAACATCCATCCAATTCTTGATATCATCCTCAGACCGTTTTGGGTTTTTTTCCTTTTAACCAAGAGATGGAAATTGTGTTAGTTTTAAGGTTTAATAGCAAAATCATGTTCATTCGCCCTCCGATAAAGTAAAGCTGATGCCTCCACCCTGCAATTTTATTGTGTGAAATAAATCAAGAAATATAACCAACTTAAATCACCAGTAAAACGATAATGATATGACTGCAATTCAACATTAAAGAGATCATACCAGCCAGGATGAACAACAAATCGCCCGGTGGAAAGTGCCCAATTAACCTGTTAGACAAGCTGGTAATTAAACCTCTAAAGATACCCACATACACAGTTTTCCAGATGACAGATCAGAAATTTTAGCCCATATAATTACAGGGAGGGTGATAAAGAATGTGACCAAGAGTGTTTGGTTTTCCATGAAAAATGTACTTTAAAAATAAATGAGTTTCTTACTTATTTTCTGGCGTTTTTGATATTGTCAGAAAACCATTTATATATATAATCTAGGAAAACAATAGATGAAAGGTAAGGGTGTGGAGGCAGTGTAGGTGGGGATGGGGAGTAATGAAATGTCATTTATGAAATTTATTTTCCTACGGAAAATGTTTTCCAAATATTGACTAACCAAAACATGAAAAAATTAGAACATGTTTTCCTCCCTACAAAACACACCCTAAGAGAGTTATAATATGACCCGATCACGCAGTGCAACGTAGATTTCTCTACTAGCAACTCTACGTTTACTTAAAACACTTCATTCTCATTTCTCCAGACCAACCACTAGTTTCTTTACCCTAATTTTCTTTAAAATCATGGTATCCAGGCCTGCTTGCACATACTTCAATTAATTTCACAGCTACCTGCTACCTCCCACCAGCACAAGTATCGAGTAACTCTGTCCACCAAGGCTTAGGACAGATGGGAAACTCATACATTTACTTAAAGCATTTCATTCTCATTTCTCCAAACCGACCACTAGTTTCTTTTCTCTAAATTTTTTTCTTTTCCCTAATCTTTTGTGCAAATAGGCAGGGGATTTGAGCAATATAGTGTGATGGTTTTGGGAGAAATAACACACACCTTATCTGTCCCAAGAGAATTGGCAACCACGTGGGTAACCTGCTCATCAATTTGACTAGTGCAGACAGCACCAAACTGTTCAGCTGTCTGCCACAAAGGATGCAAATGAGGATTGGCTTCACCAACAGGAAATACTCTGCTGAAGACAATACGGCAACCTGCCAGAATCTTCTGTTGTTCTGTGGCTAAGATGTTCCTAACATCAGCTTCATCTATGGACCAATGTGTGAAAAAATTTTGATGTATTCTTTGAATAACCTAATTGTATGAAATGATATAGAATATTAGTACTAAAATATTGATCTCCTAGATATTCTTATACAAGATCAAACATTAGCTCACCCCCAAACAAGAGGCCAATGTCCCATCTTCTGGTCTTTCATCATGATCAATTTCGAGAAGAGAAGGACCACGGAGACCAAATTGTCGTCGACTGCAGGGAAAGTAAATATACCTATAGATACAAAATGATTAATCATTCATATACATTTGAACAGCACAATATTATATGCCAACAATATGCAGATATCAAACATGCAATTAATTACCTCTCCACAACAATCAAATTTAGCTTGTTATGTGGCCAGACTCTCACAGAATCATCTATAATCACAACAGCTGACTCCATGCCCAAAACCCCCTCCAAGTCCTTACTCTTAGGAACCCTTTCATCCCCATCAAATGGATCTCCATCGTCACCCCTGGAGATCACTCGTCCAGCAAACAGATCCCCTTTTGGATCTAGCAATTTTGCCATCTCCGTGGCATATAGCTTGTTCCCCATGGTATAGAGATGCAGCTCAAAAAGATTGCTAGCCTAAAGCAGCACATTATTACCCAAAACAAAGAAAAATAGAAGACTCAATATTCAACTCTAGCTGTATACACACATATATATATTAGATAACAGTTACCTTTTCCAAGAAATTCCAGACCCCAGGCCGTAACTTGGTCCACATTCCCATCTGTGGAAACCGAAATACGTGCCTATACGGTTTTTCACGGTCTTGTTCCTCTTTCTTCCTCAATATCTCTTCATGGACTGGGTCGATTTCAACAAACTGAAAAAGAAGAACAAGATCATAAAAACCATCACCACCAATAGAGAAACCTAGCTCAGAAGCTACAAGTTCAAAAAGATTCTTGCCTTTGCTGAATTGAGAAGAGTATGGTCCAAGTCCAAGACGAGACAGAGCTTCCGAACAGCAAACATTTTTTTCTGCTCCTCAAGCCTCCTAGCCCTTTCTGTCTGGATATCAGCTCTCTGCTGGTCGCTGTACCCCTCAAATAGATGCTCAACATCTCCCCAAGAGCTCTGTGGTTGCAAGGAACCTTTTACAGAAGCTAAGGCAGCATCATTCGGCTGTTCACTTGACTCGGATACTGTCCCCTTCCCTTCCAATCTACTCTGATTAACTTGTATGTGTTGTGTCGCAGCTCGAGAAGCAACAGATGGTAACGTGGATGGTGAAACAGAGATCATGTCAGCGATATTTTTCAAATTTTTGGTGAATTGGCGAGCAATGTCTGGTGGTGTAGTGGAAAGAGTCGCAATTGACTTCCTATCCAACTGGTCCTCTTGCCTTTGGACACAAAGACTGCTTGTCATTGCTTGTGTGCCTGCTATACCGGTTTTACATTGGTCTGATCCAACATTACCACCCTTTAGAACTGCAGTATTATGAAGAGCACGCCGAGGGTCACGAGGTTTCATGCGGACTATTGCCCCTTCATCCTGCAAATCTCGACAATGTCAGATATTCTGGAGGATAACTAAAGTATCAAATAGAGTATTTAGCTTTCTCGTTTTAACGCAAAAAACAACAATGGAAAACAAAGATTACATAAATTCCAGTAACACGCATAAGGAACCTCTCTGCACCTTATTCCACCCCAAACACAAAAAAAGGAGAAACCTTTAAAAATATCAGGCAGAAATAAAAAGGGAACTGCGCAATAAAAGCAGTAAAGAACACACTGCAAATGAACTCATTCTTCAAAAGTTTGTAAATGGAACTTGCCGCTGCTGCTGTCTGTGTAGGAGTCTGAAGTATTCCAACTGATTTCTGCCCAATAACAGAAGTTCTGGGAGCAACTACATCAGTAGATGGAACTGCTCCAAGGATAGAGCTAGAACTTAATGCTTGTGTTGTAGTTCTAGATGCATCAGCAGATTTCTGCTGTTCCGTCTTGATTATATTCATCCATATTGACGGATTTATAGCTATATCTTTTAATAAAGAATGCAAAGTTGTTGAAGTGCTCATGCCAGTCAATGGCAAGTTCTCATCAGCATTAACTATGACACTAGGTAGAGTAGCGACACTAGTTGTTACTTGCTCGAACTTCCTAATGTCATTATCACTGCTATCTGTTCTACTCATAATTGGCAACCCAGCAGTCCCTCTATCCTCTAACCAACCACCATTTCCAGTCGAAGGTCGCACATCACTCACAATGAATGAATCAGTCTGTTCACTTCTCTGTCTTTTCGACAATGGAGCATCAAAGACTGGTAGCTCTACTGTCCTATTCTTTCTAGAACCTATCATCGCTAAAGAAGCCTCTAATTTCAAATCAATGTTTGGGATAGGCAGAATATTTTTTTCCGTGTTCTGAACAGCTGCATCACTGGTTGCCAATCTGAGTCTGGGATCTCTACTTTTTGCTGTAGAAGATCGCAAAGGAGGATTTGGCAGAAAGCTCAGAGGATCTGCAGTTCCAAGTCCTTGTCCAGCAAGAATATTGGTCTGGGGAACAGAAGACACTATTGGTTGCCCCGTGCTAGATGTATTCAGAAGGCTGGCATTATGTACAACATTAGAACTGGAGACCTCTCCACCAATGTCCCCTTCGCCACTATCACCCTCTTCAGAGGGGGTTGGACTTGGAAGCTTTTCACTAACAAAAAGGGAACTTCGTCCGAATTTCTGTTGATAGGAGGAAACAGCTTTAAGGGCGTCAGTTTCATAAGGGTGCAATAAAGAATTCCCTTCCTCAAAAATGGGCAATTCCGGTTTCACCGTTTCGTGTGCCTGTGTAGATGCTTTTGCAACAGGGAACTGTGGTCCAATTTCTCTTGTAGGTGACGGAAGAGTATCTTCATCATGGTCCTTATGGGGGTCTAGCAAAGGAATGGATATCCCTCTAGCTTTAGAATTGGCTAATCCTGGTTTTAAAGATTCAAATGACACACTCTGCTCCTTCAGGCCAGAAGATTTCGTAGATACAGCATCTGAATCATACTTTTTTAGAGAGGTAAAATCCTGGTTTGCATTTTCAGAAGAATTATGTGAAACATTCATATCTAACACTTTTATTCCATTGTCCTGGTCATTGTCTTCTTCAGTATTTGAGGAAACAACTGACTGGTTAACAAAGAGAATCACGGCATCCACCTGGGACATCAAGTAGCAGTATAAGCTACCAGAACTGCAATCATTCTCAATACATATATATATATATTTTTTTTTTATTATGTGAAAACACACACCTCTTTTAACTGCTCAGAAGACAAAAGAGCAGGTATTTGGCTCTTGGCATGAATAAGCAACCTGCAAGCGAGTTAGAATGAGTGACAAGTCCCCAAATGCACTAGGACTATAATATAAAAGGAACAACAAAAACCTAGATAGAATATCTCTGTTTTCGTCCTTGTGACTCTGGTTCATGGAGCAGAAAACCTGCAAAAGAAAGAGATACTTTTTCAGTGGCAATGGGAAAGATAAGCCATATATCCTCTTGAGTGACACACTTACAGAATTTACGGTTTGGAGTGCAGTCATAAAGAGTTGAATGAGAAGGTCTTTCCCTGGCACAGAAACAGCTAGTTCCCCCAAGCTGTCCAATGAGCTTTGCAATTTGGAACAAACCACAGGAAAGGATCTATGCAAACAGATATAATTTTAGTCCCAGAGGCGTCCTATACTTTACAGTTGTGTTTTAGATCGAAATCTACTACTTACTTGTCCGTTTCATCTAGAGTAACACTCTGAAGTTGTTCCCTAATGAAATTGGCCTCCTTTGAATCAAGTACATCGGCATCCAAGTCGATCTCGCCTTCCTCCAACTCTCCTTCCTCCTTAGCATTAGCATTAGCATCGTCATCCTCCACATCAATGATGACCTTCTCCGTCTCAGACTGCTTCGAATTGGAGTCCTCAGTAGTCATGACGAAAAGTTCCTCCAAAGGCTTATTCTGCACAGCCTGAGCCCATGCCAGGTTATACAAACCCCTTGCGTAATCCCTCGATATTGGATACTTATATACATCTCTCATCGTCCAAACCCTACTTGTCGAATTTTGATTATTGGTTAAGTTGGAAGTCACAATCTTAGTAGGTGGGTCTTGCCTTTTAAACGCATCCTCACTGATTTCTTCAACTGAAGCCGAATCTGAGATCTCACCCTCCTCTACATCTTGAACTGGATTACATTCTTCCATCATCGAATCCCAAATTATGATTTAGGGAAACAAAAATTTACTAATTGAATAGATGAAATATATATGAATCGGAAAATTCGGATAAAAGGGACAATGGATTCGGATCTGAAGAAATGGAAAAGCGTAGCCTTATAGTATGAGATGGAATTATAAAGTAACAGAGGGAGAGGAGGAGCAGGAAAGGTTTCTGGGGGAGCAAGGGAAGAGAATTTAAGGTAGGTCAAAGAATCTAGGATGGCTTGCCAAGGATTAATCTCAACCGTAAATCTCTTTCATCCCAAATTCAACTAGATTTGGTGTAACTATGACTACCCTCCAAAGTCAGCCCAACACGGTCTCTATTCTCTGTATACTCTTTCTTTCCGATCAAATTTATCTAAAAATATGAAGGTTCTTAAACTTTTTATTTTTATTAAAAGATTTTATAAAATTCATTTACTATTATTTCTCTCCAGTTATTTTTAATTATTTTAGATTTTTAGAAGTTAAAAACTATTTAATTCCTCTTGAAAAATGTATTTTTCTCTTTTATTTACGTTAGAAATTTAAGGAATGTATATTTTACCTTTTATCTGCATTAAAATTTTATGGAAGGTTATTTTCCTTTTCTTGTGCAAACACAAATACCTCATACGAAAAGTACATATTTATATATTGCTACATCATCATTCATTGGGTTTGCCTACCGTGAAAAACTGGCAAAAAAGTCTTCAAAGGTTAGCTTTTCTTCGTTCTCATGTAGAATATTCTTCACGTTATGGAGTTTATATTAAATTATTTTCATTCTCTTTCTTTTATTATTTTGTTTTTATTTTTATCTGATATTCT
The DNA here is from genome assembly GCA_029783415.1 of Anisodus acutangulus. Classification (NCBI taxonomy): domain Eukaryota; kingdom Viridiplantae; phylum Streptophyta; class Magnoliopsida; order Solanales; family Solanaceae; genus Anisodus; species Anisodus acutangulus. The sequence continues at coordinate 18,737,138 of CM056504.1, read as the reverse complement.
TCACGTTATGGAGCTCATTATTTGACGAAGTGAAAAAACAAGTTATATGGAGAAAACAAGGTTCTAGCAATATAAAGATTTTGAAACAATTTTCATACGAAGCAAGTGTTGAAGGACGCTGTGCATGTAGCAATACCAACACGCACAAATCTAATATTAAGACTTCTTCCATGTTCATTCAGGTACTTACTTTAAATTTTGATTGTCAATTAAGTTCATCTTCATATATTTATTACTAGCTCATTGTTAAACAGAGCAATATACCAGTGATATATACACCCAATATACAGCAGTGTATATCACAAGGATATTGCTCTATTTTGGCAGTGGGCTTTTCAAAGATGGCAATGGGCCTCGGCGGTAAGCGGCGATGGGCCTCGGCGTTGGCCAATCGGCCAGTCTGGGACAGGAGGATCATAATACAATCTTGTATATATGGTATATATATTTGTAGTATATTGTAGTGTAAAGGTTACCTTAATTAGTGTTATACACTTACCATAATTGTATAGTTAGAATTATGGTAGAATAAGAATTTAGAAATAGAATAGGAATAGGATTCTCCTATTATGGAAATATTAACTTGTATATATAGCCTTTCAATTAATGAAAATAATCAAGGGGGTTATTTCTTTCATGGTATCAAGAGACTGGGTCTAAACAAAAGTTTTTCTCTCAACTTTTGTCCTCTCTTTGATTTTCGGCCGAGACCCACCCCCCCCATCGGATTTCTCTTCCAAAATTCGTCTTCCGCTCTCAAAAACACCTCTCTTAAATTTCCCTTCCTTCTTTGTTCTTTCAATATGTCTAAGAACAATTATCATCCTGCCCTTATGGTTTTCAACATCAAGAATTGTATCCCTATTGTCCTTAAGATGGAAAACGTCCAATATGCGACGTGGGCGGAGTTGTTTAAAATTAAGAGTGGCCAGTGGGCCGGGCTCGGGTCTGGCGGGGTCGGGGTCGGGGCGGGACGGGAGAAGGGGCGAGACGGGAGAAGGGGCGGGGTCCGTGCAGCGCTCTGGCGGGGGTCTGCAGCGGGATCGAGCAAGTCCTCCGATCCCGATCCCGCCGGGCTGGGGTCGGGGGGGGCTCGGGTCGGGGTCGGGCTCGGGTCGGGATACGGCAGGTTTTCATTTTTTTAAATAACATATGTATAAAAACTCAATAAACAAAACAAGATAGTGTAATAAAAACATCCCAAGGTCGTTTTTGTGCCTCTTATATTATTTAATAGACATATGATTTTTTGTAATACAAATACAATTGTCTAAAATCTAAATTGCAATTTTGTGGTGTTGTCCAAAAGTTACAAATTACATAATAAAATTACATTTAAAAAATTACATTCTCAAAAACCTGTTCTAATTGCTTGATGATTTCATGTGGTTCTTCGGTTGGAATTGGTATTTGTTGGTCAAATTGATCCACGCCGCTTCCACTACCTTCGGTTAAGATTTCGTTGTAGTTTTCATCATCTTCTTCGTTGATCTCCGGTTGACCGCACCTTTCTCCGCTCCGCTCAGATCCAATCTGAATAATACCGCAATTTCCAAGTCGCCTCCCGCTAATGAGTGTCCTGTGGTGTGCTATTTGATATGTGCCTGGAGAAAAAGCGGTTTGAGACGCAGTTGACGACGGTTGAATGTTGAAAACATGTCGAGGCATCATTGAAAGTGTGGGAAATGTCTTCTCATTCCCTCCAAGATTTCAAAGAAGTCTTCATGTCCATCTTCATTGATAACTTCTTGATACTGATGCAGAACCCTGCAAAACAAAAATATCCAACTCGCTAATTTGGTTAGTAGTAGAGGTACGACCGCACATTCTATTTCTGAGGCTTTCAATACTAGCCGCAGAAACAGCATGTCTTTTGTGAGGTTGTATTGAAGATGAAGAACATGGTATGGAAGCTGGTAAGTTACTAGCATTTTCTTGTTGATAAAATCTATATATATTTTTGCATTGGTGTTCTACGCTAGACAATACTTCTTCTTTAGTTTGTTCAATAAGTGGTGGGTGATTTAGATTTTTGGGACTTGGAGGTGGTAGTACTTCTATACAATCGTAAATGGTTTCAATTAGTGATTTAGTACCGTCTATTTTAATAGTAGGATTTAATACAGAACCAATAATATAAATAGAGGGAATAGGAATAAAATATTTTTTTATTTTGAGAAACATTTTTTTAATAGCTGCCTTATAAGCTGGTTTTTCCATATATTCACTAAGTAATAAAAATATTAGAGTTATATAAAATAACATAGTTGAAATAGTAGGATAATAAATACCGGAAAATTCTTTTGTTGCTTGAAAAAATTTCTCTAAAAATACAATAAGTTCGGAAATTTTTTCCCAATCACTATCTAAAATCATATCAGCTGGCTTTTTATTATGAGAGTTAAAAAATAAAGTTATAGGTAATTTATAGTCATAAGCAACAAGTTGTTGCTCGTATAAAGAATTCCACCTAGTAGATACTTCTTGTGGAATTTTTCTAAAAGGTAGTCCACAATCATGACAAATTTTTTTATATTCTTTTCTACGTTGTACTTTATTACTTTTAAAAATAAAGTTTATAGCAAATTGTATTTTACTAAGAATGTCTTCAAAAAGTGATAGACCATCCTTTACAATTAAGTTATATATATGGCACGCACAGTTTATATGAAAATGGTCTGGAAAAGACGGAGTTAAACTATTTTTTAAAATTGTAATTGCGTAATTGTTATTAGAAGCGTTATCTAATGTAATAGTCATAATTTTATCGGTAATTCCGTAATAATCGCACACTTGATAAATATTTTCTGCAATAAAAGTACCAGTGTGCCTATCATCTATATATCTATACGCTAAAATACGCTTTTGCATAGACCATTTATAATTTATCCAATGACAAGTTACGATTAAATAATCATGGCCGTTAGTACTACGACCTATATCGACGTGATGGATACTTTGCCATTAAAATGATATAATGAAAAACGTAAATATTGTTGATATTCATGCGAATTTAAATACATCTCTCTTAACAGTTGATCTAGGAAAACCGTTAAAAGCGAGGATTATATATATCTCTAATGTAATGAATAAACCGAGATGAAGGAAATGAAAAAGGCAAACCCTCCACAAAGAACTAATTTTGATATTGCTTCCCTATCTCTATATTTATTGTATTTAGGGCCTACAATTCCCCGTCATAGGGTTAATTTGACCTTGTACTTGGTCCTGACAATATTAGTATGTGAACCTTGTCCTGATGGAGCGGGCGTTTTGCGCACCGGTTTTGAAGCCTGGTATTGGGCATACCTAGCTGGATGAGCACTTACTACGTGTCTAATTAAACCCCGTCCCACCGTGACCTTTTCCAGCTTTAAATTTTAAAACATTTTTACAAATTTTACATATGGCTACTTGATTCTCTACTTCCCTATCAAAAATGTCCATGCATCCGATTTTAATGGTCGTTTCTTTGGACCTCGCCTCATACTAGGGGAATAGGAGGTATTTCAGCTGAAGGTGCACTAGTGGGTGTGTTGTCATCAACATTAGTGGGTATATCATCTAGATCATCGTCTAAATTAAAGTCTTCTTGAGTTCCATAAAATAGCTCCTGGTCTAAATCTAATGGTATTGTAGGAAAATGTTGAGTATCAACAAAATCATCATGTGTAGGAATAAGATGACTAGAAGAAGTACCCTTGCCCTGGTTGCCCCTACTAGAAGAAGCACCCTTACCCTTACCCTTAAACATACCTTTTAATCCTTCCATTTTAATTATGATAATAAATAAATAAATAAATAATTAAAGACAATAAAATTAAGTGATCTAAACTAAATAAACAGACAATAATAATTTAATGAAGGAACGAATGTACCAAACGCCGACGTAACGTCGACGTGTAATCGAGAGGTTGAAAATTGAAACTTTGCTCGATGGAAGATCCTCAAGCTAGTTGTCAACTTCACTACCAATTCCCAAATGAATAAATAAAATTAAATATTTAGCAAACAATGTAGACTTGTAGAGAGATATATTGAGAAATTAGAGAGATTGTAGGAAGATTTGTGAGAAAGATGAAGAGAAAATGAGTTATTTATAGTTGAAAAATTGGGTTAAAGTGTAAATATAATAATTTATGGGTTAAAAATAAATATTAAGGGGTAGGGGGTTGGGGGAGGGGGGGGCTAAAATGGTCGTTGGCCAACGGCCATAATCTAAAATGGTCGTTGGTGCAACATCCATTTTTGCAAAGGGGCGGGCTCGGGTTTCGCGGGATGAGACATCGTCCCGTCCCGAGTTCGAGTCCCGCCTCCGTAATTTTTTTTTTTTTTGCGGGGTCGGGGCGGGCTCGGTACGGGCTCGGGTCGGGGTCGGGCTGTCCCGGCCCACTGGCCAGCCCTATTTAAAATTCACGCTATCTCCTATCAAGTTCTTCATCACATCATTCCTCCCCGCTAGACCTCTTCCTGCGGAGGATCCTGAGTTATGGATTACTCTTGATGCTACCGTTCTCCGGTGGATCTACACCACTATTTCAGTGGACCTTCTACAGATGATTATTGAGCCGGATACCACGGCTATGGCTGCATGGAATAGATTGCGTGACATATTCCAAGACAACCAACATTCACGTGTCGTCACACTCGAGCAGGAATTCTCTCTAGTTCGAATGGACGAATTTCCAAACGTTTCTGCATATTGCAAGAAACTCAAGTAGTTGGCAGATCAACTCCGTAATGTTGGCGCACCGATAACAAATGATCGTCTAGTTCTATAGTTGGTTGTCGGTCTTTTGGAGGCCTATAATGGTGTTGGAACTCTCCTTCGCCAAAGCAACCCTCTTTCTGACTTCTATCAAGCCCGCTCCATGCTTACGTTGGAAGAAGCCGGTTTGGCTAAAAAGGCGGCTACCAGAGCAAGCCCCGTCGTCATGGTGGCGTCCTCTCCTAGTTCTTCGGGTTTTGTTAATAATTCGGGCCAAAACCATAATCATGGTGGCGACAAGAATAATCGCAAGAATAATGACAAAAACCGCGGGGGCAAACGCGGAGGTTCTGGTGGCGGTTCCGGTGGTCAGCAAGCAAGCGGTGGGTCCCATCCAGGGAACAGTGGCCCACCACCCCCTAGGCCCAGCAGTGGGGCCCATGGCAGTGGGACTGGGGCAGTGGGCCATGGGCAAGCAGTCCTCAACATCCAGCAGGAAATTCCAGCCGCCGCTGGTCGCCAACGCTCAGCCCATCACCCGGCCAAAGAAGCGCGCCCATCGCCGATGGCCCGATGGCGATGGCGAGCTATGGCCCAGCACCATCACAAACAGGAATTCTTGGGCCCCGACCTCCGCAAGCCCATCATGCAGCAGGCCTCACTCAAACTGATATCGAGGCCGCGATGCACACATTGGGGTTAATTCAACCGGACCCAAATTGGTATATGGACACCGGTGACACTACTCACATGACTTCCGAATCAGGTACTCTCTCATTTTATTCCAATTTGAGCACCCCTTGGGGGATAATTGTTGGTAATGGCAATTCTATTCCAATTCTAGGGTATGGTCAGAAAACGTTGTCTCACCCCAATCCATCCCTTCTCTTGAAAAATACTTTACATGCTCCTAAATTGATTAAAAATTTAGTGTCTGTCCGAAAGTTCACTACTGACAATTCTGTTTCCGTTGAATTTGATCCTTTTGGTTTCTCTGTAAAGGATTTCAAGACGGGGAGTCATCTCATGAGGTGTGATAGTATGGGGGATATGTATCCTATCATGCCTGGTTTCAGTCCATCGAGTCAAGCCTTGCCTTCAGCTTTTGCAGCCATCTCTCCTTCCATGTGGCATGCTCGTCTGGGTCATCCGGGATCTTCTATTTTATCAGTTTTAGATAAAAATAGCTTTATCTCTTGTAAGGGTACGAGTCGTACTCCACTTTGTCAGTCTTGCTCATTAGGGAAAATTGTTAAGTTGCCATTTGTAGACTCCAATTCTCATACTTCAATGCCATTTGATATTATTAATAGCGACTTATGGACGTTTCCTGTTCTTAGTTCATTGGGTCATCGATATTATGTTCTCTTTTTAGATGATTATTCGAGATTTTTGTGGACGTTTCCAATTGCGAATAAATCACAAGTGTTTTCCGTCTTCATCAAATTTAGAGCGTTCATTCGTACTCAATTTGAAAGAGAAATAAAAAATATTCAATGTGATAATGGGAAAGAGTATGACAATAGGGAGTTTCGGGAATTCTGTGCTAATAATGGGATCAATTTTCATTTTTCGTTTTTCATGTCCTCATACATCTTAACAAAATGGGAAAGCCGAACGCAAAATTCGTTCCATAAATACAATTGTCCGAACTCTCTTAATTTATGCCTCCATACCTCCATATTTTTGGCATCATGCTCTACAAATGGTCACATATCTTCTTAACATAATTCCTTCTAAAGTTCTAACATATTCTTCCCCCCTCAAAATCCTATATAATAAGAACCCTTCTTATTCTCATCTTCGGATTTTTGGGTGCTTGTGTTATCCGTTATTCCCATCCACCATAATTAACAAACTTCAGGCTCGGTCTACCCCGTGTGTATTTTTGGGTTATCCGTCGAATCATCGTGATTATAAATGTTTTGATTTATCCTCCAAGAAAATCATAATTAATCGCCATGTCATTTTTTATGAAACCCAATTTCCTTTTACGAAAGTTCATACTCCCGAGCCTAGGTCGTATAATTTTTTGGATGACCAAATATCCCCGTATATTATTCGGAATTTTTCGGACATTTCCCGCACCCAAAATCCTCCACCGCCCATCGCCTACCGGACTCATCGTATCGCGCACTGCTCCACCATCGGATCAGTCCCCAAGAATTGGGCGACCCAGCCCACCTCGAACTGGTCCAGATGTTGATTCCGCTATCGATTTGGGCCAAGAGCCCACCGCCATCGCCACCCATCCCGAGCCCAGAAAATTCCCAAAATTCCTTCAATTCTTCCTAGAGTCATAGACCGATCACTCGTAGTCAGCGGGGTATTTTTACACCTAAAAGACATTTTAATTTACATTCTGATGTCTCTAAATCCCCCTTGCCCCGCAATCCTGTCTCCGCATTAAATGACCCTAATTGGAAAATTGTTATGACTGATGAATATAATGCTCTTATTGATAATAAGACGTGGGAGTTGGTGCCCCGTCCATATGGTATTAATGTTATCAGGTCTATGTGAATTTTTGCTCATAAGGAGAATTCAGATGAGTCATTTTCTATACATAAGGCGGAACTTGTGGGTGATGGTAAGACTCAGCAGGTTGGGATAGATTGTGGTGAGACGTTTAGTCCGGTGGTCAAGCCGGCTACTATTCGCACGGTGCTTAGCTTGGCTCTTTCAAAGACTTGGCCTATTCATCAGTTGGATGTCAAGAATGCCTTCCTACATGGTGACCTCAAAGAAATAGTCTATATGCATCAGCCGTTGGATTTCATGGATCCTAACCGTCCGCATCATGTCTGTTTATTGAAAAAGTCCTTATATGGGCTTAAGCAGTCTCCACGGGCATGGTATACGAGATTTGATGACTTCGTTTCGACTATTGGGTTCACTCACAGCAGGTCAGATAATTTCTTGTTCATCTACCGCCGTGGTTCGTCCTTGGCCTACATTCTGTTGTATGTGGATGATATCATCTTAACTGCTTCTTCCGATGCCTTGCGCTAGTCTATCATGACCATGCTCAATTATGAGTTTGCTATGAAAGACTTAGGGCCTTTGAGTTATTTTTGGGGATTGCCGTCAAGCATTATTCAGGTGGATTGTTTTTGTCTCAACGAAAGTATGCTGCTGAGATCATAGAGAGGGCTGGGATGTCATCCTGTAAGTCCACTTCCACGCCAGTTGATGCAAACCCCAAGCTGAGTGTCGCAGCAGGTGCACCATACGAGGACCCGACCCGCTATCGCAGTCTTGCAGGGGTCCTCCAGTATCTTACATTTACCATACCGGATAATACGTATGCGGTTCAGCAGGTGTGTTTATTCATGCATGATCCCAGAGTTGAGCACATAAATGCAATCAAACGCATCATTCGGTATATTCAGGGGACACTAGACTATGGGTTGCACTTGTATCCTTCATCTACATCCACATTTATCTCTTACACGGATGCTGATTGGGGTGGTTGTCCCGACACCAGACGGCCGACTTCTGGCTACTGTATGTTCCTTGGCAACAACTTGGTCTCCTGGTCGGCAAAACGTCAGGCAACTCTATCACGCTCAAGTGCAGAGGCAGAATATCGAGGGGTAGCGAATGTGGTCTCCGAATCATATTGGCTACGCAATTTGCTGTTGGAGCTTCATTGTCCTATTCAGAAGGCAACCTTGGTATATTGCGATAACATTAGTGCCATCTACCTTTCAGGTAACCCAGTTCAACACGAACACACCAAGCATATCGAAATGGACATTCACTTTGTCCGTGAAAAGGTTGCAAAGGGTCACGTTCGCGTATGCCATGTCCCGTCTCGTTATCAAATTGCAGACATCTTTACAAAGGGTCTACCAGCGGTTCTCTTTGAAGATTTTAGGGGCAGTCTTAGCGTTCGAAGACCGCCCGCTATGACTGCAGGGGGGTGTGTTAAACAGAGCAATATACCAGTGATATACAACCAATATACAGCAGTGTTTATCACAAGTATATTGCTCTATTTTGGCAAAGGCTTTTCAAAGAATACAAGGGCAAATGGCCTCGGTAGTAGGCAAGAGCTGGGCCTAAGTAGGGCCAATCCAAATTTGGCCTCGGACAGGAGGATCATAATACAATCTTGTATATATGGTATATATATTTGTAGTATATTGTAGTGTAAATGTTACCTTAATTAGTGTTATACACTTACCATAATTGTATAGTTAGAATTATGGTAGAATAAGGATTTAGAAATAGAATAGGAATAGGATTCTCCTATTATGGAAATATTAACTTGTATATATAGCCTTTCCATTAATGAAAATAATCAAGGGGATTATTTCTTTCACTCATAATTGTGGTTGTTAACTTATTCGGGTTAAGAATTGAAAAAGAATTGTAGCACACTGATTGTAAAAGTTGGTTATATGTAACAATGTATCATCATTTTGTTCATTGATTTTTGCTACAGACTTATATCATATGTAAGTCCGCATTAGGTATAGTTATATAGAACAATCAGAATTAGCTCTTAACTTTAATTGCAGAATTATCAAATTTAACCCAAATTTCTGTTGACTTTAAAAGTAGATTTCATGAAATCGTCTCTATGTGTTTCTAATATTTAGCACTTTGAAATCAACTAAAATTTTACTTATTAAATCCTTATTTACGTGAACTATGTAAAAGGTCCTAATATTTAGGACTTCAAAATCAATTAAAAATTTGCTCAGGTGAAAATATCCATTGCATTGCATGCCAATTGGGATCAGCATGCTAATTATATTCATCATATTATAAGTACTAGTTATTGTATAACCTTGAAACTTCTAATTCCTTGAAACATTGTGTCCCAAAGTTTTATAGCCATAAGGCCCATAATCTTTATACTAAGGATCCGTTTTGTTTAAATTGTCGTAACTACAGATGACTTAATTTTCTTCATTATATAAATTCTCTTTTATAATTAACTACATGCGACTATTTCAATTGTGGATAAACTATGAGATGAAACATATCGTCATTATTTTGATAATAGCCTTTACGACGGCTTTTGAACGCCTGTATGTGGAATTATATGAGAAAGGCGGGGATAAGAAGTTGTACAGACTAGCCAAGACAAGGGAAAGGAGGGTCCGTGACTTGGATCAAGTGAGGTGCATCAAGGACGAGGACGGCAAAGTACTGGTGGAGGAAGCGCATAATAGGCGGAGGTGACAGTCTTACTTCCATAAACTTTTGAACGAAAAAGGAGATGGAGACATTGTGCTGGGAGATCTGGAGCATTCTGGTAGGCACGGGGATTTTGGGTGTTGTAGAAGCATTAAGGTTGAGGAGGTTACAGGTGTTATTCGCAGGATGCGCAGGGGACGAGCGACCGGGCCTAATAAGATCCCAGTTGAATTTCGGGAGAGTGCAGGCAGGGCTGATTTGGAGTGGCTGATTGAATTGTTTAACGTCATTTATAAGACGAAAAAAATGCCCGAAGAATGGAGGTGGAGTACAATGATTCCCTTGTACAAAAATAAAGGTGATATCCAGAGTTGCAACAATTATAAGGGTATCAAGCTGCTATGAAAGTTTGGGAAAGAGTCGTGGAGATAAGGGTGAGGAGAGGCGTGTCTATTTCCGAGAACCAGTTTGGATTCATACCGGGGCGTTCGACTACCGAAGCCATTCATCTTATTAGGAGGTTGGTGGAGCAGTATAGAGAGAGGAAGAAAGACTTACATATAGTTTTCATCGACCTCGAGAAGTCATACGACAAAGTTTCAAGAGAGGTTCTATGGAGATGTTTGGAGGTTAGAGGCGTATCTGTGACGTACACTAGGGTGATCAAGGATATATATGATGGAGCCAAGAGTAGAGTACGGACAGTAGGAGGAGACACGGAGCACTTCCCAGTGATGATGGGGCCGCACCAGAGATCAGCTCTTAGCCCATTCCTATTTGCTTTGGTGTAACGCGACAAATCCAATGGGAGGTACCATGGTGTATGTTATTCGCAGATGACATAGTCCTGATTGATGAGACTCGCAGCGGAGTGAACGTCAAACTGGAGGTTTGAAAACAGACTCTAGAGTCTAAAGGGTTTAGGTTGAGTAGGACGAAAACAAAATATTTGGAGTGCAAGTTCAGCAACGGGAGGGACCCTAAGACAGGCGTGAAGGTAAGGCTTGGTACTCAGGTTATTCTAAAGAAAGGAAGCTTCAAGTACCTAGGGTCTATTATCCAAGGGGATGGAGAGATTGATGACCATGTCACACATCGTATTTGGGCAGGGTGGATGAAATGGAGGCTTGCATCTGGAGTCTTGTGCGGAAAAAAAGGGCCACCAAAACTTAAAGGCAAGTTCTATAGGGTGGTGGTTAGACCGACTATATTGTATGGGGCGGAGTGTTGGTCAGTCAAGACTACGCACATACAAAAGATGAAAGTTGTGGAGATGAAGATGCTGAGATGGATGTGTGGGCATACAAGGAGAGATATGATTAGAAATGATGATATCCGGGAGAAAGATTTTTTTAATTACAATTTTACTACTTAATTTATAACTTTTGAACAACACCACAAAGTTGCAATTTTGACAATTGTATTTGTATTACAAAAAAAATCATACGTCTATTAAATAATATAAGAGGCACAAAAATAGTTTTGGGATGTTTTTATTATAATATCTTGTCTTGTTTAATTATTGAGTTTTTTTATATATGTTATTTTTTAAATTAAGTGCAAAAAAAAAAAAAACCGCCCCGAATCCTGATCCCGACCCAATCCCGTCTATCCTGATCCTGTCTGACCCGACCCGATCCCGCCCCTTCCCCCCGTCCCGCCCCATCCCGATCCCGCCAAGCCCAGGCCGATAGTCCCGAGCCCGGCCCACTGGCCACCCCTAGTCTATACACTGTACTTTCCTAATTGTTCTTTTCTTTGGGCTGGATCTTTGGGTTGAACCTATATTTTTTCCCTTTTTGGACTTTATTTGGTTTGTTTGAAAATAAATAAAAAGCCCATCTGTGCGTAATAAGTTTTTTTAAAAAAAGGTATGTTGTTATGGGTATGGCGGGGCTCAGTCCCAACCTGATGATGTTTAAGTATTCTTTAGAGGCTTGTAGACAGTCGTCCTGTGTGTCGAAGTCATGTATGGTCTTGCCGACCTCTTTGTTAGCCAGTTGATGTGTATTGTGACTTTGTCGGCCTTTTTCGTACATATATATATGTTGGGCTTTTATGCTTTTACTGGTTATTATGCCTTGTTGTCTTATGAGAGTTATTCTGAGGCCTTGTCGGCCCAAATACATGTGTATCCAGGGTACGGACGAGACGTGGTACGCTCGAATCATTAGGCACCAGGTGTCGGCCACACCCCAAGGTTGGGGTGTGACAGGGCCCTATAGTAATGATGATTGTGTATAAATGAGGAAAGAGGGCTCTTCAAACGTAAGAATTGGGAAGAGATTTCCAAAAATACAATTTGACTTCCTAATTCATCTAAAAAATGGTCCCATTTTTCTTTTGAAATTGTACTTTTTAATTTTTATTTAAAAATAATATATACCTAGTCTAGAAAATTTTTGGAGCCTCTACAATGATGGGGCCTAAAATAGCTGCTTGACCCTTGGGAAATTGGGCCGCCCATGATTGACTTGGCCCCTATATCAACTTGATAAAATAGTTTCAGATCTCACTACAAGAAAAAAAGTTTTTAGTGATGATCTTTTGTGGCGTCACATTTAGTTGCTACAAAAGCAAGGTTCTTTATGGCGACACGAGAAGCTGCCACCTAGGGATGGCAGGTGGGTATAATTTTGCGGATTCCGCCCTGCACCCGTACCAGTTGGGGCGGGTATGGGTATAACTTTGGCTGATAGTACCGCCCGCCTACCCGCCTACCCGCCCCATAAGCCCAATAATATTAGACTAGTAGTCCATATTCCGTAAGCCCATCCATAAGCCCAATACCCTTAATTAGACTACTAGGGTTCAACACCCATACTCCCAACAATCCAACACATCGATTCATACTCTCTTCATCAGCAGTTCAGCACCGATACTCTCAAGTCTCAACTACCATCGATACTCTCAACTTCAGCACCGATAGTATCGGTCCGATACTCTCATCTTCAGCAGCCATCTACCATCGACCGACGACCGATACCCTTAACTCTTAACCCATCATCAGCCGATGGCCATCGACCAACAGTCCATCACCATCAACGACGACCATCGATCTTATTTCCCCCAAACACATCGGCCATCGACCATCAGTCCATCTCCATCACCATCGACCTTATTTCCCCCAAACCTATCGACCTTATTTCCCCCAAATCCATCGACCGTCGACCATCGACCAGCCCTTATTTCCCCCAAACCCGTCGGCCATTAGTTCGCTGCACCCAAACCCATCGGCCATTAGTTCGCTCCGCCTCAGTTTGCTACACTAAAAAAAGGTCAGTCTATCGAGTGTCGAAGCATATATTTTGTTCACTGTCGAGTGTCGAAGCATGATAAACTAGTCAGACCATTAACAAGAAATATGTGTTGGGTCTCATTTGATAAACTAATAATATTTTCCTATTTATTGTTGGTAAAAATGCATTAACATTTTGGTCATACTTGATTTTGATCATACTTGATCTAAGATAACTTCACATGCAAGAGCCTCAGTTTGGAATGTGATTTGAGAAGCCCGTGAAACTCTACATTTCAGAAGCCCGTGAAACATTTTACATTTCATTTTTTGGTCATTTTATTCCAGTGTATTTTAGTTATATTGGAATGTGATTTGAGTTGTGAAGTTCTTAAATAGCTATTGAACTTGAATTGTCTTGCCTCTATCCTGCCTCTGGATGTGTCTCCAGTGTAGATAGTCTTAAGAGATCTTAGTTTATGTTTAAAGATTCTGTTAGGTTTGGCCTGATATTTGTCAAATTAAAACATGATAACATGTTGATTAAAGTGTGTGATCTGTGTATGCATAAATGCACTTGTAAGGTTCTCAAAATACTGCACTTTGAGAAATGATCTTATACACTTTGAGTTATGGCTGTTGTTTTACTACTATTTGCTGCTATATGTTGTTATGTTTCCCTGAGTTGCTGTAACTTGAGATAAGTTGTAGCTATTTACTACTGTTGTTTTGCTGCACATATTGCATTTGTTGAGCTGCCATGTTGTGTTAAATGGGATGCTGATCTACTGTGCTTTAGTATAAATAATTATTGTATTTCTGGCTCATTTATGGTTGCTGTTAAGGCTGTTTAGTTATGCCTTAAGGCTATGTGGTTGTTGTTTCAAAAGGGGAGTTGCTACTGGTTTTTAGTAGGATGATTGTTGTTGTTTGTGTTCCATCTCTTTGATTACTGATTATTGTTCCATCTTCTGATTATTGTTCTGATTACTGTGATTATTGTTGTTGTTTGTGTTCCATCTCCTAATCTATATATATGTAATTGTATAGGTAAGAATGGCAAGCAAGGGTAATGCCACTACTATGTCTTCCTCAAAACCATTAGATCCTTCTATGGCAAGTTGTACCCCGAATACAGTGAAAACATGTAAAGAAATTGTAGAGAGCTAAGAGCAAACTAATTCTGCAGATACTTCTGTTTTGCCTCGAACCAGTAGACATACATCAAAAGCTTGGGATAATTTAAAAGGAAACGAGTAGGGGAAGAAATAAAAGCGGAGTGCAACCATTATTTGAAGTAACTTGCTGGAGGACCGAGAGCTGGAACAAGTTACTTGAAAGAGCATGCAAGTAAATGTTCAAAAAAGAAATGCATGGATCTCCGACAAACAAGGATGTTTGGTACCCTTGCTAGCCCTTATGATACGAATGAGACGCTGACATTGTCCCCGTATGAGTTCCGCCAAGATAATGCGAGACAGGACTTAGCAGAAATGATTATTCTCCATGAATACCCACTAAGCATGGTTGAGCATTATGGCTTTATAAAGTACTCTAATACTCTTCAACCAGGTTTCAAGGTTCCCTGCCGCAACACAACAAAAAAAGACATTCTCCAACGATACAATGTCGAAAAAGAGAGTATAAGTGCTTTGTTAAGGAAAGTCAAAGGAAGGTTTGCTTTGACTACCGACATGTGGACTGCAAACTATAAAAAAAAGGATACATGGCTGTCACCGCACACTTCGTTGATAATTCATGGAAACTCCAAAGTCGAATCATCAGGTACTCTTTCTTGTTTGATTATGCAAGTTGTAATGTGGTAACTGGTTGTGATTATTTGATAGGTGTGATCTTCTATGATTATGTGATTATGCAAGTTTTTATTTCAAAATTCTTAATAGTAGTATTATGTTCATATCAATCTAATAGGTTCTTGTATGTCCCGGCACTGCATACAGCTGAGGTGCTTGCCGAGTCTTTAAAAGAATGCATTCAATCTTGGAATCTTAATCTTAGATTGTCTTCTATAACGGTTGATAACTGCACTACAAATGATGCAATGATGAATTTATTGTGTTTGGAGTTTCCTTATGGTCCATTGATGTTGCATGGGCATTTTCGTCATATGCATTGTTGTGCACACATACTTAATTTGATTGTTCAAGATGACTTATGTGCCGTTTTCAAAGAGGGCATTGAAAGAATTAGGGAAAGTGTTGTCTTTTGGACTTCATCACATAAGAGAGCTCAAAAATTTGAACAAGTAGCTAAACAAGTTGTTTCTGATTGTTCAAAATCACTTATACTTGATTGTAAAACTCGATGGAATTCGACGTATGACATGCTTCTAGTTGCTATGAAGTTTAAGGAGGTGTTTGTTGTTTTAAGTGTGCGAGATAATTTGTACAAAAATCCACCACTTAGTGAAGATTGGGATAAGGTTGTGAAAATATGTGAACTATTGAAAGTGTTTAATGATATTACACATCAATTTTCTGCCTCGACGTATCCGACTGCCAATATTTATTTCCCTAGAATTTGTGAGATTAGAATCTTATTAACCATCTGGTTGTCCTCACCTACCATTTATATAGGAAAAATGGTTGAGGTAATGCTAGATAAATACAATAAGTATTGGTTAGATGTTAATGGTCTTATGGGCGTGACAACTATACTTGATCCTAGGTTCAAGATGGCTCTCATTCAGTTTTACTTTGCTAAAATTTATGATACGCTTGTTGTTGATGTCGAGGTATCAAGGAGATGGAAATATGTGATCTTGAGGAAGAAGTCGACTGATGTTGCTGGCTTGCTGCTAACTGATGTGATCAAAACTGGCTTACTGATGTTGTTGTTGCTAACTGATGTTGTTGACTTCTTCTTTGGCTTCTTGTCTTCTTCTTTGTCTTCTTTGTTGGCTCGCTACTAATTGTTCTTTGGCTTTCTTTGCTAAGCTACTTTATTCTTTGCTAACTTCTTGATGTTGTTGTTGTTCTTTGGCTTCTTGATGTTGTTGTTGTTCTTTGGCTTCTTGATGTTGTTGTTCTTTGTTCTTTGGCTTACTGATGTTGTTGTTGTTGTTCCTGCTGGCTTACTGATGTTGCTGTTGCTGGCTTACTTATGTTGCTGCTGCTAACTTGGATCAACTTTGTTTTTGTCATTTGTTAACTATTTACACTGTACCTGAAAATATTACTGGTTTGAGTTTGACTATTGTTGGTTCTATCCACTTGGGTGGTGGAGCGGGTGTGAATTTAAGAATATATCCGCCTAGGCGAGTATGAATGTTGAGATTGTACCCGCCACGGGTGGTGAGTATAAAATTTTCTGGCGGGTACGTGTGCGGGGTAGGGGGTACCCGCACCCGCCCCCGCCCAATTGCCATCCCTACTGCCACCGAAGGCTATTGTTTAGTGGCGACTCTTTTGGCTGCCACAAAAAATAAAATAATTAATGTCGGCTCTACTTAAGTCGCCACAAAGTATACTAATATTTCTATTCTAGGAAAGCACGTAGTGGTGACTGATAAGTAATCGCTACTAAAGGTCTTTGGAGCGACGTACGAGCTTTTGTGGCAACTTTAGGTTGCAACTATTCTTTTATTTTATTTTTTGTATGTAAAATCAAATTTTTAATTAATAGTTGTATTTGTAGAGAAGCTTATGTACTTTTGGTACTTTACTAGTACTAAATAGGTACTTAGAGTAATTTTAAATGTTTAAGTTTTAAAAAAAATAAGTGTTCATATATTTAAAAGTTTTTATAGATATTATAATTAATGAATATTTGAGATAATTTCGTATATCTAATAGTACTTATAATTGTTAGACTGACTTACAAATTGAAAGAAATATAAATAGGATAATAAGTATTTATTGACATTTTTTTTAGCTTTGTAAGGTAATTTTATTATGTTTTGCTATATTATTCATATTTTCTCTAATTAAGTCACTTGTTTCTTGCTTATTATTGATGAAATAAAAGAAAATAAGTATTTATTGACATTTAATTTGAATATTGATGCATCCCCATTTGACTTATAATTCTCATCTTCATGTATATACTTGTTCTCTAAACTACTCTTGTACTCATTTCTCTTCTTCTTAATCAAATGTCTCAATTTACAGACTTGATAAAATTTTCATCCAATGTGACAAACAGGAAATTCATCAATTAGTAACAAATAATGAAAATAATTGTTTGGCCACTTTAGAGGTTGATACATGATGTTCGGCAAAAATGCATATATTTAATCATTATTTTGCCTCACTTCTTAGTACTTTATCATCATTTGAGTAAAAATTATATCGCTTTGGGCTTATTACGTATTTTATGTCTGTAGGAAGTGTGTTGGATGGAAACGGACTGAAAAATATTGATTTAGTGCAAGTCGAATAAAAAAAATAAAGAATCGAAGAAGTAGAGCTCGACGAGCCAGGAGAACCAGCCATGTGCAAATCAGCGAAGCAAAGGAATGGTAAGGAAGTTGATGAGCTAGACCAAAACATGGCTTAAAAGGCTCGTCAACCTCCTCGCTATACGAGCCCATAGACGAGCCAAGCCAAAATATATTTGAGAGGGCTCGTCAAGACGAGCCCGGGCAATTTTTATATTTCGAATTTGGCTTGGCAAGGGAGACCTCCTGCACGCACTAGGTTATATTTAAACCCTAAAATGACGTCTTTTGAGGGGAGGCCGCACTTTGGAGGCGACTTTGGAGGCAAGAACACGTTAGTAGCAGAAGGGACGGAAATTCTCCATAGAGTTTCACTTTCTTTCATTCTTTTACTTGTTCCTATGAAATTCTATGTTATGTTCTTAAATAATATTATGAGTAGCTAGATTTTTTTTCTAGAGTTATGAGTAACTAGATTTTTTTTTAGGGTTTTGATGGAACCTTTTGACATCTTGGAATTGTGGGAGTTTTGGTGTTGATAATTCTACTTTTGATCGTTCTTATGCATATTGTGGAGGAAACCACCTGTGGAAAAATTATCAAAATGTTCCTAGGAGCGAGTTATGTGCACCAACTCAATCTTATGTCCAAAATGTTTGTGAGATGTGTGGTGGTCAAGATGGTCACTTTTATGATTGTACTTATATTTCTTATCATTCCCCAGCCCCTTATTATGATGGTTCTACTTTTTCTTGTGAAGTTAATAGGAACAAAACACTCAGGGATGCTGACATGAAGGAGATTAAGGATATGTTAAAGTGTCTTGTGGAGAAAGATGATGAGAAACAATTACGTATACAAAGGCAAGAGTCAATTGTTAGCAAGATGGAGACTCAATTGAGTCACCCGGTTGAAGCTTTTATAGCTCAACATACTAATATTGCGTATTATAGCCAAAAAGAGTTCAAAGTAGAACACCAACAACCTAACCAATCAGAACTTGATAATGTCGATGTTGAAGAAGTAATACTAGAATCAACCAAGGATATTGAGGATACAAATTTAGCTGACTCTAGTGTGATTGATGATGAGAATATTGAAGGTCTTGAAGTTCATGTATTTGAGCACATCAGACCTCATTCCAAACACTTCTCTACATTGTGTTTGAATGGTGAAATGAGAATGGATCTGTATGAACATAAAATGAAGTCTAGGGAAGAGGTAGATGAGTCTTATATTCTGAAATTTTCGAGTTCGTCTAAGCAAGGTGATACTCTTCGGTTGAAAGCCAAAAAGTGCATAAGAAATTATTTGATTGTTGGCAAAATTTTGTACCCGCCAAAGAACATAATCATAAAGCAGAATTAAAATTGGGGGTACGATTCATAAGTTCAAAATGAATGCAAAAAGTGATTTTAGTCGTGCCGCGACATTAAATCAGGCATTTATTGGGAGGCAATCCAACTTTAATATTTTATTATGTGTTTTTTGTAGTGTTGTTTTTATTTTTGTAAGATTTTGAGCATGAAAACAAAGCCATTATAATGAAACAAACGAAAGCCACAAAGTTGAAACTAAGTGTGAGGTACCCGCACAAAGGACCATATTTTCTTTGGAGAAGTCTGAGTATCCAGGGCACTTCTATTCTATGGCCTTTAGCCTACCAGGGAGTCTCGTTTACCATCTTCTATTTATATTGTACATTGGGGACAATGCACAATTTTAAGTGTGGGGTGGGGATTGTTTGGTAATTTCTTGTGCTATTTTAGTTAGGGTAGTAGTCTTAGGATGAACAAGCAAGTAAGGAAAGGAAGAACTCTAGTGTCATAAACTGTGTGACATATTTTATGTTGGGTTTTAGGGTTGAGCATGTGTATTTTATACCTTCTTTGGATGCCTTGAGAATTTTTGTGATTTTTTTTTTACTTTTTGAGGCTCGATTTTTGATTTTTTTTGTTGCCACCTATGCTTGAATTATATCTATTGATTGTGACCTATTGCTTTAGCTTGAGAGTCATTGTCACTCCCCAATCTAGGGGGTGTGGCTAACACTCGGTACGTTGCTAGGTCCGAGCATACCAAGATGAACTCGAAGTCTGAGCCTTGTAGGCAAGCTAGGCCTTTGAGGTCATATTGTAAAAGCCATCTCTAACTAGGCCACAAAGTCGAACTTGTTCTTATTAAAGGCTATTGTGGGCCAAGGAAGTCTCTGTAAACTCTTACGCTGACAAACTAAATAAAACATAAAATGAGGGTCGACAAGGTCACTGATAAACTGTACATACTGAACCTTTGTCTACAAAACCTCTATAGATAACTGATATCAAACGTGGTCGGGATAGGGCCCCAGCCTACCCATAGTCTATACAGAATATCTGCTACCTGACCTCTAGACTCGGCTGCACTCCAGAAGAGATGGAGTCTTACCAATCCTTCGTTGAATCCCATTCTGCTCTGCTGGGCTAACTCGTCGAACTGATTACCTGTGTCTGCATTTATGAAATGTAACACCCCAGCAATGGGACATCAATACAAAGAAATGTATCAAGTATGTAAGGTAGAAAATAATCTGAATATATATAAACTCTAAAGATGAAGAACATGAGTAAATATACTGGAAGTCTTTACTGAAAGGAAGAGACGGGAGTGGACTGACCATAACCTCTCGGTCAACTTACTTGGTCACTGTCGTTTGGACCACTTGTCCCCTCTGTTTACCTATACAATGACCCCTCTGTTTATCTCTAAAATCTACTCTGTTTCGACTCTATGTACTACCCTTGCTATCTATGATTTCTGATCTGTATTACATTACTATCTAGCATACAACCTAAACACAATACTTCGGCCTTACAAGGGATCCAGTGTGTAAGTGTATGGCCTCGAAGGTAAGTGTATCTGAATGGCCCCGAAGGCAATATATATTTGTATAGCCCCGAAGTAAATCTATATATGTATAGCCCCGAAGGCAATCTATATTTGTATAGCTCCGAAGGCAAGCGCGCATTTGTATAGCCTCGTAGGCAATCTGTATGGCCAATAGCCCTGAAGGCAATCTGTATAGCCCTGAGGGCAATGCTCATCTATGTATAGCCTCGAGGGTCATCTGTATTATATTCCCGAAGGCAATGTCAATAGCTCTGAAGGCAAGCGCCTACTTACACAACAAGCAATCATCTGCACCTAAGTACCTGTGTAGGTAACTTATAGCTCGTCTAGTACTTTCTGTAATTCATGGCTCGTCCTTACTAGTTCTTGATCTCCTTTCGTTAGCTATTAGAGAACATGAACTATCTTCGGTCACATCCTACTTATCTTGTTATATTACTCATCATATGCTTATTTCAGTTGATTGAATGGTCATCGATTAATTATTCCTATTTATTATGTGTTGCTCGAGAGAAAATTCATATTTAGGTAGTTGTTGAACAACGTCACTCCCTAGGTATATGAGAGATCAATACATCGGGTTTAAAAGCAGGATTAGAGATAACGAAGTTTTGATGTGGTCATAGTGAGCGGTGAGAAATTGCTAGCTAGAGTAGTTCGAGAGAATACGTCTAGTAAATTATTGTGATTGCTCGAGAGATAATTAGGATAAGTTGAGTGCTCACGATCCGTAGAGAAGAAATCGGTGAGATTATATATAACGTAGCAAGAAAGATTCAGATAATTGGGGAAATCATAACCCTAGGCCTCCTTAATCTTGTTTCCAACTTCATCTTCTTTAGTTGATAATTTTATTAATTTATTATTTATTAGTGAAGTAGTTTCAAATAAAAATCTTAATCTTTATAATTCATAATATTGTTCGAACTTATTTTCTTAGTAATATTGAACAATTATAGCTAGCGTTAGTTCTTGTGAGATTCGACTCCGGACTTTTAGATCGGATTATATTTACAACGATCGCTATCTTTTTAGGACTAGAGTTGGGCGTGATCAATAGCACTTGCTGCTCACAATTTCCATCTTTACGGACAACCTATTCATAAAGATGGCTATGAGGAGCCGAGACTTGAAAGTACAATGTTCAATCATTTTGAAAACTAAATTACAATACGGGCACCAGCCCCAATCTAGTATTAATATATAGGTAAATTTTACAAAAAAAAGAATACTTTAGATACTTACATCTCTCATAGTGTTTGTACCTCTCTTCTCTTAATATCAAGTTCACAGGACCGGCCCAAACTCCTCGATTAAAACTTAAAAGGTTTTACAAGAGATGCTAGAAACAATTTAAGATATTGGAACTCAATGCTGGAGTCTAGTTACTTGCCTCAATATCTTTGCCTTGAGAAGAATCTACATATTTGAGGTATTGATCAATATGTTTGGTATCTGAGCTACCAGATCTTCCAAGATACCATTTCCGAGGTCTTTCACTGATTGCTATGGAGATGTCATTGGGAAATAGGTCTCTCAGAACAAAGGCATGAATGATGGTTGTGACAAGCAGTGCTGTTACAGTGAGTGTCGAAAGAGTACAGAGTATGATAGCTAGGCACTTTGTCACCACGTTGGTAACGACAAGTGAGTACCTGATGGTGGCAATAGCAGCTCCTGTCATAGGGAAAGTGTAAGCCCACCAAGCCAATGAGAACCTGCAAATATGTAGTACAAACTTTAATTAATATCAATCCAAAGATTTAGTATATCTAAGACGGGCTATTTTACATACTTGAAGCCTCGGAAGAAGTTAATGCGAACAGCCTGAAAAGCAACAAGAAAGAATGAGATATATTAGTGTAATGATTAGGTGCATTTAAACGCAAAAATTGATTAGCATAATTACCAGTGAAAAATAGAGGAACAAGGCAATGAAATAAACAATCCGTGATCCATGATCAAAAGAGCCTTGGATGGTTGCCCATGCGATAGAAGCGACACTAGGTGCAGCAACAAAAAGAAAGAAGACTGGGTGAAGTTCCTTAGGCAGTGTCTCATTTGTTGGAAGTCTCTGATAGAGAGTTACAAACATGACTATGTAATGAGCCAATCCAACAGCAAAGAAGAATATTGGCCCTTCTGTTAGTCCCATGGATGCACCAAGCAATGCACCCACAAAATTCCCAACAATTGAGAGATGATTAGAGGGATTCGCTACCTTTGAGAGTCTTCATTGTCCTCCAGACATCCATTGTCCATAGAGCTTTAGCTCTAGACAAAAGATTGGGGTCATAAGAATGTACCATAAACATCTGTGCAGGTTTTGAGTACTGACTACTGATGCTGGAACTCCAAGTACTAAGAACAGAAGTGCTATCCAGGGAGCAAAGAAGAAGTTAACACGTATTGGGTGGTAGTACTCCCGACGAACTGCTTCAAAGTAGAAAATGATTTTCAGAGCATAGACCAAAGAGATAATGACCATAAGTGCAGCAGATATGCACCAGAGGCCAAGATTTGCTTTCAGGCTTACGTGCAGGAATTTTGTCGAGGCAGAGGTGGCCAGGCTCTTCCACATTATAGCTTGACTGCTAACACCTAGGCAGATACCGAAGGAAGAAATAGGAAAACGAAGAAGAAATGGCCATTTTCTGTCTTCTGGAAGCATGATTTCCTCAGAAGCCTGCACACGGAAAAACATGCTTATTCACCATGTAATATAAAAAAGTCTCCATCCACGATAAGACAACTAGTAGATTTATGAGTGAAAGGAAGGAGAAAAGCATATATATATATATATATACCCTTAAGGTGTCCAATTCTGGGCCTTCGAGGGCATCAAAATATCGATCCACAGGAATAGTTTCTATGTGAGGACTTGGTTGAGATATAGGGTCTTGCTCCTTTCCACGCAAAACTGATAATTGTCTCTCCAGTCTACCAGACCATGTTTTAAAAGAGTCAAATCTTGTATCCTTGAGCTTATTAATTTTGGGATTCCGTTTTGGAGAGTACTCTGGAAACACTGTACCTCTAGGCGTTGATGTCTGAGAATAAGATTTTCGCTTATTCTGAGTGGAATCAGGAACAAATAATATAGTATCAACTCCTTTTGAAGGAGTGGGCGGCATACTAATGGAAATACTCTTTTGTTCAGCAGCATCTTTAGTTTCCTGAGAAGAATAAAGTATTAGCTAGGCCAAATGTGTTACACAGAAACATCAAACTATCATGCATCATTCCAATGGATATATACTGCTGTTTTGCGTAATCAAGACCAAATATATAAGATGTGAAAAGTTTTCAAATTTCAAGGACAGATCTGAAAAGGGGTTGAAAATTTTCAAGATATATCAGATATGTAGTAGACAATGCGTACGTCAGTGACATACTGATAAATTTGCATCTAAGTTACCAGCAGAAATATGGAAACTTTAATCTGAAGTTCAATGACTTACGGTGGCTAGTGAGTTTAAAGAGTGAGAGCGGGTTGGGTCAATCTGATGATTAATAAGATCATCCTCTAAAATGCTATCAAAGCGCTTCATCATTTTATGAGAACATGTAGTTTTGGATATTGATGGAAGCACATCTTTTGCAGAACAAGTTGGTTCAGTTTTTCTCATGGCTAAAACTAGGTACAGGATCTGCAACTTGAAATTGATGTTAGTACATATATATTTACTACAAAGTACAAATACAAGAAGAGATAACCTCATTTAATTAATTTCTGATGCTAGGTAGCTATGCAGGGATGAATAATATACATCAACTGTGAAATTGTATTGACTGTCATATATAACGACAGCAAGAACTCAGACCAGGCCTGACCTCCTAATTATTTGTGTTGTTCAATGCGGACAATGCAATGTAATCTTTGATTTCAAAAGCAAACCACCCCTCCAAGAAGCTTTTGGATAGATGGATCCAAATTGTGATCTGATATTTTACCTTTCACAGGACCAACACTAAGGCCGATCAAGCACTTGGCGCTCAGATTTTGAGTAATACATAGGCGTTGTTCGGACCCTGCTAATGCAGGATGCTTTGTACACCGGGCCGCCTTTATAGTCACTGCTCGATCGAATTGAAGTGGAAAAGAAAGAAACTCAATAAGTGAGGCAGAGAGAACACAAGTGTGGCAGCAGTATAAAAAGGATATACAAAGTTCTTGGAAACACACATCACTCACAATCACCTGCCATGTATAAAACGACAAAACCGTCCAATAAAACACAGACTAGTTAAATAGTAGACGCCCACCAAACTTTAATACTTCGGTGGCTGATTTTATTACCTTTTTTTCTTTCTTTTGGCAAGTAAACAAGTCCAGTCAGTTTGTATGTTCTTTTTTAAATATAGTTTTGGGTAAAGATGAAGCTTTGGTGACACCTCATTCGTGTATTCTACTTGTTTTCTGGAAGTAACAGCGGAGGTTCTCGACAAAATTAACTAAATAAAATACTCATAAAATAGAGATAGCAGCTGACTGACCGCCCGCCCTTCTTCGACCCCGCGCATAGCGAGAGCTTAGTGCACCGAACATCTTTTTAGAGATGCCAGCTGGCCGTTACTAAACTTTTTAGTCATATATTCGTCAACATGCGTTGGCTATTGGTACAGAGAGAAAATCATAGAGGAAATCAAATTTTATAAAATTGAATTATTGGAGAATAGACAGCCACGCAAATGGAGAAATCATCAAATGCATCTGCGAGCCGTCGATTAAGGGAGTTAGTACACTAAATACTGAACAAACTTATTTTTGGGTCAAACATGAGATGTACAATATAGTGATAGTATAGAGGGAAGATTCCCTACGCACATCAAAGACGAACTATGACACCTTTAATTAATACCCCCTCTGGTGTTAAATTATATGATACTTTTGGAATGGATACGTTTCCTTAGAGGACGTTGGATACAAAATTTGTATGAATACTGAATTTAAAAATTATTTTTTGACATATTTGTCAATTTTAATTGTTATGGTGTAATTAAATTGGGCGTGAAGTTAAAAGGGAAAGAAAGCCTCTTAAATATGTCATAGAGTTTTATGGATATAAAAAGCATGGATTACTATAGAATTAGAAATTTAGAGTTAAAATTATTTTTAAATATATAGAAAGATATCATTTCTTTCTGAGTGAATTAATAAGAAAATAGCGTCACGTTAAGGAAAGGAGTACCAAAAACATCTAGAGCATTTGTAATGCGTCATGACATTTTTATATCTATAAAAACATATCAAAATAATTTTTAAAACTTCAATATTAAAAAATTAAATATTAAAAACATATCTTTTTCTTAACCGACTAAAAAATAGTCAGAATACGAGGAGTACTTTATCGGTGAATTTAATATAAATTGGAGTTCATCATTCACCAGAAGTGACATAAAGGGTGTTTGGCTAAACTTATAAACTAGTCAAACTAATTTATAAGTATTTTTAAATTTATCTATGTGTTTGAAAACACCAAAGTGCTTATAGGAGCACAGGCCGCCATGACCCAAAAGATTGCAAAAAGACTTCAAGCTCATAGTTCAATTGGACATGTAAGTTATATTTGTACTGGTTTCTCATGTGGAACCATAGAAGGAATTCAATCACTACAATTGAAATCTTTATTTATACATCAATGGCGATAGATGCATTCACCACAGTTTTAGCATTACGACAAATTCGTGTCAAGCCAAGTGATTTTAAGTCGAAATCGGCCATAAGCTAGTCATCTCCAACTTATGGTTTTTCAGCATATAACTATTTCTAGTTTGACCAAGTATTTTACTATTTTATTCTTAATATATTTTCTAATTCTCAAAATATATTTTCCAAAACAAAACTCCTAACTACCTCTTCACTTTGAATCCATCATTCCTCTTTCTTTGACACATATTTTTAAATATATATTTTTTTTGCAAAACTTTTAAGAGTATTTTAGTCTTTCTAATAAAAGAACAACTTAAAATTATTTTTTTATCAAACACATTCACTGCTTATTAATAGTTTTAGCACTTATATCTAAACACGTATCTGTTTATTAATAAAATCAACTTCAACATTTAAAAGTGCTTTTCAGCACTTAAAGCTAATCAACTATTATAATCGGCTAATCAACAGGTTCATAATCCTTGACGACCAACAACGCCTTTTCTGGTTGTGACAAATTGAGTTTTTAGGGTTGCTAGAAAGGACATTCATCAATACATAAATTATCTACATGTTGTAAATTTTGCCATTATTTGTGGATGCCTATAACTTCTAAAGATGTGATTCTCACTATTCCTCACCATTATATTGGTAACTCTCACACTTATGTAACATTCTCCATGATCTTCGTGGTTAATGTCATATTTAAGTTCATCCTCTTGGCAATCTTCTATGTAATAATATTGATGCAATAAGTCAAATCTTAATTTTAAGTTTTAATGCTCCGCTTTAAAAAATGGGACTTTAAACAAGTCTATAGAACTATTTGTTACTTGTTCGAGGGGTTCGAGTTGGAACTTGAGGGGCTAGGGTCAATACAACCATTATACATATGCATAATATTTGCATACTTATTGTCACACATAGATGTGGTTATGGCACGTGAGTTGTCCATTTGATGTGTGGATATGGATCTATCTTTCTAGAGTCACTATACATTTTGATTTCGATCCATAATTTGTGCATATTGCATTATATGTTGTATTTGTGCATCTTATCTCACACCGTTATTACTTATTATATGTCAAAATTATTTACTAGTGTTGTCACTATCCAAATCACGGATCAGGATGACATCTACACTATCCCTCCCAGTAGGCAAACCATCCCGAATATTATAAAACCATTTAACCATTAAGGGCGGAAAACATACTAGAAACAAGATCTCTTTTCAATAGTCTCAATAATATAGAAATGCGGAGAAGTTATAACAATAATCCATCCACAAAACCTGATATCAATCGTGCAAGAGCAACAGAATACTGAATACAAGTCCCGTAGGATTGAAATGTTACTGTCTATCGGAAGCAAAATACGAAAAGAGAAAGGAAGGAATCCCGGGGATGCGGATCAGTAAAGCAACTCACCTTAAAGTCTCAATTGCGCCTCTGAGTCAACCACGAGGCCTAGAACTGGAACAAGAGCCCTATCTGCACAATGTGCAGCAAGTGTAGTATGACTACAACCACTAGTATTTTGTAAGTATCATAGGCCGACAACGAAAGAGACAATGCATATAGCATATAAAGACTGAACATACAACACAATTCAACTATATATATATATATATATATATATATATATATATATATATATATATATTATAAAAGGGAAATGATGTTTTGTATAGCAACAAAAAATAGGCATATATTTCAGATGGGAACTCGAGACTAAATGAATGTAGTACAATGACCAATATTAACTCCCGGTACACATATGCTAACGACCATGGTGACTAGTCATAACCCATGAGGTACTCCCAAGGTCCATATACATGTTGTGGGATGCAACCTGATCTCATATATCTGTTGTATCGTGCAATCCAATTCATATGCCTATCATTATACCGTGCGATACCTTTTACATAGACCGTGACCACTTAGTGTACCACTTGAATTAATATCATCGGACTGTGAGAACATCACTCTTACATTATTCCGGCTTAAAGAAACCGCCAAGTACCATAAAATCCATGACTCATTCTAATTTAGTAATTATGAATGATCACAATAAGCATAGAGGTTTCATAATAACATACTCCCCCTGTTCCAATTTATATGACACACTTTCCTTTTCAGTCAGTCCTAAAAAGAATGACACATTTCCTTATTTGATAACAATTTAAATTTAAAATTTATCTTTTATGCTTAACGAGATGATCTATAACCACACAAATATTTTTGACTTGTTTTAGACCACAAGATTCAAAAGTCTTCCTTTATTTCTTAAACTCCGTGCCCAGTCAAACTACATCATATAAATTGGGACGGAGGGAGTAGTAGATATCTCATGTCGTTCAAATAGAGCCCGAAGGCCACACAATCTAATGGAAGTACGATGTAGGTATGCTCAGAGGGTTGAATATAACACATATCAATCAACATATGATAGATTTCACAAAATATGAGAAATCATGAATAATTATCTATCAGCTGATAGCGCAACCTAGCTTTCACAAGAATATACCAACGACTCTTGAATAAAACCAATATAAACGCTCTCCAAACAATGTCTTAAGAGTAAATCATAACCTACTTCGATGTAAAGCACGCGCAATGAACTCGCAACCAGTCCTTCCCCTTCTGGAGCACCTAAGAACAATCTAAATCTATAAAGTACGTGATCTACATTAGCATACGAGTCTGTAGAAACCCATATTACTATATTATATTTTCAGATCCAAAAAGTCACCCAAAAGGCTATCTCGAGACTCGAAGGGAAAAACTATAATTTTGCCCCAAAATCAGTTTACCCATAGTATATAGAGTCTATATCTAGAAAATGATCCAAAATCGAATTCAATCTGACTTCCAATTTGGAGAAATTCCTAATTTTAACTTAGGGCTTTAAAATCTAAAAAGTGACCCCAAACTCCGACGACCAAATCAGAATTTCCTTTCAAAATAGTTTGCCCTCAACTCAAGGGACTTAAATCCAGAAAATACAGTCAAAAGACTTCAACTTGACCTTCAAATTCTTATTTTCCCAAAAATCCAACCTAGGATAAAGCCCCCAATGTTTCAACACCCAACCATGAAATCAACTCAAATAATGTACGAAATCAATGGAGCACCATGAAATAAGGTTTAGATTCTTACCCCCAAGCAAATACGAGAAGAATGCCTTTGAAATTATTACACCCCGTACTTTCACATTAGAATGCATCGTAAGTAAATCAATATGAGTCAGATAGGTTAAGGAAGTACCGTGAGGGTTGGAGATTAGACGAATCAAAGATGTTATAACCCATACTTTTGGGGTAAGACTAGGAGTGTTTAACATAATAAGAAGCTCGTGTTATGAGGTATTTGAATCGTATAATAGTTGTATGTTATGCTTTGAAGTCAAGCAAGTTGTAAAACAAAAGTTGGCAAAAGTTATCACAAGTTATGTTCATAAGTTTACTGAAATTTGAGTTGGATGTCACTAACTTTTCTCCTAATATGCTTGGAGTTTCGAGGTGATCCACCCACCAAATCAAAGGCCTACAAGTCTAGTTTTCAATGCATTAAACCATTTGTCACTAAACATCAGTGTAGAGAGATATGTACATTTTAGCCAGACTGCAGTGGCAGCCCCTTTGGGACCCACTTGAGGCGGTGCAATTTCCCTTTTTCTATTTAAGGCGGTGGCACTTTATTTTCAAGTCATTTAGACAAAACCTAGATCATATGTCATCCTTAACACTCTATAAGATTTCTCCCAGGGTTCAAGTGAAAATCCAAAGGTAATCAACGTGAATCAAGTGCCGGAAATCCTGTGGTGCTAGTAAGATCAAGTTCTTCTTCTTTATTGTTGAGTTGAAGGTTTACTTGACCTTCGGGGCCATATATACTTGCCTTTGGGGCCATATACACTTGCCTTTGGGGCCATATACACTTGCCTTCGGGGCTATACAGATGTGCATTTTTCCTTCGGGGCAATATATATTTGCTTTCGGGGCTATACACTCGCGTTCAGGGCTATTAAGATATACACTAGGCCCTATATGAGGCCGGATATTTTATTTCAGTATTACTCATTTGATAGGAGTCAGAGATAGGTAAGTATACTCTTAGATTACCACCGACTCCTCAGTTTACATTCAGTATATTATGTATCTCAGTTCAGTCTCAATTTTACTTATTCATCATTTGCCTTACATACTCGGTACATTGTTTTGTACTGACGTCCCCTTTGCCGGGGGCGCTGCATTTCACGCCTGCAGGTCCTGACAGATAGGTAGGCAGGCCTCCTTAGTAGACGTTGCCAAGTTCCAACTTGATTAGTAAGCTCCACCTCATTCGGAGTTACCAGGTCTAGAGTTTGGAGTTATTTTGTATACATAGACATGATGGGTATGCTGGGTATATACAAGCACCGGGTGCCGGTCATGCCTCCCAGGTTTGGAGCGTGACAAACTTGGTATCAGAGCATGTCTATCCTACGAAGTCTACAAGCCGTGTCTAGTAGAGTATTGTTTATAAGTGTGGTGTGCACCATATTGTATAAATAGGAAGATACATGACATTTAGGGTTGGTTACCCTTCTTTCTCACTCTAAATCGTGCAATAGAGCTAAGTTATAGGGACTCGATCCTAATCAGTGGTTGTGATAAACAAACGTGGGGTCCCTATCAGATTATGTGCGCACTAGATGTGCAAGTATCATGCTTCAAAGTGTGAGTATTTATCTCACTCGTGGAGAAATAAGGTGATGAAAGCATAAAAAGGTAAAGTATGAGTTTTAGAAGACAAAAGAAGTAAGGTGAAGGAGGTACGAGGTACCTGAATAAAGAAGACTGTAAGGTAGTTGGTGTTCAAACCGAGAAACACAAACATTATTATTCCACTTTCAACAGTGGTAGAATTACAATAGGTAACATCTAATGCAACTTATGATTTACAGACATCGACAAACGTAATCTTAGAAAGTAGTAAGATTTCGAGATCTAGTGAGGGCTAGAGTAATCCTTAGTGTTGGGCAGATTGTTAGAACTAGATGGCAGTACTGAAAAGTATTATGAATATTTCTATAGTACCTCTTAAGGTGATATATATGTGATATACCTGAGAATTGTATAGTCGGATACGACCTCTTGAGTGTTTTAAAGATTCGGGGGTTAGGTATTTGAATCTTTGTATATAGGAAGAGTATTCACCTCAGTATGACTCATGCACTAGTGAAAAGGAAATATTAAGCGACCATAGGATAAGTCCGGTTGAAGAGAGAAATGCTAGAAGCGAAAGAATGTCTTGCTGGAGTTTACCAGAATAAGATAAGAGTTGAAGATGTTAGTAAGAGATTGATAAAAAAAAATAAGTGAAGCGTTATAAGGTGATATGAGAAACGATTAAGGGTTGTGAGCTAAAGTATGGTAGTGCGACAAGGATCATAAATAAGTAAAATAAAAGGCAAGAGAAGGTGAGTGTAGAGGTTAGAAAGAGGCATAAGTTATAAGACTAAGTCTTCATTACAAGAAATAAATTAATGTTTCAATAAAAGATATCAGTATGTTGATTTAGCTCCTTGGTTCAGAATATATTGATATTAGGAACTACCTTAAGATAAACTGAATGCGGGTTAGAAACTCAAAGCATTTTTGTAAAAATTGGTATTGTGATATTTGCAAAGCGAACAATTATGAAGTAAGATAATGAACGACAGAAGAACAACCTTTGAGGGTTATTAAGAAAGAGGCCTCCCTATGACCAACATCATGAGTAAAAGTTAAATTTACCAACATTGAGAATATTAATTGTGAATACATGGCACTCTATGCATGTAAGTGATTCAGTTGTCCCTAGTAAGAGAGGATTATTCTAAGGCGAGTTATGAGTTATTAAAAGTTCAAAGATTTGCGAAAGGTGTTGAGGTAACAATGTGAATTTAGAGGAGTGAAACCTTGAGTGAAAGGTGTTAGACATTCTCCCAAGAGGGAGATAATATGATAAAGTATTGAAACAGAATCACGTATTTGGTTTAGTGATAGATTGGTAAGAGAGATTATGATGAAGAGGTTTAAAACAAATAAGATTGTATTTATCCAGACTCTACGGATGTCACGACTCTAGAACATTATGTAAGTATAAATGTTAAGAAGGGGACGGTAGCAACCTCTTGACTTGAGGTGCCAATCGACGGTAAGTGTAGCCAGACATTTGAAGCTCAGAAAAGGTAGTATTAGGTGTAAATAAAGATAGAAGTACATAGGCCCAAGAGAAGTTACCCGGAACTATTATATGAAAGGTAGTCAAGTTAATAATCAGAAGTTGACTTATGTAAGTCCTAGATATGGCTATTCAAGAGGTCAAACGAGACGTTAGATGATACAAAATTATACATTACAGAATGGTCCATGCGCATAAAGTTTCAGTTTCACAGGTGCATGATCGTAACTCTCAGAAAATATTTCAGATAGAAGCAATGATAGATAAAGTTCAATTTAAAGTAGTTCAAAAGTCAAAAAGATCAAGAGCCTAGAATTTGATGTAGAAATTTAAAGGTTGTACTCAGAATTGACACTATCAAAGTAATGTGGAAGTGAAAGTAATTAAGAGTGACCGTGGGCAATTAAAGAGCGCCTAAGATCCTATAGGGCTATATGACACAATAGGCTTGTAGCTTAATATGAACAAGAAAATTCCTTCTAAAGTGCAATTGATAGGAGATGTTATCTAATAGAAGAAGAAGGAGAACTTTCTCCAAGTATAGTGATTTAACATAGGGATTACAAAAAAGTCGGTCTGCAACATTGATTTCTATAGAGTTTTGTATGTATCTAATAAGAAAGTATGCGAATAACTCATCGTCGACTATGCCTATTGAGTCAAGAATCAGAATCAAGAATAATATTTGAGGTTATGTACACAAGAAATTCAAGGATTGTGGGGACTGAGATAAGTTAATACATTCATGATGCATGTGTCAGAATGAGCAAGGAAAAGAGATCGTTTATGCTTTAAGGCAGTTGACGAAACCTGAAGAGAATTACTGACCCATGACCTAGAGCTGGCAGCAGTAGTGCACACATTTAAGATATGGCGTACATGTTAACATCCTTACAGACCATAAGAATCTCTAGTACATCTCCAAGCAGAAGTAGTTGAATTCATGAGAAGTTCCCCTATAATTATAAAGTGTCCTTTAGGATGAGTCATGCTGATATAGAGATACATGAGCCTTCTAAAGAGTGTAACATTCCTTGGGATTGGAATGTAAGTAAAGCTGAGCCAACATGATATAGTTGAGCATGATCCTCCTCGAGAGTAAAACGATTCAGTAAGCTAGACTATAACTGAAGAGTATCACATGAGAATTGTAGAAGAGCAAGAACATAGAGTTACTGAAAGATTACGATATGGAGTTCTATATCTTCCAGGAAAGGCTAATGTTGTAACCGACACTCTTAGTCGCAAATCAATGAGATGTTTAGCGTACTTGCGGGCTGAGAAGAGAG
The DNA here is from genome assembly GCA_029783415.1 of Anisodus acutangulus. Classification (NCBI taxonomy): domain Eukaryota; kingdom Viridiplantae; phylum Streptophyta; class Magnoliopsida; order Solanales; family Solanaceae; genus Anisodus; species Anisodus acutangulus. The sequence continues at coordinate 18,703,602 of CM056504.1, read as the reverse complement.
GGGTAGCCTAAGAGTTACATCAGCTAGCTAGTTTGGTAGTCAGACTATTAGACTCAGATGATACTAGAGTTACCATTCAGAAAACATCAGTATCATCCTTAGTAGCATAAGTGAAAGAGCGGTAGTATGAGGATCCTATCCTATTATATCTTAGAGAGAAAGTCCAGCAGAATGAGGTGACAGCCTTTGAGGCAACAGAAGATGGGGTCTTGAGGTATCGAGGTCGATTATATGTCCTAGATGTTGCGGGACTACGACACCAGATTATGGAAGAGATACAATATTCCCGCTACTCTATTCATCCAAGATTGACTAAGATGTACCATGAGATTAAATAGATGAATTGGTGGAATGATATGAAGAAGAACATTGCCGAGTTCGTAGCTCAGTGCCTTTATTATCATCAAGTAAAGATAGAGCATCAGAAGCCCGATAGGCTTGTGTAGAATATAGAGATTCCGATGTGTAAGTAGGAGATGATTAACTGTCACGACCCCTTTCGAGCATCGTGGTGACACCTATACTTTTTGCCACCGGTAGGTGAACCACTTCCAAAATAATATGCAATATAAGAATAAGTGGAAATAAGAGATTAATTATAAAAGTTGTCTCATCATATCATAGATAAAGGAATCAAAATCCAAAAATATAATTATTACAACCCCAATGTCACGCCCCAAACATGGGGAGGCGTGGCCAGCACTCGATGTCTTACTTAACCCCGAGCGTACCATATGTAACTCGTGAGCTCTGAAAACCCAACAAACAATGTGGGCCAACAAGGCCAATTTTTAAACTTATCATAATATCTTAGGCCGACAAGGCCATCATGATCTTTTACAATGGAACAACTCAAGGTAACATAAACAAGGGCCGACAAGGCCACACAACATATGGTACATATCGACGTATGTATACAAAGCCTCTAAGAGTGACTGACATCATATGGTCGGTACAAGGCCCCAGCCTACCCATGAAGTTTACAAACATGATCTGATAACTTGAGAACTAGACTCGGCTGCACTCCGGATGAAATGGTCTTACCGATCCTTCAATGAATATCTACCCTGTCTACTGGGAGGGCTCGTCAAAATAGCTACCTAAACCTGCAGGCATGAAATGCAGCGCCCTAACAATGGGACGTCAGTACAAAGAATTGTACCAAGTATGTAAGGTAGATAATAACTGAATAACTGAAACTGAAACTGAACAGATATACTGAATATAAACTGAGGAGTCAATGATAATCTGGAAACATTTCTACCTATCTCTATCTCATATCATGAGTGCAATACTGAAAATAAACTATCCGCCTCATTTGCCGTCCGGTGTGTAAGTGCATAGCCCCGAAGGCAACATGAATGGCCCGAAGGCAGTGCATAGCCCCGAAGGTAAATGTAAATAGCTCTGAAGGCAAACTGCATCTCTGTATAGCCCCGAAGGCAATACACATATATGTATAGCCCTGAGGGAAAATATATAGCCCCGAAGGCAAACTGTATCTCTGTATATCTCTCACCAGCCATAAGGTCGGGCTCACACCATCCATAAGGCCGGGATATAAATAATAGTGTTACTATATATATACTCTCTACTTTTTCTATTAACGTAAAATAAGTAAGAACTAAACGTAGATTCTCGACAGAGGATAACTCACACAACCATAGTCACAACATACAAAAGTTAGCTAACAGTTAATAAGCTAAAGAATCGTGGCCTTTCATTATGAGATCATTGACCTCTTATTATCTTCTTTTCTTCACTTCTCGCCTTTCTAGAATAAGATTTCATTAGCCCTTTCTCTGATAGACTAGCTATTAGGGACAACCATCATATGTCCCAACTAATACCCGTAAGCTTAATCATTCTACACACTCTACGATATTGTTTGTTCGATACGCTATTCATAGGGACGTCATGAATCCCCGTCTATCACTCATAGGATTATCTATTTATGTGCTATGCGTTACTTCTTAAACTCTTTCATTACTTACATAAATAAGTGGTCTATAATCCTACATTTTGATATCTTAAGGAGTAGACGTTCTTAGGGGATGCTCTACCCGTTCTTAGGTGCGATGACTCACTTATATAACTATATCACTTTTGGCTCTTATACTTTATAAAACTTGTTCTTTTACTCTCGTACGACATTTGGTCGACTCTATGAATATGTACTTCCGACTCTTTCTGTTTTACGAGGAACAAGATATGGGACAAACTCAACCATTAGCCAACAATTCAATACAAGACAAGATGAGGCTTTATAACATGAAAGTACTCCCAACAAGGGACAAACAATAGCAAGAGCATGATGTTTCTTTTGGAAACCGTTATTCTTACGGAATCATGCCAAAAAAAAAGGGTAGCCATTACATACCTCGATTGTCGATCTCCGAAAGAGAATACAACGAACCAGCCATACCTTATAAGTTAATCTACAATAGATGCGACAATAATATGCATATAAACTAACAAGAAACGCTACAACCAGACAACGAGCGACAAGCTCGCTAAATGACAACTAAATGTCATTTTACGCCCTTCTCCCTTCCAAACTTCACAACAACAAGAACTAAGATAAAACAGCCCAACAACATCTTATACAAATCCTACTATGCTCAATAACTCGGACTCATGACTTCCGATCACCGTCTCGTGAGTTCTATAGGACAAACACGCTAATATTTCTGCTATGACACTTTGTATAACGTTGAGAAAGGAACATGTACCTTCGTCAACAGAAGAACACGTTTCTCATGCCCAAGATTACCACTAATAACACGTCTACAACCAGGAGATGGAGAAGTATACAACTTCACAAGGCGTAAAAGGATCGAAAATGAATTCGGGTCGGAAACTTACCGTGAGAATGAAACACACGATTGTTTTGTATAAGTTGATGCTAGGAAGATGAATATATTTGCTGCTAATAGAGTAATCACGTTGCTGGTGGTGTATATACATATTGTCTTTGTCTTGAGAGAAAATTATCAAAATTGAGATAAGAATCAATGGTTTTTATAATTAGTAAACATATAAGTCCACCTTGACACTTGTCATTCATGCACAACATGTTCTTTGACTAATCAATTTACTATGAGTAACTTAATATTTTCTCTACTTTCATGTGTAGCTTTGTAATTCCATATCTTTCCTCATTATCTACGAATAAAATTATTGTCCACATAATATCTATCCGATAATCTTAATTAATTTTTTGATCTCAATTAACTTATATAAACATAACTTTTAACACACTTCAAATACTTTTTATCATGATCATGTGATATAGCACTAGTCCGTAGCCTCTTTTTGAAATACACAAAATATTATTTTCGATCATCGTTGTTGCACTCTAATGTCTGAAATAAAAATGGTCTATAAAGTATTCCCAAAATACAGAACTTCGGCGAAATTCAATTTCTTCAATTCGTATAACCTCTAATCCTTCCGATTCATACATAACACTATCTTGAATATCACATAACTTAAGAGTGACCTTGCAAAGAAACCTTACTTCCTTTGTGTTGAAGTTGCCTAACTTATGACACAACTTAACGTATGAAGATAGGGGATGTAACACCCAATGATCTAGTCTGTAATACAAGAGCACTAATACTGATAAATAAAGAGTTTGATAGTCTGGAAATGTCTCCCGAACACAAATAAAATACATGAGTGATAAAAGAGCATCCAAGGCATCCTGAATGAAGACATGCTCACCCCGAACACAGGATCTCCAAGCTGGACTCAACCACGTGATCTGAAACTAGAAGATAGCGCTATATCTACATCCAAAAGGAATGCAACAAGTGTAGTATGAGTACACAACATACCAACGTAGGGATCATAGGTCGACAACGAAGGAAGATAGGTAACCGACATAAATATCAAGTTGACTCTCACATAAGCCATATTCTAAACAATTCAATTAACCACGTAAGTCACTTTGTTCACATAAGGGTTCAATACTCAACAATTCATATAGTATGGAAGTTTAACCAACAAGATCCACTTAATCACAATAATCAGACAAGTCTCGATAATCAACCTAATCAAGTTACAAACCATCACAAGAATCAATATATATATATATATATATATATATATATATATATATATATATGTGTGTGTGTGTGTGTGTGTGTGTGTGTGTGTGTGTGTGTGAATGTATGATATGAATGCAAATGCAAGGTACCTTTAACAACCTGATATACACACGTTCAAATTCTATGAAGTGTGACCCATGTGGGGCCCGCACAATCCATATACCCCTCCTAGCCAGACGGAATTCAATACACGAATTTGACTAGAGCCTAAAACTCATTTTTTGAGCAGTATCAATTATTTCCATCATCTCAATGTTTCCAACCATCTCATAAATATATCCTTACCTTTATGGTCTTATTGGACCCACAACATTTCCATTCTACTCCACTTTCCATATCATCAGAACTATTAGTGTATGAATGCAATACAATAAGGCAAGTAATCAGGATGTATGCGATGTAATTAAATATAAGAGGAGAATATCACATACTTTATAATTCAATAACATGTATTTCCACATACTCATTCTTTCATATTAGAAGCAAATGTGATGAATGAACACACAAATATCAATCAATGGCGACAAGCCCAAATATGACGACAAGCTCAAATAACAGCAGTTGAAAATAACCCTAAGGTTGATTTCCTAAATCACCCATCAATACTATTTAACACCGGTACCCACCCAAGCATTCATCACAACTGCTAAGGTGGGACCCCAAACATGCCCAATACCCCTCAACATTTATAATAAGTACATATTTCTATCAGAGTCTATGAAAGATAAACCGTAACTTACCTCAAAGTCGAGCAGGTGCCACGAACCTCAGTCCTCAACGCATGCCTTGCCCTTGCGAATCGCCTCGTAATACTAGTAGTGTAACACATAGATTCTACGTTAATACAAAATCTAACACAAAGCACAAGGATTTAGTCCGTAAGACATCCCCAAAATCGACCTTGGGTCCATGGTGGTAAAGATCGGAACTTTATTACTCAAAAAAATGATAATACACTATAGAGTCATATCCTTAAACTAATTGAAAACTAATCACGTTTGAAACCTCAATTTCACAATTAAGCAAAAACCCCTAATTGAAATCCTAGATTTTCCCCAATTTCAAAATGGATTCCAATATCAAATTGACCTTCACAATACCATTCACTTGCAACTTCCAACACTAGGTTATAATATTACCACAATAAGATCATTAAACAAATCCCAAATCATGAATCATAAGCCTCCTATTTTATCATAGAAACCTAGATTATATTCTTCCCAAAATCAAGATTTACACTAAGATTAGAGGACCTAATAATGATTAAGTATGTAAAAGGAAATGAAATATCTTATCCCCAAGATTGATGATGCAGAAAACTTTTGAAATCTCCCTTCTACCGAGATCAACTCCTAAGAAAAGGTTTTGGGGGAAAAAGGATTTGTTTAGGGCATTAAATTCTGATTCTGGAAAACAGCAATTCCACTTCGGCGGATTCGATGTCGCCGAGGCAGAATAACATAAAATAGCAGATGGGCACATGAGCATAAATGATACTGTATCGTCTCTGCAAGAAATGGTCCATAGAAGCGGAGATATCAAACTCATACAAAGCCCACATCTGCGATACAACCTCCGCAAAGGCGGCCCCACAGAAGCGGCAAGGAACCCGCTGGTGCGGCGCACCAGAACCAACAACTAGAAATTTAAGCAAATCTCTACCAAACACTCGAAATGATCCCAAGACCCCCGGATACAAACCAAACATGCCACCCTAAGGCAAACAATGCTACAAACTTGCTCGCGTACTTGGATTTCTTATACAACCGATCCAAGACTTACTTTTCTACTAAATCAACCAAAACACCCAAATTTCATAATTTTATAATTAAGGCCACAAAATATATCTGAACGCCTTGGGAAGAGAACCAATGACTCGATTGAGTCACAAATAACCCTCTGACCTACCAGAAGCCATGGAATTCAAAAATGAACTCATACACTCAAAAGTCAACTTTGGGTCAAACTTATGATTTCTAAACTATTCAATTTGGGTTTTTTCGTTCGAAATCAAATAAAAGCACCTCAAGAACCATGCTACTCATCTATGCACATCATAAACCCCACACAAAGTCTATGTGAAGGGTAATATAGTCAATTAAAGACCTTTAGCTAAAAGTGATCGGATGGGTCGTTACATCAGATACCAATTAAATAAGCATTCATCCTCGAACGGAGAGAAACAAAAAGGAAAACATACGAAAATCAGTAAACAAGTGAGTGTATCGGCTACGCATATCAGCCTCAGTCTTCCAAGTAACCTCCTCAACAAGACGATGCTTCCATTGTACCTTTACAGAAGCAATCTCCTTTGACCTCAACTTTCTCACCTGCCTGTCCAAAATGGCCACATGCTCTTCTTCGAACTTCAAGTTCTGATCAAACAATACGGAGGCCCATTAGATAATGTAGGATCCATCAGTATGGTACTTCTTTATCATAGAAACACGAAAAACCGGATGGATACCTGAAAGACCTGGTAGCAAAGCCAAATCATATGACACATCTCCAACCCTTTGTATAATCTCGAAAGGCCCAATATACCTCGGACTCAACTTCCCTCTCTTATCGAATCTTATCACTCCATTTATAGGTGAGACCTTCAATAGAACCATGTCACCGACCATGAACTCCATATCTCGGACCTTCTAGTCCGCACACTCCTTCTGCCTACTTTGAGCTGCCAGGAACTTGTCCTGAATCACCTTTACCTTCTCTAAGGAGTCTCTCAACAAATCTTTACCCCGAGGTCTCACCTCGAATGATCAAACCACCCAATCGGAGAGCGACGTCTCCTACCATATAAAGCCTCGAATGGTGCCATATCAATGTTGGAGTGATAAATGTTGTTGTACGCAAACTCTGTCAATGGTAAGAATTGGTCCGAATGACCACTGAAATCAATCACGCAGGCTCGTAACATGTCATCTAACACCTGAATAGTTTGCTCGGACTGACAGTCCGTCTGAGGGTGAAACGTTGTACCGAAATCTAAATGAGTAGCCAACCTTTTTTTCAAAGTCCGCTAGAAATAAGAAGTAAACTGAGTACCCCGGTCTGAAATGATAGAAATAGGTACCCCATGCAGACGAACATTCTCACGAATATAAATCTTAGCCAACTTCTCAGAATTATTAGTCATTTGGACCGAAATGAAGTGTGCAAACTTAGTCAATCTATCAACAATGACCCAAATGGCATCAAACTTGCCCAAAGTCTTCGGCAACCCAACAACAAAACCCATGGCAATCCTCTCGCACTTCCACTCGGGGATGGGCATCCTCTAAGTCAAACCACCGGGTCTCTGGTGCCCATACTTGACCTGCTGACAATTTAGACACTGAGACACAAACTCAACAATGTCTCTCTTCATCCTAGCCCACCAGTAGTTCTAATTCAAATCACGATACATCTTTGTAGCACCCGGATGATTCGAATATCTAGAGCTATGAGCCTCCTCCATCAAGTATCCCACACGAGGAACACACACTCTCCCTTTGATCCTCAAGACCCCCTCGCCATCAATCATAGCCTCATTGGCTTCACCCCGCATTACCTTATCCATGATCTTGCACTATTTCACATTATCATATTTCTAGGTCTTGATCTGCTCCAAAAGAGACGACTTCGCCTCTATACAAGCCAAAATCCTACTTGCATTCTAAATGTCAAGCCTAACGAAATTGTTGGCTAAGGACTGAACCTCCAATGCTAAAGGACGCTCATAAACAATCAGACGATCCAAACTCTCCATACTAAATGCCTTTTGGCTCGAGGCATCCATCACCATATTGACCTTGCCTGGATGGTACAAAATAGTCATATCATAGTCCTTAAGCAACTCCATACACCGATGCTATCTAGAATTCAAATTTCATCGGTTGAACACATGCTGAAGGTTGCGATGATCGGTATACACCTCACAATAAACTCCATAAAGGTTCTACCTCTAAATCTTCAAAGCAAATACTACGACTGCCAACTCTAAGTCAAGAATAGGGTAATTCTTCTCGTGCACCTTAACCTGCCTTGATGCATAAGCTATCACTTTACCCTCCTGCATCAATACATAGCCCAAACTAATTCTCAAAGCATCAAAGTAAATGGTAAAGACCTCCCCCTCCACCGAAAGGGCCAAAATTAGGGTTATGGTCAAAAGTGACTTGAGATTTTGAAAGCTCTCCTCACACTCGTCGGACCACTGGAAATGGGCCTCCTTCTGAGTCAACCATGTCAGATGAGAAGCAATAGATGAAAATCCCTTGACAAACCGACGATAATAGATCGCAAGACCCACGAAGCTCCTAATCTCTATCACCGAAGTAGTCCTAGGTCAGTCCCTGACTACCTCTATCTTCTTCGGATCAACCATAATACCCTCATTGGACACCACATATCCCAGAATGCTACTGAACTAAGCCAAAACTTACACTTCAATAACTTAGCATATAACGTTATTTCTTTCAACAACCCAAGAACCACTCTCAAATTCTCCTCGTGGTCCTCCTTACTCTTCGAATAGATCAAAAAGTCATCAATGAAGACAATCACAAACAAATACAACTAAGACTTGAATAATCCATTCATTAAATCCATGAATATTGCGAGGGCATTGGTAAGCCCAAAGGACATCACTAAGAACTTGTAGTGACCATAACGAGTCTTGAAAGACATCTTGGGAACATCCTCTGGCGGTATTTTCAACTGGTGATACCCTGACCTCAAATCAATCATTAAAAGCACAGAAGCACCCTGAAGATGGTCGAACAGATCATCAATACGAGGAATCAGATACTTGTTTCTGATGGCGACCTTGCTAAAATGTATGTATTTGATACACATATGCATGGTGCCATCCTTCTTCTTCACAAATAATACAAGAGCACCCCAAGGAGACACACCCGACCAAATAAAACTCTTACTCAATAAATCCTGAAGCTGCTCCTTCAACTCCCTCATCTCTACTAGAGCCATACGGTATGAAGGAATAGAAATGGGTGGAGTCCCCGACTCAAGATTAATAAAAAAATCAATATCTCTCGGTGGCATTCCCGATAAATCCGTTAGAAAGACCTCGGTGAACTCACTCACTATCGGAACATAATCAATGGAAGGAGTATCCACATTCGTATCCTGGATATGTGCTAAGTACGCTAGACAACCCTTATCTACCAACTTCCTGGCTTGAAGGAAAGAAATAACTTCTTAGGTGCAGGTCTAGGAGTACCCTTTCACTCCAACGTCGGAATGCCCGACATCGCTAGAGTAACTGTCTTGGCATGACAGTCCAGAATTGTGTAGTACAGTGATAACCAGTCCATCCCCAAAATAATATCGAAATCAACTATGTATAATATAACCAAGTCTACCCAGATATCATAACCCATGAAAGTAACGACACAATGATGATAGACTCGATCTACAACCATAGAATCACCAACTGGTGTAGACACATGAATAGGGACATCAAGCATATCATACCACATATACAAATTATCAGAAAATATGTAGACACGTAGGAGACATAGACTCCGGATCAAATAGCATCGAAGTAGACCGATGAAAGACTGAGATGATACTGCGATAACTGAATCTGATGCCTCAGCCTCCGGCCTACCAGGGAAAGCATAACAATGAGTGCGTCATCCCTCAGACTTAGAACCCTGATAGCCACATCAGCCTGAACGCTCCCCATCTCTACCCATCTGAGACATACCTCGATTGACTTATTGGCCACCACATCTTGACTGAGAACCCCCTTTGCTAGACCGACCGCCACCATTGGATATCTGTGCTGGGGTCCTGGGTGTCGGGGATCCACCAGATCTAAGCTTGGGACAATCTCTCCTAACATGCCCAACATCACCACAATTGTAATAAGCTTTGGCCGCCATGGGCTGCTGAATAGTCATAGAAGATCCTGAGTGACCCCCACGATCAAAGAACCGAGACTAAGTACCTCTAGTAGACTAACCCCCACTATAACTGCTCTGCCCCACAATTGTCTGAAATATGGAGAGTTGATCGAATTAGTCGACTAGACTACGAATGATGGAATCTACCATGCTGCACATACCCATGGGAATTAAATCCATTATAGTACCCATTTCAGTGAACTCTCTTATCTGGCTCCTGTTTGGGCAGCTTGCTCCTCACAGATTCAACCATCCTAGCATGCTCTGCCACTTCCTCAAAAGAAGCCCCAGAGGCCACCAACTATAATTTCGTCAGCTGGAGGGGAATACTCAACCCTCTCACAAAACATCTAACACGCTTAACCTTTGTAGGAAGTCATGACACTACATAGCGCGACAAAGCATGAAAAAAAATCTCGTACTCAGCAACTGATGCACCCCTCTGTTCCAACTTGGAGAAATCATCCCTCTTTCTCACACGCAAGCTGAGGGGGACACATTTCTTTAAGAAGATCTGATAAAACCTGGTCCAAGATAGTAGAGGTGACCCCGCTGGCCAACAATCAACATAAGCCCTCCACTATTATTTTGCATCACCCAAAAGTTGAAGAGCAACAAAACAAACCCCATGTGACTCGACGATACCTAACATGTGGAGCTTCACATGGCTGCTCACTCTAAACTCATACGTATCCTCCTCGGGCTGGCCATAGAATACAAGAGGCTTCATGTTGGAGAAATGCTCCCATATCTTCCGCTCATTGCGGGTCATAATAGCTCTGTCACCAGCTAGGGACCAAACTTTGGTGCCAGAATCTCATCTATATGGAGTGCCAAAATAGCAGTGGCTGAACCCTTGGAGTACAGAACTCGGGATTCTAACCCTCACCCACCCGGGTCTATAACCCACTTAGAGTAGTCAGAAGAACGCCCATCTGGGAAAAACCGTCAAGCAAACTTAAAATCCTAACCATAGTATCTTGAAGAACTTTGAAGTAACTATAAATCCGGGATGATCCTGGCATGTCCCCATCTTCTCATTATAATGCTCATCTTGAGGCTCAATCTCTGGCTCGGGGGACACTGATCTAGCATGAGCATGACTGGCTCCATGTGCTCCACCCCTCGTTGGTGCAGCTGCTCGAGCTCTACCTCGGCCTCGACCACGACCTCTAGCACGATCGCACACCGCAGGAGCAGGTATTGTTGCCTTATCTCTTACCGCATGGGCACGAGTCCTCACCATCTGTGAGAGAATATGAAATAAATGTCAGATACCAATTTGATCAATCTTAGCACAAAATAATGAAGAAAGTGAAGTTTCTTAAATGTCTCATAGCCTCTCGAAGATAAGTACAAATGTCTCTGCACCGATTTACAAGACTCTACTAGATATTGCTCTTGTATTTAAGATCGTTTAACCTAGAGTTATGGTACCAGCTTTGTCACGACCCCATTCATGCATCATGGTGGCATCTACACGTTTTCCCACTAGTAGACGATAATCAACCTAATTAAGTTACAAACCATCACAAGAATCAATATATATATATATGAATGTATGATATGAATACAAATGCAAGATACATTTCACAACCTGGTATACACACGTTCAAGTTCTATGAATCGAGACCCATGGGGGACCCACGCCGTCCATAAACCGCTCCTAGCCAACCAAAATTCAACACACGAATCTGACTAGAGCCCAAGACTCATTTTTGAGTCATATCAATCATTTTCATCATCTCAATGTTTCCAACCATCTCAAAAGTATATCCTTACCTTTTTGGTCTCATTGGACCCACAACATTTCCATACCACTCTTTTTAATCAGAACCATGAGTGTATGAACACAACACAATAAGGCAAATAATCAGGATGTATGAGATGCAATCAAATATAAGAGATGAATATCACATGCTTCATAATTTATTAACACGTATCTTAACGTACTCAGTCTTTCATATCAAAAGCAAATGTGATGAATGAACACATAATTATCAATCAATGGTGAGAAACCCAAATATGGCGAGAAGCCCAAATATGGAGACAAGCCCAAATATGGAGACAAGCCCACATAACAACAATCAGAATCAACCCTAAGACTAATTCCCCAAATCACCCATCAACACAGTTCAACACTGGTACCCACCCAAGCATTCATAAAAACTACTAAGGTGGGACCCCCAAACACGCCCAATACCCCTCAACATTTATAACAACTACGTACTTCTATCGAAGTCTATAAAAGATAAACCATAGCCTACCTCAAAGCCGAGCAGGTACCACAAGCCTCAATCCTCAACACATGCCTTGCCCTTGCGAAGCACCTCGTAATACTCGTAGTCTAACCCATAGATTCTACGTTAATACATAATCTAACACAAAGCACAAGGACTTAGTCCGTAAGACAACCCCAAAATTGGCCCCAGACCCACGGTGGTAAAGATCAGAACTTTATCACTCAAAAAGTATGATAATACACTATAGAGTCATATCCTTAAATCAAATTGGAAAACTAATAACGTTTGAACCTTCAATTTCACAATTAAGTAAAAACCCTAATTGAAATCTTAGAATTTTTCCCAATTTCAAAATGGATTCCAACATCAAATTAACCTTCACAATACCATTCACTAGCAACATCCAACACTAGGTTATAATTTACCATAGTAAGATCATTAAACAAACCCCAAATCATGAATCATAAGCCTCTTATTTCATCATAGAAACGTAGGTTATATTCTTCCCCAAATCAAAATTTACACTAAGATTAGAGGACCCAATAATGATTAAGTATGTAAAAGGGAATGAAATATCTTACCCCCAAGATTGATGATGAAGAAAACTTTGGAAACCTCCCTTCTACTGAGCTCAACTCACAAGAAAAGGTTTTGTGGAAAAAGGATTTGTTTAGGGCATTAAATTCCGATTATGGAAAACAACGATTCCGCTTCGACAGAATCGACATCGCTTAGGCGTAACGCTTCGGCAGAAAATAGGCCACCAAAGGCGGAACAACTTAAAGTACCGGATGGGCGCATGAGCGGAAATGACATCGCAGAGGCGGATCACCTTTGTGAGAAATGGTCCATAGAAGCGGAGATATCAAACTCATAAAAAGCCCACATCTGCAAGGCAACCTCCGCAGAGGTGGTCCCATAGAAGCGGCAAGGAACCCGTTGGTGCAGCGCACCAAAACCAACAACTAGAAATTCAAGCCAAATCTCTACCGAACACCCGAAATGCTCCCGAGACCACCCAAATACAAACCAAATATGCTACATCAAGGTAAATGATGCTACAAACTTGCTCACACACTCGGATTTATCATACAACCGAGCCAAGATTTAATTTTCTACGAAATCAACCAAAATACCCAAATTTCACAATTTTACTAATTAGGCTACAAAATACATCTGAACGCCTCGGAAAGTGAACCAATGAATCAACTGAATCACAAATGACACTTCGGACCTACTGAAAGTGATAGAATCCAGAAATGAACCCATACACTCAAAAGTCAACTTTGGATCAAACTTATTATTTCTAAACTATTCATTTTGGGGTTTTCTTCCAGAATCAAATAAAAGAACCTCGAAAACTGTTCTACTCAGCCCCACACATCACAAACCCCACACAAAGTCTACGGGAAGGGTAATTTAGTCAAATAAAGGCCTTTAGCTAAAAATGACCGGACGAGTTGTTATATTAATATGGATTTCATTATAGGTTTTCCCCATTCCTATCGTAAGTTTGACTCTAGTTGGGTGGTCATTGATAGACTCACGAAGTCAGCCCATTTCTTTTCGGCCAGAACTACTTACACGACCGAGGATTATGCGAAATTTTATTTAAAGAGATAGTGTGACTTCATGGTGTTCCATTGTCCATTATATATGATTGAGGGGCCCATTTTACAGCTAACTTATAGAGATATTTCCAGAAAGGTTTGGGGACACAAGTAAATCTTAGCACAACCTTTCATCCACAAACAAACGGCCAGGCTGAGCGCACGATCCAAACGTTTGAGGATTTATTACGAGCGTGTGTGCTAAATTTCAAGGGAAGTTGGGATGACCATTTTACACTTATCAAGTTAGCCTATAATAATAGTTATCATTCCAACATCAGAATGGCTCCTTATGAGGCCTTGTACGGATGAGGTGTAAGTCCCATATTGGTTGGTTTGATGTAGGCGAACCATAGCTACTTGGACCCAATTCGGTCCACTAGGCCATAGAGAAGGTGAAGCTTATTCAGGAGTAATTATTGACAGCCCAAAGTCATCAGAAGTTATATTTAGATATGTGACGATAAGACTTGGAATTCCAGGTTGACGATTGGGGATTCTTGAAGGTTTCGCCTATGAAAGGCGTTATGAGATTTGGCAGGAAAGGTAAGCTTAGACTGAGATACATTAGGACATACAAAATCATTCGAAGAATATGACAAGTAGCATACGATCTAGATTTGCCTTCAGGGTTGGAGTTTGTCCATCCGGTCTTCCATGTGTCTATGTTGCGGAAGTGCATAAGAGAACCTTTTCGGGTTGTCCCAATTGATGATGTTCAGATTATAAAAGACTTATCCTATGAAGAGGTTCCAGTTTACATTCTAGATCGGCAGGTCCAGAAGTTGAGGACCAAGGATGTGGCTTCTATGAAAGTACTATGAAGAAATAAGAATGTTGAGGATATGACATGGGAAGCCGAGGATGAAATGAAATCCAAGTATCCTCATTTGTTTCAAACAAAAGGTTCTTGACGATTGTGACTCGATTATAAGTTCCTTAGTCTATGTTATATGCTTTTAGACTAACCCACATTCTATGATTAGGTGATACTCTAGGTTGAGACATTATAGCATTTCCAGGATCCGAGTTACTTTTGTATGAGGTAAGTTATAGTTTATGATATGAATATTTGATGTTGATGGCCGTGTGAGTCCCGATGTGATACTATTTAAAGTAGCATCGAGTTTCGCTTGAAAACCGGCAAGTTTCGAGTTTCCAAATAAATAGTACCCTTTGCTTTAGAGTCTAGTAGGTCAATGTTGTTGCCTAAATCTCTTCCTTATCTACTGTTATGTAGCTACCTTCCTCACTTTGTCTTCGGCTTTCAGAGTTGTTATTACTTGTTTGTACCCCGGTGAGGCATATGTTTGGTATTTTGGCTGCTTGGTAGGTTTTGAATTGTCCTATTTATAGGGAAAACTCTGTCAAAATTTTTGGAACCCTTTAGGGTCAGTTCCCTTTTATGTACGCCTTTATATTCGAGGACAAATGTTCTTAAGAGGGGAGGATGTTACACCCCATACTTTCATGTTAGAATGCATCATAGGTAAATCAATATGAGTCGGATATTTTATGGAAGTATTGTGAGGGTTGGAGGTTAAACAAATCGAAGATGTTATAACCTGTACTTTAGGGGTAAGACTAGGAGTGTTTAATATAATAAGAAGCTCATGTTACGAGGTATTTGAATTGTACAATAGTTGTATGTTAAGCTTTGAAGTCAAGCAAGTTATAGAACAAAAGTTGGCAAAAGTCATCGCAAGTTATGTTCATAAGTTTACTGAAATTTGGGTCATATGTCACTGACTTTTCTCCCATTGTACTTGGTGTTATGGGATAATCCACCCACCATATCTAAGGTCTACGAGTCTAATTTTTAATGCATTAAACCGTTTATTGATACAATGTTGGGGTAGGGAGCTGCGCAAGCAACCCCTTTGGGACCCACTTGAGGCGGTGCAATTTTCCTTTTGCTATTTAATGTGGTGGAACTTCATTTTCAGGTCATTTTCGACCAAACCCAGATCATATATCATCCTAAACAATCTCTAAGTGTTCTCCCAAGATTTAAGTGTAAATCCAAAGGTAATCAACGCGAATCAAGTGCCGGGAATCCCGTGGTGCTAGTAAGATCAAATTCTTCTTCTTTATTGTTGAGTTGAAGGTTTTCTTTAGTTGATGTAATCTCAAATCAAGGGTTATTCTTATTTTTTGAGGTAAGATTCATCCTCTCCTTTATATATTTGAGGTCATATAAGTCATAGTTAGATTATTGGGTTGAGAACTTGGGAAATAGAGGCCGAAAACTGGACTGGAGGTGTAGTATGTTGGAATGTTTTGAGATTGTTCTTGTGGTATTATGTGGCTTGAAATTGATTATATAGCTTGAGTATGTTGTTGTTATAGCTATGTGTGTTATGGGAGAAGGAAGGATTGTAGTGAGGTATTGAATATGTTATGAGTCGAGCTTGTCGCTCGATATGTTGTATACTAGATTTGCCTTAATTAACTGTTGTTATATTATTCTGTTAGACTCTTCTTGTGTTGTTGAGGTGCTAGATATATGGATTAATGGTGGCATGTTATTGTTGATGTTGTAACCTTGAGGGAGGTGAAAGAAACAGAGGAGATGCTGCCCGATTTATTGTAGAACGAGCTTGTCACTCGATATATGAGTGTTATATCATTTGTAGCTTGACGCTAGTGTTACTATTGTTCATTGTAGATTGAAGTGGAGAGGAGATTGTATTTTGAAACATTTGAAGAAGCTACTTGGTGTATTTTTGTTTTGAAACATTTGAATTTCCAAAACTTCTCAATTTTATAAAGAAATCATACATTTGTTTTGTTTTGAAATATGCAAGTGAGTTCCATCTTCAAAAATCTCTTTAATTTGAAATCTTTAGGAAGACAAACTTAATCTTTTGGGTCTACTAGACAAAAATCTATTTTTATCAAAATGGCCAAGGCCCAAATCCCTGTCTCCTACCTATGGTACTCGTGGGCTAGGCCGAAAATCATTTGTTCATGTATAAGGGTCGCGATCCAAAGCACCTTAACTTTGAACATTTCCTCCAAGTAAAAACTCATATTTTTTGCTTTCAATCTAAAATACCTAATTTATTTCTTATGTCCAAAACAGTTTTAACGAAGTCTATTTAAAACCTATTTTTTCCTTATCTCTTCTTGGGTCATTAGTTTTTAAAATGGTGTTCCTATTCAATTTATTTGATATCTGCATTGAAGACTCAACTAATGTTCTAAACGGGTTCTAATAATAACACACCAACGTGTTTACATACAAATAATGTGCGAAAAACAATTAAATAAAAGGAAAGCATACCGATGGGTGTATTAAGCCCATCGGCATAAAAGCAATGCAATTTTCACTCATTGTTGGTCCTTCACTCTCTGTTCTTCTTTACTAGAGGTAGCCCATCTTTAGCGAGGCTGACTTGATGAAAATAGGAAAGTTGGGCCTCAGGCCCAATAAAAAATGGAAGAGGTAGGCCCAATTGGCGTCATGCTATGGTTCATGCGACACAAAGGGGAAAAGAAAAATATACTCCTCCAACTCAAAAAGATTGTCTTAGTTTGACTTGACACAGAGTTTAAGAAATAAATGAAGACTTTTGAAATGTGTGGTCCAAAACAAGCCTAAGATATTTGTGTAGTTGTAAATCATCTCATAAAGTTAATCTATTTCTAAATATAGAAATGTGTCAATCTTTTTGGAACAAACTAATTAGGAAAGTAAGACAACTTTTTTGGGATAGAGGGAGTAGGTTAGAGAGCATCTACACTTAATGACTAATTTAATCAAAGTATTTGTCACGTAAAGACAATTAAACTCTCAAATATAACTCTATACATGTTATAGTGCATGAGAAATCATTCAATAGTTTCAAAAAATACAAGGCCCAATATATTACACAACAAATAAAAGAAGGAAAAAATCAATACAAGCAAGCCCATTCGAGAAGTCCAATGTGAATAAGCCCAAACACTATTAAGTTCTAAAGGGACGTGTCTATTATGCAAGAAGGGAATACATAGGCTAGCCCGACAATTTAATGTAAACAACCCAATGTGCTTAACTATCTATCATATACACATGATATACATAACATGCATTGTTACATACTTGGACATATATAACAGTGTATACCTAGAGGTATATCCTTATATCAGGTCAAAATAACTTTAAATGCAAAAGGATAAGAGAATAAAGTGACATAAACATGATATACTATCCTAAATTAACTCATATAACCCAGATATGCTTGGATATGTAGTGAACATACACCTGGTATACCTGAGATATACATCAGGCGTATACTCTGCATATTGCTAGAATTCTGGCCAGGTGAGATCATTCACTAGGCATTCTTGCAAAGATAGATAACTTAGGCAAATATAGATATGCAGGACCACAAACCAAGATTTAAACAATCCAGTTGATGTAGGTTTGGAAGAAAGGAAGAAAAGAGGGATGCAGATGTTCAGTTTCTCAAAACATGGCAACTTATAACATAGAAGAACCAGAAAAAAACACTCAGGCAAACATACAAGATGAGCAGCATACTTCTAATGCCCCCATGTAATTTTTCAGATATGTACAAAGCCCTAGTTGCTTCAAACATTTAGTTTTGATCTTCAAATCCAGGTGATTTATCAAGCTGGTAATGATAGTTTGCAAAGTGAAGATAGGGATATGATAAACACAATCAGACAGTAAGCCTAGTTCTCATAAGCAGTCTATTAAAAGGAAGAAAAATTTCATTTTTATTAAAGATTGGGCATACTACACTTTAAGCAGGTTTGATGGATCAGCCTAGTGAGCTAACAAATTCAATCTTTGGTTCTAAAGGATTTTGATTCCTACTCAGAAGTAGTTCAGATAGACGAGCACTAATCTTAGAGGATACTATCCTAAACAAACTGTCACATCCTCATACGCTTAAGTTACAATCAAGAAGAAAGGTTCAAAACGTGGATTCAAACACTGGAAGAGGTCATTTTTAGGCATGAATATCACTTCAAACAGCAACCAAGGAACCAACATAGACCAGACAAACACAGGACAATTTCATTATTTTATTTCAAACAGTCAAGGGCTTTACACATATTCATGTTGCTTAGTCACTTGCCAAGGACAAGTCAGTGGATTCAAAGGGTTAATTTCGTAGACTTATAACAGGTTCTGTATATCTTTTAGCGCATCAGAGTCAGGGAAGAGAACAAGAATTGGATACTAAGTCTGATTTTTATATCACACACATAATACCTCAGAGGGTTCCCACAATTTGGTGTAGTGACAAGGAAGAACCCCTGAATTAGAGCAGCCCTGATATGACTGAGTTGGGTTACTCAATGTCCATCTGGAGCTCATAACTCAGGGACATCATTCCATACCCTTTCCCAAACATGTGACACCTGTACTCCACTCACACAGCAAGACAGATAACACAAGGAAACATCATTATTGTTATCTAAATCCTATAAGCATGATACTACATTAAACATCAAGCAAAGACAAAAAAGTAACCACATTCTTCATGCTATCCCCCTAAAGTTGTACAAATCATTAATTGGCTTATTAACTCTACTAGGTTTAGACCATATACAAAAGGTAAGCCAGTTTAGAGTTGCAATTAAGGTTTCACATCTTACAACCTAGAAACAATCTTAAAACAGAGATAAGTTGGTCCATTAGCATGTCTAGCAAGTAGTTCAGGCATTCCAGAAGATGAAAAATAGCACACATTTCATATACAGCGCAGTAGGGATCGGATACAATCACTCACAAAGTCAGAACATCCAGAACAAGGGTTCAATATTTTCAGAGAGCATTCGTTTTTCACATAAGGAATGAGCATATTTCATGATGACACAATATTTTATCCCAAGGATCTCAAATAGGTCAGGGATTTTACACTTTAGTTCTACATCATCCTACCATACTAGGGCTATAGACTGGTGTTACATAAGACTTAGGAGGAGATGCAGGGCTGAAAACAACACATTACTCTTCACAAAATGACAAACAAACACAAGTAGTCATACTTGTTCAAATAAGTCCAACTGACTGCTTAGGTTTCTGGTCATTTCCTTTAAACCAACAGTAGTGAAGACAAAATGAGCTAACACGTGATTTTCTCCACAGAAACAAGAATCAGGTGATCATTAATTCATGTTGTTCACATAGGAGAGCACAACAAGCATTGAGGGGAAAGGCAAGAATGAAATAATTCATGAAAGACTGACAAATGAGGATCTTCTTCCTAGTTCAAGATTGGTCCTATTTATACTTAGATTATCCAAATTTTAAACTATTACATGAGACAACAGTGATGGAACAAGACAATGTTAGTTCAGATTCTACATTTCTTGACTCTCTAATGGGACAGGACATATAGCAATCAACATGAAATCACTATATTTCATCCTAAACTCAAGATGCCTAAAAGAGACTTATGTTGAGACTATTCACAAAATCTTTTCAAGAGATACATGGTAAAATAAACAGGTTCAGATATAATACATATTTCAGTCATTTTTAGTCTAAAATCCAATCTATAGGCGAGAATGAGCAAATGATGCAGTGCAACATCAAAATGAAGTTAAGAGCTATTCCTAACAACATATTGGTTCTTTAAACTAACTTAACAGATCCATGATCAACTTAAACTTAGGTTAAATGCAAGATTAACTCAATAGACTTCATTTACCACTTATCACAACCTGCCTTAACCTATTTCAACGTTTGAAGGAGTTATACAAGCATCACATAGTTATGCAAGTTATTGCAGAGTAGAACTTCATAATAATAGTCTTTAAGTGATCACATATTAACCTAGATCCATTTCTAATGCCTTTAAATTGTTTTATGCGGCTATACAAAATTTAGTCATCTCAGCACATAACAGCTAGCACACATGGTTGATTCTTAGACAATGTAGTAAGTTCATTCTAAATCTTGATTAATTAGTCAATATATACTTAGTCATATAGAAGATGAAAATACAATCAATTATGAAGGTTGTTTAACAGAACTAACCCAGAAAATCAAGATTCATTTCATGATTCAAGCTAATCACCCTATCAAATAAGTTACTAGATCAATCAATCAACCAAACACGTAGTGATTTACCTAAACAAACTATAATAAAAAGAGATGGAGAGAAATTTACCTTTTTGGGAGGGCAGCCTAGTCGAGCTGGGGGTGAAGTGGAATCCTTCACTTCCTTGCTCACCTCACAAGCACACACACAGCCACGCAAGAAAATAATTTCAGGAAAAAAGAGACTTTTGGCTAGTTAGGGGTCCTGAGCTAATCAGATCCCCAAGTAAACAAACTTTGCAACTAAAACTCAAGGTTTCAAATTATAACTTTTAAATTCTCGAAACGGGACCTCTAAAACAGTACCCAAGGGGTTCCTTATATAGGACCCCGATTTAGGGTTTCACACAACATAGAATTCATTTTTGAAAAGTGGAATTGAGGAGAAAATTCCCTCCAATTCGTAGCAAACCAATCAATGCGAGTATTCAAAATCACAAATGGACGAAATTTGTTAAGAACCGAAGCAGAGGAAAGAGAGGGGCAACCTCACCTTGGTGGTTGTACCACAACGGAAAAGAGATGGAGAAGACAATGACAATTAATGCCTTTACCCGAAATGGTTGAGCACAAACAGAGACGGCCAAGCATGCGTGGTGGCGTTGCCATTTTTGGCCAATGATTCAGACGTAGGAGAAAGAGGAACCTCTATATTGCGAAAGGGGAAAATGAGAAGGGGTGGGGTGGTTTTGGTTGTTTAACAGCCGGAGTGGGCCGGGTCTGGTCCGTTTTGGACTGAGCTCGACCAAACTTTAAGGGTTTAGCACAATTTCTCCTAAATTAAAAGAGCTCCAAATAAAAGACTTATATATTGCAAATGTGGCCATAATCGTAATTTAAAAATAAGATAACCGTTGTCAATTGTAGCCGTATGTAATGTAAGAATCAATGAATTTCAATTGTGATCAGTTTTGATAACAATTGAAATTAAAGCTAAATTGCTATAAAACCTGAGATGCAATGTACAATGAATTTAGTTAATTAAATTTCTTGATTGTAAACAGAGTAAAATACTTATTAATCCAACCATTGTTTGGTTTAAACAATTAATTAAATAACCGTCTCCACTATTTTGACTTTAATTTATGATAAATATATTTAAAAATCAAAATAATTATGTAAAAATATGCCAATAATATTTAATGATGTACTGGGTGATATTTTTTCAAATGAAATGGCAAAATGTACCTCACATAAATTTGTAAAATCATTTTGACTTAAAAAAACGCATATTTCACTCTGTTATTAATTCAAGAAGTACGACTAATTAAATAAAATTTATGGAGGATAAAGATTAGGTGTCAACAATATAAATTATATATTGGTACGATCTGGGTCAAGTAAGACACCAAGTGCCAACCACGCCTCCTAAGATTGAGGCGTGACAGAAATTGCCTCATTTCGAGGTCTCAAACTTTCGAGAAAAAATGACTAAATTCCAAAACAAGTGAAAAAAATACAGCTGTTGTCCCAGTCCGAATCAAATGCTAGATGATCACGAAACACACCTTTGACAAGCACAACATAATTTTTACCAAATTCCACCCAAGATAACCTTTTGAATCACCCAATTTGACCTTAAGATTAGAGATATGATATTTTGATGTTTTAAAAGAAGTCTAAAATGTATGGACGAAATTAGGGAAATACCGGTAAGAATTGTTGGACCATAAAATTAAACAATTGCCAAATCTTAGTTTTAGCATCCAAAACTCATTCGGAACGTCCCGGACACAAATCATATATACATTTCAATCATAAAACACACCGCGAACAAACTCGTGCACTCAAAACACTGAAAATAGGTCTTCTTGACCCGATGTTCACCGTGGTCAACTCCAAATCCTTAACTTAACTAGTATCTCAACCAATGACTATCCCACCTGAACCTCTCGAGACCCGAACTAACTACTCCACGAAGTCATAAATCATGTTTCAGACCTCATGGAATCGACAAAACTCTGACACACACCCATTTACCCCCGATGTTGACTTTGATCAAACTTCCTCATTTTCTTAACTTAAGAACTTTTAATTTTGCTAAACATGGTCTGAAACTCACCCGATTACCTCGGGAACCGTGCCACTCATCCCGTAAGTCATAAATGCCAAGATGAAATTACAGGAAGGGCTTTAGGTAAAAGAAGTCTAAAAGCTCAAAATAACCAAGTGTGTCATTACATTATCTACCACATAAACATACGCTCGTCCTCGAATGGTAGAGAAAAGTATCAAAGCTGTCAAGTAGCCAAAAAATCTCTATCATAAACCTCATGAAAGCCCACACATGCAAGAATCACGCTGATAGTACCGCTTGTTCACATTATCAGTCAAATGTTCCTTTAGCTTAGCTCCATACTCCAAACCTCATTTTTTTCATGAATGAAAATTCATCCCTAACTGATTCTTGTATATCTGAACTGACTCCGCTCGAATTCCCTGATTTTGATTATTACCACATCTTTGAACGCAATTGATTGGTTACACAATTTTCATCATAGGTACCACAATCCTTGAGCTGCAGTCTCAATTTATTGCTAAACTTGTACTAGTGAAATACTTTGATTCTACTTATCTTCCTTCCAAACCTTCCAAAGTTGTCTACAGCACCATGAATCCATAGAAAAAAGGTTGTCACATACCGCAAGTCTAAATCATGACTCCCTCTTACTAGAAAAGAATTTGTACTTGTTTCGAGCCAATTCTACGTATTTCACCAAAATATGATCTTATCCAAGCCCGATTACGCTAATTCGAAACTGGTAGTTTTGTTTTGTCAATCTAAAACTACAAAGTCAAAACTCTTGATCCAATTCCTTCTAAACCTTCACGCAACATACCATGTACATCACTCTAGTGATTATCTTGCTATGCGAAATATAAAGAAACTCAATTGATCACCCCCCAAAGACTTCTCATAGCCATTTGTACCTCCTCAATACATCACCCAGTACCTGCGCAAACCATTAAAACTGTCCAGATACCTTCCATCAACAAAATATTATCAAATCTATTTGCAAACTAAATAAGCTTGGTAAACCTGCCACATTTCTATCTTAAACTGAAATCTGTCAAATCTTCAAAAATGGGTTACTATAGTAACCTTAACTATTTCTAGTAATCTACCAATAAGCCACCTAGCATTACCTGGTGAAAAGTGTACAACTCCCCGAATAACGCCAATAGTCACCCAAACTAACTCCAAACCCTTACAAAACCAATTACAGACCTTTCATAGGTCTGTAGTGACCAATTCTAATACTTTTCTAGTGAGTACTCAACCACTGTCATTTCCAAGTTCAAAAGCTGAATTCTACTCGAGTCATCAACTTAGTACCAATGAACTATACCTTATAACTTAAATCTTCTTGTTTCTAAATGCATACTAGTTACACAAATCTAATAAATCAAAATACATCGAATTATCATTCTTATGCTTTCGCTAGACTCTCTCCCCATTCTGAATGCCTCAACGTAAGGCCTACAACCTTGTACTCTCCCTTCACAACTATTGAATTTCTGATTGTAATGCCTCTTTACGCCTTTAGCAAATTCAAAAGTATCAAATCTTGCAATCCAAGTGCTTTACCATGCAAAAATACTCCAAAGTCATTAATGTTTGAAATACTCAATCATGTTATCCAGCCAGTAACGCTTCGACATAGTCTACTATCACAAACACAGTCTCACCTCGAAAATATGACTTTAACTTCTAAACTGCTAAGATTTCAAGACTCCTTATTCATCAAGTCTAGCCCGTTCATTCAAGAATGCTATAAAATTATCCACCTTAGTACAATGCAAGCCTACCTTCTATCTATCTGATCATGCCAATCATCTGAAATTTTTATCTCACCAGTTGTTGATCGCAAAATTCCATGACACTTCATAATACCACTTAGTCAAATTCCATAAACTTCTTTCTTCAAGCATACTTAACAATCACACTCCATCTGAATGATGCAAGATAACACCACCATAACCCATACCCGACTAAAGTAATCTCGTTGCCTCAAATTCAAATCCTATGTTTGAAGATGAAACTTAATCCTCTCAAACTAAGAACATAAATTGTCTTTACCCCGATTCTCCAATTTCCATATCCCATTCACAATCACGCTTATTATTATCAACCAAAAATCACCCAAACCCACTCAAGGGATGTATCGAGATATTATAACTCTTGTAGAATATCAAAGTCAATTCATGGAGATAGTAGTAAGCCATAAACACGAACAACCAAAATTTTTCCTTACCTCTCTCAAACCTCAAAGCTAGATACTTATCTAAATCTAGCACATCATATGAACAATCCTTCACGAAGCCTTTCCACTAGAAAGTACCGACCAAACCCAGTTACTCTAACAAAGTCATTTATTATTGCCGATGTAATATCCCAAACCACCACTGCGCTGGTAAATAATTTGTAGGGCAATCCTAACTTACCGTTCACACAATCGTACTAACATTCTCATACGATTTGATACCAGTCATTGACATAAATCCCTTAACTGAAGAATCCCTCTTCCATCTTGGTTTATGAGTTTACCAACCCAACATCGATACCCAAAATTTTTATAGTAAATTCACTTCTCGTGGTTACAGCCTATATTACCGATCCGTAATTCAATCTCTGAATGCAGTCCAAAACTTGAATTAGCCAACATCTACCATTTATCTACCATTTTTAATGTCCTTATTGACTGATAACTCGCTCAAGGGTCCTTAAATGATACTTGCCCAAGAAGAACCACCTCTTGCCTTGTTTCACCGAACTAGAATACCTCTAACAAATCATATGGTTATCCTTCTCATTTCATCAACCCCACAGAGTTGAGATTGAACGAGATAGCTTCAGTGGAGGCATATTTAGATAAAGACCCTTATTCAATGGGACTCAATATTCATGGTTTGTTCACTTTCTCTGGTATGTTTCCCTGTTCATTTCTTTCTATTTGAGTACGAATGTTGTTTTAATTGGTATCTGATGTAACGACCCATCTGTTCATTTTTAGATAAAGACAATTATCTATTTATTTTACCCTTCTCGTGATTTTGTATGGGGTTAGTGATACACGGGAATGGGTGGCGCGGATCCCGAGGTCCATTCTTATGAGTTTCGGATGAAAACTTACTGATGTAGATTCTATAATATTACACTACGAATGATTGGAGGCACTTCGCAAGGTCAATGCCTTGACTGAGGGTTAGTTCATGGCACCTACTCTGCTTTGAGGTAGGCTACAATTTTCTCTATTAAACTCTGATAGATACATGTAGTATATATAACTATTGAGGGATATTGGGCATGATGGGGTTCCCCCTTAGTGGATGTGATGAGCGCTTGGATTGATGGGTACCAATGTTGAACTATTTTTGGGGAATTATCCTTAGGGTTGATTCTGACTGTTGTTATGTGGGCTTGCCGCCATTACATGGGCTTGTCACCATTTTTTATATTACTTGTGCTATTGGAGAAATTACTCATCACATATGCATCCTGATATGAAAGACTGATTATGTGGAATTATGTGTTATTGATAATTTTGAGGCATGTGTTATTCATCTCTTGAACTTGATTGCATCTCATACTACACGACTACTTGCCTTATTATTGTTGCAATCATACACTCATGTTATTCTGATATTGACATGGAGTGGTATGGAATGTTGTTGGTCCATTAAGACTGGAAACAAAGGTAATGATATTATTATGACATGGTTTGGAAATACTGAGATGATGATGATTGATATAGCTCAACAAATGAGTCGAAGGCTCTAGCTAGACCGAGGTATTTCCAGCTGGTTGTGAGCGATACATGGACTTCGCGAGTCCCCCATGTGTCATTACTATATGGCAAAGTCTGATAGAATGTGTATACCAAGTTTGGAAGATGGACATTGCATTGCATTACATCATATTTATATAATTGCATTCATTCCACTTGCATCACATTCTTAATTGTTTGATGATGTGTTTGTTGTTATGTGATAATAGATAGTATGAATAGGTAATAGTTTGTGTTTTCACTGTAACTGATGTGAGAAATAAGATTTGTACCGGTTTCTTATTTATGGAAATGAAGATTGAGTCATTGGAAGGGTAATTTCTTGATTAACAAAGGCTAAACCGTTAATTAAACACCACACTTGGTAGCGTAAGTATCGCTATGTGTGAGTTTATCTGTGTGCAAGTTATCTTAAAAATGGAGACTCATGAACGTATCCATTTACTCGAAGTGATAGGGAAAATCAATAACTTGTACACATAAGGGGTTAAAACGTATGACATCTGACTAGGTTGTGAGTTAGAGGCAATATAAGTCTATGAAGTAGAATATGTGTCGAATTGTGTGCTTATGTGAATAGTATGTGATGAGTTGTTTCCCTTAAGAGTATGATTGCCCATACTTGGGACCCATTGATGTTACGTGGATATATTGAGTTTGGGTTCAGAACATTAGATGGAGGGTGGTGGACTTGTTTCCGATATATGGTACGTGCATTTTTGTGTTCTTAGACGACTTAGTGTTAAACAATAATTGCTAGGTATTAGGGTGACTTATGTGTAAGAAATGATTACGTAGTATCTAGGATACCGTGAGTTAACTTGGTTTTTATATATGTTATGTGTTATCCATCGTTGTTGGCCTATGATGTCTACGGGGTATGTTATGTACTCATACTACACTTTTTGCATCTTTTATGTGGATACAGATTCAGCGATTGGCCCAGGTTACAACTTTTTGGAGTACGTGGAGGCTTAGGGCGGGCCACATATCTATCAGCGCCCCTAGTCTTCATCTATGGTTGTACTGTCCTTATTACTTAAAGGCAGTTGTAGCATTATTTCTTTTTTTCATTTGTACTCAAAGTAGCTCTTGTACAAGTCAGACCAAGTTTCGGGAAAAGATGTAATCTAAAGATTATTTTATTTTTATAATTTTCAAATAGAGTAATTTTATTTCTCTTTATTATTCCAAAATGCTCAATTATTATTAAATGGATTTTACGGATGGTTCGCCTACCGAGGGGATAATGCAGGTGTCATTTGACTCATGATTTGGGTCGTGACAAGGTGGTATCAGAGCTCTAGGTTCATCGATCTCACGAGTACAAGAACAATGCCTAGTAGAGTTTTGCGGATTGGTACGTAGGCGTCCATACCCATCCTCAAAAGGCTATAGGACATTTATGAAACTTCTGTTCTGTCTTTCCTTTCGTGCTACATCATTCAAAATTGGTATCTAACCAATTCTAATTGGTAACTGAAACTTCTTCATTCTATTCTATCACCAATGGTGGGATCACACTCTTAATTTCGTACGCAAGTGGTTTGTTATTGATATTGCGCGGTAGGGTACAAGATGTGTCACTGTGATACGAATGTGTGACCATGATAGGGTGTCATGGATATTTTTAACCAAGGTATTAAGGAAATTTGTATCTTCTGAAGTAATTATAGATATGGTGTGTAGATTGGTTTCAAACAACTGGTATTCAGTAATAATAAATGGGAAATCACATGGCTTTTTCCATTCCACTAGGGGGTTGAAGCAGGGTGACCCCTTGTCTCCTACCTTATTTATAATTGCTTTAGAGGTGCTTGTAACGGGATTAAATTAGCTGCATGAGAAAATAGAATTCAGAGGGTATGGGCTCCCAAAATGGAGTCCATAGATAAATCATCTATCATATTCAGATGATACCATCCTATTTTGCTCAGCAGAATCTAAGTTTTTGAAAATCATAATGGAAGTCCTTAGAAACTATGAGACTACTATTGACACATAATTTTTATCATTCAATAATTTTATTTAATTATTCAGAGATCCCGAGTCACAAACGAAGTGAAATATTCTTTTCACATGGCGAATATGATTTTACAAAATTACTTCGGGAGTATTTTGTCATTCCATTTGACAAAATATCACTTGGTATATATATTGTATATCATGTCCTAATTTTACATAATTTTGACCATTAATCATAATTTTGGGATTTTAACCGACAATTATAAATGTAATTGTTTTAAAAGAATTTTCAATATTAAAGAATTAATATTCCACACCATCAAATTCAGGAAAAATGTTAATTAAATACGATAATGAAATTACACCTAAATTATAATCATGTTTAATTTAAGAATAATTGATCATTAGTTATTAAAACCCTCTTTTTCTTCGTGTGTTCGCGAGCTCGAGATCCCCGGAGTGAAAATTCAAGCTCCCTTTGATCTTTAGGGGCAACCTTTATACAAGGTGATTCTTTTCCCGTTTAATTTCTTATTTAATTTAAATTGTTGCAATATGTATTATGTGTCTTGAGTGTTGGTTTGAGCATGTTTTTAGATTGTTAGTTTCATTTTTAGTTATTAAACATGCTCCAGCTTAGTTTAGTGGCTACTTGAGCCTGTTAGGTTAACTTTAAGTATGTTTGGTTAACCTATGACTGTTTAAGGTTATCTAGTTAGCTATTAAAACATGTTTAGTAGTACTATTAGTTATTCATGATCATTAGGCTAGCTGTTAAATATGATCTGATGGGTGTTAGTGATTATTATACTAATATCAAGCATGCTTAAGACTACTTGTTATTTGTGTGCATTAGTTCAATAATCAGTCTGTTTTGGTAGAAACCACTATGTATGATCATTATTATGATTGTTAGTGTTGTTTAGGCTGTTGTTGATATTGTTCGATACTATAAACATGATTAGATGATCGCCATGTTGACTTAAGAACTTGTTTAATCATATAATGGGTTACTTTAATTGGCTTAATACTCAATCTTGTTAGTTTTGAGAGTTGGTGGTTATATATGAGTTGTTTAGATGATGTTAAGGTAATTTGTGTGTTCATTTCAAGTTTGTTGGGTATTCTATGGTAGCTTAGTATGTTATGTGCTAGTATGTACTGTCACACCCCAACCTTGTGGGGGGGGGGGAGGGGAGGTGACTGGCACTCGGTGTCCTAAGACCTAAGCGTATCGATCCTGATACCTGAGAGATATACCATAACTCATGGGCCAATAAGGCCTACGACACATCCTCAACTGAATAATGACATAGCCACCTGCACTCAGAAAATGCCCAAGTTATACATATCTATAACAAGGTCGACAAGGCCATCATAAGTATAATAAATCTACTGCAGAGGCCGACAAGGCTACACATGACTACCATATATCACACAATATCTACAAGCCTCTAAAGAGTATACTAAAAACAACTGGTCGGGATAGGGCTACGCCATCCCAACTACATATATATGTATATCTGTCATACCTATCAGCTCACTGCATAGCTCCGGAAGAAAAGAGCGTCACAAACTCCAGTTGAGTCAAGTCCTATTGTGAGGAAATCATCTGCTGCTCTATCTGCACCTACGGGTATGAAACGTAGTGTCCCTGAAAAAAGGACATCAACATGAAAGATGTACTGAATATGTAAGGCAGATAACTACTATATACAGAAAGCATATCCTAAGAGATAAGGGTACAAAAGTCAACCTGAAACTCATAACAAGCCTCTTAGGCCTACATGACACAATCATTTAAATGTATGCATGTCTGTAAAAATCAGGATGCTCAGTGGGGCCATATAAAGTAATATACATCCTCTATGTGAGGTAAATCATGTCATAACACATATATATCATACCTGGCCTCGATGAGGACTCAGTCGTACCTGACCTAAATATGGGACACATATATATCATACCCGACCTCGTGATTCTTTAAGCTTTTCTTATATGCAAAATCTTATGTGATTCAACTTCACAATCCTTCAAACTGAGCTTTACTTAATACATAACATACACAATTAATTCCATCACCTAATTGAACTGATACGAAGGGAAAAACAACCCAACAATTCATATTTAGAAGATTTTCATAATTTTTGCGAAGTTTTCATCTTGCTACTTTTTCAGAACTTTCTCCAAATCAACAATTAATCACAACCATAAGTAAAGAAGGATGAAACTCACCTTAATATATCATAATCTTCACCAAAACCGTAGGTTATCTTGCTTTCAAGATTATTCCAAAATCAACTCTTCAAGGAGAAGACAATTCTTACTATGGTCACGGGTTTCTCACTCAATTCTTGTAGACTTTAGCTTTGATTTTCGATTTTGGGTGTTGGGGGTATGATAGAGAGGATTTAGAGAGAGTATTAGGGTTGGGGTTTGAAAAAAATAAGTTAAGAATCGAAACAACAGACGGTCTGTCAATTTTCCCTGTCAAACTTCCTGGGAGATTGATGGCTCAGGATGGGTTTTTGACGGACCGTCGTTTGTCCCGTCAAGTTGCCCAGTTTCTCATTTTCATCGAAACGTACTTCCTTCGACCCGTTTAACTCCCAAACACTCTGGTACATTGATAACCAAGCTGTAAACCTTTATTATGCTTCCATAAAATTGTACCTGTTCTCGGGACTTCGATATATATTGACATCATGGTGGGACACAAAACTATGGGGTGTAACATCTTTTCCCCCCTTAGGAACATTCATTCGCTAATGTTTGAAATATTCTAACTCCCAAGATTTCCAAAAATTTTGACAAAATTTCCTTTGTAAACAGGACTATCCGCAACATGTCAAGAAGCCTAAACATCTATCCAATTCCACACAAGGCAACACAATATCAAAATAACACCAATCGGCCTCACACGACCGCTTATACTTGTAAAAATTTTAAAAGGTTCAACCATAACTCACCTTAACATCTCTTGTTGACATCCAAGTTGCACTCATTACGTTTACTTCAAAAACATTGGTTACAGAGGGTACATGGTCCAAATCGATAAATCAAATAGAATAAAGGAATTATATCACACTAATATTAATATAAGGCTAGAATTTGGATCACTTGAGTAGAGAGATTCTTATATTTTGTGACCATTCTAATAAAGTGTTTGCAAACTAAGGACTATCTTATCGTGTCGTTTGTTCAGATTACACTGACATACATTGCTAGTATATTCTCAATTTTCCACATAGTTGTACTTCTCTTTTACACAATTGTCTTATGGTTGTACCTCATCTGGGCTATTGTCTTCTGACCTTTGGGATATATCCTTCCTTTCTATGTTGTAATGTTCATCTTATGATGGAGTTTAGATATCCATGTTCATAGGCACGAAGCATAAGATGATGATGAAAGATTGTGGCACGATTACCGCCAAAGTCGAGGACGTAGAAGTAGTGGAGTTATTCGAATCCATTTTCCTCTACTTTTCTTCTCTCCCCTTCACGATAGTGTCCTTATACGGTACATAAATTCTGAGCAGCCTACTGGTCCAAAAACTCCTTTCATCCATACATGTCTTCTCCACTCTTATTTGGAGTATTTCCTGAATAAACGTCTCCAATTGGGACTATGCTCTATTTGCTGGTTACTGTCTTTTTCAACTAGGTTCAGTATTTTGTCCTTGAATACTCTTAAACATAATCTTTTTCCTTTATCAAGTTGAATCTTGATTTCAACACTAAATCTCTTAATACATTTCCTCGTTGATATAAGTATTCTTTCATAATTTGTTTCTTTGAATCTGATATCGTTACTTCCGGTTCCTTTCTTTTCTTGTGACATCGATAAGAGTTCTATTCTTTTTCCGTGTATAATTATTAATTCATTGATCTGGCAGTATGTCTTTTACTAGTCATCAATCCTTATTTCAAATTTTCTCCAAATTCTATAGATTCACCCTTGGCCTGGGTCCAGTAGTCCGACCTGAAATCTTCATTGGTCATATTAGGACGGGACATATGGAAATTCTGAATACTCAGGGCTTCTTTTAAACTAGTCCTTGGACTAGTTGGTTGTCTTAATAAGTGACTGTACAATGTCTTGAGATATTTTTCAAAATAAACCTTTGATCAAACTTTGATTGTATAGCCAGACTTAGTAATTACCGTGTAGACTGACGAGTCACTTTTGTCATTAATATTCCGATTACATAATGGTCCTTAAAGACCCCCAATTCACTCAATAATCCATATGTAATACCTCAACTTCAAAAGCACTATTCTTCGAATGTTGCTACTTGATACTCTTTAATCCTCAGATCATTGATAATGTTCCTATTATTATTTCTACTCCATCTCACAATACTTCTTAAGGGGGGATTCAGATAAGACATTTTGTCTTGACGCTCCTCAATTCCAAATATAAGGAAGAATTCATTGAACAATAAGTTCAAGGGGATATCACCCAGTTTCTATTATGGTTATCCATCTGTTACTTCTTTGGGGCGGTGCTTTTTTTTTTGACTTCTTTAGTGACTCTCGTTGTTCCACAGTATACGACCCTATGGTCCATTACTTTCCTACTCTTTACATTTGATCCTCTTTCTTCTTATAGTGTTTCGAGTTTTTATACTTATTAGGCGATGTTATGTATTCCGATATAGACTCATCATTTCCTTAGTTATACCTCACATTTGCTCAAGTATCCTCTCTCAATTTATATCATTTTGTCAAATACTAAAAATAAGACATTTTCTCCTTTTCGGTGTTGTTTCTTCTTTTGTTGCCCTTATTACTTGAGCATCTACTATACCCATAGGCTTCGGACTCATGATCTCCTAAAAATGATATTTCTTTTATACCAAGAGCACGTACTTGCCCCTTGTAACCTCAAAATCACTTATACTTCACATTCGACCATCCATTCATTGGGTATTCCTTGTACACCTATTTTTTCGAAGAAAATTTTTGACGTACTTGTGCTATCTTCCAATATCATCATGCTAGGAGTCATCCCCTTTCCTTTTTCGCTGAAGGCTTTACTTTTGTGAGATGTTGATCCATTGGATTCCCTTCATACTAACCGTATTTTAGTAAATGTTATCATCCTTGTTCCTCGATTTGTCTTCCATTGTAATGTTGTCCTTAACTTTATGATCATAGTATTCTTCTTCTTGTGAGGTCTGAATGGACCTCTCGGCATGCTTGTTTGTATAAATGACCCTATTGGCATGCATGCTTGTATGAATGGACCTCTCAGCATGCTTGTTTGTATGAATGGACCCCTCGGCAGACATACTTGTATAAATGGCCTCTCAGCATGCTTGTTTGTATGAATGACCCTCTCGACATGCATGCTTGTATAAATGAGCCCCCTCAACAAGCATGTTAATGATAGATATGGCACTTGAGGCTGGATTATATTTCTTTCATCTTTTTGTCGGATGTGACCCTCCCAGTCGGATGGTCGTTTTGTCCTTTATATGGCGCTTATGGCTGAATGATGCCACCCTTGTGGCACTGTGTTTTTTAATGAATCGTTATGACTAGATTGTGCCGCCCTTGTGGCATTTTGTTTTTTAATGAACCATTGTGGCTAGATTATGCCGCCCTTGTGGCACTTTGTTCTTTAATAAACCCTTATGGATAGATTGTGTCGCCTTTGTATTTTAATGAGCCCTTGTGGCTAGATTGTGCCACCCTTGTGGTGCTTTGTTCTTTAATGAGCCTTTGTGGCTAGATTGAATCATCTCCCAATATAGGGGTTCCCTCTTTGTGCTTCACCTATTTTTAGCATGAAAAAACGAGTTAGTGGAATAAACCGCCATCCTCCTGACGACATTTTGGAACCTGCAATCACAGAAAAATCATTAGTTTTCATGAGGTCAACCTGTACCGTTGACTCCTGATATGTTGTTCCTCTATTTCCTAGTGCTTTCCCTCTTGAGCTTGGCAGTATGAGACATGTACGCTCTGAGCGAGGTTCTTTGACCATCTTTGGCGCTTTGAGGCGTGTGCCCTGCTTATTTGATAAATTTTTTGAGAGCCTCTAAATTTTTTTTGTCTAGTTGAAGGTTGACGTCGGCGAACTCTCGTGCTGAATTGAGGTGAAGGAATTTTTGAGATCCTCTCAAAGATTCTACACAGTTGAATGTTTGGGGTCAGCTGACTCTTGTGCCAGATCTAATAGTGGAAATTTCGGATCCTCTAAAAAATTCTACCCTAGTTGGGAGTTCAAGGTATAAGGACTTTTGTGAGAAGATTTTGAAATCTTCGTGTCTTAGTGGCTTTCTTTTGTTTTTTGTTTGGTGCGAGTGAGCTCAACGAGTGCCTACGTATCCTGTCGTAGCAGGAATCATGTTGAATGTAGTTCAGAATAGAATAGTTGATTTTTATAATAATGTGACCGAGTCCTAAGCGGACTACCTACATATACCACTTGGGGAATCAGGTCATCGCGTAGTTCATATTACAAAGAATGTCATTTGGGTTTTGCTATTTCAAGAGAAGAAGACTAAATCCGATGAGGATTTTTCTACGTATCTCTACCCTAAGCGGTTGGTCTTGTGTAGTGATTACAAACAAAAGTATGATTATAAGTTGAAAAGCGTGCCTTTAAATGTAATATCTCTTGATTGCGTCTGAGTTGATTGCTTTGTTCCATTCCTGAGCGTCCATCTCTGTTAAGATTACAGCTCCTCTGGATAATACCTTGCGAAGCATGTATGGACCTTGTCAGTTGGGTTCAAACTTTCCTTTGTACTCATCTTGATGAGAAAACACACGCTTGGGTACCAATTGTCATATCTCTAAGAGTCAGGCTCTGACCCATTTATTGAAAGCGCGAGGCATTCTTTGCTGGTATAGTTGGTCGTGACATATAGCGACCATCCTTTTTTCATCGATCCGGACCCACTCTGCATTGTCCAATTCCCTTCTTGTATGATAGAGCTACGTATTGGGTGGTTCGGTTCAGGTTTGAAAGTTATCGGTTATCGATTTGTAGACATGTTAAACCGTTAAGACATCAGTTACTAGGTTATTGGTTAATCGATTGTTGATCGTTATCAGTTCGGTTATCGATTTAACCATTAAGATTTCACACAAAAAAATTCAAGAACAAAGAACCCATTTTTAAAACAAAAAGTAGCTTCGAACAAAATTATCATTACAGAATGAACAAATTAATGAGAAGAACATTTCACATGTATGCATGCCCATAAAGCAGAAATGATAACATGAACTTATAACTTATAACAAATAGTTTCTAGTCATTTTTCTTTCAGGATCACTCAAGAGCTGACCTGCCAGAAGCTATTCATCTTAATTCTTAGTTACTCTGGTAAACATTCATGAACTGGCAACAGGTCCACATACCAATATTGGATATAAGAAAAAAACAATTTAACAAAGTGAACCCTAAGTCTAGTCAAATAACTTTATATATGAAGGGTATACTTGTAATTAAATAAATATTTATCGGGTTATCAGTTCACCCATTAATAAAGTTGTCAAATCGATACCCCAATAACCAGAGGACACCCCAAACTAATAACCCATTAACCTGAATCATTAACCCAATAACCCAATAACCAATTAGGGTTATTAGTTTAACCGTTAATATGCACCGCCCTATTGTATGATCCTGAGTGATAGTATCTCCACCTCAGCTGGTTATTACTTCTTTAGTACTATAGACAAGTAAGTATGGAGTTGCTCCGGTTGAGGTCCGAATTGTCGTTCGGTAACCCAATAATGCGTAGGGTAATTTTTCATGCCAACACTTATAATTGTCTATCATTTTCCTTAGTATCCTTTTGAAGTTCTTGTTGGTTGCCTCTACGATTCCGTTCATATGTGGCTATTCCAATGAGTTATACATAATTTATCACAAATGTCCTTCATTAGATGACTATTCAGATTTGCTCCGTTGTTAGTTATTATGGACTCCGAAATGCCGAATCGATATATGATGTTGTTTCACACAACATCAGCTACCAAATTCTTTGTTACAAACTTATAAGAGGTAGCTTCGATCAATTTGGTTAAAGTAGTCTATGACGACCAGGATGAAACGATGCCTGTTTGAGGTGGCTGGCTCTATGAGCCTAATTACATCTATGCCCTAGGCAACAAATGTCCATGGTGAGCTCATGCCATTAAGTTCACTCGGCGGGACGCTGATCAGATCTCTGTGAATCTCGCACTGATGTCATCTTTGAAAAAACTCTATTCATGTCAGTTTTCATGGTCAACCAATAATAGTCGGCTCTTAAGATCTTCTTGGCTAAGACAAACCCATTCATATGAGGACCACAAGTCCTGACATATATCTTTTCTAACAATTTTGTGGCCTCTGCAACGTCAACACATATGAGTAGCTCGAGATCGAGTATTCGGCTATTGAGTACCCCTTTGTTAAAAAAGAACCCATTGGCCATTCTCCGGATGGTTTTCTTATGATTATTCGTGATATTTTCTAGATACTCTCAATTTTCCAAATATGCGCTTATGTCGGCATACCAAGGTTTGCCGTCAGATTCTTCTTCCATGTAGGAATAGTGAGCATGTTCTTCCCTAATGCTTATCTCCAACAGATCAATATGACTACTTTCAAGATGTTGTATCATAGATGCTATGGTTGTAAGAGTATTGATGAGTTCATTCTTGGGTCTCGGTGTGTACTTGAAATCAATCTTTTAGAACCTTTTATATAACCTTTGTGCGAGGTTTATGTATGGAAGAATTTTGTCATTCTTTGTAGCCCATTCTCTACTGACTTGATGAATTAGCAGATCTAAGTCTACTATTACCAAGAATTCCTGAATATCCATATCGAGGGCCATGCGGAGACCTAAGATGCATGCTTCATACTTTTCCATGTTGTTAGTACATCAAAACTTGAGCTTTGCGACTATTGGGTAATGCTGACCCATCTCTGATACCAGAATCACTTTGATTCCTGAACCTTTGTAGTTTACTGCACCATAAAAAATATTCTCCAGCCTAAATAGGTTTCGGTTGTATCTCCCTCTATTGTTAGCACTTCCTCATCCGAGAAATATGTCCTGAGTGGTTTGAAATCTTCGTTGACTAGATTTTTGCGAGCAAATCAGCCAGTGCTTATCCCTTGACGTCCTTCTGAACAACATATATGATGTTGAATTTGTTCAAAAGAATTTGCGACTTGCCCAGTTTCCCTATGTGAATGGGCCGGTGAAAGATGTACTTTAAAGGATCTATTTTAGAGATGATGTGGGTATTGTAGGATGACAAGTATTGTCTCATCTTCTGGGCTACCCATGTTAAAGTGCAACATTTTTCTGCATCAAGGTGTACCTCAACTCGCAAGCAGTGAATTTATTATTGAGATAGTAGATGGCTCATTCTTTCTTGCCAGTTTCATTGTGCTGTGCCAACATGCATAGAAAAACGTTATCCGATACTGACTAGCAACAATGGGCTTCCCAGTCTGGGAGGGACTAAGGCTGAAAAATTGGAGAGATATTTCTTGATAGTGTCAAAGGCTTTCTGACACTCATCTGTCCATTTAGTGGGTGCGTCCTTCTTCATCAAGTTGAGGATAGGTTTCACGATTATTGTGAACTACGCTATGAAGGTTCCAATGTAGTTTAACCTTCCTAGTAAACTCATGACTTCCTTTTTAGTCTCTGACAGTGGTAATTCTTGGATGGCTTTGATATATGAGAAATCTAGTTCTATGCCCCTGTGGATGACTATGAACCCCAATAATTTTCTGGCGGGCACCCCAAATGCGCTCTTTGCCGGGTTTAACTTCAAATTGAACTTTCTCAAATGTGTGATATTATATGAACTTTTCCTTGAATTGATTATGATGTCATCCACATAGACCTTTATCTCTTTGTGCATTATGTCGTGGAAGCTGGTGTTTATTGCTCACATGTAAGTGGCCCTAGTGTTTTTGAGGCCGAAGGGCATTGCACGATAATAGTAATCTCCCTATGGAGATGAAGAATATCTTCTGTGCATCTTATTCACTCATCATGATTTGATGGTAACCGGTGAAGCAATCCACAAATGATTGTAGCTCGTGCTTCACACAGTTATCAATGAGTATGTGGATGTTCAGGAGTGGAAAATTGTCTTTGGGACTAGCTTTGTTGAGGTCACTGTAGTCCACATAAATCCGAATTTTGCCGTATTTCTTTGGCACATGCGCAATGTTAGTCAACCATGTTGGATACAGAGTCACTTCCACTACGTCAAACTTGATCTTCTTCTCGACTTCATCTTTGATTTGAATACTCAAATCTGGCTTGAACTGTTGGATTTTCTACTTAACTAGGGTGAAACCTTCATTGATGAGCAGCCTGTGGGCCACTATGTCTGTGCTTAACCTGATCATTTCTGTATATGACCACGCGAAGATGTCAACATATTCTCTTAGAAAATTTATCAATTCCTCTTTCTGAAGCGCTTCCAAATGCGGGCTTATCCTAATTTCTTTGACTGTTTCTTCATCCCCAAGATTGACTACTTCGGTCTCATCTAGGTTAGGTTTCTGCCTATTTTTGTACTGTTGTACCTCCTTAATAAGATCCTCAGGTAACATGGTTTTCTCATATTCCAGTTCTTCTGTGTCACTCGACTCAATCGTCTCGCGATATGTCATGACATTATGAGATGTTTTATTATTATTATTATTACTGAAAAACAAGGCAAAGTATGGTTAGTGTATAAAATTATATTAATAAAAGAGAAAACTATTTTCCACATAAATTGAGACTTTCATTAATCTAACAAAAAATATAAACTGTGGTCTTGACTCGGATCAACATTGAATCATTTCCATTTTTCAAAAAATCACAAGGAAAACAAAGATGCAAATGAAGAACGTTCAGGCCTCAGCTGACCTTCACCGATTTTCTTTGAAAGCAAACTAAATTCATCATCTCTACTGAGGAGCCAAGAGTGGGGTAGAGGTCCAGTTGGATAATTGCTCGCCTGTGATCAACATCACGGATAATGGGTGATTTATTACATTCTTGTAGTATCACGATGCAATCTTCCTCTTGGAACAACATCCCTAACCCTTCCTCTGCATCTCTGTCATTATGCATCAGCATTCAGACTGGAAATGACCGGTATAGGTCCAGAATTAGCTTGCGTAACTTTGGGGGACCCCTTCTCGAGGCCTAAATAGAACCCATTTTTTGGAATAGACACTAACTCTATTATACCTTGCAGATCTTTGCCCAAACCTTTACTGGGTTCGAACCTACTCTGGAGCATGTTAGATGCAATCATTTTATAGACTGGTGGCATAAGAATTTGCTTGTCTTCTCCTTTGTGGGCGGCTCCCACTAGTTCTACCACATGGAAATCCGTATCTTTGGAGACTTCCTCGATCACTGGTATAGAATTGTTAGGGTAGTTGTGGATGCTACCTTCCCTGTGAATTATGACCTCGTGATTCTCCAACACAAATTTCAAGGACTAGTGCAGGGAAGATGGAACTGCTCCAGCCATGTGGATCCAAGGTCTTCCCAATAGTAAATTATAGTTGGTGGTGATCGCCATGACTTAAAATTCTATAGTGAATTCAGTGGGCCCATTTGAATGTTGAGGTCTACTTCTCCAACAGGATCACGCTGAGCTCCATCATAAGCTGTCATATTTATATGACTTTGATGTATTTTTCCGACATTGTAGCCCAATTGCCTGAGTGTAGACTCTGGACACATGTTGAGACCAACCCTGTTGTCCATTAGTAATCGGGCTACAATCTTGTCTCTGCATTTGATCGTGATATAGAAAGCTTTGTTGTGCGTCATTCCTTATTTTTAAAACTCATCCTAAGTGAAAGAGATTTGATAGCCCCCGATGATGTGGCTCACTATATCGGCCAGATTTTTACTGCTTGTACCCACATGGACATGTGCTTCGTCCAACACCATCATCAAAACATGTCAGTATTGTGAGAAACTCAGTAGTAATTCCATCACCGTTATCTAGGCTGGCATTTTCTTCAAATGCTCAATAATGGAGTATTCCTTAGGCTGCATTCTCTGCTTGAATTCTTCAGCCTCTCCTTAATTAATAGGCCTTCTTTGATTCTTTTATTTTTGAGGCGCACCCTATGCCAATTCTCTAAGAGTATAGTACCTCCCTAACTGTGTCATTCTGTGAGCTGCTGCTGCTTGGACAACAAATTCATTTCTTTGGGTTTGGACTATCTATTGCGATTACTAGGCTACGACCGATGTCGAAATTAGCACTTTGAATTATGGTTGTTCTTGCAGGGTGAGGGAGTGTACTGTTGCTCTAAGCTCTTAATGGGTCCATGGATCAATGGTCTGCAGAAAACCCAATCATCCTCTCGCTAAATCATATGGATGTGATTAATGATATGATTAGGTAGAGGATTAATGTTCATGTTAGGTGCTGTTGTCTGCAACGTGATCTCTCTTTTGTCGATCAAGTCCTGTATCTTATGTTTTTATTTAATACAATATTCTATGCTATTTCCACTTTCATTGGAGTGGTATGCACATGTTTGATTGGCTCTATAGAAGCAACTTCTGGGATTGGCATGTTTCTGTGGAACATCTTGGATGATTCTAGCAGCGCTCATGTGTTCCAACAACTTGGTTTGAGTTTCAAGTAGTGGGGTAAATACCTAGGCTGGTTTATTTTCAAAATTTGGACATGGAAAATCTATGTGGCTGGAGATGGCTGATTTTAGTGGTTTGAGGGGCTCAATAAGAGGGTGCGGGCATTTGGTAATTTGGTTGTGGAGGATGGGTAAGTGGGGACTGGTGTTTAGTAATTTGGCTGTGGAGCTTAGTAAGTGAGGACTGGTGTTTGGTAATTCAGTTATGCATAGAAAATCGGCATAGGGTTGTACGACATGGGTATGTAACTGCTTAGAGGTGGTAATTGATATATGTCAAAGAAAGATTGTGATCCTTCTTTCTTTTGGGTTTTGGGGCTAGGTGTATGGGAGATATTTGCAACGTCATCTTTCTTATTTCTCATGGTCCCGGCGGTGCTTTGTTGACAACGCTGACAGTAATTCCTTATTTGAGGCCATCGTCTATAGCCTCTCCCATCTTAACCAACTCGATAAATGGACTCCCAGCTATAGACATCAAATGGTCGTAGAAGTCTGACTCTTGTGATTGGATGAATACTGAGACAAGTTCCTCCTTGCTCATCGGCGGTTGCACTCGGATGTCCTCTGCCATCCATTTGCTTGCATATTCATGGTAATATTCTATGGATTTTTTTTTGACCTTTTCCAAGTAGTATCGGCCAAGCACGATTTCCACATTAAACCAGAATCTCTCCATAAAGG
This sequence comes from Anisodus acutangulus, assembly GCA_029783415.1. Classification (NCBI taxonomy): domain Eukaryota; kingdom Viridiplantae; phylum Streptophyta; class Magnoliopsida; order Solanales; family Solanaceae; genus Anisodus; species Anisodus acutangulus. The sequence continues at coordinate 18,661,564 of CM056504.1, read as the reverse complement.
CTTCCGCCACATCTTTCTAGGTAGCCCAATGACGTATATCTTGCTCGGTAAATCATTCAGAAGCTTTTCCAATTAGGCTCTAGATGAATAAACTCATGACAAGAGCCTAATTTCTTCTCACTCCTACCAGCTGGTCGCAATATGCTCTCAAGTGAGCTATGTTATTTCCCTTTCCATTGACTATTACCATGGGGAGTTTCATCATGGGGTGGAGCTCAAGTAAGTGGTATACTTCAAGGCGGGTAAGGTGGAAAGTGGTCAGATAGTGGTGAACTTAGCGATGGAAATGGCGGAGGAGGTCTCCTTGGTTCACCAACTGCTTTTCTGGTGGCATTGGCCATCTCGGGTCTCGCCACCTATTCCTGAAGGTCTGCGACTCTTTGAAATAGCATGTTGATCACATTCTCATGGTGTGATGCTTCTTTAGGGTCTAGAGGTGCAGCGTCCTCTATGACAAGTGCTTCCTTGTTACTTCTATCGAAGTACTAGTCATATTTTCTTTGTTCTGTTCGGGAAGAGATATTGTTGCAACTTTGGATCTTGTGAAGTATGCCAGCATAACATGACATAGATCTACCCCCACTTTAACATAAGAAAAACTCAAAGGAAAATGACGTCAGTACGTTAATGATAAAATAATAATACAAGATATTGAAGATAAGTTGCACATAAAAAGCACATAGACTCATTCATTTGATCCGAACACTTGATTTATCATTCGCTCTGAGATTTTTTGGTCATTTTGGCCCTTTTGGTTTTGAGGATTTTGGTTTGGGGGCCTATGGTTAATTTTCTACCATAACGCTATCGGGACCGACCTATTTTGTAAGCTGAACCTTCTTGATGGGAGGGGGGGGATAGATTATAAATTATATAATATAGGGAGAGAGTCTTATGTAGACTGCCTACGTATCCCTCCGCGGGAAGTTAGGCCCTTTTGTAGTTCGGTTTACATAGAAATTATCCCTAATTTGTTCGACCCGAATAAATTCCCAGACCATGCCCGATAAGGGCTTCCTATGTATCCCCCTTGGGACATCAGGTAAGACGTAGTTTCTTTTAAAAATAAAAGGTAAGGGATAATATTTGATTGAAACAAAAAGGGACGCGTAAGTCTATCCAAAATATGGTTTCTCCTTGAAATGATGGCGAGTCATCCTCCTAATGATCGCACATTCTCCTGGCGGCTTTACTTAGTAGCGACAGGGTAGAACTACTCAAATCTGAGTGGTGTTAACCATATGCTCTAGTTCAAACTTGAAATCTTTGCACCCCTCGATGACATGTTCGGGTGCTCCTGAATGGTATACGTAAATTGTCCTATTTGGAGTACCCGACGTGGGTTTCCAAGCAGTTTTGACTGGGCGTACCTTCTCGATGCCAGCTAGTGTGGAGAAAATGCTCACATATAAATCTTCAAAGATAGTGAAGTTGTAGTGCTAGACTTGTCTATCCATGATAGTTCCTTCACCAGGTAAGATGGGGTCATGAACTAATAGGAAATGTGGGCCCCATAAGTTGCGGATTATTTTGTCCTGAATCAACCTTATGATCATTTTCTTGAGGGCCAAGCACTCGCCAGCGGTGTGGCCGGGTTGCTTCTTATGAAAAGGGCACCTCTTATGAGCATAGATGGGAGCACATGTTAGGAGGACAGTGTGGCTGAAACACTATGCTCCGACTGCTGTTAATCCTTCAAAAACCTCGATACTCCACATCGACCTTGGTGCGACTCTGAAATGCAAGGTACAAATTTTGAGAGAAATTACCCACCAAGTAGTGGATGGTACACATGATGGCCCTTGAGGCGTCCCATAGTAGTTAGCATCATCAGAAGCATTGAGAGTGGCTTTCCCAGAGGGTCCACTTGATTCCCCAGCATATGGCGTAGGATCTTCCACGGATACCTCTGTCTCCTGCTTAGGTGTCTTAAATAGCGGTATGTAATCTCTCACCATTTCTTTTACCTCGTCTGAAAGGTTTTTTATAGTAGTGGTCTTGTTCAGTGGTCCCTTCCGGAGGGCTTCCTACTTAGTCCAGAATCTCATCGGCCTCCTTCATTTTGGTCTTGACTGAATCGATCTTCTTTTACAGTTTGCATATCTTTTCCCAAAGCAAGTCTTCGATTTCCTCTTCGCTGATCAAATAATCAAATAGTGTAGTGGCACTTTGTCTATATTGAGAATCCATCGGTAGCAAATAAACCTTTTAAGATCTGTAATTTTTAGTTAGGCTTTGGTATTTTCTTGTGTGTTTCTTTGGGTTGGTGTCCAGAATGTGGCACTAATCAAGAGTTCAGACGGAAAATATGAAAGCACATAAGCAATAATATCACGTAATCACATAATCATATAATTAGAAATTGTAGTATTCATGTTCCTAAAACTTTTTACACCAAGTTTTTGCTAATCGTTTTGAAATATAATTGTGCCATTGCCCCCATAATCATAATTTCATTAATAAGGTTTCCCCGAAGGGGTTACAAAATATGATAAACCGATAAGTGGTTATATAAATCAAATAAAAATAAAATCAGCAAAAGTGGCCTCCTGTGGCCGATGATGAAGCTCTGTCTATCCTAGCTCTCTTGGCCCTTCGAAGGGCGGTCTAAATCTGGAGGTGAGTCGACATCAGCAAAGAATCTACCCAGAACACTTTCTCTATGAATGTCATAGGAGCAGTCTTGTTATGCCTCAAAATTTTCACATCATTTGTATTGTAGTAAACTAATGTGAGTCTGGGTAATCCATGAAACCCTTACAAGGCTAAGGAAGGTATTAAACAAGTGTTAAGCATGTACCAAAAAGTTTTAGGATTAAATGAATCAAATATATTATAACTCGCACTTTCGGGGTAAAGCTAAGAATGATTAATATGTTTAAGAGGTTTTGTTTTAAGGAATTTGAACCATATAATATTCGTATGTTAAGTTTTGAAATCAAGAAAGTTGTAAAACAAAAGTCGACAAAAGTTATTGCAAGTTACATTCATATTTTTGCTGAAATTTGGGTCTAATGTGACTGAGCTTTTCTTCCAATGTACTTGGAGTTACGGGGTGGTCAAACCATAAAAATGAAGGTCTACGAGTCTATTTTCCAACATTAAACCGTTCATTGATGCGACTTTGGAGTAGAGAGATATTCAGGTTTTTGCGAGACTGCGCATGCAACCCCTTTTGGGACCCACTTAGGTGGTGGCCGACCTACTTCATTTTAAAAACCATTTGGATGACCATTGTTTCTCATTTTTGACCCAACTTCATCCCTACGTTCCTCCTAACCCTTCTAAACAGATTCTAAAGGTTCAAGGGTGATTCCAAAGTTATTACACCATATTTCAACATCAGAAGTTAGGTATGGTGAAGAACAACACTTCTATGATGTTGTGTTGATGTTGAGGGTTGTTGTGAGCTAAGAGCAGCCTGAATTAATGCTTTTGGGTGTTGTATAAGGTAAATAAATAGTCCCCTGGTTGTGCTTAAACGTTTACAAGTATTGGATAGGTTGTTTGGATAATAAGAAGTACAAGGTAGCTTGTGGAAGTTGATTGTTGCATTTCTTGTGTTTTTGGGCTGAGATGATATTAAAAATGGTTTTTCCAAGTTATATATGTATTCTTGGTATTGTTATGATTGTGGTAAGGTAAGGAATTTGGGGGACGTGCTGCCCAACTTTCCAGAAAATGAGCTAGTTTCTTGATATGTCACTAGTTGCCTTAAAGTTATACTTGATATTGGGATTCTTGTTGTTGTCCTTTTGTTGGACTATTTGAGGATAAGGCTTCATATGGATGAAAATTAAAGGAAATAACTTGGTTATGATGATGTTGTTATTATGCTAGTCTATGTGTTGGTTGTGTAGATAAGGTTACGAACTAAAAGAAAGAATAGCCCCAAGAATGCATAAAAGTTGTTTGTGATACGTTAGCTCTTGTTGGGTGACTATTTTTGTTATTAGAGATGAATAAAAGTTGTGAAAATTGTATGAATATGTTTTTTAACTTGCTGACTATGTTGTTAAGTTGAAGTTGAGGCAAAGAAAGGGGTAGAAAGGCTTGAATGGGGTTCAATCCGAGCTCACCGCTCGTCGTGAAGATTAGTGGATTTGTTAGTAACACTTGTATACTTGATTTGTTTTGTAGAATAAGGCATATTATAGACTGTTTGGATTGGAATTGTTGAATCAATAAGTCAAAGTTATTTTAAGGCAAATTCTTTCTTTCTTTTGGTATGATTCCAACGAACGAAATTTAAACGAACGATATTCATAAACGACTCTATTCTTAGAAGATAAAAGCTTATGTTGATGGGTTCCATGGTATATTTATTCATGTCACTTTATTTATTACTTCTCATTGAAACATATGTTGACAATGTTGGTTCAATAATGATAATCAAAGGTGTAATGACCTTACATCACTCCGATAAGTTCATGATGTCTCTTTATGGATGTTCATGAATTGATCATAAATATAAGTAAATGTATAATGAAATTATTCATACATATATAATACTTATTAAAACATGGCTATGGCATTCTTATTTTACCACCGAGCTACGACTGGTCGGGCAGTTATACATTTAGCATCGAGCTATGACTGGTCGGGCAGTTATACAATTAGCACCGAGCTATGACCAATCGATCAGTTATACATTTACCAACGAGCGACGACCGGTTGGGCAGTTACCACTGATCAGTTGGGCCATTATACATTATGATATTATGATTTCGTGTGTGGCTCTGTCATATAATGAGTCTTTGTGTGGCTCGGATACTATTATGAGTTCGTGTGAGGCTCCGATATTATTATGAGTCTGTGTTTGTCTCTAATGATATCATATGTATATATATATATATATATATATATATATATATTATATTCATGCATATTATGGTCTTCAGTGAAAATTCAGAGCCAAGGTTGATCTCTTATCTCTCTATATGTTTCATTGATTTCTTTATTGATATTGTTTCTTGCCTTACATACTCGGTACTTTATTCATACTGACGTCTCTTTTGCCTAGACAGGTTGATGGTCCTCCTAGTAAGCTATTATCTTAATAAAAGGTGTTGGTGCACTACACTTGATTTAGAGTTGCCTTTTGGGTCAGTATGGATTTGTACATATATTGATGGATATGGCGGTGCCCTTTCCCAACCTTTATGATGTTTATATACTCTTAGAGGCTTGTAGACAGATGTCGTGAATATAGATGCTTGTATGGCCTTGTCGGCCAATGTCTTGAGTGTACAAATGATTATGTCGGTCTTATAAGCCCATATGTCACATGTATACGTGTGTATATCATGCTGGGTAATCCTATGTCGAGTATTCCCTTACGTTTTATTCTGGTTATCTAATGACAACTTTTTCGGCCCATTTACACATAATAGTATGATAAGAAAGATATGTTACATTGGTGCTCGGTTTAGTAAGGCACCGAGTGCCAGTCGTGCCCCTCCGAATTGGGGCTTGGCAAACTTGATATCAGAGCAAGTCTATCTTAGAGATGTCAATAAGCCGTGTCTAGTAGATTATTTTTTATGAGTGTTGTGCGCCACACTTATAAACATGAGGTTGCCGGACATTTATGATGGTTTCCTTCCTTCCATGTTCTAGATTGTGCTATGGAGCTGAGTTGTAGGGATTTTAGTCTAAAACATACGTTGATGTAGGTTATGTAGCGATGACTTCGCCTAGAAGAACTACATCGGGCCGGAATGATAAGAAAGGATTGGGAGAGGGTACGAGGTGTATGTACTATATTGAGACAGATCCACCTGAGGCCCGAAGTGAGGAAGTTATGAGACGTACTCCCTCTCGTACTCCCTCTATTGAGACAGATCCGTCTAAAGACCATGGGGACTCACTTCCTCAGATAGATCCATTTCCATCAGTATTAAAGTAGTAGAGAGAAGCTACAACACCTCAAGTTTTACCAGTTCACCACCTTCTCCATCTTATTATAATGTAAGAAGGGAACTACATGTATTAACGTAGTTGGTTGTCTCACAGGCTTGGCGTTACCCGGAAGCGCCCAATAAAGATAGACCCCTTAAAGAGTCAAAGAGTACACATCCTTGGGATTTTAAAGGACAAGGCATATATGTATATACATGATATGATACATGTGAGGTTATTAGATGGAATAAGAGGGCTAGGATAGTTGTTAGTGATGATAGAGGAATTCAGGGTGGTGGTAGGTTGTAACAGACTACGTTTATGGAATGAGTTGTGCGGGACCAGAGTTATCAAGTAAGAACGGTTCAGGGTTTGCAAACATCCGTATGTCAGGATCGTATTAGTACATGTAGAGTAGAGTTGCCCTGGACATTGTGTCCTCAGTGCGGTCGGGCATATGTCAGATAATGTCGTGTAGGTTTGGAGTTTATTTTTGTTGTGGTAGTGAGAACCACAAGATAAGGACGTGTTCAAAGATAAAGTGTAATGGTCAAGGTAGGAGTGAGGATGAGACGTTAGGTTCCGGCACTTCTTGGTGATTTCCTTCTGGGTATAGGTATGTAATCAGTTACCTTGTGAGATTCTTCATTTTACGAGTTGATATCATAACTATAGTATGTTTTTATCTTCAATGATGTTTTATAGAATGTGAAATTGAAAACTTCAAAGGGTTAATACGAAACCAAGCAAAGTAATATGAATAACCAAAGGGGGATCATGAGAAAGTGTTACAAAAATAGGGTAGTATAGCAAGAAATGTAAACAAGGGAAGACAAGGAAAAAAAGTGAAGTTAGAAACTTAAAGAAATAATGGGGTATGGTTTCTTCAAGGGTAGATTAGTAATATCAATGGAGATTTTCTGTTAATCAATCTTACCCTTCATCCAATAGACATTGAAATTAGAGAACGACTCAAGATAAGTCAGAACAGAGGACACCGACTAGAGGTTCAAAGGACTCTCTCACATTTTAGTAATACAGTGTTGAAATGAGCAAAGGAATAGAATTGGGTTGATCATATTTATAAAGGAAATCCTGACAAAGTTACTTCAAAAACCCAAAGGATCAATAGGTACCCTATAAACCCCTACATTTGAGGACAAATGTTCTTAAGGGGAGGAGGATGTTATGCCTCAATTTTTTCACATCGTTTGTATCGTAGTAAACTAATGTGAGTCTGGGGAATCCATGAAACCCTTACAAGGCTAAGGGAGGTATTAAACAAGTGTTAAGCATGTACCAAAATGTTTTGGGATTAAATGAATCAAATATATTATAATCCACAATTTTGGGGTAAAACTAAGAGTGATTAATATGTTTTAAGGTATTTGAATCATATAGTATTCGTATGTTAAGTTTTGAAGTCAAGAAAGTTGTAAAACAAACGTCGACAAAAGTTATTGCAAGTTACATTCATATTTTTACTGAAATTTGGGTCTAATGTGACTGAGGTTTTCTTACAATGTACATGGAGTTACGAGGTGGTCAAACCACAAAATTGAAGGTCTACGAGTCTATTTTCCAATATTAAATTATTCATCAATACAACGTCAGAGTAGAGAGATATTCACATTTTCGTGAGACTGCGCAGACTTTCCCTTTTGGGACCCACTTAGGCAATGGCCGACCTTTTTTGTTATAAAAACGATTTGGATGACCATTGTTTCTCATTTTTCGACCCAACTTCATCCCTATGTTCCTTCTAACCCTCCTAAAAAGATTCCAAAGGTTCAAAGGTGATTTCAAAGTGATTACACCATATTTCAACATCAAAAGTTAGGTATGATGAAGAACAACACTTCTATGATGTTGTGCTGATGTTGAGGGTTGTTGTGAACTAAGAGAAGCCTAAATTAAAGCTTATGGGGTACTGTATAAGGTAGGTAAATACTCCATTGGTTGTGCTTAAGATTTTACAAGTATTGGATAGGTTGTTTGGATAATAAGAATTACAAGGTAGCTTATGGAAGTAGATTGTTGCATTACTTGTGTTGTTGGGCTGAGATGATGTTAAAAATGGTTAGTCCAAGTTATATATGTATTCTTGGTATTTTTATGATTGTGGTAAGGTATGGAAGTTGGGGGAGGTGCTGCCGAATTTTCCAGAAAATGAGCTAGTTTCTTGATATGTCACTAGTTGCCTTAAATTATACTTGATATTGGGATTCTTGTTGTTGTCCTTTTGTTGGAATGTTTTGAGGCTAAGGATTCCTATGGCTAAAAATTAAAGGAAATAACTTGGTTATAATGATGTTGTTATTATGATGATCTATGTGTTGGTTGTGTAGATAAGGTTACGAACTAAAAGAAAGAATATCCACAAGAATGCTTAAAAGTTGTTTGTGATATGATAGCTTTTGTTGGGTGACTATTTTTGTTATTAGAGATGAATAAAAGGTATGAAAATAGTATTAATATGTTTTTAACTTACTTACTATGTTGTTAAGTTGTAGATGAGGCAAAGAAAGGGGTAGAAGGGCTTGAATGAGGTTCAATCCGAGCTCATCGCTCGTCGTGATGATTAGTGGATTTATTGGTAACAGTTGTGTACTTGATTTGTTTTGTAGAATATTATAGACTATTTGGAATGGAATTGTTGAAGCAATAAATCAAAGTTATGTTAAGGAAAATTCTTTCATTCTTTTGGCATGATTCCAACGAACGAAATGTAAACGAATGATATTCATAAACGACTCTATTCTTAGAAGATAGAAGCTTGTGTTGATGGCTTCCATGGTATTTTTTATTCACGTCACTTTATTCATTTCTTCTCATTGAAATATATGTTGACAATGTTGGTTCCATAATGATAATCAGAGGTGTAACGAGCTTACATAACTCCGCTAAGTTCTTGATGTCTCTTTATGGCTCTTCATGCATTGATCATAAATATAAGTAAACATATAATGACATTATTCATAAATATAAAATACTTATAAAAGCATGGCTATGGTATTCTTATTTTACGACCGAACTACGACTGGTCGGGCAGTTATATATTTAGCACTTAGCTATGACCAATCGAGCAGTTATACATTTACCACTGAGCGACGGCCGATTGGGCAGTTACCATTGATCAGTTGGGCCATTATACATTATGATATTATGAGTCCGTGTGTGGCTCTTTGATAAAATAAGTCCGTGTATGAATCTGATACTATTATGAGTCCGTATGTGGCTCCGATATTATTACGAGTTCGTGTGTGGCTCTAATGACATCATATGTATATATATATATATATATTGTATTCATGCATATCATGGCCTTCAGCGAAAATTCAGAGCCAAGGTTGATCTCTTATCTCTCTATATGTTTCATTGATTTCTTTATTGATATTATTTCTTGCCTTACATACTCGATACTTTATTCGTACTGACGTCCCTTTTTCCTAGGGATGCTGTGTTTCATGCCCACAGGTCCCGATAGATAGGTTGATGGTCCACGTAGTAAGCTATTATCTCAACGGAAGGTGTTGGTACACTACACTTGCTCCGGAGTTGCCTTTTGGGTTAGTATGCATTTGTACATATATTGATGGATATGGCGGGGCCCTTTCTCAACCTTTATGATGTTTATGTACTCTTAGAGGCTTGTAGACATATGTTGTGAATATAGATGCTTGTATGGCCTTGTCAGCCTATGTCTTGAGTGTACAAATGATCATGTCATACTTATAAGCCCGTATGTCATATGAATAAGTGTGTATATCATGCTGAGTAAAATACCACAACAGCTTGATGCTTTGAACAAATGGACCATTCCATTTGTTGCTACAAAAGAAATTTATAATTTTGGTATTTTTGAAAATCTCCGAAATCGTCATATCATAAAGACGATCGAAGAATCTATCCAAATGGATAACCAAGAAAAAACTATACAGTTATTTTCTGACACTGATATTGATAGATATCAAAAATTGCATTACAAATTTTTGCATATAGGTTTAGTGCAAATTGCTTTTAAACCTTTAACCTTAGAAGGTTTGCTAGAGAGCTTTATGACTGTTCTGAGAGATGCCAGAAATTTAAACTGAAAGCAATCTCCTATGAGTGCTATGCAGTCAAGTTTAGCCTATGGCCCAGTATATTTTAATGTCAGACCCAATCTTACTTTGTCTTTGTCTGATCCGAATATATTGCATGCTTTAACATTATATGTGAAAGCTAATGGGTATAATTACATGCCTGAAACAAAAGTTATGTGTATCTGTTATCGTATCTATTTCCGTGTTCTAGACACCATGAATCCTAACTGTAGGATTATGGATGACAAAAGAAATAGACAGACAGTCTTGATTGAGACTAATCTAGCAAAGAGGTCTAAAATTACTACCAGAAGACCTATAAGCTGGGATGAAATTAGTTATCCCGAAGATTGGCTAATTGAGAAAGCTATCCCGATTCGCCCAAGGATAGACTCCCAGATCGCACATGTGGTCCAAACAACAGATGGCAACATCCGTCTTCAGTTTTCTAAACAACCTAAATTAGGTAGATTTTTGTCATCTCATTATTATATATCTCCTTTAGATGACACTCCTGGTACGTCTACTGCTAGAGCTTCAACATCTCAAGTAGATGAAAATCTTTACAAAATCACCACCCCCCTCAGAAATATCTCAGGAGGAAAAGGTTGACAAAATAAAGGTCGAAAACTAGATTCCTGTCGAAGTTCCGACAGACAACAATAATACTGATTATTTTCGTGATGGCTGATTATTGTGGTCATGCCAGCCGTCTGAATTATAGTCATGGTTCTGGTCTTTGCCAGATCATTAAGGATAATTTTAATGGTCCTGATTATTTGCTTTTCCGTAATTGGGTTTTTACCTTTTTCACGAGAAAAGAACAAGAAGCAATCAGAGATTAATTTTATGATGAATTAGAGACCAAACAAACTTTCAAATATTTTGTTAGTTGGGTAGAAGACTATGCTTTGCTTAATGTTAATATTATTGAGAGGCAATGGCATTTGGACTCTAAAAAAGTCCTCAATAGTCTTTATCCCCTGGATGAATCTTTTTCATTGAAAAAAGATAGCAGTAACAATGATTTACATGCTGAACCTTATTTGAAGTTGCTTCAGGGTACTCTCCTACATGGTGTTCAAGCGGATCATTTGAACAGTCTTTTCAGACAGGGTAATCACACCAATGTGTGTCTCAAAGTTCTTGGTGAACAAATGACTTTATTACAGAATAAAGTCGACAGACTCAGTTCACTTATTGAAGAACAAAGAGTTAAAATTGTTGCTGAGAACGAGCAACCTCCAAAGCCCTTGGAGACTCGTGCCAACATCCAACCTCCTGCATCCATGGAATGGGTTAACCTGGCAAAAGAGTAGACAAATCCATTATCTAAAGATATTGAGAATTTGTTAACACAATTCCGTGATAAAATGAAAGTATCACCTGGAAAAGAGTCCACCTCCAGATCCGTTGTTGGTATGGTCAACACAGAGGATTCTGAAACCCGCAGCGGTGATTGTATTGCTGCCATGAAAAAAGGGAATAGTTGGACTCCTAAGCTTACCTCGAAAAATTATTATTATCCGAGACCCACTCCGATGGATGTCCTGCTTGAGGAACACGCATGGAAAAATGATCTTGTTGCCTATACTGGCACTGAGATTGTTGAGTGGAATATCAACGGTGGCGCCGAAAGTCAAATTTTCAGGATTGGCCAGAAGATGCTTATGTACGCCGCAGCAGCCAAAGGCAACAATCAATCTGAGGCTAGCATCACAAAGATGATTACTGTAGGATTTACAGGTCAACTCAAAGCATGTTGGGATAATTATCTCTCCATAGAGTAGAAAGCTCAGATTTTTGACTCTACAAAGCAAGAGGGTAACAAGCTTAAGCCTAATTCGGTTTTTACCCTTGTTCTAACCATTTTAGATCAATTTACAGGGAATTATTCTACTAATTATGACAATATCAGGACTCTGCTTCAGAATCACAGATGTCCGACCCTAACATCTTTTAGATGGTATAAAGATGTTTTCCTGAGTAGGGTACTCAATCTCCCCGAAGCTAGTAATAGTTTTTGGAAGGCCAGATTCATTGATGGCTTCCCTCCTCTCTTTGCAGAGAAGGTGAAAAGAACCCTGAGAGCAGAATCTCCGGATTCTCAAATTCCATGGCATATGTTCTCTTATGGCCAGCTCATAGGTAGATGCATGGAAGAGGGGTTAGCCTTGTGCAATAATATAAAATTGCAGAAACAGCTGAAGAAGTAGAGGCTTACTGAAAAAACTCAGTTGGGAGAATTCTGTCAGAAGTTCTCCTTGGATGAACCTACCTCATCCCAGAATACCGGGAAGAAGAGAAAGCATGCGGTTAAACCGCATAAAAAGCAGTATTATGAGAAATACAAAACTGACTCTTATAAGAAAAAACCGTCGAAAAGAAGAGCCAGAAATGAAAGAAAGGGCTATGTCCCAAATAAGAGGACTACTAAAACCACCACTTGCTATCCATGTGGAGAAGTAGGCCATTACGCCAACCGGTGTAAAAAGAAGAAGATTGATAAAATCAAGGCTCTTAAAATTGATGATAGCATCAAAGATGCCCTGATGAAGATATTTATACCTTCAGATGAATCTGATGATTCAGATTATCATATGAGTACGGATTCGGAAGATCCATACTCATCCTCCTCTGAGGAAAGTGATCCTTGTGTATGTACCTCCAAGAAATGTCAGGTAATCAAGGATGATAACACTGATGATGAGTTTTATAAACTCCAAGCCCAATTCTCCAGCTTCAATGTTAATGTTATCAATGAAGAAGAAATTAATGACCTTTTAAAGAAAATTCCTGAAGATGCCCAGAAGGCCAAAATCTTAGAAGCTTTACTCAAAGCTCAAGAGAGGGATAGGACCCCTCGTAAGATCAAATCAAGAATTGATCCTCCGTATAATTTCTCAGATGCAGTTGACATCTGCCCCTGAATCTATGAGAGTAGGGACATTTCTGAAAATGGCTCCTCCTTCAATTAATAAATTGACATGGGTGATCCATCTTTGGCGAGAAATCATGCTGATAGCTCCTGTGAGATCTCTATTGACAGGTTCACTAGAAGTGCTTGGATGTTCAATGATAGGAGTATGTCCTAATTGTTCTGAAATTTCCGGTTCTTTCTCTTCATAGGAGATTTGTTCTAGTAGAGTAACTTTGTTTTCTAAACCACCGTAGTGTTTATGTAAATGAGTTATCTCAAGCTTGAGATCATGGATCTCATCCTTAAATTATTGAGTAGTCCAAGGATTATTACCACTCCTTTTCTTTTGTAACTCAGTCAAGATTTCTGAAAAATTATACGGAGGATCAATTCTTGATTTGATCTTACGAGGGGTCCTATCCCTCTCTTGAGCTTTGAGTAAAGCTTCTAAGATTTTGGCCTTCTGGGCATCTTCAGGAATTTCCTTTAAAAGGTCATTAATTTCTTCTCCATTGATGACATTAACATTGAAGCTGGAGAATTGGGCTTGAAGTTTATAAAACTCATCATCAGTGTTATCATCCTTGATTACCTGACATTTCTTGGAGGTACATACACAAGGATCACTTTCCTCAGAGGAGGATGAGTATGAATCTTCCGAATCCGTACTCATATGATAATCTGAATCATCAGATTCATCTGAAGGTATAATGATCATCATCAGGGCATCTTTGATGTTATCATCAATTTTAAGAGCCTTGATTTTGTCAATCTTCTTCTTTTTACACCGGTTGGCGTAATGGCCTACTTCTCCACATGCATAACAAGTGGTGGTTTTAGTAGTCCTCTTCTTTGGAACATAACCCTTTCTTTCATTTCTGGCTCTTCTTTTCACGGGGTTTTTCTTGTAAGAGTCAGTTTTGTATTTCTCATAATACTGCTTTTTATGCGGTTTAACCGCATGCTTTCTCTTCTTCCCGGTATTCTGGGATGAGGTAGGTTCGTCCATGGCGAACTGCTGACAGAATTCTCCCAACTGAGTTTTCTCAGTAAGCCTCTGCTTCTTCAGCTGTTTCTGCAATTTTATATCATTGCACAAGGCTAACCACTCTTCCTTGCATCTACCTATGAGCTGGTCATAAGAGAACATATGCCATGGAATTTGAGAATTCAGAGATTCTGCTCTCAGGGTTCTTTTCACCTTTTCTGCAAAGAGAGGAGGGAGGCCATCAATGTATCTTGCCTTCCAGAAACTATTACTAGCTTCAGGGAGATTGAGTACCCTACTCAGGAAAACATCTTTTTACCATCTAAAAGATATTAGGGTCGGACATCTGTGATTCTGTAGCAAAGTCACGATATTGTCATAATTAGTAGAATAATTCCCTGTAAACTGATCTAAAATGGTTAGAACAAGGGTATAAACCGAATTAGGCTTATGCTCGTTACCCTCTTGCTTTACAGAGTAAAAAATCTGAGCTTTCTGATCGATGGAGAGATAATTATCCCACCATGCTTTGAGTTGACCTGTAAATCCTACAGTAATCATCTTTGTGATGCTAGCCTCAGATTGATTGTTGCCTTTGGTTGCTGCGGCGTACATAAGCGTCTTGTGGCCAATCCTGAAAATCTGACTTTCGGTGCCACCGTCGTTATTCCACTCATTAATCTCAGTGCCAGTATAGGCAACATGATCATTTTTCCATGCTTGTTCCTCAAGCAGGACATCCATCGGAGTGGGTCTCGAATAATAATAATTTTCTGAGGTAATCTTGGGAGTCCAATTATTTCCTTTTTTCATGGCAGCAATACAATCACCGCTGCGGGTTTCAGAATCCTCTGTGTTGACCATACTAACAACAGATCTGGAGGTGGACCCTTTTCTAGGTGATACTTTCATTTTATCACAGAATTGTGTTAACAAATTCTCAATATCTTTAGATAATGGATTTGTCTGCTCTTTTGCCAGGTTAACCCATTCCATGGATGCAGGAGGTTGGATGTTGACACGAGTCTCCAAGGGCTTTGGAGGTTGCTCGTTCTCAGCAACAATATTAACTCTCTGTTCTTCAATAAGTGAACTGAGTCTGTCGACCTTATTCTGTAATAAAGTCATTTGTTCACCAAGAACTTTGAGACACACATTGGTGTGATTACCCTGTCTGAAAAGACTGTTCAAATGATCCGCTTGAACACCATGTAGGAGAGTACCCTGAAGCAACTTCAAATAAGGTTCAGCATGTAAATCATTGTTACTGCTATCTTTTTTCAATGAAAAAGATTCATCCGGGGGATAAAGACTTTTGAGGACTTTTTTAGAGTCCAAATGCCATTGCCTCTCAATAATATTAACATTAAGCAAAGCATAGTCTTCTACCCAACTAACAAAATATTTGAAAGTCTGTTTGGTCTCTAATTCATCATAAAATTGATCTCTGATTGCTTATTGTTCTTTTCTCGTGAAAAAGGTAAAAAACCAATTACGGAAAAGCAAATAATCCGGACCATTAAAATTATCCTTAATGATCTGGCAAAGACCAGAACCAGGACTATAATTCAGTCGGCTGGCATGACCACAATAATCATCCATCACGAAAATAATCAGTATTACTGTTGTCTGTCGGAACTTCGACATGAATCTAGTTTTCGACCTTTATTTTGTCAACCTTTTCCTCCTGAGAGATTTCTGAGAGGGTGGTGATTTTGTAAAGGTTTCCATCTACTTGAGATGTTGAAGCTCTAGCAGAATACATACCAGGAGTGTCATATTAAGGATATATATAATAATGAGATGACAAAGATCTACCTAATTTAGGCTATTTAGAAAACTGAAGACGGATGTTGCCATTAGTAGTCTGGACCACATGTGCGATCTGGGTGTCTATCCTGGGGTGAACTGGGATAGCTTTCTCAATTAGCCAATCTTTGGGATAACTAATTTCATCCCAGCTTATAGGTCTTCTGGTAGTAATTTTAGACATCTTGACTAGATTAGTCTCAATCAAGACTGTCTGTCTATTTCTTTTGTCATCCATAATCCTACAGTTAGGATTCATGGTGTCTAGAACACAGAAATAGATACGATAACAGATACACATAACTTCTGTTTCAGGCATGTAATTATACCCATTAGCTTTCACATATAATGTTAAAGCATGCAATATATTCGGATCAGACAAAGATAAAGTAAGATTGGGTCTGACATTAAAATATTCTGGGCCATAGGCTAAACTTGACTGCATAGCACTCATAAGAGATTGCTTCAGTTTAAATTTCTGGCATCTCTCAGAACAGTCATAAAGCTCTCTGGCAAACCTTCTAAGGTTAAAGGTTTAAAAGTAATTTGCACTAAACCTATATGCAAAAATTTGTAATGCAATTTTTGATATCTATCAATATTAGTGTCAGAAAATAACTGTATAGTTTTTTTTGGTTATCCATTTGGACAGATTCTTCGATCGTCTTTGTGATATGACTATTTCGGAGATTTTTGAAAATACCAAAATTATAAATTTCTTCTGTAGCAACAAATGGAATGGTCCATTTGTTCAAAGCATCAAGCTGTTGCGGAAGTTCTTATTCTTCCGTTCTAGCATTTTTAACATTATGCTTATAATTTCTAAAAATATTCATTTTAAATGAAATACTGTCTATGAATACTCAATAAAATATGGCTCTGATACCATAATAAGACCCTTATTATGAAATAAGAAACAAGTAAGGAATTTACTTTAGAATTCAAGCTTAAGCAGTACTGTTCACATAAGATTTATCATACTAATACCAGTACGTTAGCTATCCACCAGACCTGTGCTGTAGCTCAAGAAACGCCATAACGCCTATCCACGGCTACGGCTGGACGAGCAGGTGTACAATCATCTTTAAGGATAGCCTACCCAAGTATTACTACTACTCACAGTGATATGAACTGCTTAGAACTTGAATCTAAAACCTTACATATTCAATTCATATTCTTAGAGCATTCTTAGTAAGTTATTATCTCAACGAAAGGTGTTGGTACACTACACTTGCTCCAGAGTTGCCTTTTGGGTTAGTATGCATTTGTACATATATTGATGGATATGGCGGGGCCCTTTCCCAACCTTTATGATGTTTATGTACTCTTAGAGTCTTGTAGAGATATGTTGTGAATATAGATGCTTGTATGTCCTTGTCAGCCTATGTCTTGAGTGTACAAATGATCATGTCATCCTTATAAGCCAGTATGTCATATGTATAAGTGTGTATATCATGCTGAGTAATCTTATGTCGAGTATTCCCTAATGTTTTATTTTGGTTATTCATGACAACTTTTTTGGCCCATTTACACATGATAGTATGATAAGAAAGATATGTTACATTGGTGCTCGGTTTAGTAAGGCACCGGGTGCCAGTCGTGCCCCTCCAATTTGGGGTTTGGCAAACTTGGTATCAAAGCAGGTTTGTCTTAGAGATGTCTATAAGTCGTGTCTAGTAGATTTATTTTTATGAGTGTTGTGCACCACACTTATAAACATTAGGTTGCCGGACATTGGATGGTTTCCTTCCTTCCATGTTCTAGATTGTGCTATGGAGCTGAGTTGTAGGGATTTCAGTCTAACACATACGTTGATGTAGGTTGTGTAGCGATGACTTCGCCTAAAAGAACTACATCGAGCCGGAATGATAAGGAAGGATTGGGAGAGGGTACGAGGTGTATGAACTCTATTGAGACAGATCCACCTGAGGCCCAGAGTGAGGAAGTTATGAAATGTACTCCCTCTATTGAGACCGATCCGTCTAAAGACCATGGTGAGTCACTTCCTCAGATAACTCCATTTCCATCAGTATTAAAGGAGCAGAGAGAAGCTACAAAACCTCCAGTTTTACCAGTTCCACCACCTGCTCCATCTTCTTATAATGTGAGAAGGGAAGTACATGTATTAACGTAGTTGGTTTTCTCACAGGCTTGGCGCCACCCGGAAGCGCCAATAGAGATAGACTCCTTAAAGGGTCAAGGAGTACACACCCTTGTGATTTTAAAGGATAAGGCTTGTATGTATATACATGATATGATATAGGTGATGTTATTATATGGAATAAGAAGGCTAGGATAGTTGATGATGATAAAGGAATTCAGGGTGGTGGTAGGTTGTAACAGACTTGGTTTATACAATGAGTTGTGCGGGACCAGAGTTTTCAAGTAAGAATGGTTTAGGGTTTGAAAACATCTGTGTGTCAGGATTGTATTAGTACAGGTAGAGTAGAGTTGCCCTGGCCATTGTCTCCTCAGTGCGGTCGGGCATATGTCAGACAATGTTGTGTAGGTTTGGAGTTTATTTTTGGTGTGGTAGTAAGAACCACAAGATACGGATGTGTCAAAAGATGAAGCTTAATGGTCAATATAGGAGTGAGGATGAGAAGTCAGGTTCAGACACTTCTTGGTGATTTCCTTCTTTGTATAGGTATGTAATCAGTTACCTTGTGAGATTCTTCCTTTTACGAGCTGATATCATAACTGTAGTATGTTTTTACCATTGATATTATGGGAATATGGGGTTGAACTTTACTGCATTATCAATTATTAATGTGTCCTAATGAGAATAAGTTATAAATATAAGACGAGACACCAAGGCAAATTCTAAGATACAAATGATAATTAGGGCCATACCTATGATTCATTAACTTGAATGGATATGAGCCTTAGCCAATGTTGTGAAAAATATACCGCCAAATTCATTTTTATGGAATGTATGACAGTTAGTAAACTGTTAACCGAATATATGAGAAAGACTCGAGTAGACAGTTTCTGACCTTTTGGATAAGTCCTGCTATATAAGCAAAAGTATTAGAGGTAGATAATAGAATAGGACATAAGGGAAAGTATCGAGGAAGTTTTACAGCTAATTGGATCAGTATCTAAGTGGGGCAACGTCGATCAACTAAAGAATTAGACAAGTTAGAATAGAGGGAGTCAAGAATCAAGGATGCTTTATAAAATGGGAAATTGAAAACTTCAAAGGGTTAATATGAAACCAAGTAAAGTAATATGAATAACCAAAGGGGGATCATGTGAAAGAGTAAGAAAAATAGGGGATTATAGCAAGAAATCTAAACAAGGGAAGACAAGGATAAAGGTAAACTTAGAAACTTAAAGCAATAATGGGTTATGGTTTATTTAAGGGTAGATTAGTAATATCAATGGAGATTTTTGGTTAATCAATCTAACCCTTCATCCAATGGACATTGAAATTAGAGAACGACCCAAGATAAGTCAGAACAAAGGACACCGACTAGAGGTTCAAAAGACTCTCACACTTTTAGTAATACAATGTTGAAATGAGCAAAGGAATAGAACTGGGGTGATCATATTATAAAGAAAATCCTTCTGAAATTCCTTCAAAACCCTAAGGATCAATAGGTACCCTATAAACCCCTACAATTGAGGACAAATGTTCTTAAGGGGAGGATGATGTTATGCCTCAAAATTTTCACATTGTTTGTATCGTAGTAAAATAATGTGAGTCTGGGGAATCTATGAAACCCTTATAAGGCTAAATGAGGTATTAAACAAGTGTTAAACATGTACTAAAAGGTTTTGGGGTTAAATGAATCAAGGATATTATAACCTGCACTTTCGGGGTAAATCTAAGAGTGATCAATATGTTAAGGATGTCATGTTTTAAGACATTTGAATCATATAATATTAGTATGTTAAGTTTTGAAGTCAAGAAAGTTGTAAAACAAAAGTCGGCAAAAGTTATTGCAAGTTACATTCATATTTTTGCTGAAATTTAGGTCTATTGTGACTGAGGGTTGTTGTGAGCTAAGAGCAACACTTCTATGATGTTGATGGTTGTTGTGAGCTTAGAGAAGCCTGAATTAAATCTTCTGGGTGCTGTATAAGGTAAGTAAATCCCCTGGTTGTGCTTAAACTTTTACAATTGTTGGATAGGTTGTTTGGATAATAAGAAGTACAAGGTAGCTGTGGAAGTTGATTGTTGCATTATTTGTGTTGTTGGGCTGAGATGATGTTAAAAATGATTAGTCCAAGTTATATATATATTCTTAGTATTGTTATGATTGTGGTAAGGTAAGGAATACGGGTGAAGTGCTGCCGAAGTTTTTCGAAAAGGAGCTAGATGCTTGATATGTTACTAGTTGCCTTAGAGTTAAATTTGATATTAGGATTCTTGTTGTTGTCCTTTTGTTGGAATATTTTGAGGCTATGTATAAGGATCTTATGGCTGGAAATTAAAGGAAATAACTTGATTATGATGATGTTGTCGTTATTATGCTTGTCTATGTGTTGGTTGTGTATATAATGGTACGAACTGAAAGAAAGAATAGCCACAAGAATGTTTAAAAGTTGTTTGTGATATGGTAGCTCTTGTTTGGTGACTATTGTTGTTATTAGAGATGAATAAAAGCTGTGAAAATTGTATGAATATGTTTGTTAACTTGCTAGCTATGTTGTTAAGTTGTCGTTGAGGCAAAGAAAGGGGTAGAAGGGCTTAAAATCGTTGGTAACAGTTGTGTACATGATTTGTTGTGTAGAATTATGGACTGTTTGGATTGGAATTGTTTAAGCAAGAAGACAAAGTTATGTTAAGACACATTCATTCTTTCTTTTGGCATGATTCTTGTAACCTCGTACCTCCAAACTAAGCCATGTTTGTGATTGACGAGTTTAGAAAATTAAGGCGGGGAGTTTAAAGTTGAAAAAACAGTTTCAGTTCTGCAATTCTAGTTTTACGCCTGAATTAGACGGACCGTAGAATTTGTTACGGACTGTCGAAATGGATCGTACAATTTGTTGTGCAAAATGATGAAAACCATAACTTATATGGACCGTATAAATTTATACGTCCCGTCCTTTTTAACCGTAACATTCCCCTCAACTTTGGAAGCCACTGGAAGTCTCACTTGGGTGACGATCCATTTATATGGACTATATAAAATTATACGGTCCATACCCGGACCGTAGAAAAAGTTACGAACCGTAAAATATGACCGTAAAAGTCCCCAATGTCCGAACAGTACAAATACACAACTTAGTTCCAAAAACTAGTTTTCTTATTTTCCCAATCCCTAGAACGAAGTTCCTCTCTTCCCAATCTTCTCTTACATCAAGGTAAGCCTTTATCATACAATTCTAAGTGATTCTTGCATTATCCTCATGAACTCTAAGTAAAATTCATTGTTCTTAACCTAGGTGCAAATATAAACCCATCCCAAGATTTCAAGGTTCATTCTTTGGATTTCTTTTTCAAAGTCCAAATTTTTAATACAAGTATAGGAGCAAATAAGGTATGTAGAGCTTCTATCCACATGTGAGAATATTCACGTTCTTCCCCACGCCACGCTTTTCCATGAAGCATGAATTCTTCATAAGTTTAGGGTTTTGTTCTATTATCATGATAACCCTAATACATGTAATATTATACGTTTTGTCTATACTATAATTCGTCAATTGTATTCATGATAGGTCATTACGCATGTCATGAACCTATCCGTAATCCATGAAAGCATGCTTTGAATTCCATGAGTTCTTAAACACAAGTTATAATCATTATTACTTAGTTCCATGCAGTTATACATGTTTTTGCATTTTACACAAGCTATATATTATATATTTATTTAAATGCTAAATTATAGTCACAAATTATGCTTACAAGATATATTTATGAAATTCATGGGCTTACAAGCCAATTATATTCAAGTACATGTTTTGGGAGTTGCACAGATTACCAAGAAGGCTCAGACAGCCTAAAACTATGTATGCCAACGTAGGATAAGGATTGCTTAGCCAAGAGGACGATACCTTCATATTACTCTTTTGTGGTATTATTGGATCCATCATGTTATGTTCATGTCTCGTATCCCAGTAAGGTATGAGATATCTTAGCTGATCGTGGAGAGATCATGCACCATGTTCACATGTGGTGGTTACATGTTTGTTATACTAATGCTCTCCCCACAAATATAAAAATATACAATAATACAAATTTTATTCATGTTATCATACTCAAGTCAGATTATCTCCATGTTCATGTTCAGTTTCAATTTTATGTTCCTATTATATTATGTGCCTGCTTATTCTTTCAATTGCTTTACATACAGTACAATTCAAATGTACTAACGTCCCTTTGCACGGGGCCTGAACATCACGGTACTTGTACTGAGTTTCAGGATGATGGATCTGCACGCTAAGACTTCACTCGTATAAGCTATTGGTGAGCCCCATCTCAATTGGGGTGTCAACTCTATTTATTTACATGTCATGATTATTAGTAGAGGTATGCCAAGGCCTTGTCCTGGTAAACAATTTTACAGTCAGACTTATGATTTAGAGGTTTCATAGATTAGACTAGTTAACATCCCATGTCAGTATTATTTGTTTGTCTCTCTGATGGAGATGCTTTAAATGGCAGTGCCTGGGATTTACCTGCGGTTAGCTCTTTTAAAGGGGCTGAGCTTTGGTTGCCTGCTGGTAGTTTGGGGAACTCCGCTAGTACATAGAACCTTCCTTTATAACTGCGTTTGGTTGGTTTTTCTGGTATATAGGGTTGTTTCATTCTTTCTTTTGGTTTAAACTGGAAAGGAGGCCTCATCGGGCGAGAGCCCGGAAAGCTTGGCCTCATGACTGCCCTATAAAAATTCTCTTGTTAAGAAATCTGGCAAAGAATTCTCTTCACCCTTTATAAAATCAATTTTAAAATCAAAACTGGATAATAGTGCTTGCCATCTGGCAAAAATCTGTTTTGAAATAAGGTTTTTTACATCATTTTGTAAAACATCTTTGGATGCTTTGCAGTCGACTCTTAGTAAAAACTCTTTGTTAATTAGGTCATCTTGAAATTTTGTGATACATAGCACTATAGACAAGATCTCCTTTTTAACAGTACTGTAATTTTTTTGTGCTGAGTTCCAGACTCCAGAGGTAAATCTAACCAACTGTTCGGTGGACTCAGTAGATAGTTTTTTTTAAGAATGTCGCCGTAACCGATATCGGAGGCGTCAGTTTCAACAATCATGAAAGCTTCTGGGTTTGGGATTCCTAGACAAAGAAGCTTTTGGACTATTTCTTTAACTTGTTTAACTGCTCTGGTTTGATCTTCTGACCAAGGGACAGGGTTTTTCTTTAATCTTTTGTAGAGAGGTTCGCAGACTTGTCGGACTTTAGGAATAAAATCTGCTACATAGTTTAGGCTTCCTAAGAACCTTTGAATCTGGGTTTTATCTGTTAATTCATCAGGGAACTTGGTCGAGAACTCTATGGCTCTACAAATTGGTTTATAGGTTCCCTAGTAGAGGTCATGGCCTAAGAACCTGATTGATGTTTGGAAAAGCTTTACCTTTTTAGCGCTTACTGCTAAACCATTTTGCTTAACAGTCTTAACGAAAGTATTAAGATGTTTGAAGTGTTGATCTATACTTTCTATGAATATAAGAACATCGTCTATATAAACTATAGAGAATTGACTATATGAGTTGAATATATTATTCATGATATTCTGGAATTCTGATGGGGCATTTTTAAGCCCAAAAGGCATAACATTCCACTCATATTGTCCAAAGGGGACGTTAAAAGCTATTTTATACTTATCCTTTTCTTCGATCTGAATCTGCCAAAATTCAGATTTCATATCGAATTTACTATAAATGTTAGCTTTGGAAGTCCTTTTTAATAAATCTCATTTATTGGGAATCGGGTATCTAATCCATTTTAATACCTGATTAAGGGGCTTATAATTTATAACAAGCCTGGGGGCTCCTCTTTCTCTTTCGGAGCTGTTATTTACATAAAATACCGAACAACTCCATTGGAATTTTGAGGGCCGAATGATTTTCTTTTGAAGTAAATCGTTGATTTCCTTTTTACAATATTCCATGAGCTCATGGCTCATCTGAATTGGTCTAGCCTTGGTGGGAATAACCTCTTCATTAAAGTTGTCGACATATGGTAAGGCTACCACATGTTTCTTTCTTTCCCAAAAGGCACTGGGTAATTCTGAGCATACTTATAACTCTATCGATTTAAGTAAATTGCTTATTTTGCTGACTACCTCCGGGGGTTTTAAAGTGGATTCTATCCGCTTGATTTGAATATCTTCCTTAAGGAAATTAATCTGGTTAGATAAAAGTTGGATTCAGAAAACTATTTTTTGTTTGACGTAATTACTTTCACGTTTTGAAAGAGGGTTTCAGTAAGGAGATATTACTTCTTTCCCTAGGGATTTGGTATAAATACCATCCAAATTTGCCGTATAAGGCTTTATTTGGGTTGCGAAAGGAATACCTAATATAATCTCTTCCGTAATATTTCTCATAATTACAAAGTTTTTGATATAATAGACTCCGTTATTACAGACGTGGGCTTTAGTTAATTTGTAATTTATTTTTAATTTTTCACCTGTGGCTGAATACAGTTTCGAAGTACTTTTTTCTAAGTACTTTGTAGGGATTAAACCTTCAGCTATACAGTTTTGATCCGCTCTTGTGTCAAAAAGGGCGATCTTATTAAGGATGCCATTTTTATTAATGACAAGCTTAATGGGAATATGATAGCTCAAGGCTTTAACTTTTGAGATAAGTTTTAGCCCTGACTGCTCATGATTCGAAGATTTTTTTTCTTCTTCTTCTGAGCAGACTTCTGCTAATTTAGAGGTTGACGGGCCATACATTTCTTCGTTGGCTTCTCTAATTATTTTATTAGCAAAGGATTCTAATTCAATAGAACTGAGCCTGTCTTTAATATCTTTGATTTCTTGTTTAAGATTGGATACCTCAGATTGTAAATCTTGTAGAGTGGTATCTGTTTTAGTAGTTTTGGTTTTGAATTTATTTAAGGCATGTTTCATATTAAAAGGTTCAACCACCGTATTCTTGCTTTCTTTATGAGTGATGATGAGCTTTTTTAATTCTAACAAATATTGCTTTCTAAGATCTTAGTCATTAATTTGTTTGATCATGTCGAAGAAGAATTTTTGACTTTCTTTTGAAATGACATTTACAATTTTTGAATCACATGTGCAGAAGGTCCCCGTACAATTGCATTCATTGCTAGAGTAGGAGCTATCTGAACTGTAATCAACATCGAGGAGCTCTTCATCGCTATAGTCCTCTGTATCGGAAGACTCACTGGAGGGTTCTCCTAGGATTGTAAAAAGTCTTTCTTTTGTTTCAGGGTTTAATTCTAGAAGGTTTATCTTATCCTTCTTTTTGTTGGGGGCTTTACAGTTACTAGCTATGTGGCCTGTTTTGCCACAATTCCAACACTTGGTTTCTTTGGAAACAATTTTTCATTTTGCGGATCTCCTGGGTTTATAAGACTTCCTTTTATAATTCCTATGTTCTCGTTTGGCCGAGGTACTGGGCTTCTTATTCCTTTTATATTTTTTTGTAGTTTCTCGAGATGGGGCAGATATTTTGGTATACCCGAAATCTTGGCAGAAGCTTCCTAACTCATTTTTAGAGAGTCTTCCCTCTTTATTTAACGAGTGCTTAAGCTTTAAATCATTACATAAGTCTAATCCTGTAAGGTTTATTAGGCTTACGATATCTCCGTACGTTAAGCCAATGTAGGGTATTTCTCCATCGAATTTGTTTCGAATGGTAGTCCTGACCTTTTCTGCAAAAAGCGGGGGTAGGCCACTTATGAATTTTTCTTTTCAGTAATCATGATTACAATCTTCTCTGATCATAACCTTGTTAAGGAAGATGTCTTTATACCACCTAAAATCGTGGAGTCTAGGACAAGGTAAATTGCTAAGGATTTCTAAACTTCTCTCCTGAAAAAGCTTAGGTTCTCCTATGAAGTGTTTGGCAATACTATAGATGAGCGTAGCAGTAGCGTCATCTACAGTTTTCTGTTCTATAGAGTCGTCTATTTTGATTACTTAGGTTACAGAAGTGGCATTCATGATACCCTGCCTTATTTCTTCAGTGAGATAATTATCCCACCAGTTTTTCGGCATCCTAGTGAATCCTGCGATGATCATAGTAGCGCATTGTTTGTCGCTATTATTTTTTATCTTATGGGCAGTTATGGCTATACCCATTTCATGTAATTTACTATAGATCTGACCTTCTGCTAGGCTATCAATGTTCCATTCAGAGATTTCTGTTCCTGAGTGCGAAGTATGAGATAAGAACTCATTTTCTTCATACTGCATATCTGCGAAGGTAGCCCGAGGGTAATAATTCTTTTTATTGGTGTAACGAGATAATTGTTTATATCAAACTCTTTGTTGGTAATTGTCTTAATGGCATAACCTTTATCGGTAAGGCTCTGTTTTAACCTAAGGTTTATTTTATCTAAAACCTTGTCACTTATTTCAATAGGGTCGTTAAGACTAGGGTAGTTGCTGCCAGTAAATTCTGGTATTTTAAAGATAGGATTAGATGTCCTGATTTCTTTAAGGGGATCTGATTTATTTTTAAAGATTGCTTTGCTACTGGTCTGATTAAGTTGGGTGGAAACCACATGTAACAACTGATTGGTATAATTATTCTGCTGTATAAGCTTATTGACGTCGTTATTGGTAGGGTTACTAGTGGGGTCCTTTATGTCTCTTTTAAAAGAAGCGGCTTCTATGACTTCTCCCTCTACGGGGATGCTAATCTTTTCTAATGGAGGGATAATAGAATCAATTGTCTTGGTACGTGTGTACCACTTATTTACAAGAGTACTTAAAGTTTCCGGCCTACTACCTAATTGGCCTGTGACCTGGAACCACCTAAAGAACTCAATATTACATCTCAATCTTTTCATATCAGTAATCCAGGATTTTCTAAAAGATAATCTTTGGTTTTCAGTATGCGTATCAACATACCATTTTCTTTTAATGGCATTTTCAAGGTTTTTTCCAGAGGGTATCTAGGAGGTTAAAATCTATTTTAAAATTGTATTCATTTTTATCATGCCGAGTGATCCCTCAGCTGGACTTTGTAAATCGCTAGGAGTAGGGCTACTAGTCCTTGCTACCGATTCATAATGGACTTCGGGGATATTTTTAGAAAAATCTACTCCTTTTATTTTTCTTTCTATTTCTTGGAGAAGAACTTCTTCATCAAAATCATTTGTTTCCTCCTCTCGGTTTTTGAGGTAGAAAGTCTATTACAAGAGTATCTTCTAGAAGAAGACTCTGTGCTGGACTTAAGAAATTTTAAGTCAACAGATCCGTCAGGATATTGAACAATATTGTTAATCTTAGAACTTTCTGGTTCTAATTTTGGTTGAGTAATGGCATCAACGTGCCATTCATCTTTAGATAAAATTTCATTCCAGTGGAGCCTCTTGGGGACAAAGATATTGCTATACTCTTGGTTTGCTTCCATGAGCATAGTAACTCCCTTGTTACTCATTATTTCAGCTTTAGGAGCTAAAGTAGTTTTCATTAATCTGTAATAGACTCTATGTATAATAGCTATCTCTTTCGTGTTTATTTTACTGTTCATATTCTTAGTCTTGATATTCAAAGTCAGAGTATCCAATATATTCTGATCATTGATATCAACAGAGAAATTAGGATAACAATTAAAATAAACCGGTCCTCTGGCAAGGTTAATTTGTAAGATACCTAACAGGGAATCTTCAAAGTTTAATAATCTACCATCTCTTAATAAGAGACAGATGGGCGTGTCTAAACCTAAACGATACACATGTTTGACAGCTACTTGGACAAGACCTATGTGAAGAAAGTTGAAATCTTTCCTATAATTATCAATATCTTGAGCTACTAATAGCCTAATAATCTCTTTCGAGTTATTGATGGCTATTGTGGACTCAGAGGTCTTAATATTATAATTTCTAATAAAATCGAACCTTTCGGTTTCGTAGATGGATTTAAAAGGTTCCTTAGGGATATTCCAATTCTGTAAATCTCTTTCTACTCTGGCTATCTTTGTAGTCGAGGTAGAGAGGTTTTCTGTATTTAAAATACTATGTTTTTCAGAACTATTCATTTTAGAACTGACTGGAATAGTGACTACTAAGCAACCAATCTGCGTTACGTATTAAACTATTTTGATACTCTATAATATGTCTAATGTGATGGATGATTCTATAACAACCGATTACTTTATTAACTATTGCTTGTCTAACAATAGTTCGACAATATAAATCTAGTTCCTCAGAGGGCAAAAGATTCTTATAATAGTCTAATTCTTGATAGGCTTTATTAAGCTCTTTTTTAAGTCTGGTCTTTTCTGTTATACATTCTACTTTGAGGAGATTGGCTCTTCTAATCCTGTCAAAGGAGGGATGCGTAAGCATTATAATAAAGCAAAGACTGCTTGGGGTTGTTCTAATTGAGAGTGGCTACTACCCTTAGAGCTATTGTTCTAATGATCAGAGACTATTGATACTCCGTACTATTTTGCAACGTCTTCTTTCTTATTTCTCATGGTCCCGGCGGTGCTTTGTTGACAACGCTGACAGTAATGCCGTATTTGAGGCCATCGTCTATAGCCTCTCCCATCTTGACCAACTCGATAAATGGACTCCCAGCTATAGACATCAAATGGTCGTAGAAGTCTGACTCTTGTGATTGGATGAATACTGAGCCAAGTTCCTCCTTGCTCATCGGCGGTTGCACTCGGATGGCCTCTGCCATCCATTTGCTTGCATATTCATGGTAATATTCTATGGATTTTTGTTTGACCCTTTCCAAGTAGTAACGGCCAAGCACGATTTCCACATTAAACCAGAATCTCTCCATAAAGGCTTCCACCACATCTTTCTAGGTAGCCCAATGACGTATATCTTGCTAGGTGTATCATTCAGAAGCTTTTCCAATTAGGCTCTGGATGCATAACCTCATGATAAGAGCCTAATTTCTTCTCACTCCCACCAACTGGTCGCAATATGCTCTCAAGTGAGCTATGTGATTTCCCTTTCCATTGAATATTACCATTGGGAGTTTCATCATGGGGTGG
Organism: Anisodus acutangulus; assembly: GCA_029783415.1. Classification (NCBI taxonomy): domain Eukaryota; kingdom Viridiplantae; phylum Streptophyta; class Magnoliopsida; order Solanales; family Solanaceae; genus Anisodus; species Anisodus acutangulus. Next base: position 18,632,737 of record CM056504.1, on the reverse strand, counting down.
AGCTCAAGTAAGTGGTATACTTCAAGTCGGGTAAGGTGGAAAGTGGTCAGATAGTGGTGAACTTAGAGATGTAAATGGCGGAGGAGGTCTCCTTGGTTCAACAACTGCTTTTCTGGCGACATTGGCTATCTCGGGTCTCGCCACCTATTCCTGAAGGTCTGTGACTCTTTGAAATAGCATGTTGATCACATCCTCATGGTGTGATTCTTATTTAGGGTCTAGAGGTGCGGGGTCCTCTATGACAAGTGCTTCCTTGTTACTTCTATCGAAGTACTAGTCATATTTTCTTTGTTCTGTTCGGGAAGAGATACTGTTGCAACTTTAGATCTTGTGAAGTATGCCAGCGTGACATGACATAGATCTACCCCCACTTTAACATAAGAAAAACTCAAAGGAAAATGACGTCAGTACGTTAATGATAAAATAATAATACAAGATATTGAAGATAAGTTGCACATAAAAAGCACATAGACTCATGCATTTGATCCGAACACTTGATTGATCATTCGCTCTGAGATTTTTTGGTCATTTTGGCCCTTTTATTTTTGAGGATTTTGGTTTGGGGGTCTATGGTTAATTTTCTACCATGACGCTATCGGGACCGACCTATTTTGTAAGCTGAACCTTCTTGATGGGAGGGGGGATAGATTATAAATTATATAATATAGGGAGAGAGTCTTACGTAGACTGCCTACGTATCCCTCCACGGGAAGTTAGGCCCTTTTGTAGTTCGGTTTACATAGAAATTATCCCTAATTTGTTCGACCCGAATAAATTTCCAGACCATGCCCGATAAGGGCTTCCTATGTATCCCCCTTGGGACATCAGGTCAGACGTAGTTTCTTTTAAAAATAGAAGGTAAGGGATAACATATGATTGAAATAAAAAGGGACGCCTAAGTCTACCCAAAATATGGTTTCTCCCTGAAACCATGGCGGGTCATCCTCCTAACGATCTCACATTCTCCTGACGACTTTACTTAGTAGCGACGGGGTAGAACTACTTAAATCTGAGTGGTGTTAACCATATGCTCTAGTTCAAACTTGAAATCTTTGCACCTCTCGATGACATGTTCGGGTGCTCCTGAATGGTATACGTAAATTGTCCTATTCGGAGTACCCGACGTGGGTTTCCAAGCAGTTTTGACTGGGCGTACCTTCTCGATGCTAGCTAGTGTGGAGAAAATGCTCACATATAAATCTTCAAAGATAGTGAAGTTGTAGTGCCAGATTTGTCTATCCATGGTAGTTCCTTCACCAGGTAAGATGGGGTCATGAACTAATAGGAAATGTGGGCCCCATAAGTTGCGAATTGTTTTGTCGTCAATCAACCTTATGATCATTTTCTTGAGGGCCAAGCACTCGTCAGCGGTGTGGTCGGGTTGCTTCTTGTGAAAAGGGCACCTCTTATGAGCATAGATGGGTGCACATGTTAGGAGGACAGTGTGGCTGAAATACTATGCTCCGGCTATTGTTAATCCTTCAAAAACTTCGATACTCCACATCGGCCTTGGTGCGACTCTGAAATGCAAGGTACAAACTTTGAGAGAAATTGCCCACCAAGTAGGGGATGGTACACAGGATGGCCCTTGAGGCATCCCATAATAGTTAACATCATCAGAAGCATTGAGGGTGGCTTTCCAAGAGGGTCCACTTGATTCCCCAGCATATGGCGTAGGATCTTCCACGGATACCTCTGTCTCCTGCTTAGGTGTCTTAAATAGCGGTATGTAATCTCTCACCATTTCTTTGACCTCGTCTGAGAGGTTTTTTACAGTAGTGGTCTTATTCAGTGGTCCCTTCCGGAGGGCTTCCTACTTAGTCCAGAATCTCATTGGCCTCTTTCATTTTGGCCTTGACTAAATCGATCTTCTTTTACAGTTTGCATATCTTTTCCCAAAGCAAGTCTTCGATTTCCTCTTCGCTGATCAAATAATCAAATAGTGTAGTGGCACTTTGTCTATCTTGAGAATCCATCGGTAGCAAATAAACCTTTTAAGATATGTAATTTTTAGTTAGGCTTTGGTATTTTCTTGTGTATTTTTTTGGGTTGGTGTCCAGAATGTGGCACCAATCAAGAGTTCAGACGGAAAATATGAAAGCACATAAGCAATAATATCACATACTCACATAATCATATAATTAGAAATTGTAGTATTCATGTTCCTAAAACTTTTTACACCAAGGTTTTCCTAATCCTTTTGAACAATAATTGTGCCATTACCCCCATAATCAAAATTTCATTAATAAGGTTTCCCCGAAGGGGTTACAAAATATGATAAACCGATAAGTGGTTATATAAATCAAATAAAAATAAAATTAACAAAAGTGGCCTCTAGTGGCCGATAATGAAGCTCTGTCTATCCTAGCTCTGTTGGCCCTTCGAAGGGCGGTCTGAATCTGGAGGTGAGTCGACATCAGCAACGAATCTACCTAGAACACTTTCTCTATGAATGTCATAGGAGCAGTCTTGTTATGCCTCAAAATTTTCACATCATTTGTATTGTAGTAAACTAATGTGAGTCTGGGTAATCCATGAAACCCTTACAAGGCTAAGGAAGGTATTAAACAAGTGTTAAGCATGTACCAAAAGGTTTTGGGATTAAATGTATCAAATATATTATAACTCGCACTTTCGGGGTAAAGCTAAGAGTGATTAATATGTTAAGGAGGTCATGTTTTAAGGCATTTGAACCATATAATATTCGTATGTTAAGTTTTGAAGTCAAGAAAGTTGTAAAACAAAAGTCGACAAAAGTTATTGCAAGTTACATTCATATTTTTACTGTAATTTGGGTCTAATGTGACTGAGGTTTTCTTCCAATGTACATGGAGTTACGGGGTGGTCAAACCATAAAATTGAAGGTCTACGAGTCTATTTTCCAACATTAAATTATTCATCGATACAACGTCAGAGTAGAGAGATATTCACATTTTCATAAGACTGCACAAACAGTCCCTTTTCGGACCCACTCAGGCAATGGCCGACCTTTTTCGTTATAAAAACGATTTGGTTGACCATTGTTTCTCATTTTTTGACCCAACTTCATCCCTATGTTCCTTCTAACCCTCCTAAAAATATTCCAAAGGTTCAAAGGTGATTTCAAAGTGATTACACCATATTTCAACATCAAAAGTTAGGTATGATGAAGAACAACACTTCTATGATGTTATGTTGATGTTGAGGGTTGTTGTGAACTCAGAGAAGCCTAAATAAAAGCTTCTGGGGTACTGTATAAGGTAAGTAAATACTCCATTGGTTATGCTTAATATTTTACAAGTATTGGATAGGTTGTTTGGATAATAAGAATTACAAGGTAGCTTATGGAAGTTGATTGTTGCATTACTTGTGTTGTTGGGCTGAAATGATGTTAAAAATGGTTAGTCCAAGTTATATATGTATTCTTGGTATTGTTATGATTGTGGTAAGGTAACGAAGTTGGGGGAGGTGCTGCCGAATTTTGTACAAAATGAGTTAGTTTCTTGATATGTCACTAGTTGCCTTAAATTATACTTGATATTGGGATTCTTGTTGTTGTCCTTTTGTTGGACTATTTGAGGATAAGGCTTCATATGGATGAAAATTAAAGGAAATAACTTGGTTATGATGATGTTATTATTATGCTAGTCTATGTGTTGGTTGTGTAGATAAGGTTACGAACTAAAAGAAAGAATAGCCCCAAGAATGCATAAAAGTTGTTTGTGATACGTTAGCTCTTGTTGGGTGACTATTGTTGTTATTAGAGATGAATAAAAGTTGTGAAAATTGTATGAATATGTTTTTTAACTTGCTGACTATGTTGTTAAGTTGAAGTTGAGGCAAAGAAAAGGGTAGAAGGGCTTGAATGGTGTTCAATCCGAGCTCACCGCTCGTCGTGATGATTAGTGGATTTGTTAGTAACACTTGTATACTTGATTTGTTTTGTAGAATAAGGCATATTATAGACTGTTTGGATTGGAATTGTTGAATCAATAATTCAAAGTTATTTAAGGCAAATTCTTTCTTTCTTTTGGTATGATTCCAACGAACGAAATTTAAACGAACGATATTCATAAACGACTCTATTCTTAGAAGATAGATGCTTATGTTGATGGGTTCCATGGTATATTTATTCATGTCACTTTATTTATTACTTCTCATTGAAACATATGTTGACAATGTTGGTTCAATAATGATAATCAAAGGTGTAATGACCTTACATCACTCCGATAATTTCATGATGTCTCTTTATGGATGTTCATGAATTGATCATAAATATAAGTAAACATATAATGAAATTATTCATACATATATAATACTTATTAAAACATGGCTATGACATTCTTATTTTACCACCGAGCTACGATTGGTCGGGCAGTTATACATTTAGCACCGAGCTATGACCGGTCGGGCAGTTATACAATTAACACCGAGCTATGACCAATCGATCAGTTATACATTTACCAACGAGCGACGACCGGTTGGGCAGTTACCACTGATCAGTTGGGCCATTATACATTATGATATTATGATTTCGTGTGTGGCTCTGTGATATAATGAGTCTTTGTGTGGCTCGGATACTATTATGAGTTCGTGTGAGGCTCCGATATTATTATGAGTCTGTGTTTGTCTCTAATGATATCATATGTATATATATATATTGTATTCATGCATATTATGGTCTTCAGTGGCAATTCAGAGCCAAGGTTGATCTCTTATCTCTCTATATGTTTCATTGATTTCTTTATTGATATTGTTTCTTGCCTTACATACTCGGTACTTTATTCATACTGACGTCTCTTTTGCCTAGACAGGTTGATGGTCCTCCTAGTAAGCTATTATCTCAGTAAAAGGTGTTGGTGCACTACACTTGATTCGGAGTTGCCTTCTGGGTCAGTATGGATTTGTACATATATTGATGGATATGGCGGTGCCCTTTCCCAACCTTTATGATGTTTATATACTCTTAGAGGCTTGTAGACAGATGTCGTGAATATAGATGCTTGTATGGCCTTATCGGCCAATTTCTTGAGTGTACAAATGATCATGTCGGTCTTATAAGCCTATATGTCACATGTATACGTGTGTATATCATGCTGGGTAATCCTATGTCGAGTATTCCCTTATGTTTTATTCTGGTTATCTAATGACAACTTTTTTGGCCCATTTACACATAATAGTATGATAAGAAAGATATGTGACGTTGGTGCTCGCTTTAGTAAGGCACCGGGTGCCAGTCGTGCCCCTCCGATTTGGGGTTTGGAAAACTTGATATCAGAGCAAGTCTATCTTAAAGATGTCTATAAGCCGTGTCTAGTAAATTCTTTTTTATGAGTGTTGTGCGCCACACTTATAAACATGAGGTTGCCGGACGTTTAGGATGGTTTCCTTCCTTCCATGTTCTAGATTGTGCTATGGAGCTGAGTTGTAGGGATTTTAGTCTAAAACATACGTTAATGTAGGTTATGTAGCGATGACTTCGCCTAGAAGAACTACATCGGGCCGGAATGATAAGAAAGGATTTGGAGAGGGTACGAAGTGTATGTACTCTATTGAGACAGATCCACCTGAGGCCCGAAGTGAGGAAGTTACGAGACATACTCCCTCTCGTACTCCCTCTATTGAGACATATCCATCTAAAGACCATGGTGAGTCACTTCCTCAGATAGATCCATTTCCATCAGTATTAAAGTAGTAGAGAGAAGCTACAACACCTCAAGTTTTACCAGTTCACCACCTTCTCCATCTTATTATAATGTAAGAAGGGAACTACATGTATTAATGTAGTTGGTTGTCTCACAGGCTTGGCGTTACCCGGAAGCGCCCAATAAAGATAGACCCCTTAAAGAGTCAAAGAGTACACATCCTTGGGATTTTAAAGGACAAGGAATATATGTATATACATGATATGATACATGTGAGGTTATTAGATGGAATAAGAGGGCTAGGATAGTTGTTGGTGATGATAGAGGAATTCAGGGTGGTGGTAGGTTGTAACAGACTACGTTTATGGAATGAGTTGTGCGGGACTAGAGTTATCAAGTAAGAACGGTTCAGGTTTTGCAAACATCCGTGTGTCAGGATTGTATTAGTACATGTAGAGTAGAGTTGCCCTGGACATTGTGTCCTCAGTGCGGTCGGGCATATGTCAGATAATGTCGTGTAGGTTTGGAGTTTATTTTTGTTGTGGTAGTGAGAACCACAAGATAAGGATGTGTTCAAAGATAAAGCGTAATGGTCAAGGTAGGAGTGAGGATGAGACGTTAGGTTCCGGCACTTCTTGGTGATTTCCTTCTGGGAATAGGTATGTAATCAGTTACCTTGTGAGATTCTTCATTTTACGAGTTGATATCATAACTATAGTATGTTTTTATCTTCAATGTTGTTTTATAGAATAGGAAATTGAAAACTTCGAAGGGTTAATACGAAACCAAGCAAAGTAATATGAATAACCAAAGGGGGATCATGAGAAAGTGTTACAAAAATAGGGTAGTATAGCAAGAAATGTAAACAAGGGAAGACAGGAAAAAAAGTGAAGTAAGAAACTTAAAGAAATAATGGGGTATGGTTTCTTCAAGGGTAGATTAGTAATATCAATGGAGATTTTCTGTTAATCAATCTAACCCTTCATCCAAAGACATTGAAATTAGAGAACGACTCAAGATAAGTCAGAACAGAGGACACCGACTAGAGGTTCAAAGGACTCTCGCACATTTTAGTAATAAAGTGTTGAAATGAGCAAAGGAATAGAATTGGGTTGATCATATTTATAAAGGAAATCCTGACAAAGTTACTTCAAAAACCCAAAGGATCAATAGGTACCCTATAAACCCCTACATTTGAGGACAAATGTTCTCAAGGGGAGGAGGATGTTATGCCTCAAATTTTTCACATCGTTTGTATCGTAGTAAACTAATGTGAGTCTGGGGAATCCATGAAACCCTTACAAGGCTAAGGGAGGTATTGAACAAGTGTGAAGCATGTACCAAAAAGTTTTGGGATTAAATGAATCAAATATATTATAATCCACAATTTTGGAGTAAAGCTAAGAGTGATTAATATGTTTTAAGGTATTTGAATCATATAGTATTCGTATGTTATGTTTTGAAGTCAAGAAAGTTGTAAAACAAAAGTCGACAAAAGTTATTGCAAGTTACATTCATATTTTTACTGTAATTTGGGTCTAATGTGACTGAGGTTTTCTTCCAATGTACATGGAGTTACGGGGTGGTCAAACCATAAAATTGAAGGTCTACGAGTCTATTTTCCAACATTAAATTATTCATCGATACAACGTCAGAGTAGAGAGATATTCACATTTTCATAAGACTGCACAAACAGTCCCTTTTCGGACCCACTCAGGCAATGGCCGACCTTTTTCGTTATAAAAACGATTTGGATGACCATTGTTTCTCATTTTTCGACCCAACTTCATCCCTATGTTCCTTCTAACCCTCCTAAAAAGATTCCAAAGGTTCAAAGGTGATTTCAAAGTGATTACACCATATTTCAACATCAAAAGTTAGGTATGATGAAGAACAACACTTCTATGATGTTATGTTGATGTTGAGGGTTGTTGTGAACTCAGAGAAGCCTAAATAAAATCTTCTGGGGTACTGTATAAGGTAAGTAAATACTCCATTGGTTATGCTTAATATTTTACAAGTATTGGATAGGTTGTTTGGATAATAAGAATTACAAGGTAGCTTATGGAAGTTGATTGTTGCATTACTTGTGTTGTTGGGCTGAGATGATGTTAAAAATGGTTAGTCCAAGTTATATATGTATTCTTGGTATTGTTATGATTGTGGTAAGGTAACGAAGTTGGGGGAGGTGCTGCCGAATTTTCTAGAAAATGAGCTAGTTTCTTGATATGTCACTAGTTGCCTTAAATTATACTTGATATTGGGATTCTTGTTGTTGTCCTTTTGTTGGACTATTTGAGGATAAGGCTTCATATGGATGAAAATTAAAGGAAATAACTTGGTTATGATGATGTTATTATTATGCTAGTCTATGTGTTGGTTGTGTAGATAAGGTTACGAACTAAAAGAAAGAATAGCCCCAAGAATGCATAAAAGTTGTTTGTGATACGTTAGCTCTTGTTGGGTGACTATTGTTGTTATTAGAGATGAATAAAAGTTGTGAAAATTGTATGAATATGTTTTTTAACTTGCTGACTATGTTGTTAAGTTGAAGTTGAGGCAAAGAAAGGGGTAGAAGGGCTTGAATGGTGTTCAATCCGAGCTCACCGCTCGTCGTGATGATTAGTGGATTTGTTAGTAACACTTGTATACTTGATTTGTTTTGTAGAATATTATAGACTATTTGGAATGGAATTGTTGAAGCAATAAGTCAAAGTTATGTTAAGGAAAATTCTTTCATTCTTTTGGCATGATTCTAACGAACGAAATGTAAACGAATGATATTCATAAACGACTCTATTCTTAGAAGATAGAAGCTTATGTTGATGTCTTCCATGGTATTTTTTATTCACGTCACTTTATTCATTGCTTCTCATTGAAATATATGTTGACAATGTTGGTTCCATAATGATAATCAGAGGTGTAACGAGCTTACATAACTCCGCTAAGTTCTTGATGTCTCTTTATGGCTCTTCATGTATTGATCATAAATATAAGTAAACATATAATGACATTATTCATAAATATATAATACTTATAAAAGCATGGCTATGGCATTCTTATTTTACGACCGAACTACGACCGGTCGGGCAGTTATATATTTAGCACTTACCTACGACCAATCGAGCAGTTATACATTTACCACTAAGCGACGGCCGATTGGGCAGTTACCACTGATCAGTTGGGTCGTTATACATTATGATATTATGAGTCCGTGTGTGGCTTTTTGATATAATAAGTCTGTGTATGAATCTGATACTATTATGAGTCCGTATGTGGCTCCGACATTATTACGAGTCCGTGTGTGGCTCTAATGACATCATATGTATATATATATATATATATATATATTGTATTCATGCATATCATGGCCTTCAGCGGAAATTCAGAGCCAAGGTTGATCTCTTATCTCTCTATATGTTTCATTGATTTCTTTATTGATATTATTTCTTGCCTTACATACTCGGTACTTTATTCGTACTAACGTCCCTTTTGCCTAGGGATGCTGTGTTTCATGCCCACAGGTCCCGATAGATAGGTTGATGGTTCTCGTAGTAAGCTATTATCTCAACGGAAGGTGTTGGTACACTACACTTGCTCTAGAGTTTCCTTTTGGGTTAGTATGCATTTGTACATATATTGATGGATATGGCGGGGCCCTTTCCCAACCTTTATGATGTTTATGTACTCTTAGAGGCTTGTAGACATATGTTGTAAATATAGATGCTTGTATGGCCTTGTCAGCCTATGTCTTGAGTGTACAAATGATCATGTCATCCTTATAAGCCCGTATGTCATATGTATAAGTGTGTATATCATGCTGAGTAAAATACCGCAACAACTTGATGCTTTGAACAAATGGACCATTCAATTTGTTGCTACAAAAGAAATTTATAACTTTGGTATTTTAAAAAATCTCTGAAATCGTCATATCATAAAGACGATCGAAGAATCTGTCCAAATGGATAACCAAGAAAAAACTATACAGTTATTTTCTGACACTGATATTCATAGATATCAAAAATTGCATTACAAATTTTTGCATATAGGTTTAGTGCAAATTGCTTTTAAACCTTTAACCTTAAAAGGTTTGCTAGAGAGCTTTATGACTGTTCTGAGAGATGCCAGAAATTTAAACTGGAAGCAATCTCTTATGAGTGCTATGTAGTCAAGTTTAGCCTATGGCCCAGTCTATTTTAATGTCAGACCCAATCTTACTTTTTCTTTGTCTGATCCGAATATATTGCATGCTTTAACATTAAATGTGAAAGCTAATGGGTATAATTACATGCCTGAAATAGAAGTTATGTGTATCTGTTATCGTATCTATTTCCGTGTTCTAGACACCATGAATCCTAACGTAGGATTATGGATGACAAAAGAAATAGACAGACAGTCTTGATTGAGACTAATCTAGCCAAGAGGTCTAAAATTACTACTAGAAGACCTATAAGCTGGGATGAAATTAGTTATCCCGAAGATTGGATAATTGAGAAAGCTATCCCGGTTCACCCAAGGATAGACTCCCAGATCGCACATGTGGTCCAGACTACTGATGGCAACATCCGTCTTCAGTTTTCTAAACAACCTAAATTAGGTAGATCTTTGTCATCTCATTATTATATATCTCCTTTAGATGACACTCCTGGTACGTCTACTGCTACAGCTTCAACATCTCAAGTAGATGAAAACCTTTACAAAATCACCACCCCCTCAGAAATCTCCCAGGAGGAAAAGGTTGACAAAATAAAGGTCGAAAACTAGATTCCTGTTGAAGTTCCGACAGACAACAGTAATACTGATTATTTTCGTGATGGCTGATTATTGTGGTAATGCCAACCGACTGAATTATGGTCATGGTTCTGATCTTTGCCAGATCATTAAGGATAATTTTAATGGTCCTGATTATTTGCTTTTCCATAATTGGTTTTTTACATTTTTCACGAGAAAATAACAAGAAGCAATCAGAGATCAATTTTATGATGAATTAGAGACCAAACAGACTTTCAAATATTTTGTTAGTTGGGTAGAAGACTATGCTTTGCTTAATGTTAATATTATTGAGAGGCAATGGCATTTGGGCTCTAAAAAAGTCCTCAAAAGTCTTTATCCCCCGGATGAATCTTCTTCATTGAAAAAAGATAACAGTAACAATGATTTACATGCTGAACCTTATTTGAAGTTGCTTCAGGGTACTCTCCTACATGGTGTTCAAGCGAATCATTTGAACAGTCTTTTCAGACAGGGTAATCACACCAATGTGTGTCTGCCATCTTGCAAACATTTGTTTGAATACATCATATTTAAAATCTTTTTAAAACATGAATTTGGCTGCATTGCAGTCTGTTCTAATTAAGAACTTCGTATTATAAAGATCGTCCAGGAATTTCATGACACACTTAACTATAGCAAGAATTTCTTTGGCTATAGTAGTATAATTCTTTTGACTATTAGTCCATTTTCCTGAATGATATCGAACAAGATATGCTTGTTTGATTTGGGGATTAACTTGCTTAAGTATTCCACCATAACCGATATCTGAGGCATCTGTCTCAATAATTTTTCCCCAATTTGGGTTGGCAAACATAAGACATGGCAAAGCTTGAACATTCTTCTTAATTTTTTGTACCACTTTTGTGTGGGCATTTGTCCACGGAGTGGTAGCTTTTTTCAACCTATCATATAAGATGGCTGCATCAACAGATAAATTCTTATAATAAGGAGAAATATAATTTAGACTCCCTAAAAACCTTTGTAACTGGGTTTTGTCAAGAATTTCATCAGGAAATTTAGAAGCAAATTCAATACTTCTAGTAATAGGAACGATTTTCCCTTGTTCAATATTATGACCAAGAAATCGAATCTTTGTTTGAAAGATAATCATTTTTGGTTTTGATATAACCAAACCATTTGAAACAATAATTTTCTTAAAAATTTCAAGATGCTTAATATGATCTTGTATATTTTTTGAGAAGACTAATATGTCATCTATGTAAACAATGAAAAAATCACTATATGAAGTAAAAATATCATTCATGACATGCTGAAATTCTGACGGAGCAATTTTCAGTCCGAAAGGCATGACATTCCATTCATAGTGACCGAATGGAACTGTGAAGGCAGTTTTGTACCTGTCAGGTTCATGAACCTGTATCTACCAAAAAACTGATTTCAAATCAAATTTCGAAAAGATGCTAGATTGGTATAACCTATCTAATAAATCCTTTTTATTAGGAATGGGATATCTAATCCATTTTAAAACCTTGTTTAAAGGTTTATAGTTAATAACCAATCTTGGAACTCCTCGTTCCTGTTCTGCATTTTTATTAACATAGAACGTTGTGCAACTCCATGGGGAGTTTGAGGGGCGAATCAATTTTTTCTCTATAAGAGAAGCAATTTCTTTCTTGCAGATTTCCAGATATTCCATATTCATCTGGCAAGGTCTGGCCTTGGTAGGAATACTATGTTCCTAAAAATCTTCCTCATAGGGGAGACCAACGATGTGTTTCTTTCTATTTCAGAAAGCTGTAGGCAAATCATTGCAAATAGAAATAGCAAAATCATGTCCTATTCCTTTGATTGTATCCTGCAATTTAGGATTAGTAAGCTGATAATCAATATTGTAGATCATCAATTCTTGTTGCTGATAATCCAAATGATGCTTCTTATTCTGCACAAGATTAATAAAGCTGATAGCCTTATATGAAGCTATCCAGGAGAATGATATGATCTTTCCTTCATGAGTTCCTGAAAACCCTTTTCTGTAACATTGTTAAGAGGCATTAATCCATTAATAAAAGGTATGCCTAAAATAATATCATTAGCAAGATTCTTAACTAATGTAAAGGAATATTTAATGCAAACCTTGTCATGACAAATATAAGCACGGGACAATTTGTAGGAGACCTGAAAATTATTTCCATCTGCTCCTGATACTTTACGATTATTCTTGGTAAAGTATTTTGTGGGAATGAGACCTTCCCTGATGCAGTTGACATCTGCCCCTGAATCTATGAGAGTAGGGACATTTCTGAAAATGGCTCCTCCTTCAATTAATAAATTGACATGGGTGATCCATCTTTGGCGAGAAATCATGCTGATAGCTCCCATGAGATCTCTATTGACAGGTTCACTAGAAGTGCTTGGTAGTTCAATGATAGGAGTATGTCCTAATTGTTCAGAAATTTCAGGTTCTTTCTCTTCATAGGAGATTTGTTCTAGTAGAGTAACTCTGTTTTCTAAACCATTGTAGTGTTTATGTAAATGAGTTATCTCAAGCTTGAGATCATGGATCTCATCCTTCAATTGCTGAGTAGTCCAAGGATTATTACCATTCCTTTTCTTCTGTAACTCAGTCAAGATTTCTGAGAAATTATATAGAGGATCAATTCTTGATTTAATCTTACGAGGGGTCCTATCCCTCTCTTGAGCTTTGAGTAACGCTTATAAGATTTTGGCCTTCTGGGCATCTTCAGGAATTTCCTTTAAAAGGTCATTAATTTCTTCTCAATTGATGACATTAACATTGAAGCTGGAGAATTGGGCTTGGAGTTTATAAAACTCATCATCAGTGTTATCATCCTTGATTACCTGACATTTCTTAGAGGTACATACACAAGGATCACTTTCCTCATAGGAGGATGAGTATGGATCTTCCGAATCCGTACTCATATGATAATCTGAATCACCAGATTCATCTGAAGGTATAATAATCTTCATCAGGGCATCTTTGATGTTATCATCAATTTTAAGAGCCTTGATTTTATCAATCATCTTATTTTTACACTGGTTGGCGTAATGACCTACTTCTCCACATGCATAGCAAGTGGTGGTTTTAGTAGTCCTCTTCTTTGGGACATAGCCCTTTCTTTCATTTCTGGCTCTTCTTTTCGCAGCTTTTTTCTTGTAAGAGTCAGTTTTGTATTTCTCATAATACTGCTTTTTATGCGATTTAACCGCATGCTTTCTCTTATTTCCAGTATTCTGGGATGAGGTAGGTTCGTCCATGGAAAACTGCTGACAGAATTCTCCCAGCTGAGTTTTCTCAGTAAGCCTCTGCTTCTTCAGTTGTTTCTGCAATTTTATATCATTGCACAAGGCTAACCCCTCTTCCATGCATCTACCTATGAGCTGGTCATAAGAGAACATATGCCATAGAATTTGAGAATACGGAGATTCTGCTCTCAGGGTTCTTTTCACCTTCTCTGCAAAGAGAGGAGGGAGGCCATCAATGAATCTGGCCTTCCAGAAACTATTACTAGCTTTGGGGAGATTGAGTACCCTACTCAGGAAAACATCTTTATACCATCTAAAAGATATTAGGGTCGGACATCTGTGATTCTGAAGCAGAGTCATGATATTGTCATAATTAGTAGAATAATTTCCTGTAAATTGATCTAAAATGGTTAGAACAAGGGTATAAACCAAATTAGGCTTAAGCTCGTTACCCTCTTGCTTTACAGAGTCAAAAATCTGAGCTTTCTGCTCTATGGAGAGATAATTATCCCATCATGCTTTGAGCTGACCTGTAAATCCTACAGTAATCATCTTTGTGATGCTAGCCTCAGATTGATTGTTGCCTTTGGTTGCTGCGGCGTACATAAGCGTCTTGTGGCCAATCCTGAAAATCTGACTTTCGGCGCCACCGTCGATATTCCACTCAACAATCTCAGTGCCAGTATAGGCAACATGATCATTTTTCCATGCTTGTTCCTCAAGAAGGACATCCATCGGAGTGGGTCTCGGATAATAATAATTTTCCAAGGTAAGCTTGGGAGTCCAATTATTCCCTTTTTTCATGGCAGCAATACAATCACCGCTGTGGGTTTCAGAATCCTCTGTGTTGACCATACCAATAACAGATCTGGAGGTGGACTCTTTTCTAGGTGATACTTTCATTTTATCATGGAATTGTGTTAACAAATTCTCAATATCTTTAGATAATGGATTTGTCTGCTCTTTTGCCAGGTTAACCCCTTCCATGTATGCAGGAGGTTGGATGTTGGCATGAGTCTCCAAGGGCTTTGGAGGTTGCTCTTTCTCAGCAATAATTTTAACTCTCTGTTCTTCAATAAGTGAACTGAGTCGGTCGACCTTATTCTGTAATAAAGTCATTTGTTCACCAAGAACTTTGAGACACACATTGGTGTGATTACCCTGTCTGAAAAGACTGTTCAAATGATCCGCTTGAACACTATGTAGGAGAGTACCCTGAAGCAACTTCAAATAAGGTTCAACATGTAAATCATTGTTACTGCTATCTTTTTTCAATGAAAAAGATTCATCTGGGGGATAAAGACTTTTGAGGACTTTTTTAGAGTCCAAATGCCATTGCCTCTCAATAATATTAACATTAATCAAAGCATAGTCTTCTACCCAACTAACAAAATATTTGAAAGTCTGTTTGGTCTCTAATTCATCATAAAATTGATCTCTGATTGCTTCTTGTTCTTTTCTCATGAAAAAGGTAAAAAACCAATTACGGAAAAGCAAATAATCAGGACCATTAAAATTATCCTTAATGATCTGGCAAAGACCAGAACCAGGACTATAATTCAGTCGGCTGGCATGACCACAATAATCAGCCATCACGAAAATAATCAGTATTACTGTTGTCTGTCGGAACTTCGATAGGAATCTAGTTTTCGACCTTTATTTTGCCAACCTTTTCCTCCTGAGAGATTTCTGAGGGGGTGGTGATTTTGTAAAGGTTTTCATCTACTTGAGATGTTGAAGCTCTAGCAGTAGACGTACCAGGAGTGTCATCTAAAGGAGATATATAATAATAAGATGACAAAGATCTACCTAATTTAGGCTATTTAGAAAACTGAAGACGGATGTTGCCATCAGTAGTCTGGACCACATGTGCGATCTGTGAGTCTATCCTTGGGTGAACTGGGATAGCTTTCTCAATTATCCAATCTTTGGGATAACTAATTTCATCCCAGCTTATAGGTCTTCTGATAGTAATTTTAGACCTCTTGGCTAGATTAGTCTCAATCAAGACTGTCTGTCTATTTCTTTTGTCATCCATAATCCTACAGTTAGGATTCATGGTGTCTAGAACACGGAAATAGATACGATAACAGATACACATAACTTCTGTTTCAGGCATGTAATTATACCCATTAGCTTTCACATATAATGTTAAAGCATGCAATATATTCAGATCAGACAAAGATAAAGTAAGATTGGGTCTGACATTAAAATATACTGGGCCATAGGCTAAACTTGACTGCATAGCACTCATAAGAGATTGCTTCTAGTTTAAATTTCTGGCATCTCTCAGAACAGTCATAAAGCTCTCTGGCAAACCTTCTAAGGTTAAAGGTTTAAAAGAAATTTGCACTAAACCTATATGCAAAAATTTGTTATGCAATTTTTGATATCTATCAATATGAGTGTTAGAAAATAACTGTATAGTTTTTTCTTGGTTATCCATTTAGACAGATTCTTCGATCGTCTTTATGATATGACGATTTCGGAGATTTTCGAAAATACCGAAATTATAAATTTCTTTTGTAGCAACAAATGGAATGGTCCATTTGTTCAAAGCATCAAGTTGTTGCGGAAGTTCATATTCTTCCGTTTAAGCATTTTTAACATTATGCTTATAATTTCTAAAAATATTTATTTTAAATGAAATACTGTCTATGAATACTCAATAAAATATGGCTCTTAGACCATAATAAGACCTGATACGTAGGTCTGTAAGGATCTTATTATGAAATAAGAAACAAGTAAGGAATTTACTTTAGAATTCAAGCTTTAGCAGTACTGTTCACATAAGATTTATCGTACTAATACCAGTACGTTAGCTATCCACCAGAACTGTACTGTAGCTCAAGAAACGCCATAACGCCTATCTACGGCTGCGGCTGGACGAGCAGGTGTACGATCATCTTTAAGGATAGCCTACCCCAAGTATTACTACTACTCACAGTGATATGAACTGCTTAGAACTTGAATCTAAAACCTTACCTATTCAATTCATATTCTTAGAGCATTCTTAGTAAGTTATTATCTCAACGGAAGGTGTTGGTACACTACACTTGCTCCAGAGTTGCCTTTTGGGTTAGTATGCATTTGTACATATATTGATGGATATGGCGGGGCCTTTTCCCAACCTTTATGATGTTTATGTACCTTAGAGGCTTGTAGACATATGTTGTGAATATAGATGCTTGTATGTCCTTGTCAGCCTATGTCTTGAGTGTACAAATGATCATGTCATCCTTATAAGCCCGTATGTCATATGTATAAGTGTGTATATAATGCTGAGTAATCTTATGTCGAGTATTCCCTAATGTTTTATTCTGGTTATCTCATGACAACTTTTTCGGCCCATTTACACATGATAGTATGATAAGAAAGATATGTTACATTGGTGCTCGGTTTAGTAAGGCACCGGATGCCAGTCGTGCCCCTCCAACTTGGGGTTTGGCAAACTTGGTATCAAAGCAGGTTTGTCTTAGAGATGTCTATAAGCCGTGTCTAGTAGATTTATTTTTATGAGTGTTGTGCACCACACTTATAAACATTAGGTTGCCGGACATTTAGGATGGTTTCCTTCCTTCCATGTTCTAGATTGTGCTATGGAGCTGAGTTGTAGGGAATTCAGTCTAACACATACGTTGATGCAGGTTGTGTAGTGATGACTTCGCCTAGAAGAACTACATCGAGCCAGAATGATAAGGAAGGATTGGGAGAGGGTACGAGGTGTATGAACTCTATTGAAACAGATCCACCTGAGGCCCAGAGTGAGGAAGTTATGAAATGTACTCCCTCTATTGAGACCGATCCGTCTAAAGACCATGGTGAGTCCCTTCCTCAGATAGCTCCATTTCCATCAGTATTAAAGGAGCAGAGAAAAGCTACAAAACCTCCAGTTTTACCAGTTCCACCACCTGCTCCATCTTCTTATAATGTGAGAAGGGAAGTACATGTATTAACGTAGTTGGTTTTCTCACAGGCTTGCCGCCACCCGGAAGCGCCAATAGAGATAGACTCCTTAAAGGGTCAAGGAGTACACACCCTTGTGATTTTAAAGGATAAGGCTTGTATGTATATACATGATATGATATAGGTGACGTTATTATATGGAATAAGAAGGCTAGGATAGTTGATGATGATAAAGGAATTCAGGGTGGTGGTAGGTTGTAATAGACTTGGTTTATACAATGAGTTGTGTGGGACCAGAGTTTTCAAGTAAGAATGGTTTAGGGTTTGCAAACATCTGTGTGTCCAGATTGTATTAGTACAGGTAGAGTAGAGTTTCCCTGGCCATTGTATCCTCAGTGCAATCGGGCATATGTCAGACAATGTTGTATAGGTTTGGAGTTTATTTTTGGTGTGGTAGTAAGAACCACAAGATACGGATGTGTCCAAAGATAAAGCTTAATGGTCAATGTAGGAGTGAGGATGAGAAGTCAGGTTCAGACACTTCTTGGTGATTTCCTTCTGGGTATAGGTATGTAATCAGTTACCTTGTGAGATTCTTCCTTTTATGAGCTGATATTATAACTGTAGTATGTTTTTACCATTGATATTATGGGAATATGGGGTTGAACTTTACTGCATTATCAATGATTAATGTGTCCTAATGAGAATAAGTTATAAATATAAGATGAGACACCAAGGCAAATTCTAAGATACAAATGATAATTAGGGCCATACCTATGATTCATTAACTTGAATGGATATGAGCCTTAGCCAATGGTGTGAAAAATATACCGCCAAATTCATTTTTATGGAATGTATGACAGTTAGTAAACTGTTAACCGAATATATGAGAAAGACTCGAGTAGGCAGTTTCTGACCTTATGGATAAGTCCTGCTATATAAGCAAAAGTATTAGAGGTAGATAATAGAATAGGACATAAGGGAAAGTATCGAGGAAGTTTTACAGCTAATTGGATCAGTATCTAAGTGGGGCAACGTCGATCAACTAAAGAATTAGACAAGTTCTTATAGAGGGAGTCAAGAATCAAGGATGCTTTATAAAATGGGAAATTGAAAACTTCAAAGGGTTAATATGAAACCAAGTAAAGTAATATGAATAACCAAAGGGGGATCATGTGAAAGAGTAAGAAAAATAGGGGAGTATAGCAAGAAATCTAAACAAGGGAAGACAAGGATAAAGGTGAACTTAGAAACTTAAAGCAATAATGGGTTATGGTTTATTTAAGGGCAGATTAGTAATATCAATGGAGATTTTTGGTTAATCAATCTAACCCTTCATCCAATGGACATTGAAATTAGAGAACGACCTAAGATAAGTTAGAACAAAGGACACCGACTAGAGGTTCAAAAGACTCTCACACTTTTAGTAATACAGTGTTGAAATGAGCAAAGGAATAGAATTGGGTTGATCATATTATAAAGAAAATCCTTCTGAAATTCCTTCAAAACCCTAAAGATCAATAGGTACCCTATAAACCCCTACAATTGAGGACAAATGTTCTTAAGGGGAGGATGATGTTATGCCTCAAAATTTTCACATTGTTTGTATCGTAGTAAACTAATGTGAGTCTGGGGAATCTATGAAACCCTTATAAGGCTAAATGAGGTATTAAACAAGTGTTAAACATGTATCAAAAGGTTTTGGGGTTAAATGAATCAAGGATATTATAACCTGCACTTTCGGGGTAAATCTAAGAGTGATCAATATGTTAATGAGGTCATGTTTTAAGATATTTGAATCATATAATATTAGTATGTTAAGTTTTGAAGTCAAGAAAGTTGTAAAACAAAAGTCAGCAAAAGTTATTGCAAGTTACATTCATATTTTTGCTGAAATTTATGTCTATTGTGACTGAGGGTTATTGTGAGCTAAGAGCAACACTTCTATGATGATGATGGTTGTTGTGAGCTTAGAGCAGCATGAATTAAATCTTCTGGGTGCTGTATAAGGTAAGTAAATACTTCCCTGGTTGTGCTTAAACTTTTACAAGTGTTGGATAAGTTGTTTGGATAATAAGAAGTACAAGGTAGCTGTGGAAGTTGATTGTTGCATTATTTGTGTTGTTGGGCTGAGATGATGTTAAAAATGATTAGTCCAAGTTATATATGTATTCTTGGTATTGTTATGATTGTGGTAAGGTAAGAAATACGGGTGAAGTGCTGCCGAAGTTTTTCGAAAAGGAGCTAGATGCTTGATATGTTACTAGTTGCCTTAGAGTTAAATTTGATATTGGGATTCTTGTTATTGTCCTTTTGTTGGAATATTTTGAGGCTATGTATAAGGCTCCTATGGTTGGAAATTAAAGGAAATAATTTTATTATGATGATGTTGTCGTTATTATGCTTGTCTATGTGTTGGTTGTGTAGATAATGGTACGAACTAAAAGAAATAATAGCCACAAGAATGTTTAAAAGTTGTTTGTGATATGGTAGCTCTTTGTTGGTGACTATTGTTGTTATTAGAGATGAATAAAAGCTGTGAAAATTGTATGAATATGTTTGTTAACTTGCAAGCTATGTTGTTAAGTTGTCGTTGAGGCAAAGAAAGGGGTAGAAGGGCTTAAAATCGTTGGTAACAGTTGTGTACATGATTTGTTGTGTAGAATTATGGACTGTTTGGATTGGAATTGTTTAAGCAAGAAGACAAAGTTATGTTAAGACACATTCATTCTTTCTTTTGGCATGATTATTGTAACCTCGTACCTCCAAACTAAGCCATGTTTGTGATTGACGAGTTTAGAAAATTAAGGCGGGGAGTTTAAAGTTGAAAAAACAGTTTCAGTTCTGCAATTCTAGTTTTACGCCTGAATTAGACGGACCGTAGAATTTGTTACGGACTGTCGAAATGGATCGTACAATTTGTTGTGCAAAATGATGAAAACCATAACTTATATGGACCGTATAAATTTATACGTCCCGTCCTTTTTAACCGTAACTTTCCCATCAACTTTGGAAGCCACTGGAAGTCTCACTTGGGTGACGATCCATTTATATGGACCATACAAAATTATACGGTCCATACCAGGACCGTAAAAAAAGTTACGGACCATAAAATATGACCGTAAAAGTCCCCAATGTCTGAACGGTACAAATACACAACTTAGTTCCAAAAACCAGTTTTCTTATTTTCCCAATCCCTAGAACGAAGTTCCTCTCTTCCCAACATTCTCTTACATCAAGGTAAGCCTTTATCATACAATTCTAAGTGATTCTACCATTATCCTCATGAACTCTAAGTAAAATTCATTGTTCTCAACCTAGGTGCAAATATGAACCCATCCCAAGGTTTCAAGGTTCATTCTTTGGATTTCTTTTTCAAAGTCCAGATTTTAATACAAGTATAGGAGCAAATAAGGTATGTAGAGCTTCTATCCACATGTGAGAATATTCACGTTCTTCCCCACGCCACGCTTTTCCATGAAGCATGAATTCTTCATAAGTTTAGGATTTTGTTCTATTATCATGATAACCCTAATACATGTAATATTATATGTTATGTGTATACTGTAATTCGTTAATTGTATTCATGATAGGTCATTACGCATGTCATGAACCTATCCGTAATCCATGAACGCATGCTTTGAATTCCATGAGTTCTTAAACACAAGTTATAATCATTATTACTTAGTTCCATGCAACTATACATGTTTTTACATTTTACACAAGCTATATTATATATTTATTTAAATGCTAAATATAGTCACAAATTATGTTTACAAGATATATTTAAGAAATTCATGGTCTTACAAGCCAATTATATTCAAGTACATGTTTTTGGAGTTTCACAGATTACCAAGAAGGCTCAGACAGCCTAAAACTATGTATGCCAACGTAGGATAAGGATTGCTTCGCCAAGAGGACGATACCTTCATATTACTCTTTTGTGGTATTATTGGATCCATCATGTCATGTTCATGTCTCGTATCCCGGTAAGGTATGAGATATCTTACTGATCGTGGAGAGATCATGCACCATGTTCACATGTGGTGGTTACATATTTGTTATACTAATGCTCTCCCCACAAATATACAATAATACAAATTTTATTCATGTTATCATACTCATGTCAGATTATCTCCATGTTCATGTTCAGTTTCAGTTTCATGTTCCTATTATATTATGTGCCTGCTTATTCTTTCAATTGCTTTACATATAGTACAATTCAAATGTACAACGTCCCTTTGCACAGCGCCTGAACATCACAGTACTTGTACTGAGTTTCAGGATGATGGATCTGCACGCTAGGACTTCACTCGTATCAGCTATTGGTAAGCCCCATCTCAATCGGGGTGTCAACTCTATTTATTTACATGTCATGATTATTAGTAGAGGTATGCCAAGGCCTTGTTTACAGCCAGACTTATGATTTAGAGGTTTCATAGACTAGACTAGTTAGCATGCCATGTCAGTATTATTTTTCACACTTATCATGTTTTATTCGGATATTTCCGCTATTACAGTTCAAACTATATTTTTAGTACAATGATTCACATGTTTTAAACCATTAACTTTTCATGTTTTTAATGCCCATGTTGATTAGCAAGCAATGTGGTTCGCTCCGTCACATGCAGACAGGCACCGAGTGTCGTGTTTTACCTAGGCCATGGTTTATTGGTTAAAAAACATAGTATCAAAGCACTAGTTTCAAGTGTCTTAGGGAGTCTATAAAATCGTGTCCAGTGGGGTCTCTTTTATGTATGTGAGGCGCCCATACATGTAAACAGTTGACCACCAAGACATCTAGAATTGTCTCACCTATTTCATATTCTAGATCATGCAATTAGAGCTATACCTTCAGGACATTCTTCTAACTCGTGCGTATTACGTATTTCAGAAAATGCTTGCTAAAAGGAAATCAGTTACAAGTAAGAGGGATGCAACTAATGCTGCTACTAAGAAAGATACTCAGGCTCATGGACCCAATTTGGGTACAACACCCCCACATGATGCTAGAGGGCCTAAGGAGGTTCGTATTCCAGTTTCGCTGCTCAGTTCCACTGACTCAGATAATAGGAGAGCTATTTAGCTACTCACCCAGATTGTGGCTACTCAAGCCCAATGTTAGGGAACAACTCCAAGTACATGGGCTAGTGGAGAGTCATCCAGTTTCAGGACTCATGAGTTTCTGCGTATGGACCCTCCGGTGTTCACAAGGTCTAGCAAGATAGAGGATTCACAAAATTTCACTGATGGGCTTTCGAAAATCTTTCGTGTTATGCATAGTACCGAGATAGAAGCAACAACATTAGGAGCTTATCAGTTGCAAGTTATTGCTAACATCTGGTATGAGTCATGGGAACAGTCCTGAGGGGAAGATGCACCTCCTGTAACTTGGGATGAGTTTGCTGATACTTTTATTGAACACTTTTGTCACGCCCCAAAACATGAGTTGGACGGACCATGATTTACATGCATCTACTGTGATCTTGTAATAGGGTAAATGACATAAATTGCTATGCAATTGAATATGAAACAATCCACTAACTCTGTCTATGATCTAAGCTTCTCTATAATAGGTACTCATAGAGAAGCTTAGATCATATAACTCCTATGAGGTCATGGTATATACATGTATATAATGCATGAATGATACTAAGACACTCTGAGTCTATTGGAGTGACATAAGGTCGTTGCACCTCCGATTAACATTATTGAACTAACATCATCAATATAACTTACTTTGAAGAATCAACAAGCTGTAAGATAAGATCACTATCATTATATAGAAGTAAAGAACATCAGCCTCTAACATATCTAAGAGTGGAGCCGTTATGGATATTGTTCATTTATGTTCGTTTCATTCTAATCATACAAAAAGAAGGAAGAGTAGCCTTAACAAACTGCTCTATGATGCTTTCTTTTTATCTACGAACCTTGGTAACATATGAGACTCGTAACAAAGAGAGTTGGATCATTATAGAGGACTTGATACGACACAAATAGTATCACACGGGGGAAACAACTTTGTAGAAGTAGAAGACTTGCAATACTTTATTCTTTGGAACTCACATTAAAGGAAGAAATCAAATGATAAGACTTTATGTCGCTGGATACGATAGGAATATACCTACTATTCTATGACCCGATTATGACACCTTCGGAGACCATTATCTAGTCTTGTGGACCACCTTACTTTGCATAGACTTTGACCGTCTGTGTCAATGTGGTTTATCTTAAAAGAAGCTCTATACCCCAAACATGTTTATCTAGAAGCTTACGACATATATCCTCTTACATTACACTCTATAACCCCTTACCGATCATCTGAACTATTAACTATATGATGGCTTGTTACCATACAACTGACATCATGTGAAATGAGCACCTGAGCATGAATAAGAGAATCACGATGCTTTACTTCTAAGAGCTCAAATAGGAAGGGAACATTTAATAGGACTTTATCTCGCTAAATGCGAGATGGACATATGCACTCTCTCTACTATAATCCTTATTGAGTTTTCCCCAAGCCTATAATCTAACTCCCTATGATGTCTTATCCTCAAGAAGGCTATAACGTGTATATCAATTTAGTTCACTTTATGTGACAATCTCTAAACCATTAACAATCACCTAAAAGCTATCATATAATTCATCTTCATTAGGACCTATAGCCATCGACAAACATCTGAAACTACTTACGTGATTCATCTTATCTTATACTCTACACCCCACAACATTTACTTAGACATTAGCCGTGAGATATCGTCTACATTAGGCAACATGGTGTAGTCCCGTACCTATCATACCTTAACCTTAGATTTATGATCCTCCAACTATTATCTAAGAGTCGTCTTATAGTCATTCTAAGCATAGTTATCCTAGACAACCTACTGTAACTTCTTCGTTTCTACTTATAGGCTATCACCTTCGTTAAAAGGTAAGGTTCCCATCTCATTGTAAACTAGTAGTCATGAACTAGTAATTCCTTTTCACTGGTTGCTACTAGTCACTAGAACAGACAATAACTATCAACATACAAGGCTCCCCTTTTGTCAACAACTAGTCATCACACTACGGGTTCTTTTAAGGGTTCCACTATAGTTCATACTTACTCTAGCATAGGAAATATGGCTACTAATACACTTATGAAACCCAACGCTATTGGGACATCTATGAAGCTATTAAACATATGAGTGGAGCAACTCTTACTAACCATCCCTATGCTATTGGGAGTCTCACGAGGGAGCGGCTGTGGCTCGTATACACTTTCTAAGAAGATTACAAGACTTCTAATAGATAAATGATACTCGTATTATGGAGGAGGCACCAAATAGGGAGTAAATGAAACTATGAAATGCATATGTAAATCACCTCTAGAATTCTATTTTGGAATCATACTCTATAGGTTACTAGTGTGGTCCCACCTAAGGGGGAAAATCTATCCTCTTCGCAACAACTCGTAACTTAATTTATGAGACGTATGCTTGAGTAACGACTAGCTGTAAGCACATAACATCTCTTTTTTTTTCACTTTGTGTGCTAGAAATGTCATCATCCTTAAGGGGAATTCCAATCCCACCATAGCAACTGGAAACTCGAGTCTTGGGAGTAAACGCTTGAATAACAATGATTACAGGCACACAACTTTACTTAAGAGATTCATGACACTTGCAACATGGAACTACTACACTTGGACGCTCTAAATTTCATGGTTTACATAAGAAGCAAATGTCGTATATCGTGCCATTGTGGCGAGTTAAGAAAATTGCCTTATGTACGTTTAACTTCTGCCCTCGGATACCAATGAAGAACTCATACTCCTTTTACCATCAACTACAATAAGGAAACAATACTACTGTTAACAACCAAAAACATAAGAACTAACCGGCGAATGATAAACTAAGTTATACAAGCTGCTATAACATATATCTTCACCTAACTCCCTTCCAATCCTTGAAACTTCATAAATCAACATATAAACACATACATAAACATCTCCATCCCCTTCATATAACAAAACACTCCAAATTTACCACCAAATTAGTCCCAACACACTATATAACACAACTAACACTTCAACCACTTTATCTAGTCATTCAACTTACAACAATCTTCTAAGCATATTTAAATCATCAAACTAACTTATATACAACATGCTAATACTTCCAGCACCTGCACACACCAAAAAAATCTCAATATGCTATACCACACAACTAGTAACTCAACTACATCAATCAATCTCAACTTATAAACTAGCTAATGAGCGACAAACTCATTTTACAAGCATTTCTACAGGATTATACAAGACTATCTCCTTTCTACTCCTTGTAACACCATAAACAATACATAACTATAATTATATGAATCTCCCACAACTTAATATGATAGGAACAACCCTACATACTATGAAATCAGTCCTAACATGTTATACAACATCACTAGCAACACAACTATATCAATCAACCATCAATGGCAAGTTCATCTTACAATCAAATGGGAAACATCTCCCCAATTTCTTCTATATCCCACTAGCTCAATTTACAACAACAACAACAACACAATCCGACCACTATATGTACAACAAATACAACCCCAAAACTACATAACAAGTCCACCAGCTCATTTATAACTTCAGCCATCAACCCATGAACTTGTAGCAACTCAAACACATCTAAAGCTTAAACTAACTCATACATATGAAGTAGAAGGAGGGACTTACCTTGCTGTCCAATTTCTTGATTTTTCTCTACTTGCTGCCCTTTAAATTTCTCCCAAATAACTTAACCTTGGAGGAGAGGGACTGCTTTATGCTGTTTGGTTTAAAAATATATTAAGATTTTAGGAGAGAAGAAAAACCACATAAAAATAGTTCCACACCATGGGAGGGGAATGAAACTTGAAGTTTGGCCACCAAGAACCCTAAGAGAAAGAAGGGTGATTGTTTTGGGTTGGGAAAGAGAGATAGAGAGTTGTGAATCTATTTTGGTGATAACGATATGTATAAAATGGCCAGAATTTGGCCTTAAAAGGACCTTTAGTAGAACTCCCTTGCCCCTTAATGGGCCTCCCTTTATGGATCAGATTTTGCCACACTAGCCCCTTTAATTTGCGCCTCTCAGTTTAAGTAGGTGGGTCACCTACTTGTCACTTACATAGGCTAGAAGGTTACTAATTATATCTAAACATGTGTGTCATCCCCATTTAGTACGTAGGACATGAAACAAGTAGGAAATATAAGCAAATAGGACATGCAAGCAAGTAGGATGTATGAGCAAATAGCTCAAGTAAGTAGGATGAATAAATAATAGCTCAAGCATATATGACATCTAAGATAGTAGGTGAAACACAAAGGTGAAACTAGTAGGTCATCTACCTTTGTCCGACATCTTATTTGTTTATGAATCTCATTTACTTTAACTAGGCTTAACCTAATACATACACTTGGACACTATAACCTCATTCTTCCATATTCAAGTAACTTCGTCAACTTCAACTTAGTCGTAGACATGATAAAAAGTATGAGGTGTTACAACTTTCTGCCAATAGAGGTCAGGGAGGCAAATGCCATAGAATTTGAAAAGCTCAAGTAGAATGGAAAAAGTGTGAATGACTACTATCTTCACTTTGTTTCTTTGGAAAAGTATGCTCCATATATGGTTCTAGATAAGAGGACTAGAGTTAAGCATTTTTTGTATGGTCTTGATCCCCAGTTGTTCGATGATGCTAATATTTCTTCTCAGAACAAGGAAACGATTATTACCAAGATGGTAACCTTTATACAAGGTAATGAGAGTAGAATAAAGGAAGAGAAAGCATTACAGACAGAGAAGGACAAGGAGTTAAATAAGAGAGCCAAGTCTTCAGGTCACTTTAGTCATGGGGAGGTAGAGGCAGAATGTTCTTTAAAAATAGGTTATCAAGACCCGCTCTATCTTCAGCCAGTGCCCTAGCTCCAAAGTCCAGGAATGATTATAAAATACATAACTTCGGGGCATCAGGCTCTCAGTCACATCGTAGTGTGGGTCATAGTACCTTTAGTAATCCAGTTTGTGGTAAGTATAGTAAGAGACACCCAAGGGAGTGTCGCCTGGTTATGGATGTCTGTTGTGGGTGTGGTCAATGAGGTCACTTTCAGAGAGACTGCCCATCAGTGAGGTAGGGTACGAGAGGTAATGTGGCTTAGTCTAAAAATTCAGTAGTTCTTCGTAATTCTCAAGCCCAATCAGGGTGTGGTCTAGCTAAGTTGGTAACACAGGTGGAGGCCCAAACCACTTCTATGCACTATGAAGTCATTATGATATAGAGGTCGATGCAAATATGATCATATGTATATTAACCCTTTTCACTTTTGACATTTATGTCCTTATGGATCCTAGATCCACTCTATCATATGTAACCCTATCTATTGCTAAAATTTTTGGAATAGAACTAGAAAAGTTGCATGAACCCTTTGAAGTATCCACTCCACTTGGAGAGTCCTTTATAGCTAGACGAGTTTATAGGGGTTGCCCAGTTAAAGTCTATCACTGCATTACAGTAGCCGATTTGGTAGAGTTAGAAATGGTGGACATTGTTGTAATCATGGGCATGGATTGGTTGACTTCATGTTATACCATAGTAGGATGTAGAACCAAAATTGTCAGTTTTTGATTTCTCGGTAAACCAGTCATAGAATGGAAGAGTGATGTAGTAGCATCCACATGTATGTTTATTTCCTATATTAAAGCAAGAAATATGATATCCAAAGGGTATATTTACCATCTAGTTTGGGTTAGGGATGCAAATACCTAGACCCCGACTCTCCAGTCCATACTAGTTGTCAATGAGTTTCTAGAAGTCTTTCTAGAAGATCTTTTCGGAGTTCCTCCCGATCGGGAGATTGACTTTGGAATTGATTTACTTCTCGACAACTAAGCTGATATCTATACAGAATGGCTCCAGTAGAGTTAAGAGAATTAAAAGCCCTATTGGAATACCTTCTTGATAATGGGTTTATTAGGCCAAGTGTCTCATCTTGGGGTGCACCTGTCTTGTTTGTTCAAAAGAAGGATGGATCCTTTCGTATGTGCATTGACTTTCACCAGTTGAACAAGGTCACTATTAAGAACACGTATCCTCTCCCTGGAATCGATGACTTATTCGATCAATGGCAGGGTGCCCAATGTTATTCAAAGATTGACCTAAGATCAGGGTACCATCAACTTAAGGTTAAGGAAGTTGACATTCCGAAAACCGCTTTTCGAATTTTCTATTATCATTTTGAATTTTGTGTCATGTCGTTCGGATTGACGAATGCACCAGCTGCTTTCATAGATCTTACGAACATGGTATTCAAGCCTTATCTCGACCTTTTTATCATTATCGTTATTGATGACATTCTAGTCTATTCCCATAGTGAGGTTGATTATGTAAAATATCTCAGAATAGTATTGTGGACACTTCAGGACCGCAAGATCTACGTGAAATTTTCCAAGTGTGAATTCTGGCTAGCATTCTTAGGCAATGTAATTTCAGGCGAAGGCGTCCAAATTAATTTTCAGAAAATAGACGCTGTAAAGAATTGGCCCAGACCCACTTCTGCTATAGAGATACGGAGTTTCTTGGGTCTGGCAGGATATTACAAGCACTTTATAGAAGGTTTCTCTTCCATATTAGCTCCATTGACTAGGTTGACTCCAAAGAAAGTCAAATTTTAGTGGTCAGATGCCTATGAGTGTAGTTTTGATAAATTAAAAACAAGGTTGACATCTGCTCCAGTGTTAATATTGCTAGAGGGAACCAAGGGGTTCGTAGTATATTGTGATGCATCAGGCATTAGTCTCAGATGTATTTTAATGCAACATGGTAAATTTATAGCTTATGCATCCAAACAACTTAAGCCGCATGAAAAGAACTATCCGACTCATGAGTTAGAATTGGCAGCCATAATTTTTGCCCTCAAGATATGGCATAACTATTTGTATGGAGTTCACATTGACATTTGCACAGATCACAAGAGCCTTCAGTATATTTTCAAGCAGCGGGAGTTGAATCTTAGGTAGAAGAGATGGCTGGAATTGATAAAAGATTATGATATGGATGTTCTCCATCAGCTGGGGAAAGTGAATGTGGTAGCTGATACTCTTTGTCGGCGATCCATGGGAAGCTTAGATCATGTTGAAGAAGAAAAGAGAAACATGACGAAGGAAATTCACTGACTATCCAGTCTAGGAGTTCGACTCATGGACTTCGAAAATGGCGGTGTTGTTGTCCAGAACAAGTATGAATCCTTCTTAGTAGCTAAGATGAAGGATAAATAGTTTAATAATCCCTACTTATTGTAGTTGAAAGAGGGTATTCACAAGCATAAGACTACGAATTTTGAACATGGGGGAGATGATAGAACTTTAAGGTACCAAGACAGGTTATGTGTTCCAGATGTGGACATACTCTGAGAGTGAATCATGGTAGAAACGCATGATTCCAGGTATTCTATAAAGATGTATCATGATCTTAAAGATATTCATTGGTGGAACAATATGAAGAGGAATGTGGCAAATTTCGTAGCCAAGTGTTCGAACTATCAGCAGGTGAAAGTCGAGCACTAGAGGCCTGGTGGGTTGGCTCAGAATATTGATATTCCTATTGGGAAATGGGAGATGATAAACATGGACTTCATACAGGTCTACCTCTCTCATCCTAAAGACATAATTCGATTTGGGTAATTGTGGATCGACTTAATAAACCAACACACTTTTTTCCAGTCAAGACCACATATTCAATAGAAGATTATGCTAAGTTATATATCCGAGAAATTATCAGGCTTCATGGGACCCCAATGTTCATTATTTTGGATCGTGGTGCTTAGTTCATAGCGCACTTTTGGAAGTCTTTTAAGAAAGGATTAGGTACGAAGGTGAACCTCATCACAACTTTTTATCCTCAGACAAATGTCCAGTTAGAGTGTACTATTCAGACCCTTGAGGATATGTTGAGGGAATGTGTTCTCGTTTTAAAGGTAGTTGGGATGACCATTTGCCTCTTATTGAATTTTCTTATAATAACAGTTACTATGATTGTATCCAGATGGCACCATTTGAAGCTCTATTGGGTGAAAGTGTAGATTGCCAATCGGTTGGTGCAAAGTTGGTGGAGTAGAATTGTTAGGACCAGACTTGGTCCATCAAGCTATCTAAAAAGTCAAGTTAATTCAGGAGCATTTGAAAATGGCTCAGAGTCTCCAAAATTCTTATTCGGATGTGAGACATAGATACTTGGAGTTTAAGGTTGATGATTGGGTGTTTATGAAAGTTTCACCTATGAAAGGTGTCATGAGGTTTCGAAAGAAATGGAAGCTCATCCCCAAATATATTGGACCATATAGAATTCTGAGAAGAATTGGCCAAATGGATTACGTGCTTGAATTGCCATAATATTTAATTGTTGTACACCCAGTGTTTCATGTATTCATGTAGGGAAATGTGTGGTAGACCCGTCATTGGTTGTCCGTACCGAATCCATTACAGTTAAGGATGGCCTGACCTATGAAGAGGTCCCTATGGCAATTTTGGATAGTCAGATTCGCAAGTTGAGAACTAAGGAAGTTGCCTTAGTGAAAGTATTATCGAGGAGTTAGAACATTGAAGAGGCTACATGGGAAATCGAAGAGGACATAAAGTCCAGATATCCATATTTATCTAAAGAGAAAGCAGAACACGTCAAAGGTAAACACTTTTAGTATTCATGTCATGTCCCTTGTGTATCCATGTCTCATGTTTCACGTTCATGTATTAAATACTCATGTTCTATGTTTCCATGTTCATGTTTTCATGTAATCATATCAGTTCAGTCCCCTTATTTCATGTCACATTTCTTCACGTTCATGTACTCATGCCATGTCCAGTCTAATTCTTAACGATGACCCATCATTCGAAGACAAATGATCCTAAGGGGGAGAATTATAACACCTCGTACATCCAAACTAAGCCTGTTTATGATTGATGAGTTTTGGAAATCAAGACGGGGAGTTTAAAGTTGAAAAACCAGTTTCAGTTCTGTAATTTTAGTTTTACACTTGAATTATACAGACCGTAGAATTTGTTATGGACCATCGAAATGCACCGTACAATTTGTTATGGAAAATGACGAAACACAGTAACTTATACGGCCCATACTTTTTAACCGTAATATTCCCCTCAACTTTGGAAGCCACTGAAAAGTCTCACTTGGGTAACGATCCATACAAAATTATATGGTCCATACCCAGACCGTAGAAAAAGTTACGGACCATAAAATACGATCGTAAAAGTCCCCGATGACTGAACTGTATAATACGTAACTTAGTTCCAAAATTCAGTTTTCTTATTTTCCCAAGCCCTAGAACAAAGTTCCTCTCTTCCCAACCTTCTCCTACATCATGGTAAGTCTTTATCATGCAATTCTAAGTGATTCTAACATTATCCTCATGAACTCTAAGTAAAATTCATTGTTCTTAACCTAGGGTTTTCAAGATAAACCCATCCCAATGTTTCAAGGTTCAAGCTTGGGGTTTCTTCTCCAAAGTCCAGATTTTTAATAGAGGTATTAGAGGAAATAAGGTATGTAGAGCTTATATACGTATGGGAATATCCATGTTCTTCCCCACACCATGCTTTTCCATGAAGCACGATTTTTTCATAAGTTTAGGGTTTTGTTCTATTATCACGATAACCCTAATACATGTAATATTATACGTCATGTCTATACTATAATTTGTCGATTGTATTCATAATAGGTCATTTTGATTGTCATGAACCTGTCCGTAAACCATGAACGTATGCTTTGAATTCCATGAGTTCTTAGACATAAGTTATAATCATTATTACTCAGTTCCGTGAAGTTATACATGTTTTCATGTTTTACACTAGTTATATTATATATTTATTTACATGTTAAATTATAATCACAAATAATGTTTACAAGTTATATTTATAAAATTTATGTGCTTAAAAGCCAACTATATTCAAGTACATATTTTGGGAGTTGCACATATTATCAGGAAGACTTAGATAGTCTGAAACTACATATGCCAACGTAGGATAAGGATCACTCTGCCCATAGGATGATACCTTCATGTTATCCCTTTGTGGGATTATTGGATCCATCATATCATGTTCATATCTCATACCTCGATAAGGTACGAGATGTCTTAGCTGATCGGGCATAGATCAAATGCCACATTCACACATGGTGGTTACTTGTCGGTTATACTAATGCTCTCCCCAAAAATATACAGATATACAACAATACATATTTTATGGATGTTATCATACTCATGTCAGATTATCTCCATGTTCATGTTCAGTTTCAGTTTCATGTTCTTATTATATTCTGTACTTGCTTATTCTTTCAATTTCTTTACATACAGTACAATTCAAATGTACTAACATTCCTTTGCCCGGGACCTGAAAATCACGGTACATGTACTGAGTTTCAGGATAATGAATCTGTATGATAGGACTTCACTCGTATCAGCTATTGGCAAGCTCCATCTCAATCGGGGTGTCAACTCTATTTATTTACATGTCATGATTATTAGTAGAGGAATGCCAAGGTCTTGTCATGGTAAATAGTTTTATAGTCAGACTCATGATTCAGATGTTTCATAGACTAGACTAGTTACCATGTCATGTTAGTATTATTTTTTAGACTTATCATGGTTTATTAGGATATTTCCGCTATTACAGTTCAGACTATATTTTTAGTACTATGATTCATATGATTTAAAACATTATATTTTCATATTTTTGATGCCCATGTTTATTAGCTAGCCATGTGGTTTGCTCGGTTACATGCAGTCAGGCATCGAGTGTTGTGTTTCGCCCAGGCTATGGTTTGGGGCATTATAGTTCCAATGAACGATATTCATAAATGTCTCTATTCATAGAAGCTAGAAGCCTATGTTGATGGCTTCCATGGTATTGTTGATTAATATCACTTTATTCATTGCTTCTCATTGAAACGTATGTTGACGATGTTGATTCCATAGTGATAATCGGTGGTGTAATGACCTTACGTTACTTTAATAATTTTATGATGTCTTTTCATGTATTGATCATATATATAAGTGATAATTTCTGCGTATTAATGCTTTGCATTATTTTGATGATTTGACAAACATATAAAAAGTGAACCAGTTCCACTAACAGATGGACCATTTTCGCCCAATGCAAATCAACTCTATAGCAGTAAAGCTACTGACATAATGGCAGTATCACAAAACTGCTGCAGAGCTGCTGCAGGCATTCCATTGGGCCAAAGGTTTAAGGTTTATCACTTACTCACATCTCTCATATTTATACATCACGTTAAGGAGTGAAAACCTAACCTAGGAAAAATCAAAATTGCTCTTTCTGTTGGCAACAAGCCATCAAGGTCATCACAACTTCAGAGCAGAACAAGACGACAACAAATCATGGACCAGTTCCTAAACATATGAAGATGTCTAAGTCCTAGGTTTGTTGAGTTCTTGTTTTGTAGTTCTTAAACTTGTAAACCTACTTTTCTCTTAAGAAACATGTTATAGGTAAATTAGTTTTGAATCTATGAGTTATAAACTTGGTTTGAGTTAAACAAGTTGTGCTTGTACAATAAAGTTATTGTTAAGCTCTCGCAATAGAGTTGTTCTGAGTAAGAGAGGTCAGCAGGTTCGCTTGTCTAGAGTTTGTCAAGGGATGTTTTTACAATAGTGTTATTATAAGGGCCAGGGATTAAAAGTTTAATTCCTAGATTACAATAGTTTGTAATCTAAACATTGCCAGTCATATTGGAGTTTTGGAAATCCTACTGAGGTAGGTCATGATTTTTAATCCCTTGAGTAAGGAGTTTTCTACATAAATATCTTGTAATATTTACTTGTATCTTTACTCTGCAAAACAGAAAAGAACCTGGTTCTCGATTGTATTTGGTGGACTCACACGTTACATCAATTGGTATCAGATCAGGTTCTTTCTAAAAGCTTAATACCTAGAAATGATTCCTCTAAATAGCCGGTCCACCAAGTTTAGAGGAAGATAAATATACCACAAGACCATTAAGATTCAGTGGGAACTACTATGGATGGTGGAAAACTAAAATGCATGACTTCATTATGGATGAGGATTTTGGGTTGTGGGATGTCATCTGTGATGGTCCTCATGTCCCCATGAACACAAATCTGGATGATCTTACCACAACACCAAAATCAAGGAAGGAGTACAACGATGCAGACAAAAAGTCTATTGAAAAGAACTTCAAGGCAAAGAAGATCCTTGTTTGTGGTATCAAACCAGATAAGTACAATCGTATCTCAGTTTGTCAAAATGCAAAGGAGATCTAGGAAGCTCTTCAAACTGATCATTAGGGGACTAGTCAAGTGAAACAATAAAAAATAGACATGCTCACCACTGAGTATGAACTCTTCAAAATGAAGGACGACGAGTCTATTCAGGATATGCACACCAGGTTCACCTCTATAATGAATGAAATTTATTCTCTTAGTGAAGTGATCAAGACCAACAAACTGGTTCGAAAACTACTAAGTGTTTTGCCTACTTCTTGGAAAAGCAAAGTCAATGCCATCTTTGAGCTGAAGGGTCTGAAAAAAACGTCTATTGATGAACTCATTGCAAATCGCAAAACCTTTGAGTAGAAAAGGAAAAAATATGATGCAAGAAGAGAACCCAGGAAAGAAAAGAGCATGATCCTCAAGGCAAATAAAAGTGACTCAAGTAGTGATGAGTCAGACATGGCTTACGTCACCCGGAGATTTCAAAGGATGGTCAAAAAGAATGGTGGGTTCCCAAGGAAAGAAAGCACGAGCGAAAATCTTAGAGGGTATGACTATTATCATAAGTGCGGAAATCTTGGACATTTTACCAAGAAATATCCTCTTCACAAGCAGGACTTGCACAAGAACAACTCTGAGAAAGGTTGAAAGAAGAATCGGGTCCCTGAGAAATTCAAAAGAAAAGATGCAATTGACAACGTAGTGAAGAAAGCTTTGGCTACCTGGGGAGACTCATCCAGAGAATCTCAAGATGAAGGTAATCAAGAAGAGACATCTACGATGTCCATTTATGACGTACCTTTAACACATGACTCAATTTTTGCATTCATGCCTAGATCAGATGTTGAGGATGACAAAGAGGCTAAAATAAGAGGAAGTAACCAGAAATGGTTTATGGACAGTGGCTGCTCAAAGCATATGACTAAAAGAATGGAGGATTTTCTCTCACTTAAAGCTTTTCAAGGAGGGAGTGTGTCCTTTGGAAATGGAAAAAAGGGATGCATTCTTGGCGTGAGCAAAATTGGAAAGACACTCTCTCATGCAATCGAGAATGTGTACTATGTGGATGGATTGAAGTAAGAATTTCTAAGTGTTTCACAAATTTTTGACAAAGGAATGAATTTAAATTCACTTCGACGGCATGCACTATCACAAACATATAATATGGCGAAGTTGTCCTAGTAGCGAAAAGATTCAAAAACATTTATGTTCTGATTTTGAGTCTTTAAATGAGAATGATCTAACCTGTCTCAGTGCCCGAGAGGATAATACTGACCTATGGCATAGACGTCTTGGACATGCTAGATTTTCTCTTCTCAATAAGATAGTGACAAAGGACCTGGTTCGTGGATTACCAAAAACCAAGTTCTCCGATCACAAGATGTGTGATGCATGTGTAAAAGAAAAAAAGGTCAGGTCCTCATTTAAACCAAAGAAAGATGCAAGAACTTATAAGCCACTTGATCTTCTTCATATGGATCTATGTGGTCCAATGAGTATCCCAAGTACAGGAGGAAAGAAGTACATTTTTGTCATTGTTGATGACTATTCCAAGTTCACATGGACAATGTTTCTAAAATTGAAAGATGAAATATTTCTCATATTTGTGGCATTTGTGAAACAAATTCAGGTCAAGATGGGAATAAAATTGTGAGCATTCTGTCTGATCATGGAACCAAATTTGAAAATGCAAAGTTTGATAAATTTTGTGCTGAAAATGACATAAGCCACAACTTCTCTACAACAAGAACACCTCAATAAAATGATGTGGTGGAAAGGAAAAATAGAACTCTTGAAGATATAGCTAGAACCATGCTTATAGCCAGTGGTGTATCTACGAGTTTCTTGGCTAAAGCTCTCAACACTGCATGTCATGCGATAAATTGATGCATGATCAGGCCGTTTCTTGAGAAATCCCCATATGAACTATTGAATGGAAGAAAGCCCAAGATGACCTATCTACGAGCCTTCGGATGTAAATACTTTATTCATAACAATGGTAAGGAGGCTCTAGGAAAATTTGATGCTAGAAGTGATGAGGGCATCTTTATTGGATACTCATCTCACAGCAAGGCATACAAAATGTTTAATAAAAGAACATAGTGTGTTGAAGAGAGTGCTGTATGATTTTTGATGTGTCAAATGTGCTTGGTGAAATAGGGAAGCAAGATGATAAAGTTGAAGATTGAGAGTTCTCTAAGGTTCCTGACAAGGCTATTGAAATCTCCAACATCAAGACATATATGATGGGTAAAGTAATGAAAGAAGATGACACACAAGAACCTGGTGCCTCCATAATTTCACATGAAGCTGAATGTCAAGTTACTGACATTATATCAGGTACTCATGGATCAAGCCAGATTAGTAATGAAAATTTGCCTACTACTGAGAAGAATGTAAGAGTGCAATAAGAGGAACCAGGTTCACCGACTCAAGAAAGTGATCAAGCTGAATTACGAGTGTCAAACTGGAAACACAAGGGATCTCACCCTTTGCGAAATGTGATTACTTCTCTGAAGTCTGGAATTCAAACTAGGTCTATGGCAAGAAACATGTTTACATGCTATGCATTCCTGTCTCTAATAGAGCTTAAAAATATCAAAGAAGCCCTGAAGGATGCTGATTGGATTGAAACCATACAAGAAGAACTCCATCAGTTTGAACAACATAAAGTATGGCACTTTGTACCTAGGCCTTTAAACAGAACCATCATAGGTACCAAATGGGTATTTCACAACAAGCTTGATGAATTTGGTAACACCTAGAAACAAAGCAAGACTGGTGGTTTAGAGATACAATCAAGAAGAAAGAATTGATTATGTTGTGACTTTTGCATCAGTTGCTAAAATGGAGGCAATCAGAATACTCATTGAATTTGCATCGCACATGTATTTAAAATTGTTCCAGATGGATGTAAAGAGTGCCTTTTTAAATGGTTACCTGAAAAAAGAGGGTTTAGTCAAGCAACCTCCTGGTTTTAGAGATCATGAACATTCAGAGCATGTGTACAATCTTGACAAAGCTTTGTATAGGTTGAAAAAGCTCCCAGAGCTTGGTATGAAAGGTTGTCAAAATGTATCCTTGAAAATGATTTTGAAAGAGGGAAAATTGACAACTCTCTCTTTTTTGAAGAAGAAGAAGGAATCTGCTGATTGTCCACGTATATGTTGATGACATCATTTTTGGTACCATACATGATTTATTGTGTGAGGAGTTTTCAAAGCTCATGGGAAGTGAGTTTGCAAAGAGCATGATGGGAGAGCTAAACTTCTTTCTCGGGTTACAAGTGAAAAAACCTCAAAAGGGACCATGATCAATCAACAAAAATATATCAAGAAACTATTGAAGATGCTTGAAATGGAAAATGCTAAGGTCATAGATACTCTTATTACTACTGTAACGAGACTGGATGCCGATGAACCTGTTGCTCTTGTAAACAAAACTATGTACATGGGTATCATTGGATCCCTACTTTATCTTACAACAAGCAGACCCAAAATTATGTATAGCATTGGCGCGTGTGCTAGATTTCAATCATGTTCAAAGGAATCACATCTCAAGACAACTAAGAGAATTTTGAGATATCATAAAGGAATTCCAGAATTGGTCCTCTTCTATCCTACAAGCGATAATTTTGATTTGGTTGGCTATGCTGATGCCAACTATGCTGGCTACTTGGTGGCTAGAAAAAACACCTCTGATATGGCTCACTTTCTTGGTTATTGTATAATCTCTTGGGGAACAAAAAAATAAAACTCTGTAGCTATCTCCACTATTGAAGTGGAGTATGTAGCAGCTGCCTCTTGTTGTGCTCAACTGCTTTGGATTAATCAACAACTTGAGGATTTTAGAGTGGTTATCGAGTGTGTACGCTTGATGTGTGATAATATTAGTGTTTTGAACGTGGAAAAACTCAGTGCAACACAAGAGGACTAAACACATAGATGTCAGGCACCACTTCCTAAGGGATAATATTGAAAATGGGGTGATTTGTATGAAGTTCTGTAAAAATGAGGATCACGTAGCTGGCATATTCACAAAGGCATTAAGCAGAGAGCATTTTGAAAAAAATCAACTTGAGCTGGGATTGCTTAAGATGAACTAATAACTCTCTTCTAAAATTATCCATGATAGGTTGTGATCATAGGACATGTATATGATTGGAAATCTATTTATGAAAATGACTAACTCAGTTTCATACTGTTACAGGTATACACATATGGCGATCTTAAGACATTACAGGGATAAGCAAGGTTACACTATATAAAGATGTTGCCCAATCTCTCTTAAGACTTTTGAGGAATCTGGTTGCTCAAACGGAGGTTAGTATTCTAATTTGTGCCTTCACTTTTGAACTTGCAAAGTGTGCCATGTCATTATACCTCTCCCATCCAAACTTTCATGGATGAATCTTCTATTATGACGCATCACATCTTCCTTTTCACTTTACCAAAACATTTAATTTTTCTCAACCAAATTCATTTCTCTCCTCTAAACCATCACTCTTCCAGTTCCTCCATCACCAAGCCAAAATCTCCAAGTCTCACTAATATTCTCCTTTTCCTTTACCATGTCTCAAAATGAATCCAAATCTCAGCCCGAGTCTACCTCTCTATCCAATTCTACCTCAATATTTCCTTATTTTCCCCCAGTTACTGCAATGCCTCCTGATTTAAATCTTACTCTTTCATCAAATCTGAACCTACGCCCTCTTCAAGTCCTCCCAAACTTACTTATCCATATATATCTTCTACACCTGCTACTCCATATAGATGCAAAAGTCCAACTCCTTAAATGTTTGTCTCAAAACCTAACACCTTTGTTTCTAAAGAAGTCTCCTCTCTAAAAGACAACATTGACACTATGTCAACGTTCACCTTCTCCGGTGACACTGAGGATGTTGAAGAAAAATACAAAGAACTTGAGTTTACTAGTCAGAGGTTGGTTGTTCAAAGCATAAATACTGTTGGATCTAGAGATACTGACACTCCAATTGTTCATCCCTCTGATACGACAATATATTCAAGGGAATTGGTCATAGAAACACAAAGGGAAAAGGACAAAGAAAATGCTATTAGATAAGGTAACTATGGTCTTTCAATAAATCCTGAGATTAGTGAGTCAGAAAAAGGATTCTCTGAACCCTCTGTCATAGGCATAGTTGAAGAAAAC
Organism: Anisodus acutangulus; assembly: GCA_029783415.1. NCBI lineage: Eukaryota > Viridiplantae > Streptophyta > Magnoliopsida > Solanales > Solanaceae > Anisodus > Anisodus acutangulus. The sequence continues at coordinate 18,592,753 of CM056504.1, read as the reverse complement.
CATCCTGAAGGGAATGAAGGAGGTTCTGCCATTTTAGGGTGTATGGATGAGGTTGTGGGTAGTTTTCTTGATGCAATTTCTCTACTGAAAGAGAGAGGAACTTGTGAAAGACCTGGTGCTCATATTTTGAGTGAAGATCTGTCGCCCCCTAAGAAGGATAAGTCACATGACTCTCCTCCAATTATAGTGTCTACAATGTCTATAGGAGAGATCTGTGCAAATGAATCACGGCATGCATAACCCCATCTACTGATATAGATGATGACCAAGGGGGCCACTGACTAGAGGGAACATTAAGGCTCAAATGGACTCTTCTTCAAAAGAAAACAAGGAAAAAATTTTAAAGCGAAAAATGTTATTGACTAGAAAAGTTGATGATAAAGAGGTCTCACCCACTAAAGTAGTAGAGCTTGATAGTGGCGAGCATGAAACCGGAGTGTAAGAAACTCCACTCGTGAAGAAGAGTTCTAGGAAAGCTCTCCTGGGAAAGGATAAAGATGTTGAACCTAGGGAAACTGGTACTGGAGATAGGGGGTCCAGGGACAAGAAGGTAAGTCCTCTCTCCGCCAACAAAAGAAAGCTTATTTATGATGAGGAACATGAATCCTATTCAAAGAAGAAAAAAGAAGAGTTTACTGAGTTCGAAAGGAAAGAGATTTTCATATCTCAGATGGTCTTAAAAGGCCAAGTTTTTGAATCTAAGATCGCAACACAACCATACATGAAAGAAGTGATTGAAATGGTGGAAACCCAAGAGTGGAGTCATTTATTTCAGCCCTCTGTATCAGTGCTATTTGAAGCTAAACTCTCTGAGTTTTATGGCTCTTTGCTGGTCACTGATAAGGGTACAACTTTGCTTGGCACCAAATTCACTCTAGATCAAGCAACACTTCGGAAAATTTTGGAAGTCCCAACTAAAGTGGTGTCCACTGTATTTGAAAGATCAGCCTCCAAAGATTTCTTTAAAATGATTGCTAAACAGAGAGGAAACCTGAAGGGGGAGCGGGCCTTCAAAAAATAGATGAATCCTGAATTTCAGCTTTTGTTTGAATTGGTTAACAAAGTCTTGTTACCCCGCTCTGAGAGAAGGTCAATGACTGTTATTCCTGATCAGTTTTTGATGGAAATTTTGCTTCCTTCACTCCAGACAACCTTCCTGCTCTGATGGTACAACACATCATGAAAATAGATGGGAAACATAGGTTAGGCTATGGTTTTCTCCTCACCAGGGTACTTCAACACTTTGGGATAAAGGCTCACAAAGAGACAATGGAAACAAAGAAGCAGAGGTTTACCATGACTACTCTTGAGGATAATGAATGTATGCCTAAACAGGGTAGAGTTGGGAGTAATTCTATGATCTTCAATCTAATTGAAACCCAAGAACAAGCAGCTGCAGAAGTCACCAAGTTGACTACATTTCTTACTCAAAGGGACTATGAGTTTGCTATTTTAAAAATGGAGATTCACCAGAAGTCACATCAATAGGATGGACTAGGTGCCTATGAGGTACTAAGGACTGAGAATACTCAACTTCATGTTGAAGTCGCTGATTTGAGTGTATATGTGAAGAACCTGACTACTGATCTCCTAGCCAGACTCTGAGCAGTCTTTGTCCATATTTCCTCCTTCAAGCCCCTTATTCCTTTCTCCTAGCCCTTCTCATTTCCTATCCAGTTTTTTATTGGGTTATAATCTGACATTGACACTGCTTACTTGTTATAATTCCTGGTACTTATATTTATACCCTGTTTTTCTTGTGTATTAACTTGGGAGATATTTGTTATATTATGCAACTGTGTTTATCACTATTTATCTTTTTTCTACCTATGTTGATGTTGCCTTCATGGCCATGAGTTAACATTATCTTTATGCATCTTCCTCGTGTTATTGCTTTACTCTTTTTTATGATGTCAAAGGGGCGAAGTTTTGGCTGAAGTGGAGCTTTGGGTTAGTGGAATCCGAGTCGCAGGAGGAACTTGAATGTAAAGTTTGTCATCATTAAAATGAGGGAAATTGATAATGCCTGTGTATGATGCATTGCATTGTTTTGATGATTTGCCAAACATGTAGAAAGAGAACCAATTCCGCTAATGGATGGACTAGTTTCGCCCAATGCAAGTCAACTCTGCAGCTGTAAAGTTGCTGACACAATGGCAGTGTCCTAGTCGCAACACTGCTGTAGAGCTGATGTGGGAGATGTGAGGAAGTGACAAACCTTAAACCTTTGTCACTTCCTCACATCTCTCATATATATATATATAAATATTCATCATGTTGAGGAGTAAAAACCTAACCTGATAAAAATCAAAATTACTCTTGTTGTTCGTAACAAGCTATCAAGGTCATCAGAGCTTCAAAGAAGAACAAGACGACAACATATCATGGACCAGTTCCTAAACGAATGAAGATGTCTAAGTCCTAGGTTTGTTGAGTTCTTGTTTTGTAGTTCTTAAACTTGTAAACCTACTTTTCTCTTAAGAATCATGTTATAGGTAAATTAGTTTTAAATCTCTGAGTTATAAACTTGGCTAGAGTTAGTCAAGGTGTACTTGTACAATAGAGTTATTATTAAGCTCTCCTAATAGAGTTTTTTTTAGTTAGAGAGGTTAGCAAGTTCGCTTGGATAGAGTTAGCCAATGGGTATTTTTACAATAGAGTTATTGTAAAGGGTGATGGATTAAGAGTTTAATTCATAGGTTTTAATAGTTTGTAATAAAAAACATTGCTCAGTCATAGTGGAGTTTTATAAATCCTACTAGGGTAGGTCATGGTTTTTAATCCCTTGAACAAGGTGTTTTCCATGTAAACATCTTGTGTTATTTACTTCTGTCTTTACTCTGCAGAACAAAAGAGAACTTGGTTCTTGACTGTATTTTGTGGACTCACACTTTACATCAATAAGTAAATGTATAATGACATTATTCATACATATATAATACTTATAAAAGTATGACTATGACATTCCTATTTACCACCTAGCTACAACCGGTCGGGCAGTTATGTATTTATCATTGAGCTATGGCTGGTCAGGCAGTTGTATATTTACCACCGAGATATGACCGGTCAGGTAGTTATACATTTACCACTTAGTGATGGCTGGTTAGGCATTTACCACTAATTAGTTTGGCAATTATACATTATGAAATTATGAGTCCGTGTGTGGCTTAATGATATAATGAGCCTATGTGGCTCCGATACTATTATGAGTCAGTGTGTGGATTAATGATACAATGAGCCCACGTGTGGCTCTAATGGAATCATATACATATATATATATATATATATATATATATATATATATATATATATTATATTCATATATATCATGTCCCTCAGTGGAAATTCAGAGCTAAGGTTGGTCTCTTATCTCTCTATATGTTTCATTGATGTCTTTATTGATATTGTTTCTTGCCTTACATACTCGGTACTTTATTTGTACTGACATCCCTTTTTCTTGGGGATGCTGCATTTCATGCCCCCAGGTCCCGATAGACATGTTGACGATCCTCCTAGTAAGCTATTAGCTCAATGGAAGGTGTTGGTGCACTCCATTTTTCCTAGAGTTGCCTTTTGGGTTAGTATGCATTTGTACATATATTGATGGGTATGTCAGGGCCCTATGCCGACCTTTATGACGTTTATGTAATCTTAAAGGCTTGTAGACAGATGTCATGTATATAGATGTTTGTATGGGCTTATCGGCCTATGTTTTGAGTGTACAAATGATCATATAGGCCTTATATATCCGTATGTCGCATGTATAAGTTTGTATATCATGCTGGGTCATCTAATGTCGAGTATTCCCTTATGTTTTATTCTGGTTATCTCATGACAGCCTTTCTGTCCCATTTACGCATGATATTATGATAAGAAAGATACGTTACATTGGTGTTCGGTTGAGTAAGGCATCGGATGCCAGTCGTGCCCCTCCGGTTTGCGGTGTGACAAACTTGGTATCAGAGAAGATCTTTCCTAGGCATGTATACAAGCCATGTCTAGTAAAGTCTTTCTTATAGGTGTGTTGTGCGCCACACCTTTAAATCGGAGGTTGTCGGACATTTAGGATAGTTACCTTCCTTCCATGTTCTAGATCATGTAATAAGTCATGTAATAAGGAAGGATGACTAGGCCATGTAATAAGGTGACAAGGTGACAAGGATAGTTACCTTCCTTCCATGTTCTAGATCATGTAGCCGAGGCCATTTTGTTTCTTTTATCTTTATTTCCTATCTTAGATTTTAGCTCTCATTAGGAGACAATTAATAAGTCATGTAATAAGGAAGGATGAGTAGGCCATGTAATAAGGTGACAAGACCGAGAGTTTCTTCCCACAAGATGATTATGTCGAGAAGAGTGTAAGAAGGACAAGGTGGCAAGGACAAGAATCATCTAGAAGATGAGTCTTCCAAGGAGATGATTCATTCATGTATTTGGCTACATGGAAGACACCAAGAATATTAAGAGGTGGTCTAAATACTCTCCCATATCTATTCGGGAATGCAAGCTTCCAAACATACTCCAAGAAGATGAGATTTATGAAGAGCCAAGTTCATGCATTCCTGTACATGGGAACCACAAAGAGGTGTGAAAAGATTGAATTCATCCTTGATCACCAAGCAAGGCCGAAACCTTTCCCATTTATTCCCATAGGCCGAGAACACCCTTGGTTATCAAGAAAACACAAACCCTTCTCCATTTGTCCCCACTTGGCCGAAAGGTTCAAGGTACTTTGTGTCCTTTAATTTGTCTTCTAGAAAGGTCCATGTACTACTATAAATAGGACCCTTAGGATGTTGTAAAAATCAGAGTTGATGAATAGAAAAGCTTGAGTTTTACTCAATTGCTAAGTTATTCAACTTGTATGTTGTCTACCTTAGTTGGTCCTTGTGTAGGGCTTTGGTTCTTATGTGAACCACCCCCTTTGTGTAAGTTGAAGCTAGGACTTGTGTGACCTAATTAAACCCAAGCTAAGGTCCCTTCGGTCTAAGTCTTGGTTAGGACTTGTGCGACCTAATAAAATCCAATCTTAAGGAACCCCCTTGGTGCAAGTGGACGTTGGAACTTGTGTGATCCAACCAAACCCAAGCCTAGGGTTTATCATAAGGTTACCTATAACCCTCACTTGGTTAGTACTCAAGCTTTTACTTAGTAAACTTGGTATAGTCCTTGTCCAATTGGACAAACTCATCTTGGTGTTGACTCGAGCATTAAAACCCTCGTGTATCTATCCTTGTTATATTGACCGTCCATCGCTTGGTTTGTACTCGGGTTTGCACCTAGCATACCGTGTTCATTCCTTGACCAAACCACTTCATTATTTCCACCACCATATCCCACAATACATCCCAAACATCCCCACTAAAGGACACTGACCAAAACCACCCACAACTTCCCATCCAAACCCTACAACCACAAATAGTCCACAAGACAGCCCTTACCGAGACCTCACTATTTCAGCCAAATTTCGCTACCTTCCACTATAAAACCACCAAACCCCGATCATCAAGGCAACCCTTAACACACCCGGAACACTCCCATAAAATTCCTAAGTCCGACTCTACCCTAAACTACCCGAAACAGCCCCACAACACCACACTGCCCGGCAGAAACACTCCACCCGAGAACCCCACTTTGAGCCCCATTTTTGGGTCGACCCGATTACAACCAAACTCCGACCCACTTACCGACTTACACCCCTACTTACTTACAACACTTTAAACATGATTACTAGGTATAACCTAAAGTTAATATGAAAAACAACATTATTTAGTCCTTCAATTTCATATTACTATAAAAACCCAATTAACAAACCCTAGGGTTTTCCCTAATTGAGAAAATGGTTCTATAACATCAATTTAATCATACAACAAGATTAACTTATCCACATTATATCTTATTTAAAGAAAATAATTCTTTACCCAATTACTTCTATTCCAAAAATCACCATTTTTAGAAATCTCCACCATTAGAGAGTTCTTGTCACTAGTTCTGCATCCTAAACTTTTTCACCATTTACTAAAACATTAAAGAATCATGAAAAGGGGAAGATTATATTACCTTCCACAGAGGATCATTAGACCAATAATGCAGGAAACCTATTTAGGTTAGCTCCCAGCTTGAGGCACACTGAATTGGGAAAGTGTGTTATCATTAAATATTTATACACTCAGAACTGCCAATGTTTCCACTACGGTGGATTCGATTCCGCTGGGGTGGATGCACTGTGGCAAAGGAATAGTCCGCTGAGGAGAAGTCACTTAACACATCACCCTTGCGTTAGGACGGACATATTCACGCTGGAATGGATCTCGGTGGGGAGGAAACTAGTTCATTGAGGCGGACAATGGCTATTTACAGAATTTCTTATTCTAAATAATCCTCTTTTTCATCGGCAGAAATTACTTAACTCATGATTTATATAGGAAATGTCAGTGAAACCCAGGAGAAAAGGTATAACAAGAAATTGGACGGGAAGATCATAATGATCAAGCAGGTCATTACATTATATACCAATTAAATAAACGTTTGTCGTCAAAAAAATGTAGTGTTAAAAGAAATAGTACAATAAACGGAGCTCAGAACCTGGTCTCACAAGTGCTCTAGTCAATTCTGTACCACACGAAGGGAAAACATTGACACATAACACCTAGCCTATGATACTGATAATTCATATTAACCAATTGGAAACACACTAATATTACTCGCATTGTAGGACAGATAATTGCGTGGAAAATTTTGACTTCAAACATTCGTGGTATAGAACCATGCCCTTGGTCAGACTACCGCACGTCACCATACATTATCATACTAGTAATACCGAATTCGTAACATCATTTGTCATTAAAGGTCTATTCATTTAGTCTGGTCACGACATGAAATAATAGCAGGATCTGACGCTTCACAAGATCTACATAAGGTCTGAGATGGAAATTACTTTGCAAATAGATAGGACCAATACTTGCCAAGAGGAATATGACTATCAACTAATATCGCATACACTAAAATTGAAACATGGAATTTACTGCGGTAGATATATGGTACGCTAGGGTGCTTTTGGGCTCGTGGAACTTAGTTCACTGAAGCGAACAACTAGAAAGAAGATAACCTTCGCTGGAGCGGTACACTGACCCGCTCATACGGACTCGCTGGGGTGGAGAAGGAGTTCGCCAAGGCGGAAGACACGAAATTCAAAATATTTCCCCTAAAATTGATCGGTCTCCCACTCTTATTCCACTTCCTCAGCTCCCAATTTCCCAAACCCACTTCAACTCCCTCTTATCCACTATCTATCAAAACATTCCCACAAACCCGTGCTACACAAATCACCCTCTTCCTTACACCATCACCCTCTCCCTACTCACTGCCTTTCCCCGCCACTGACCCACTAGTGTCACCAACGGTAGCACGCCTTCAATAAATCTTTGGAACCCTCAACTCAGGTTACTCACTTTCGCTCTTTAGTAAGTCTCTATACTTCGTATTAATTACTTAAGGCATCATATACTAGGGTTGAAGTATGGTGGTGGTGGAGATATTTAAATAAACCATGGAGATTTTGGGTTAAGGTTTTGTTATAATGATAGATTTATAGATCGGGTTAATTAAGCTCACTATAGGACTTTACACACCACGTACACACATCCACTAATAAACGATAGGACTTCTCCAACCAAAAATAGGGTAATATCACTAAAATTTTCCAATAGGCTGTCAGGGAAAATGATATCGCTCCGGCGAATGCCTTATCTGTTGGAGCGGATCCGCTGAGGCGCAACATGACTCGCTAAAATGGAATAGAGGGAACACATTACTTCCACTGAAGAGGACACACTCCTAACTAGGGAGGATTCGCTCCAGCGAAAAGCCTTTCTGCCCAAGCAGAAATAGAACAATGACAGTGTCCAAGAAAGTAGCTTTGCACAGAACCACTCGGGTCAATTATTTTTGATTTCTTAGGCTCTTTAAACATGTAATATCATGATACATATACTCCTACTACTGAACTTACATAAACATGGTATTTTCAAGTGTAACGAATCAAAACAATGGAAATTCTTGCTCAACAACACAGACTTCATGATGAGGAACCTGCGGGTAACTATGATGCACATCAGTTCATGTCTAGGGACTGCTAGAACTATTACTTTTAGGGTTTAAGAAGAAATAAATTGGTAATGGAGAGAGGTATTGACATGACCGGGTAGAGGAGTTCCTTCCTAACTTTTACACTCGACTCAGGGAGATGGGCTGTTTATAATTTACTCCACACCATTGCAAGGATAATGAAGACTGTGTGAGAGAGTTTTATGCCAACCTGAAAAGGGTGAGGTTGTCTAATACAAATTTGCAGATAAGGGTTTGGGGCCAGTGGGTACCAATTGCAGAGGAGAAAATTAATGATTTTTATGGGTTGACTAACCACCCACCTGAGATTATGAAGGCTAAATGGATTGTGGAAATGGAGAGTGGTTAGTATCGCAACTAGTGTCTAAGAAGCACAAAAACATGATTAACTAGACCAATAAGAAATCAGGTATCACAAATGAGTACTTCACGGTATAGGCCACAAGGTGGTAGAGTATCATCGTCAAGAAGGTTAGACTTTCTAGCAAGAAATCAGACTATGCTTACGTCTGTTCTATCATGGTAGCTTGTATTCTTGATGCGATTTCGGTGAATATGGGCTATCACATCATTCAAGAGTGGAAGGATTATTTGGTTGAGGGTGGGTCTACTTTGAAATTCCCTTCTTTGATTACTAAGCTATGCCAAAAGTCAGGTGTGGCAGATAAGCCCGATGAGGGCTGGAGGAAACCCGAGGGTGTATTCTACCTTATAAAAGTGTCGAGAGTGGGTATTTTGGTGAAGAGTAAGAAGAGAAGGGTAGACTTGAACGTAAGTGGTGAAGGTACTGATGATGGGTCATAATTGCATTCGTAGCCACATCCACAGGGGCCACTTGGTGTTATAGGTTCTCAACTACAAGATATCAGGGACCTGGTTATAGCATTTTCTAAGACTTCTGTTGAGACTAATTCTTCAGGTGTTCCTACCAACTACTTTTGAGAGGAGCTGAAGGATTACCTTGCCGTGTCAAGGAACATGGTAAGCTCAACACAATGTTCAAGAAGGAGAAGGAAAGAAACAAGTCTCGGGGTAAGCTTTTCATGAAAGTGTGGACAGGCTACAAAATCCTGTTCAAACATTTGGACTACCAGAAACCCCTTCCCGTGAAGGATGAGCATGATGATGAGGACTACTCATTTTTGCATACGGTGGATGATAGGGACATACAGAGGGTGGTGGCGAGGTGGCCATGATTGATTCCAGGGTTGGTATTGTGATTAGCCCGTGTTGGGCTTGATTTCAAAACAATTTATTTCCTTTTCTGGTGCTTGTTCGATATGTTGGATAATTTGTTTTGGCTTGTTTGACTTTATTTCTTATTTCTTGGGTTTGATGAATATTCGGATAGTTTTGGTTATTTGTAGCTAATTTCTTATCTTGTTTGGTGGATATCATTGGATATTACGTGGTTTGTTCATCTGACATTTTCTTGCTGGTTTTGCTTTGATATTTTTGGGTATGGTGTACCTTGTTATTTTAAGAGGGTTTGGATGTTTAAAGGTAAGGGTTTACCCTCCTCTACTTTTTATTATGATTAATCAATGATTTAGAATAAGTTGGGTGAGGATTTTCATTATCGAAACTAGTAAACCTATGAAATTATGGTGATATGAGTTGTGGGCTGTTTCACTTGCATTATGTGTTGATGTTGATTAGTAGATTGATTGTTGGTATTATGAAACTAAGAAAGAATGTTTCGGAGGATCTTGAGATCAAATTACATAAGTAACACTTGTAAAGAAATCTAAGAATCTATGTGCTTAAAGTTGTCGATAAGATGTCCATGTGAATTTTTCTATAAAATAAGTCCCCCATTGGTCATGACTATATGGACATAGAGATATTTTTCCTGGAGCGTGTGTAGTACAAATGTATATTTGACCATTGCATAGCATATTTACTCATCATTACATTCATATACTTTGGATTCTAACCTAATTCTCTATACTTAGTTTGTTTAGTCTTGGACTGTGAAAGTACTTGTACTTGATTCAGAGCATGCTATTCTTCAGTTTCTTTCCTATATATATATATTAGCTAATTGTTGTCCGCCTATGATATCCACCGGTACATAGTGTTTGTACTGATACTACCTTGCTATATTCTTTTCTGAATGCAGAGTACGTGACCAATTCTACATTGACTCCTCCAGACTGATGTCAAGGTTATGCTGATGAGTTTCTAGGGTGAGCATGCTAGATGGATCTGCTGCCCGTAGACTCCTTCTATATTACTTGTCTTATCTTGTTTCTGAGACAATATTCCTACTTTTGATACTTGTGTATTATTAAGACATGTATTGATTAGTGGCTTTTGTACTGTTCCAGACCATTATCCTTGGGGATGTACTAGTATCGTACTTCCGCACTTATGTTATTGTGATATGATTCAGACTTCCATTTAATTATTATATTTACTTCGTTGTGTTGAATTGATGAATAAGGGAAGGGTCGCCTACCGAGAAGGGAATTGGTAGGTGCCCACATGACTTAGTGATTTAGGGTCGTGACAAGTTTGTATCAGAGCCCTAGGTTACCCGGTCTATAAGTACAATATCATGTCTAGTAAAGTATTACGGATGGGTACGATGAGCTTCGTACTTATCTACGAGAGGCTATGAGACATTTAGGAAACTTCAGATTTCTTCATTCTTTCATGCTACTGTATTCAAATTTGTATCTGAAACCTTTGAATTGGTATCTGATTCATTTCTATTCTCTCACAAATGGTGAGGACATGAGCTGATATTGTGAGGGATAGTGCGCCAAACCCGTTGCTGGGGCTGGTGCGAGAGGATTAGGACAGGAGAGAGGCAGCGGTCGAGCTAGAGGCCGTAGTGCTGCACCGGCCAGGGGCAGTGCTCTTGCGGTTAGACAGAGACAGGCATGCTTAGCTTCACCAGAGCGTGAGCCTGAGACAAAACATGTAGTTGGGGGAGGTTTGGGGCCAGCCCAGATTCACCCCGAGGCTATGTCTGACCCAGCACTCTATGACACATTGGCCCATATACTTTTGTATCTTTATGCCCAACAGGCCGCGGGTGTGTCACTCTAGGTGTTTCTTAGACTATAGTAGGGTTACATACTCTAAAGTTGGGACAGACACAAGGGATACAACCTGTTACTTCCATAGCCCCGTATGTTGATGGTCTACCAGCCCCTGAGGGCGTTCCTAGGCCAGTAGTAGCCCTGGATTTGATACTTAGAGATAATGAGCTCATAAGCAGGTTCCTGAATATGGAGCCGCCCAGGTTTTATGGTACCTGCAGTGAGGATGTGTCTGAGTTCATTGTTGATATGCATGAGATGATGTATAAGATGGGTATTATTGAGTCCCATGGTGTGGACTATGTGTCTTTTAAGTTTTGCGATGCCGCAAAGACGTGGTGGAGGTATTATATTGAGGGAAGACCAGTTGGTTCACCTCCACTAACTTGGGTATAGTTCCACCATGTCTTTTTGGAGAAGTATGTGCCATGTACTTTGAGGGATAAACTCACGGATGAGTTCACCCATTTGTGGCAGATGAGTATGTATGTGTCTGACTATGAGGCCAAATTCTTGTTTTTAGCTAGGTATGTGACACATTTGATTCTGATAGAGGCAGAGCGGGTCCGCAGATTTGTTAATGGACTTGTGCTTTCACTCCATGTTCCATGTCTTTATCTTGTGGCTCTAGGGTCTTCCTTCCAGGCAATAGTGGATCATGCTATGAGTGTTGAGGATGCCACATTTTGATCATTTAAATGGTCTAGTGAAAAGAGGCCTCGTCAGCATGGTGGATTAGTGGTTCTTCTAGTCACAGAGGTGGGGTTCAGACTTCCAGGACCTATCATTCAGCCCCCAACTAACCCATTCAGTCTAAATTACAAATATCTTCTGGTGGCTCATCTAGACAGAGTGGGTATGGGGCCGAACAATCTCGTGGAGGTTTTTTCTCTCGGCCAGCTGACCAAGGTGCCCTATCCGGGTCTTCAGCCTATGTGTATCAGCCTCTAGCATCCAGATCTTATTTTGGTTGTGGTGAGTTAGGTCATTTCAAGAGAGATTGTCTCCGATCTAGACAGAGTGGGACTCCAGAGGATTCCAGGTTCCAGACCCCTAGGACTCTAGCATCATCTGGTAGCCGGGGTAGTCCTTTAGCGAGGGGCGGTTCTTAGTCAGGTCGTGGTGGTTGTCAGTCTTCTAGTGGTGGACATTAGTCTAGTAAAGGTGGATCTCAGTTCTCCAAGAGAGTAACATAGTTGGGTCAAAGCATCTGTGATGGTGCACAATGTCACACCCCAAACTAAGGTGTGTGGCTAACACACGATGCCAGAATGACCCTAGTGTACCACCTATATCATAATCTAAGCATAAAATTATCTTAGCCGCCAAGGCCTCAGAATGATCAATACAAGGGAAAACTAAATAGAACAATCTGATATAATGACAACAAGACCCACTTACATATATAGCAAGGTCAAAAAGGCCGCAACAAGATGATTATACTTACAAACCCAATCTACAATCCTCTATGGAAAACATAATTATGATGTGTCCGATACAGGGCCTCGGCCTACCTAGTTACTATACCAGTACAAGATTCAGCTCATGACTCGCACTCGGTAGCATCGTATGATGTGAATCTCACCAGTCGATCCGTAGAACTCAACTAGCTCCTACTAGAGAGGTCTATTTACATCTCTGTCTGAATCTGTAGAATGACATGCAGCGCCTATGGCAAACGGGAGAAATGACTCTTGGTCGACCTGATGACTAGCTCTTTGGAACCTTCTTTTTTGAGGTCTATGAAGTTCAGATACAACAAGATACACAAAATACAATAACGAAACAAATGTATGCTTAATAAAGTACAATGACATGTGAATAGGACATGACTTTGAAGGTAACCACGACTTTTGGTCCTTAACTTTGGTTCCATCTTTTCTTTTTCTTTTCAATGATAACTTGTCGATATACAAGACTGTGACTTGAGAGACTCCATCAAGAAGGAGTATAGTTTCAACCTGAAGAGCAACCATAACTATGGAATGCAACAATAACAAGAGAACTACTCCCGACAAGGGATAATAAACATATGAATAGAATGATTCTTTGGCATTTCTTTTTTACAATGACAAATATTTTGGATATCATGCTTGTGAAAGAAGGGAATAACCTTACATACCTTATGTTGATAGTTTCCGAGCTCCCGAATGTTGTACGAGAAATAGTCTACATTAAATGAATGATTCAGATCAATTTTGGATCAATAACTAAAGATAGCCTTCTCTTAGGCATTTTAACAAACACCTTAAGTGCATAAGATCTTAGACTTCTTAACAATGGAAACTTTTAAGTATAGCAACATAGTATCCTTGCTTAATCCTTTCCCTCAGCTTCTGAATTCATACTAACAAGGTCCAGCACTTGCATCAAATATATAATCTCAACAAAACATCCCCAAGAACAATACGATATAACTTCCATGTTCTTCAAGAATTGATACAACAAACATAAATTCCATAAAAGAAGGAGATGATGGGATTTAACTCAATTAGTATAATTGATGTAAGTACGGAGGGGTGTAAGTGGTTCGGGTGTTGGTTATATTAGGGTCGACCCGAAATTGGGGGTTCTCGGTTTATCGGCTACTGCTGGCAGGGTGGTGTCTGGTGACTGTTTCGGGTGGTTTTAAGGAGAATTGGGTTTAGGGTTTTATGGGGGAGTAATGGGTTAGTTTAAGGTTGTTGTAATTGTTGGGGTTCAGTTGTTTGATGGTGGAGAGGTCTCAAAAATGTACCAAAATTGTGAGGTCTCGGTAAGGGTGGTTTTGTTAATTATTTGGTGTTGTCGGGTTTGGACGAGGAGGTACGCTTGGTTTTGGTTAATATCCTTTGGAGTGAGTGTTTGTGAGGTGTTGTGGGAGGTAAGGGTGGTCAGTATATAGTGGATTAGATAAGGATTGAACAAGAGTTGCGAGATGCAATCTCGGTTGAAGGACAGTCGATTTGGTTAAGTGTTGGTGAGGTCGATATGATTTAAGTGAGGTATAGTTGATATGGAAAGGATAGAGACACGAGGTTTTTAATTAATGCTCGAGTTGAAACCAAGTAGAGGGAGGCCAATTGGATAAGGACTTGATCGGGGGTTGCTAAGTACAAGCCTGAATGCAAACCAAGTGAGGGTGAAAGGTAACCTTAAGATAGACCCTAGGCTTGGGTTCAGTTGGATCAAACAAATTCCAACGTTCACTTACACCAACGGGGTTCCTTAAGCTTGGGCTTAGCTAGGTCACACAAGTCCTAACGAAACTTACACTGAAGGGACCTTAGCTTGGGTTTAACTAGATCATACAAGTCCTAGCTTCAACTTACACTAAGGGGTTGGTTCATACAAGAACCCAAGGCCCACACAAAGACAAACTAAGGTAGACAACAGATAGGTTGAATACTTTTGTGTTTGAGTAAAACTCAAGTTTTTCTATTCATCAACTCTGCTTATTACAACATCCTAAGGGTCCTATTTATAGTAGTTCATGGACTATTCTAGAAGGATAACAAAAGGACAAAAACTACATGAACTTATTGTCCAAGTATGGATAAGTGGGAAGGGTCTCGGTTTTCTTGGGGAACAAGGAAGTTCTCGGCTTCAACTCCATCAATGGGAAAGGTTTCGGTTTTACTTGGGGACAAGGATGAACTCAATCTCATTCACACCCCTTTGTGGTTCCCATGTAGAAGAATGCATGAACTTGGCTCCTCAAAAATCACATCTTCTTGGAATATGTTTGGAAGCTTCCATTCCTTGCATATGTGAGTTGTTTTCGGCCAACCCTTTATTTCCCCTAGGCCGATCTTGATGTCTCAAATACATGAACTAGTTAGTTCATTAATTCTCCTCTTGGAAAACTCATCTTCTAGATGATTCTTGTCCTTGCCATCTTGTCCTCTTACCCTCGGCCCAATCACTTTCTTGGAAGGCTTTTCCGCCTAGTCCCCTTATTACATGGCCTAGTCATCCCTTCCTATTACATGGCTTATTAATGAGGTCCTAATAAGAACTAAAAGCTAAGCTAGGAATTAAAGATAAGCTAAATAAAAAACATGGTCTCGGCCAAGACTAATAAGAAGGCTGAAAAATAAATGACTTCTTCTCAAATCTTCAAGTCTAATCTTCAATCCCGCTCAATATTCCATGCCATTTTAAGCATATTTTCATTGGATGATCAACCATCTTTGGAACTTTGAGCTTATCACCTTGAGGATCAAATTGGAACTTTAAGTTCATGGGGACTTGTACATCAATATTCAACTTCAAGCAGACCACAATCTTCAGCAAGTAATACTTCAACTCACACCAAGAGAGGAGAGAAGTAGAGCACTAGAATTACGATCCTTCTGATGAACAATTTTTGTATTTATCTTCCAATATTAGCTTGGATGATCAAGGGCTTCTTAGAGAACTTTGAGAGCAAGTATAGAGCTGCTTAGGTCTTAAAAATGATGAAAATGAAGATTTGGTCGAACTTGGGTCTTATTTATAGCATAATGACAAATTTTCACCGACCTTGTCTTGCAATGTGATCTGCCAACCGCAAACTATGCCTGCAAATCGCAGGTCTTGACAGAGTCCCATCAGACAAGTCTGCCCTGTAGCTCTTTCGTAAAACGTTTATAACGTTTTGTACAGAGATCGGATTGATGAAAGGTTTGTTGCATTGGAATATAGACATAGTTTATGCACGCCATATCTCCTTAAATACAGTTAGGTATGCCTCTGCCAAGTTGGGCCAAACATCCGGTCTGAAATTCTGCCTGGCTTTTCTCTGAATTTCGACGAACTTAATTTCTTTGAATCGTTGGACCTCGTAACCTTCTGGTACTCTCTTAAAACATAATAAAAACCTTTATTAACCTTATAAGGGTATCATGACCTTTATTACTTACATTACCAAGCTTACGACGACGTCGACATACAAAGTGTGGGTGGTAACATTCTTCCCTTCTTAAGAACATTTTTCCGCGAATGTGGGAGTATTATAAGTTAAGATTCAAACTCTTAGATTTCTAGGAAAATTTTGGCAGAGTTTCCTCTATAAATAGGACAGTCTAAAACCTGCCATGTAGCTAAAAAATATATCTAAATCCACATAAGGCTTTATAATGCAATATAATATCATACCGGCCTCACACGACCATCCATATATGAAGATAATCAATAAGGTAAGACATAAATTATCTCAATTGTCAAGTCTTGTAGTTTGGGCTACGCCGACCACATCTGTGCTATGATCATTTCCTGATGCCTAAAATAAGTAAGGATATCTAGATCTCTCATATCATCTCTTCTATGAGATTGTTCTCTATAATGCTTTAATAGTTGCTATTTCCTTAGTCCCGTAACTTTTGCACTTCACATTAAGGAATATTAACTGGGACCTCCTCATAGGATAGGTTTTCTATAATCTGAACATCCTCGATAAGTAATATACGAGAGGAAACTTCCTCTGGTTCCAGCTCATATGCCATTTGCCTAAGTCTCTGAATAATATTATATGGTCCAATGTATCTAGAGATAAACTTGCCTTCCTGGTCGAATTCTTGTTACACATTTTTTGGTTAAAAACCTCAAGAATATCCTATTATGAACATCGTCCTTTAAATCTCAGCATCGCACATCGGTGGATGACTTCTGGCAATATTGAACTAATGACATTCACTCCTGAAGGAACTTTACTTCTTCCACAACTTGGCGAACTAACAGGACTAACACAGGTTTAAACAACTGTTATTTTCTTACGTCAACGTAATTGATCGAAGTTATGTACTCCCGACCACACAAGGTCTCATAAAAATCTATCTTGATAACATAATAACTTCTATAATAAGCATCTCGTATCTGGGTAGATAATAATTCTACCCCTCTTATAGATCAATAATACTTGCATGTATCATATCCTCGAGTGTCTGAATCATGCACTCGACTCGACCACTTATCTAGGAGGAAACTACAAGGGTTTTCTCTGTACTTCTACAGCTTTCTGGGGGAATCTTAGAAATTCACCGCAACTGAGCCCCTCTATTGTGGGTAGTAAACATTTAAATGTCCTGGAATTATATGACCTCTTCTCAATGGATAGTTAACATAAACCTCAATTGTGTGAATAGCTCTATTTTGGCATAAAATGGGTTAACCTTGTAAATCTATTGACTATCAACTGTCTGGAGAGATATTCTGCTAAGAACATAGACAAAACCATACTGAGCATTATCTTCAAACCATGTTATCCTCTCTAGGTGGGAATCTATATTCTGTACCCTACCCTTCTATGCCTCCGATGCTCTATCATTCCATGTTTTCATTGGACTGCTCTACTTTTTATTATCACATCAATCCATGTCTTTTGGTATCATAGGACGACCTTGTCGAACCAGGACGAATAAGATAGAGGGAACAAGGCACCTTTGCTACAATCTTATGCCCCAAACCTGCTAGACATGGGACACACCATTGACTTGGTTATTAGAGAGCTTTGTCTCTCTTTAAATTCTGTTATTGACTTCCTTTTCCGTGGGACTTTCTCTTTCCGATAGTACTTGATGTAAAAATTCCCGTGAGCTCAAGGTTCCGATTTGATCCTCAAGGTGATAAGTTTGGAGTTCTAAAGATGTTTGATCATCTGATGATAATGGGCTTAAAATGACATGGAATATTGAGTGTAATTGAAGATTAGACATGAATATTTTAAGAAGAAAACATTTTATTCGGCCTTCTTGTTGGTCTTGGCCGAGACCATATTGTTTCTTTTAGCTTGTTTATACTTCTATCTTAGCTATTAGATTTTCCTTAGGACATAGTTAATGTACCTGTAATAAAAGGGCAAGGCCGAGAGGTACTCCAAAAAGGTGACAAGACCGTGTGAAGTTGATCAAGCCAATGTGGAACGGACAAGTGGATGACTAGGCCAAGGGTGACAAAGTGGCAATGACAAGAATGATCTAGAAGGGATGGCTTCCAAGAAGAAAATTCATGAACCAACTTGAGGACACCAAGAAGATGAAGGGTTGGTCAAAATCCTCTCCTTCTCCATTCAGCCAAAGAACATGTTCAAGGAATGGAAGCTTCCAAACCTATCCCAAGAAGATGACATTTATGAAGAGCCCAAGTTCATGCATTACTCTTCATGGAATCCACACAGGGAGTGTGAAAGATTCATCATTTGTCCCCAAGAAAAGCCAAGACCTTTCCCATTGTCTTGGTTTAGTCGAAACACCCTTGGTCACCAAGTAAACCCAAACTCGTTCCCATTTATCCACACTTGGCCGAACGTTCACATATAGTTTGTGTCTTTTAATTTGTCTTCTAGAATGGTCCATTTACTACTATAAATAGGACCCTTAGGACATTGTAAATATTCAGAGTTGATAATATATAAAAAGTGAGTTTTCTCAAAGGCTAAGGTATTCAACCCGAGGTTGTATACATTAGTTGGTCCTCCGAGAGGGCCTTTGGTTCTTCTGTGAACCAAACCATTGGTGTAAGTTTATCTAAGACTTGTGTGACTTAGTTGAACCCAAACTAAGGTCCTTTTGGTGTAAGTCTTGGTTAGGACTTGTGTGACCTAATCAAACCCAAGCTTAAGTAACCCCCTCAGTGCAAGTGGACGTTGGAACTTGTGTGATCCAACAAAATCCAATCCTAGGGTCTATCATAAGGTTACCGGCCACCCTCACTTGGTTAGTACTCGAGCTTGTACTTACCAATCCTGAGGATCAAATGACGTGTGTATGTTTCTCGGGTTGGTGATTTGATTTGTTTGATACTAGCAGAGTCCCATAGTTCCCGATATTCCATTCATACAGGTGCTACTAAGATATATCATGACTTGAGGAATCAATAGTGTTAGGGATGGATGAAGAGAGATATTGAATTTTATTGCTTGGTGCGAGAATTGTCAATAAGTGAAGTACAAGCACCAGAGACCTAGTAGTGTGCTTCAAAGGATGCCAGTTCCTGCGTGGAGGTGGGAGAGGATTTCCATGTATTTTTTTGTAGGTCTTCCAAAGACTTTGGGCAAGTTTGTTTCAGTTTGGGTTATTGTAGACAAGCTGTCCAAGTACACCCACTTTATTCTGGTTTAAGTTACTTATAATGCGGAGAAGTTGGCCAATATTTACATCCGTGAGATTGTGCGATTGTACGGGGTTCCTCTTTTTATCATCTCTGATCGAGGCCCTCAGTGTACTTCCTATTTTTGGCGGACATTGCAGGCCTAATTAGGTACTCAGTTGTACCTTAGTACTATTTTTCACCCCCAGACTGATAGACAGTCTGAGAAGACTATCCAGGTGCTTGAGGATATGTTGAAAGCATGTGTTATTGACTTCGGTAGTCATTGAGACCAGTTCTTACCCTTTGTTGAGTTCGCGTACAACAATATCTACCATTCCAGCATTGATATGACATCGTTTGAGGCTTTATATCGTGGGAGGTGTCACTCTCATATATGATGGTTTGATACTTTTGAGGTTCGACCGCGGGGTACATATTTGTTGAGGGAGTCTTTAGACAATGTGAAACTTATTTAGGAAAAGCTTCTGGCAGCTAAAAGTCAACAAAAGATGTATGCAGACCGGAAGGTATTAGACTTGGTGTTTATGGAGGGCGTGTAGATTTTTTTTGAAGATATCACTCATAAAGAGTATGATGCAATTTGGGAAGAGGGGCAAGTTGAGCCGGAGATACATTGTTCCATTTGAGATTTTTCATTGTATTGGTGTTGTTGCTTATGAGTTATCTTTGACACTACGCCAGTCGGGTTTTGATATGGTTTTCCACGTTTCTATATTGAAGAAGTACCATTCAGATGGGTCTTATAGCATTTGTTTGGATTCGGTGTTGCTTGATGAGAATATGTCTTATGAGGAATAACCTATAGCAATTCTAGATAGGCAGGTTAGGAAGTTGAGGTCTAAGGAGATAGCTTTGTGAAGGTGTAATAGAAGCATCATCCGGTCAAAGAGGATACATAGGAGACCGAGTCCAATATGCGTACCATATTTCCCTAGTTGTTTTCGCACTTAGGTACTTTTACTCCCTTATTCCTTATTGTCTCACGAGGATGAGCGATTGTTTAATTGGTATCTGATGTATTTCTGGTCCCTCCTGAGCCGGGGGGTGTTTGTGGAGGGGGGGTGTTCCACGACATACATGTTCAGTCGTTATGAGTGTTTTGACTATTTTACCCCTATTGACTTGATTCCCAAAGTTATCGGACATTTCTAGTGAAGGTTGAAGAAATTAGAACGTTAAAGTGAGAATGTTTGACCAATAGTTGACTTTTAGGTAAATAAAACTTTTTGGAATTTCATCAATTTTGTGAGGTATCGAGGGTCGTTTATGACTTGGTGGGATAGTTGGTTTGGTTCTCGAGTCCCTCGGGATTGTTTTTGTCAAATGGTTGGCAAGTTGGTTTTAGGTTGTTGGGGGTTGACCTAAAGAAACAGACCTCCGATGAAAATTCCGAGACCGCGAGTGAGTCTGTGGCGTGTTTTTGCATAGTGTGCATAACTGGTTTATGTTGGGGAGGTCTTTGGTCATTGTCAGATTTTGGAAAGCATGAAATATGCTGGTGTCTGGTGTATTTGACGGGGCGAGCCTCAGTGCGCCCCAACAGATCTGTGACCGCCGCAGCGGATGGTAGGCTGCTACAGTGAGGGTTGGGGTTTAGCTTGGGGTCGCAGGCGTGGTAATGTGGCCACTGGGGCGGGCTAAGCTGCAGTGGAGGACGCGAATTCCAGAATCCTATTTAAAGTATAAATTAGGTCATTCATCTCCCATTCCAAAAATATTCCTCCAAGCACTCTTAGGGATATTTCAAGCAATCTTGGGTGGATTCTTCTTGGGGTAAGCTTCTTAAGCCATGTATTACCTTCCTTTACGTTTCTTAAGTTGATTTAATGGTGCAAACAACCTAGAAACTAGTAGAGAAGATGAGTTCTACCTAAATATTGTATATTTGATTATTAGGCCTAAATATGAGATATATTGTTGGGTTTTGCTAATCTAAGCTTGTATTTCTCTAATTAGTAGACATTAGGCTTGAATCTTCCATTATTGTTGATGAATTTGAATATTGGAAAATTTGGGTTTATACCCAAATTGGGGGTTTTCACTTGAATATAGAAATTGGCCTAGTCTTGAGTTATTTTGGCAATTGATTAGTAGGATTGAAGTCCTATATTGTTGAATTGCATATTTTACTTTTGAAATGACCATTTTACCCCTGTGGGCCCATTTCCCCTTATTTGGGGTGGGTTTAGACAATAGCTTAAGTGTTATGGGTGTTATGGTTTCATTCTCTAACTTAGATTTTGATAATATCTAGACTTTGAGTACTACCATGGACCTGGAAAAGGCAAGACTCAAGTGTGATCATTATGACTCCCCACTCGGCATCCAGGTAGGTTACGGCTTACCTTCTGGTTAGACTTCAGTTAGCGAAGCATATGTAGATTTAGTTACTATGGGATAAAGCATGTTACGCCTTCGGGTATGAAGTTCGGTTGGATTACTTAGGCTTGGTATTGTGGTTAGTTTGTGGTCTTGTCGCCATATTTGCTATGTTGTGTAACTTATGTTTGCATTCATCTCTCTCATGATGTCTCATTTATCATCGTAATTTGAAGGATAATGAATATGACTCAAATTTGTGAGGTATACTTTATGACAAGTGTAATATATATCACTCATGGCATACATTCTTATTTATATGATGATTGGTTATGAACTGTGGTTGGAAATGATGATAGTGAGAGAGTGTAGCCTCCGAGGTCTTTGCCGGAGAGCATAAAATAGAGTTGGGTATCTGATGCTTGAGGTCTTTGCCGGGATCGTCTTAGTGTATTATGCCCGAGGCCTTTTGCTGGGATTGGGGGTGCATGGGCTTCGCGGGTCCCCGATGGTTCATGAGTGTCGGGACGTAGAGATATTCCACTCGGAGAATATGTGTACTGAAGTTACATTTGGCCATTGCATATTTACTCAGCATTACATTCATATACTTTGGATTCTAACATGATTCTCTATACTTGGTGTTTTTAGTCTTCGACTGTGATAGTATTTATACTTGATTGAGAGCATGTCTATTCTTCAGTTTCTTTCTTATATATATGTTAGCTAATTTTTGTCGACCTATGATATCTACTGGTACATAGTCTTTATACTTATACTACCTTGTTGCATTCTTTTCCGAATGGAGAGTACGTGATCGATTCCAAATCGACTCCTCGAGACTGATCCCAAGGTTCTGCTGCTGAGTGTCTATGGTGAGCATGCTGGATGGATCCGCTGCCCGGAGACTCCTTCTCTATTACTTATCTTATCTTGTTTCTGAGACACTATTCCTACTTTTGAGACTTATGTATTATTCAGACATGTATTGATTAGTGGCTCTTGTACTGTTACAGACCATTATCCTTGGGGTTGTAGTAGTATCGTACTTCCGCACTTATGTTAATATGATATGATTCATACATCCATTTAATTGTTATATTTTTTTTATTGTGTTGAATTTGATGAATACGGGAAGTGTTCGCCTATCGGGGTGGGAAATGGTAGGTGCCCGCACGACTTAGTGATTTTGGCTCGTGACAAACTTAGTTTCATAATTGTTATGTGTCTGTCATTGTCAACCTAGGATGCTTACGGGGGTACATTGTGTAATCATACTACACTTGTTGCATCTTTTACGTAGATGTAGGTTCAACGATTGGCCCAGGTTACAACTTTCGGAGTACGTACAGGCTTAGGGCGGGCCACATATATATCAACGACTCTAGTCTTCATCTAACGAGGTTAGGGAGATCCCAAATAGAGAATTAAATATAAGAAGTGTGGAAGTAAAAATATAAAAAACAATGAATCTGAAACTAGAAAATAAAGATATGTGAAATTCAAGAAAATAGTTCCAAGAACTTCTACGAATGCAGGTTCTGATGATTGACAAGATCCAAGTAACAACGTTAATTGATGAACCAAAAACCTTTACTTGAGAAATAAATAAAACTTAGAATTCAGATCTTGATCACTTTGTGAGTAACTTAAGAGAATAATTAGTATTTAGAGCTAATCGTCTTCAAAAGAATACTAGAAAGAAATCAAACATATCATAGAAGTTATCTTAATACCTTGAACTATGAACTAGTTGGCTGAAAGATAAATCCAAAAGTAATGCCACAAAGGTTCTAAAGAACTCTTAATATAATATATTCTTCGAAATGTGAATTACAATGAAGGAAAAGCACCACTTTATATTGTACTAAAAAAGGGGATGGTCAAAGATAAAATTAAATAGGAATGATATTCCCTAGGGGCATAGAAGGTTACCCACTCTTAGACCAATACAAGTTAACATAGATTAAAAGAACTCTAAATAGGAATGATATTCCCTAGGGGAATAGAAGGCTACCCACACTTAGTCCAATGCAAGTCAACATAGATTAAAACAACACTCAAATATAGATTCTAAAAACTATTTTTGGGCTGCTGGATTTTCTTCTTTTTTGTGGCTGATTTGGGTGTCATTTCATCTTATTTAGAGTTTAATTTGGGCCTAAAAATAGGTGTATGACTTGAGCAAAATATCTTTATTTTGTTGGACCTCTTCTTCCATCACAAGACACTTTTTAATTGCTAATTGCAGCACATTGAGCTTGTCCGGAAATTTTCTTGTTTGAGATCTTGTCATATGTGTTCTTCGAACTTAGAAAGTTTCATCCACGTTCTTTAATGATATTGAGCTGCCATGGATACTATCATTCCCCTCTTCTTGAAGAGAATTCATCCTCGAATTCAAACCTGCATCAAATAAGGAAAGATCAGAAACATTGAAGGTAGCACTAACTTGATATTCACTAGGAAGATCAAGTTTATAAGCATTGTCACCAACCCTTTCAAGGACTTCAAATGGAACATCTCCTCTTGGGTCTAGTTTGGATTTTAGTTGGGCAGGAAATATTTCCTTCTTGAAATGCACACTCTTTTGATAAAGCCAAGAATCATAAAATCCTATAAAGACCCTCCTCTCAACCAATTCACTATTCACTTGGAAAAGAAGAAAGAAATATTCACAAGATTTCAAAACACCAATATTCTTAAGGAATAAAACTTTCATATCTATCTTGGTTTCACCAAATAAGTACTCCAAACCATCTGGCCAACCAAGAATCCACTAGGTGTATGATAAAGAAGGCAAAGCACAAGATTGTTCACACACCAAATTAACCCAGGTATCTCTACAACGTGCATCAAATTGGATACTTTTATTGTACTGCCAAACATCATCAAAATCAACAAAGATTATCTCTCCAAATAAGTAACTCGGCTAACAAGAATTTCACAAACATTGGATAAATAAATGAAACTAACAAAACTAAAGAGTAATGATTTTTATCATAATTGCCCTTTTCCATGTGTTCCATCCTAAGATTACCTACAAAATAAAATACAAAACCAAAAGAAGAAAAAACATTAGTGCTATTATAAGAATAAGAGTTAAGCTCACTCGAAGTATCTCGTTTTTCTTTTTACTCAACTTTTTTTCTTTCTTTCTTTTCACTCTTGCTTTTGTCTTTCTCTCTTGTCTTTTCTTGTGATAACTCATTTGCTTTTCTCAATTTAAACTACCCTCTTTCCTCTCTCGAGTTACCACTTTGCACTCCCTTACTTCTCTCAATTTTGTATCTTTGTTCCTTATTATTTTCCTTTTTACTCAGTTCTTTTATTCTCTCATCTTTTCATTTTTCTGGAGGATTAGGAACTTCTATTTGTGTAAGAAAAGTTACATACAATGAATATATTGGTGCTACACTTTTTTTCTTGGCGGGAACGACTTATGATAGAATCCGCCTTGTTTATCTTGACGAAATGGGCGGAATAGCTATTCCAATGCCAAAAATGTTCACAATGTTATGGTCGAAATAAAAAATCTCTATTTGGTAGGGCTTCTTCCTATACCTATGAATTCCATTAGACCCATAAATGATACATTGGAAGAATCTGTTGGGTCTTCCAATACCAATAGGTGTTCACAACTTGACTCCCCATCTTTGAAGATTACATACTTCACAATCTTATTAGAATGAATATGACTTTTGGAGTTAACATCATCTTAGGACAGTGTTATAAAATAATGCGCCTTAATTCCTCCTTTAAACCATCCTGGGTGAAATGTAGTCGACTAAATTTCACCTAACGAGGGTTACTATAATCATCGACTAATATTCGTAGTTTCTAAGACAAGGCCCTTGTTGCAAACATCAATTTCTCTATCTCCCAATAATTATTACAAACAAATATATGCTCCATGTAATATTTCCATTGGAGGTAAGTTTGTTTACTAACATACATGCACAATTTTGATAGTACCACATGACTACTACCCCACTTGGCCTATCCTTGATAATCATATATTCTTTCACATGTGAAAGACATAGTTACTTTTTTTTTTTAAATGTATCACTTAATTTTTTGGCCTTTAGCCTCAATTATTCTCACCCACTCTTGCTTGTTTTTCCTCAAATAATCTTTGGGAAAATACTTTGTGAATTTATAATTGAACTCCACTTGTATCAAGGCCTTAGTAGTAAAATAAGAAATTTCGTGGCACTAAACAAAGTGAAGAACCAACCCTAGAAAGAATTAGGATTTAGTTGAAACAAGACTTGAACAAAAAGAAACTTTTAAAAAAAAGACTAAAGGAGTAAGAAAAATTAATTGTTTCTTATCCTTAACAACGATACCACTTGATAACAACGAGTGGAGATGAAAGTCTAGGATCCCCTCTTCTTGTTTTCTGTCTTAACTTTTAGAAAGCAAATAGATGAAAGAAAATTCTTGGAGAGAAAATAATATACAATTTTTGTTTCTTTTTTTCCATTTTACTGTTCACTGCTACAATACTTTTCCTTTTGATTTTTTTTTAATCTTTTTTTTAAGAAATCCCCAAGATTATCCATGAATGGAATCTTGACAGAAATGTTCTGATATCACTTGATAACAATGAGGTTAGGGAGATCTCAGATAGAGAATTAGATTTAGAAGTGATGAAGTAAAAATAGAAAAAAACATAGAATCTGAAACTATAAAATAACGATATGGGAAATTCAAAAAAATAGTTCCAAGAACTCCCAAGAATGCAAGTTCTGAAGATTGACAAGATCCAAGTAACAACTTTATTGGATGAACCAAACACCTTTACTTGAGAAACAAATCAATCTTAGAATTTGGATCTTGACCGCTTTAGTAACTTAAGACAACAATTAGTATATTGGACTAATCGCCTTCAAAAGAATACCAGAAAGAAATCAAAGAAGAAGTCATATTACTACCTTGAACTATGAACTAGTAGGTTGAAAGATAAATTCCAAAGTAATGCCACAAAGGTTCGAAAGAAATCTCAATATAATAATTTATTCAAAATGTGAAATACAATGAAGGACAAGCACCCCTTTGTATAGTACTAAAGAAAGGGACTGTTCTAAGATAAGATTAAATAGAAATGATATTCTTTAGGGGCATATAAGGTTTCCCACTCTTAGACCAATGCAAGTTAACATAGATTAAATAACTCTAAGTAGGAATGATATTCCCTAGGGGCATAGAAGGCTTTCCACACTTAGACCAATGCAAGTCAACATAGATTAAAAAACTCTAAATAGGAATGATATTCCCTAGGAGAATAGAAGGCTGCCTACATTTAGACCAATGCAAGTCTACATATATTCTAGAAACTATTTTGGGATGTTGTTTCTTCTTTTTTGGGGCTGATTTGGGCCTCATTTCACCTTATTTCGACTTTAATTTGCGCCTCCAAATTTATGTAAGACTTGAGAAAGATATCTTGATTGGTTTAGACCTCTTCTTCCATCACAAGACAATTTTTAATTGCTAATTGCAATCCACTGAGCTTGTCTTCAAATTTCCTTGTTTGAGATCTTGTCATGGGTCTTCTTGGAATTGCGAAAGATTCATCCACATCCTTTAATGATGTTGCGTTTCCATGGATGCTATCATAGTAAGTGTCTTTTCATTTTCTAAGATGACTTAGTGTTAAACAATAATTTCTAGGTATTGGGGTGACTTATATGTTGGAAACAATTATGTAGTATCTAGGATACTGTGAGTCAACTTGGTTTTTGTATCTATTATGTGTTATCCATCACTGTCGGCCTATGATACCTATGGGGGAGAGTTTTGTACTCATACTACACTTGTTGCATCTTTTATGTGGATATAGGTTTAGCGATTGGCCCAGGTTACAACATTTTGAGTACGTGGAGGCTTAGGGAGAGCCACATATCTATCAATGGCCCTAGTCTTCATATATGGTTGTATTGTCCTTATTACTTCAAGGCAGTTGTAGCATTATTTCTTCCTTTCATTTGTACTCATAGTAGCTCTTGTACAAATTAGATCAGGTTTTGGGAAAAAATGTAATCTAAAGATTCTTTAATTTTTATAATTTTCAAATGAAGTAATGTTATTTCTCTATAATACTATTTATTATTCTGCAATGTTCAATTATTGATAAATGAATTTTTGGGATAGTTCGTCTACCGGGGGGATAGTGTAGGTGCCATCATCACGCGTGATTTTGGTCGTGACACTGAAACACAACCCCACTCAAATAAGTCTTCACAACATCACTGCTATATGAACTTGGTCATACATCCTTATCACGTCGACACATATCTTAGCTTACCACGCAACATCATATCCATCCACTCATGCAAACTCGAGAACGTGTCCTCACCATTAGTGAGAGAGTGAAACAAAGAAGTTTCGAACATAAACCCAATCATATACACATGATATGGAATGAATGAATGGACATTTTCTAAGTGTTCCATACCCTCTCGAAGATAAGTATAGACGTCTCCGTATCGATCCGCAAAACTCTACTAGACATTACTTTTGTACTAGTGAGATCGATGACCTAATTCTCTAATACCAATTTATCACGACCTAAATCATGGGTCATAAAGGCACCTACACCATCTCTAGGTAAGCGAACCATACCAAACATTATAAAACCATTTAAATATTTAGGGTAAAAAATATACTAGAAACATTAGCTCTTTTAAATAGTCTCAATAATATAGAAATGCGGAAATTTTGTAACAATAACCCATCCCCAAAACTTGGTGTCAATCATACAAGCGCACTAGAATACTGAATACAAGTTTTGTAAGACTGAAATTATAATGTCTGTCAGAAGCAAAATATGGAAAGATAATGGAATAGATCTAGGGGATGTAGATCAGCCCAAGAAGCTCACCCTAAAGTCTCGAAAAGTGCACTTCAAAGTCATTCACGAGGCCTAGAGCTTGAACAAGGATCTATATCTGCACAAAGTGTAGTAAGTGTACTATGAGTACAACCACTAGTACTTTTTAAGTATCACAGGCCGACAATGAAGGAGATAACACATATAGCATATAAAAATTGAACATACAAGAAATTCAACTAGGCAAATATATTTCTATATTATGAAAGGGAAATCATGTTCCATATAGAAATAACAAACATACATATATTTCAGGTGTGTAAATAAAGACTAAATGAGTGCAATGGAAAATATTAACTCTCAGTACATACATGTTAATGGCCATGTCGACTAGTCATGACCTATAGGAGACTTACGAAATTGATATACTTGTGGCATGCAACCCGATCATATACATCTATTGCAACGGGCAACCTGATCCATATATCTATCATTGTACCACCCGAGGCCTTTTCCCATAGACTGTGACCACTCACTATACCACCAAAATCAATACCATGGAACTATGAGAACATCACTCTACCTTTTTTTGGCCTAAAAAGACCACCACGTACCATAAAATCTATCACTCATTCCAAATCAGTAATTATGTATGATAACAATAAGTATAAAGGTTCCATGATAACACAGTGGATACCATATATCGTTCAAATAGAGCCCGAGGAACACACAATCTCATGAATGTACGATGTATGCATACTCAGAGTGATGAATATAACAGATAACAATCAATACACAATAGACTTCACATAAATGATCAATCATGATTAACTATCTACCAACTAAAAAACCAAGCTAGAGTTCACAACAATACATGGATGACTCTTTAATAAAACCAATATAAATCCAACCCTTTTCACGCCATCGACCCCTTCAGTATGTATATGATATATACGTTCTTCAAACAGAGTCTTAAGAGTAAACTATAACCTACCTTAGTGTTGAGCACGCACCACAAACTCACAACAAGAGTTTTTCCTTCTAGAGCACCTCAGAATGATCCAAATCTATCAAGAACATGATCTACATTAACATCCGAGTCTATATACATCCTGTAATGATTCCTTCGGTCGTTATGAACCTTTTCTCTAATTTCCCATCATATCCTTCGTCTTGGCATTTGCCGATGACTATTACCCATGGAATTTGTGAGGACAGTAACTCTTGTGGTTTGGAAAGATGGTTAATTTAAGTAAAACATTTATGAGAGATAAGTTCCTGCCCCAACAAAATTGTGTCTGCACGGATGGACGATGAAATTCTTATCCTACGGAATACTTTCGGCCTTTGCGTTGAGGTGAAGTGGCAAGTGCTTGCGCCTCAATGATACCTTTTGCACCAAAGCGTATACGTAGGGGTGGAAGCATTGGTTGACCAGTAGGATTTAAAAGCCCAAAAATATCTCACTTTCTAAGAATGTGTATCCCAAATTGGGGGCTACTCTAGGAGCCTTCCTGTAGTTTTTGACCTAAGATTCCTTCATGGATGGTAATCTCTTCATTCCTTTTGATTGTTCTTCCATGTTTCTAGTATTTGGGGTAAAAAATGAAATGGGGAAAACGAATTGAAAACTCCTTGATAGTTGGAATTAAGTGAATCATGATTAAGAGTATAAAATGAATCGGTAAACCTAGATTTTTTAAATAAGTTATTGTTTTGATAAATTGACCATGTTGAAGAGCTTAAATTGATTATGGGAACCCTTTCTTATTTGGGGAAGAAAACTAGGGTTTGTAAATTGGAGCTTTCATGAAATCATGAAATTGAGGGTGTAATTAAGTATGTTTATCAAATTAATTTGGGATTATAACTAGAAAAGTACATTTTAAGCCTTGTTGATTATTAAAGATCAGATTTTGACACAGTGGGCCTAGGGTGAGTCTTAGATGTCCTATGTTAGATTAAGGACCATTTCCTTGTGTGTGTTTGATTGATATTAACGTGTAGAACATGTTTGTTAGACTATTGTTACTACAAAGTGCTCTAAAGGGTCAAGACGTGCGTAGAGGGTCGACCATTCATGGCTCCTGCTTGGCTTTCAGGTATGCTATAGTTTACTTTCACTAGATTCTGATAGAAGTATGTAATTAATTATAAATATTGAGGTGTATTGGGCGTGTTTGGGGGTCCCACGCAAATGATTATGATAAATGGTTGAGTCGGTATCGGTGTTGAACTGTGATGATGGGTGATTTGGGGAATCATCCTTAAGCTGATTCCGACTGCTGATTTATTAGGCTTGTCAGCATTATGTGGGCTCGTCGCCGTACTTGTATTATTGTGCTTATTTATCAGACATGTCTGATTTGATATCTTGATTATACTTGGCTTATATGTGGATATATTTCTAAAAGCATGTGATATTCATCTCTACACTTGTTATATCTCATGACATTATGATTATTGCCTAGCATTGTCATTTGCATTCATACACTCATAGTTCTGAGGATACTGATATTGGAGTAGTATGATATATGTTGTGGGTCTAAGGGAACGAAAAGGTAAGAACACTATTGAGATTATATCAATATTGAGATGGTGATGATATGCAGGGAATGAGGTTGCACGTCATCAACAATTATTATTACAACCAAGTGCTGGGCTCCAGTGGGACATTCCGCATCTGCAACAATTATTATTACAGTCAAGTGTTGGGCTCCGGTGGGACATTTCGGAGGGTTATATGGACATCGCAGAATGAGTGTTATTGGAGCGAACCCTTTCCATCTAGGAAAGTGTACACTTCAGTAGAAGTCTCTGTTTCCCCTGTCTATTCACTTCGGCCAAGACATTTTATGACTCAGCAGACCCCCTTCAGCGAAACTTATCCGCCGAAGTGAGGTCATCATCCCAGACCAACCCAGCTATAAAATTCAATGATTCCACCCCAATTTTGGCCAAAAAATCCCTTCCCTTGTTTCTTATGTGAGCATTCATAGTGTATAGACTCATTTTACACTATTATTTCACCTGATATATGGATCTACCCCCATAACAACCGCCATACCAAAATTTCAAAGATTTCATGGAAATTTATCAACATATTATCATGTTTCTACAATATTTTATGATGCAATTGTGTTTATTACGAAGGTATTAAAACCTACCGAGTGATGAAGCTTGGGTATAGGTTGTGTGTGCTTCGGTATGCTCATGTGCACAATTCTTCCACCATAGCTTGGTTTCCTGATTTAAATTTACTGCATGTGTGATATTTTTAGAAATAAATTTCCTCGTGATGAATATTTTTTCCACCTATTTGAATAGAACCTACCTATTGAGTCGCATATACCTTTTGCGAAGCATCAAGCCCCTGTCATTCTTTTATGCTATGTATTCCTTGTCAGAGATTAAATAAATGATCCTATATGGACAGACGATGTTACAAAATCAGTAGTACCGATACTAAATGAGGTGGTGTCATGTACGATAGTGTGATTGATGGCGTGGCGTTATACTGAGAATCCTTAAACCTGATATTCTCCAAATCAAATAATTCTCCTAATATGTCACATTGACAAGTCCAGGTTGTCCGTAATGAGTAATTATGTTGAATCGGAGTTGGTGACGTGGATTACTAGTTATGTTATGTGATGGTGTTTCTAGTCATTGTCATGCGTGGTTTAGAATCATTCACTGTGAAACCAGGTCTCGAGCCATATGTACTCTATATACTACTTTCTGTTTATCCCCGTTCAAGGATGACTGTTTTTTAATTGGTATCTAATGTAACGACCTGTTCGGTCATTATGAACCTTACGTCTAATTTCCCGTCATATCCCTTGTACGGGCATTTGCCGATGACTATTGCCCGTGGAATATATGAGGAAACTTGATGTATGTACGAAGGGGTGAGTAAGCGTAAGTGGTACGGAGTTTGGCAGGGAACGAGGTGACGCGAAATTAGACCCAAAGTGGGGTTCTTAGGTTGGGTGTTTCTGCTGGGCAGTGTGGTGTTGTGGGGGTAATTTCGGGTAGGTGTAGAGGGAATCAGACTTAGTTGTTTTGTGGGGCAGTTACGGGTGTGTTTTGGTTGGTGTTGGTGGTCGGGGTTCGGTGGTTGGACAGTGGCAAGACCACTAAAACTAGCTAAAATAGTAAGGTATCGGTAAGGGTTGTTTTAGTGGATTGTTTGTGGTTGTCGTGTTTGGATGGAAAATTATGAGTGGTTTCGGTCAATGACCTTTAGTGGGGATGCTTATGGAGTCTTGTGAGATGTGGTAGTTGGAAGAATGAAGTGGTTTGGGCAAGGAATGAACACGGGATACTAGGTGCAAACTCGAGTACAAACCAAGTATTTGGGATGGTCGACATGCATAAGGATAATGACACAAGGGTTTTAATGCTCGTGTCGACACCAAGTATAGTTTGGCCGATTGGACAAGGTCTAGACCGGGGTTACTAAGTACAATCCCGAATACTAACCAAGTGAGGGTGGTCGGTAACCTTATGATAAATCTTAGGCTTGGGTTTGATTGGACCACACAGTTCCAACGTCCACTTGCACCAAAGGGGGTTCCTTAAGCTTGGACTTAGTTAAGTCACACAGTCTTAACCAAGCTTACACAAAACGGGAACCTTAGTTTGGGTTTAACTAGGTCACACATGTCCTAGCTTCAACTTACACTAAGGGGTTTCGCTCACACAGGAACCAAGGTTCACACAAGGACCAATCTTAGGTAAACAACACACAAGTTGGATACTTTAGAGGGTGAGTAAAACTCACTTTTATATATCATCAAACTCTGCATATTTACAATGTCCTAAGGCCTCTATTTATAGTACATAATAGACTATTCTAGAAGAAAACTAAGGGACACAAATTGCTTCGGAGTTTGGCCAAATGTTAATAGATTTGGAGTGACTTGGAGACCAAGGGGTTTTGTCCACCTCTTTCTCTTTTCTAGGCTGAGATTGAGGTCTCCCATGTAACCTATTTCATTAATTTGTTAGCTCATAAATTCCTCCAACAACCTCATCTTCTTGAAATGAGTTGGAAGCTTCTATTCTTGGTATTTATTTTGATGATCATATCGGCCAACTCCTCTCCCCTTGGACGTCTTGGAGTCTTAGATATAGCTAACTTTATGAACTTGTTATTTCATAAAGTCTCTCCTTGAATTCCCCATCTTCTAGATATTCCTTGTCCTTTCCACTTTGTCATCCAAGTCATCACTTGTCCTTTGCCATGATGTACTCTCGGCCTATTCATCTTCATGACTTATTAATTGTGTCCTAATGTAGTTATTACATAGAATACTATGTCCTAAGCTAATAGCTAAGCTAGTAAATAAAGATAAGCTAAAAGAATATACATGGTATCGGTCAAGACCAAACAAGAAGGCCAAAAATACAAGACTTTTTAAATCTTCATGTCACAACTCCAACTCCATTCTATTTTCCATGCCATATTAGGCATATAAGTGTAGAATGACGTGCCATTGTTGGCAACCTTAGTAAAGCTCTTCTTGACTTATGTTAGGAGTTTAAGGTCGCGGGTTGATTTACATCATTCTCCCCTTCTTTGAAGGAGTTTGTCCTCAAATTCGCAACGTCTAAATGTGAAAAAAAAATTCAACAAGTGTTGATCCACTATTTCCACCATTAGATAGGACCGGAATTTTTACCTTGTAGGCGCCTTCCTTAATTCTTGCCAAATATGGATTTGATTATGAGACCAATGGTTTTGATTCAAAATGTTGTCCATAATGGGTCATGGATCCCATAAGATATAATCCCTTGCCATAAATAGAGTACTGACATGGTACATCATTCAATCTTGCGTGAGAGAAAAATATGGCGGTTACATTAGTCTCACATTTGACTTCCAATGTCCTTTCTTGGCTTGGCATAGTTGGAATCGGTGCTCCACAAATCTTTTCCTTCAAGGTTTCCAAGATTCTTGTTGCTCCTCAAAACCATTCATGCTCATCCTGTCTTATTAGCTTGTTTATAGGGGCAGCAAGTGTACAATAATTCCGCACGACATGTAGAGAAGAAGGAGCCAAATCAAAGAAGTCATTTACTACAATGGTTCCCGTAGACTCGTACCATTTTTTACTAGATTCCACCTTGGTTTGGTTATCATAAATGTCCTTGGATGATGTTAAGTGTCCCAAGGATGGACGTGATACCTTGTATAGGAAAACGTTTGGGGCGTCACACCATCCAAACGACATTACAAACCATTTGCTCAAACCAAACTCGACCTTGAGGGTCATCTTCCGTGCATCTTCTTCTACGGTTCCCCTCAGATGGTATTTTCTCCTCGAGTCTATCTTGTAGAACCACTTGGCTCCACTTTATCCCTCAAAAGAAAATTTCAGCCTCGGCAAAGAGAGCTTGCCTTTTATGATGTTGCCGATAGCTTGGATGGTAACACAAGTGTGCCGCTTCTCATGTTATTTTGGTACCAATAAGTCGTGCACCGTATACAACCTAAAGTCCTTTTGGACAAGGTCCTTACCTAGTGTTTCTTGCACGCGTTGTTGTACTCCCTTAGCCATTTCTGGATTGTGTTCGTAAGCTCGTTTATTGGACAAAGAACCTCTCAGAAATAAACCAAGAGCATGTTCAATGCTTTCCATCGGTGATGGTCCCATTGTGAACTCTTCAAAATGATATTTCGACCTTGGCATATGAATGGTGCACTTCATGGTAAGGTTATCAACCTCTCGGTAACATGTGTGCCAAGTCCCATCCTCTCTGGGCATCAATAATGCAGGGGTTGGGTAAGAGTTAAGGCCCTTTCGGTCATAGCTTCCGCCGAACAATTCTTGTTCTTTGCCTAGTACATCCTTAGTTTCTTCCAGATGGCATCCATGGTCTTGGTGAGTAGATAATGAACTTCTTGAAAATAAATCAAGAGCAAGTTCACCATCTTCCATTAGTGGTGCTTCGGATGCAAGATCATTCGGACATATATCCTCCAAGAGTTCATTGAAGTCGGTATCTATAGCACTCCCTTTCTTTGACTCTTTGTCTGGTACATCAAGTAAGGGTGGCCGGTAACCTTATGATAGACCCTAGGCTTGGGTTTGGTTGGACCACACATTTCCAACGTCCACTTGCACCAAAGGGGGATCCTTAAGCTTAGACTTAGTTGAGTCAAACAGTCTTAACAAATCTTACACCGAAGGGGAACCTTAGTTTAGGTTTAACTAGGTCACACAAATCCTATCTTCAACTTACACTAAGGGGTTTGGCTCACACAAGAACCAAGGTCCACACAAGGACCAATCTAAGGTAAACAACACACAAGTTGGATACTTTAGAGGATGAGTAAAAATCACTTTTATATATCATCAAACTCTGCATATTTACAATTTCCTAAGTCCTCTATTTATAGTACAAAATAGACTATTCTACAAGAAAATTGAGGGACACAAATTGCTTGGGAGTTTGGCCAAGTGTGAACGGATTTGGAGTGATTTGGAGACCAAGGGGTTTCGGCCACCTCTTCCTCTTTTCTAGGCCGAGATTGAGGTCTCCCATATAACCATATTCATGAATTTGTTAGCTCATAAATTCCTCCAACAACCTCATTTTCTTGAAATGTGTTGGAAGCTTCTATTCTTGGTATTTGTTTTATGATCATATCGGCCAAATCCTCTCCCCTTGGACGACTTGAAGTCTTCAATATAGCTAAGTTGATGAACTTGTTAGTTCATAAAGTCTCTCCTTGAATTCCCCATCTTCTAGATGTTCCTTGTCCTTGCCACTTTGTCGTCCAAGTCATCACTTGTCCTTGCCATGGTGTACTCTCGGCCTAGTCATCTTCATGACTTATTAATTGTGTCCTAATGTAGTTATTACATAGCATACTAGGTCCTAAGCTAATAGCTAAGCTAGTAAATAAAGATAAGCTAAAAGAATATACATGGTCTTGGCCAAGACCAAACAAAAAGGTCAAAAATACAAGACTTTTTTAATCTTCATGTCAAAACTCCAACTCCATTCCATTTCACATGCCATGTAAGGCATATAAGTGTAGAGTGACGTGCCATTTTTGGCAATCTTAGTAAAGCTCTTCTCGACTTACATCAAAAGTAACTTTTGTTGTTCGGAAAGATGGTTAATTGAAGTGAAGAATTGATGAGAGAGCACTTCCCACTCTAGAAAAAAAAGTGTCCGCATCAGCGGACGGAGGAAGTCTGCTCCTGCGGAATACTTTACACGTTTTCACTAAGGTGAGGTGGCAACTGTCTGCGCCTCATCGGTCTGTTTTGCGCCAAAATGCATCTACACCTGTGGAGTCGAGTTCGAAGGAGTAGAAGCGCTGGTTGAACAGTAGGATTTAAAATCCCTAAATATCCCACTTTCCAAGAATGTGTATCTTGAAGTTGGGGGCTAGTCTAAGAAGCCTTCTTGTAGTTTTTTACCTAAGATTCCTTCATGGAAGGTAATATCTCCAGTCCCTTTGATTGCTCTTCCATGTTTCTAGTATTTGGGGTAAATGATGAAATGGGGAAAATCAATTGAAAACTCCTTGGTAGATGGAATTAAGTGAATCATGATTTGGTCGACTAAACTCCTTGGTAGTTGGAATTAGTTGGAATTAAGTTAATTTTTGTACCCTTTATTATTTGGGGGAAGAAATCTAGGGTTTGTAAATTGGGGATTTTATGGAATCATGAAATTGAGGGTCTAATTAAGGATGTTTATCAAATTAACTTCGGATTATAACTAGTGAGTACATTTTAAGCCTTATTGAATATTAATGTTCAGATTTTGACACAGTGGGCCTGAGGTGAGTCTTAGATGTCCTATGTTAGATTAAGGAACATGTATTTATGTGCATTTGGTTGATATTAACGTGTAGAACATGTTTGTTATAGTACTGTTACTACAAAGTGCTCCAAAGGGTCAAGACGCGCGTAGATGGTCGACAGTTCATGGTTTCTGCTCAGCTTTCAGGTAGGCTATGCTTTACATTCACTAGACTCTGATAGCAGCATGTAATTAAAAATAAATATTGAGGTATTTGGTCGTGTTTAGGGGTCCTACTCAAATAATTATGATGAATGGTTAAGTGGGGTACCAGTGTTGAACTACGATGATGGGTGATTTGGGGAATCATCCTTAAGCTAATTCCTACTGCTGATTGATTGGGATTGTCCCTATTGTGTGGGCTCATCTCCATACTTTTATCATTGTGTTTATTCATCACACATGCTTGATTTGATATCCTGATTATACTTGGCTTATATGTTGATGTATTTCTAAAAGCATGTGATATTCATCTCTATACTTGTTACATCTCATGACATTATGATTATTGCCTAGCATTGTCATTTACATTCATACACTAATGGTTCTGAGGATACTGATAT
Source organism: Anisodus acutangulus (assembly GCA_029783415.1). NCBI lineage: Eukaryota > Viridiplantae > Streptophyta > Magnoliopsida > Solanales > Solanaceae > Anisodus > Anisodus acutangulus. The sequence continues at coordinate 18,554,960 of CM056504.1, read as the reverse complement.
TGGAGTGGTATGATATTAATTGTGGGTCTAAGGGATCGGGAAGGTAAGAACACTGTTGAGATTATAACAACATTGATATGATGATGATACGCGGGGAACAAGGTTGCACGCCTACAAAAATTATTATTACACCCATGTGTTGGGCTCCGGTGGGACATTTCTGAGGGGTATATGGATTTTGTGGGTCTCTCATGGGTGTACGATCATAATAAAAACTTGACGTACTGTACACGGCATGATAAATGTACATGGCATATGCATTGCATTCACTTTAATGCATTTATTTATACCTTGATTACGTGTGGTGTGATAATATGGCATGGATTGGATTTTCGAAACTTGAGTGATTTCATGTTTAAATGAGATCAGATGTTTGAATTGACTATGTGGACCTAATTGGTTGCTATGATTGGCTTGTTCTCTATGGGTTGGCTGTGTGGTTACACCTTTATGAGCCTACGTAATCATTGTCGGTCTTATTTGTGTCAGTGCATTCATTTACTTGTATTGATTGGTGAGTAAAAGTGCTATTTGACAAGAGTCTAACATGGAGTGTGGGTATAGTTTTCAAGTTGTTGTTGTCGTGTGGTCTTGCTTACATGTTGTGTTTGCGTTAAATTATTTTCTTGGTAGATAGAGTTAAAGATATGGAAATTGCTTAGGACTTATGGAAACAGTCTAACGAATTAGAAGGTGTCTTGCTGGTAATAAGAAATGGCTATACTTAGGGTTGAGACTAGAGATAATAAGTGTTAACAAAGTAACCTCCATTTTCAGAATCATAGTGTGGACGGTCTAAGGTAGATGTGTAATGAATCGTACGTCTAATTAACTTGTGTTTTCCAAGAGAATCAGTGAGGTCAAGTATGATTTCTGACCTTAGTAAACCTATGGGTGAGTTTAGGTGACTTCCATGTTTAATGAGCTTATATGTAACTTTTGTGGTGTTGATTTAATTGTGGATTGGGTAGTTACGTGTTTAATGAACCTTGGTGACAGGTGTCTATATGGATTGTTGTCTTGCGTGTTGTGAACTTTGTATGGTTTCGGGATCCCTTATATGATCAATGTGATTTCTTAATTCTATGAACCATTGTGTGAACAATATGACCTATGTAGCTTATTGAATTGCCAAAGTTAGGATTATGTGGCGTCAACTTGATATTTATCTCTCTTTGGGTGTCTTCCGTCGTTGTCGTCCTATGATGTATACGGGGGTATATTGTTTACTCATGCTATGCTTGCTTCATCTTTTATGTAGATGCATGTATTCGGTTTAATCAGGTTGCAGATTAGAGCACGGGAGCTGAGGCAGACTACTCATTCGGTGGTCTTACTTTCCATCTTATGTAGACTGTTTCGTTGTTTTAGAACAACATCATTCTATTTCTCATTCTTTCGTTATATCTTAGAGTCCTTGTATGAGTCAGACCAGGTTTTGAAAAATAAAGTTGTTGTAAGGATTGGCTCTTTTAAAGATGTTTTATGAAAAACTATTACTTCGTGTAACTCGTTCTCTTTCGCATTTATTTAACCTTTTTAAAGTTATTTTTATGGTTGGTTCGCCTATCGGGGGATTGTGTAGGTGCCACCACGACACCTGTGATTTGGGTTGTGACACATCCATAATACTATATTATGATTTTAGACCTTAAAAGTAACCCGAAAAGGAAATCCCAAACCTCAAATGGAAAATCTGTGATTTTGCCCCAAAATCAGTTTACCCATAGTGTATAGTGTCTATATCCAGAAAAATGATACAAACCGACTTCAATTTGAAGAAATTCATAAGTTTAACTTTGAGCTTTAAAATCTCAAAAAGTGACCCCGAACTCCGGCGACCAAATTAGAGTTTCCTTTCAAAGTAGTTTACCTTCAACTCAAGGGACTTAAATCTAGAAAACTCAGTGAAAGGACTCCAACTTGACCTTCCATTTATTTTCTCGAAAATCTAACCTAGGGTAAAACCCCCAATTTTCCAACACCCAACCATTAAATCCACTAAATAATGTATGAAATCAATAAAGTACCATGAAATAAGGTTTATATTCTCATCCCCCAAGAAAATATGAGAAAAACTCCTTTGAAATCATCTATATCCAAGGTCCCAAACTTGAGGAAAAAAGTGACAAATCCCAAAACAAGTGAAAAAACACAGCAGCTCTTCCAGCCCAAATCAGATGCTAGATGATCATGAAACTCACCTTTGGCTAGTTCTACATACATACGTCTATCAATGCCTCTAAGAAAATCTAACTGATATAACATAGACCCTTAAGTCCATATGCATAACAAAATAAGATAACCTACATACTCGGTTATAATCCGAATGAAATGGAGTCTCACAATTCAACTACTTGAGCTGGGACTACCTACTCTAGAGGTTCGCTGAACTGTCTATCTGGACCCGCAACATGAAATGCAGCATCCTCGACAAAAGGGACTTCAGTATGAATTAATGTACTGAGTATGTAAGTGATAACAACATGGATAGCGGAAGACTTTAGAATTAGAAGTTAGAAAGAGAGAAGGATTGATTCTTGAGAAATAAGAACACAAGTTCAAGACACAAGGATAATATTATTAATATTCATCAAATTTAGTCACAATGTAGAAGAAACACTCCCTTTATATAGGAGTGATGGTGGCTGCTACCCTAAGGAAAAAACCTTAAAAGAATATTCTTGTTACATCCCGTGTTTTCGTGCGTTACAAAGAGTGCAAGTTAGATGACAAAAGTAGAGGAAATGAGGTTATCCCCAAGCTTAGAAGCGGTTACAATAATAGTATAGATATGTCGTAAGGATTAGATGTTAAGCGAATCGAAGAAAATGAGTTTCGTCGAGCTTCGACATTTATTTGAATGAAATACGGTCCAAGCTATAATAGCCATATTTTTGGACTAGGAAATTGAACCGTCCAACATGAGCAAATTTACCCGATCCCAGAGGATTTGGTCATAATCAAGCATACAAATTAGAAGTTCAATGTATAAAAAAATGAAGTCCCAAAATTATTCAAGATGGAAAAGTGTGACGACGATAATTCGAAATAATTTTTTATGTGTGGCAAATGAGGCTATGGACAAGTGCTATATCACATGAGCATAATAATGAGTATATGAATTATGTTAAAAATGATTACTATTCAAGTGAATTGAGATCAAGAAATTAATTATGTATGTAATTGGTTAAATGGAAGAATTGTAGTGGAATAGAAGAACTTAATTAAGAGCATTGTCATGTGGACAAACGTCATGTAGATTATGTCCAAGTGTCAGCAAGAATATACGCTTATATATGCTTAAGGATGAGGTTTCACTAAATATATATTAGTGTCAAAAGATTACACAATTCTTTTGCCACGTATAAAGGGAAAATGACCCATTCTTATCTCTAATTTTGACAATTCATTTTAAGGATATACACACAAATGTTGCAACTGAAATTTTGAGCAGAAACGTACTACTCTTTTCATGTGCAGCAACGTGATGTTGCATTTTACCGAAGAAACGTGTAATTTTTCTCAAGAACAATATCCAGGTTTTGCTCAGTAATTCGATCTTGTTGTTCCATTTTTTGTCGTGTTACTGAATTTGGGCTTTTTTCGAAGTGAAAAAAGGTGGAAGAAGAGTAGTTCTTGGCATATAAGGTAAGATTTATCCTCTCCTAGATATGTTTAAGTTCGTCATGATCATAGCTAAGTTGCTAAATGAGAAAGTACGAAAGTTGTACCGTAAATCATATTTGATGTGTTATTATTGTATGGGATGTTTGATAGATATTCTAAGTTGTTTGATTGCTGTAATTGGAGGATTCAAGGTAGTGGTTGTAGTTCTTGTTATTTGTACTTGTGGAAGGTGAAAGAAATAAGGGAGATGTTGTCTGATTCATTATAGAACGAGCTTTCCACTCGATATATGTAATATACTAGTGTTTCCTTAGCTTAACGAGAGTATTACCATTATTATAGATTGAGGCGCTAGACAAGCTGTGTTGGTTTGGTTTTCAAGAAAACCAACAAAGGTATGTTAAGTCTATGCTTTCCTTCTTTTTGGCATGAATTCAACGGAAACAAAACGTAATCAAACGTCCCTCCAAAATGACTATATTCATGTTAAGTTAGAAGTGTTCATGTTATTGATTCTATTGAATGTTATTGAATCTTATTTAGACTCATAGTTATATTCAGAAGTGTAATGACCTTAAGTCAGTCTGACGAGCTCAGAATGTTCCTTATGATCCTCATGAATGTAAATATATGTATAATTACAAGCGCTTTATATACGCGACCACTGATCAATTGCTTATTATTATTATGATGATTCCCAGAAAGCCATAATATATTACAACAACGTTCTATACGCATGTATATTGTATCATTGCATAATGCATATCATGGCCCACAGTGGCAATCCAGAGTTACAGGATGATCCTTCTTGTCTCTCCTTTGCTTAGATGTCTTTAATCATGCTCTTACCAGACTAACATATTCAGTACATTATTTGTACTGACATCCCTTTGTTGGGGGCATTGTGTTTCATACCCGCAGGTTCAGGTAGACGGATTGACGATCCTCCCCAGTAGGTTCTCAACTCAGTATGGTTGGTGCACTCCACTTGTTTTAGAGTTGCTATTTTGAGTCAGTATTACCTTTATGTACAAGTTATGGGTATGGCGGGCCTTTTCCCGACCTGAGAATTTTTATGTTATTCTTAGATGGCATGTAGACATATGTCCTATGTATAGATGTTTTGGATCGTCTTGTCAGACCTTTTGTTGTACAGTCTTCCATGACAGCCTTGTAGGCCCTTATATATGTATATCCATATCCTGATGGGATTGTCAACTGTATATAGCTCCTTGATTTCATATAGATTATCTCATAGCGGCCTCGTCAGAGCAGGCTTTATGTATGTTCAGATTATGATTCTAAATATGATACGCCCGGGCCAATAAGGCTCTGCTTGCCAGCCACACACCCCAAGTTTAGGGTGTGACAATTCTAAGTTTCAAAGGTGGTCAAGCTAAATTAAATGGATGAAATTTCCTAGGTGCATAAAAGACTAAAAACCTGAAATTTCCTAGGTGCATAGAAGACTAAAAACACTTTATTCAATAAAGCTTTAAAGACAGTCAAAAACATTAAATGAGCTTCCAGAACACTAACTTGGGCTGCAAAACTTGTTCCTTCTTTGGACAGATTTTGGGCCACAGTCCAAACTCATCTTAGTGTTCAATTTGGGCCTCCAAATAGTTGTAAGACTTTCCTCAAAGATCTTCTTTGGGCTGGAGCTCTTATTCCGTCATTAGAAATGTTCTTGTTACTAATTGAAGCCCATTAAAGCATCTTGAAATTCCCTGGTCCAAAATATAGTTGAGCTTTTCTAGATGCTATCATTCTCCCTCTCTTAAAGAAGATTCGTCCACTTATTCTTCAAAGGATTTGAGATTCCATGGTTGCTATCATTCTCCCTCTCTTAAGGAAGATTAGTCCTCGAATCCTGACATTTACATGCAACCAATGATAATCACAATGAGTGGTAAAATACAACAAACAATTGGTAAAAGTAAGGTAAGTGAATGACCATGCAACCATTTAACTTACTTAATTCTTTTATGAACAAACACACTTATTAAATATCCAAGAATAACATCATCTAATACAAAAATGTAAGTACCAACACAAGCACTAAAACACAATTCATAAGCTCTTTAAACTGTAGGGGGTCATTAGCTAGACCAATAGCATATGAATTCCAAGAAAATATACCATATTTGTTCTTGCTAAATAACTTAACCTCGCCATTGGATATACCAGAATCAAGATATAGAGAAAAAGTTATTTCCTCAAGAAATGGTTTTGGATTAACCTTCAAAAGAGGATCTACAAAACAAGATAAAGACATTCTGAAATTAGCAGCATGTGAGCACTTATGATTTTCCACACTTGAGCCACTACATTCTGCATTTAGCTCAACTTACTTAATATCTAAGGCACAAAAAGCTTCATGTGTTCATTTCATTTATTGGTAACTTCATCACCCTTTCTTCCTTCATTAGTATCCCAAAATGGAAAAAATATACGGTAAACTCATCTTTAATATCATCCCACAAAGGTTACTACTGTAGCGTAATACTTAACTTAGGTATTTGTTCGTATTCCGTTAAGGTTGTAACATTTGATGTATTTCTACTAGCTATCTCGAATTAATGGTAAACAAGTTGATTGAGAAACCAAAGTTGTGTCCCCACTAGATTAGATGTTATGCTATAGGTATTAGTGTGATATACTTCTAATGGATTATTGTATTGTGTGCACTTAATCTCTATGTGACATCCTAATATTTCCCAATAGTTAGAAAGTATTTCTCTTTATGATTTTTCCAAATATAAAAGAGTGAAATCAAGCATGATTAATTATTCCAAGTAAACTCCTCTTATTCCTAAGTGAGTTTATTAAATGAGAGTTAATGTCCTGAGTTCTTGTTATTTATTTATACAAAACCCTAATAACCTTTTCAAGAAGATTAAAGTTTATGGCTTAAGCTAATGTTTGCATCCATTAACCAACATGAATGAATAAGGAATAAATAAATACTAACAATTAATTATACATTTATCAATCTTAAATACCCATTCACATAACACCCATCATTGGGTTCACAACCTTGGTATTACAATTAGATATTCATAATGTTGATGACAAATCAAAGAAGTAAAGTATTCATTGAAACTTACAATTGAATAAAGAAGATTAAAAGATCGAATATTGTTCTTGAAAGCTTCAAAATATTCTAAGTACTCACTACTATCGAGACAAGTTGTAAAACAACTGATAAATGACCCAAAAAACCCTAAAACGTATTTATACAAGTCTAAAAACTCAGAATTAATTTTTGACAAAACTGCCCCGATTCCACAAGGTACGAATAGTACAAATAAGTATGGTCCATAATAGTTTCCACTGTCATCTTCTACGCATAATTTGTACGGTTCGTATAAATAAGTACGGATTGTCCAATTTCTTCTTTTCTTTTCTTTTCTTCAGTCAAGAGGCCTCCATTGTACAGTAGAAAGTACGGTCCGTACAAATCCACCCTCGTTGTCTTCCTAAGATTTCCAACATTTTGCTTCAGCTCCACTCTTACGGTCCAATTGTACGGTCCATACAAATATCTACGGTCCGTACAACTCTGAATCAGGGGGACTTTGGTGAAATTTTCTTGTTCTTGCCTTTTTGTTGTCATTTACCTGAAATATAACAAAAACAAATCAAACGACATAAACTTGCTTAAAAACTAGTAAAATTTATCGTCAAAATACATCAAATATGTCGTAATTCTATGACACATCACACTTCTCCAAGTGACTTTTGAGATTCTTTATGACCTTTTGGGATTTTTGATGAACAAGACTTGGATACAACCTCAAATCCCAAGAGTTTCACAACATAACAACTAGAGAGAATATCCCATCACATTCAAGTCATGAAATCACAATTTTGAGTACAAACAGGTCATGAACGAGTATATAATAATAAAAGGTATTGTTCACGCAATGTTGATTGAGCAAATTTTAATTTTGTTTTTTAACTTTTTTTCTACTGTTCACTCTACAGTAACATTTTTTCATATGTTTTTTTATTTTTAGAATTCAAATCAATAGATCGGGTGACTATAAAAATACCCAACCATCCAAAGCTCTGATACCACTTGATAACAACACGGGTTGCAGAAAAACTTTAGAATTAGAAGTTAGAAAGAGGGATAGATTGATTCTTGAGAAAGAAGAACACAAGTTCAAGTATTTGATACTTTAAACATTGTTTAATTATAAAAGAAGCAGCGAATCAATTATAAAAAGAATAAAAGGAGGGAGGGAACTCAAACAAGGAATGTCAACATTGAAGAATTCGAGCTATGGTTCAAAATTGAACAAAAAGGGCTTAATCCAAAAGAGAACCTCAAAGGTCTCCACAAGACAAATAGTATTAATATTCATCAAACTTAGTTACAATGCAGAAGAAAATACTCCTTTATATAGGAGTAATGGTGTCTTCTACCGTATAGAAAAAACCTTAAAACAATATTCAAGGCTTCAAAGGCGGTCAAGCTAAATAAAATGGCTGAAATTTCCTAGTGACTAAAAAACTGAAAATTCCTAGGTGCATATAAGACTAAAAACACTTTATTAAATAAATATTTAAAGGAAATTAATAAAGCATTAGATGATCTTCTAGAACACTAATTTTGGCTGCTAAACTTGTTCCTTCTTTGGACAGATTTTGGGCCACAATCCAAACTCATCTTAGTCTTCAATTTGGGCCTCCAAATAGTTGTAAGACTTTCCTGAAAGATCTACTTTGGGCTGGAGATATTCTTTCATCATAAGACATGTTTTCATTACTAATTGAATCCCATTAAAGTGTCTTGAAATTCCTTGGTCTGACATGGAGTTGAGCCTTTCTAGATGCTATCAGTAAGGCAACTGAATCAGTAAAAACTAAAACTGGCATAAATAAAGTAGTAAATACAATCTGGGAAGACTTGGTAATCTGAAGGTATATTTAGTTATTTTTTTTCATATCATAACAAGTGTTATAACTGCATGAAAGCATAACTAAAGACGTAGTTGTGCACAACAAGAGTCAACAACAATAGAAGGTCATATGCTACACTCTTACCAACAAGAATACATCACCACTTCTTGTAACTATGTGTCTCTAAACTCTTTGAAAATAGTACTACATAGCTCATAGCATGTCTGGTCTACAACATTCAAGTCACATAACCATACGGATAATATAATGCTATATTATCATGACATCTCATACATATGTACTAGACACCAAACTCTTGAGTCTATACTTTCCCGAAAAGCGCACTGGTACTCTTTCTCTCATACTTGACTAATGAGATGGTACTTTCGAACTAGCATGTTCGTCATCTATCGAGCTATTATGCTTGTATCTACCAGGATAACACTCATCTGTCTACTAGGATTCTGGTTTTTTCGATGTATGTATATTTTGTATCAAACAACAACAAGTAAAGATCTTATTTTATCACCTCTATCTATCATAATCAACTGAAACTCTCATAGTGCCTAACTATTAATCAACATGATACTGAAGTTCTTATAAGGGAGACACTGTGTCTCATATACTCTATCTGAAAATAGAAAAAGCTATCAATGGACATATGGGTCTGAAGTCATCGAGTTATAATCAAACAGAACATACATAGATCTATTACATACTTTGACTAGAGGTAACTTTTTCTAATCATCAATATACTATAGGAGTTTATTATATCTATCACAATCACTAGGATACACAATAGGTATTGAGTCTATCAGGTCTCCTCCTCTATCCTCCGTAACAAGCATCACTAGGTAAAATCTTATATTTTCTTTACTATTGGTCATCAAAATATATGGCAACTATTCAATACAGAAGAAACCACATCCTATTATCAACTCTCGATTACTAATTACGGACACTCTAATGAAGGTGTTGATAAGGCCTCTACATACTATGGCAAAAAAAAAAGCTACTAACATACTTGTGATGCTATACTGGTGGTCGTTATGACCAACGACAACTATCACACATCAGAGTGATCTCATTCTCTTTCTAGCCATGTTAGGGAGAAGCCGATTCGCCACTTTAAGAAAATATTTTCGAACTACAACACTTCCAAATGCCACTTCTTCCCATCGCATCCGTCTTCAGGATGATATAGCCATAAAGATGCACGTCTTAGTGGGGAAAATCCGCTCTCGCTCGTCGCTACTAACGGCGCCCTAGTATACTCTACTTGTTCACCTGTGTCCCACCATTCTGGCCTATTATTGATAGGGATTTTACCGATGCTGAAGATAGCTTGCTTACCAAGCCGCCCACTTGAGAAGCTAGTCGCCATGAAAGAAGCGAGGAGATTATCAATTATACAAGCTCTCACAGGGTTTCCACTCAGACTTGTACACACTACTTTGGTTGGAACCACGTTATTAACTCTCTTATAACTTGACTCGTTGGCAAGTACATGAGGTACATGGGAAGCTGTGGAACATCAGAGTGGGATAACTCTTACTAACTGACATTATGCTATATAAGTTACTACTAGGGAGTTGTGGTGACTCATTTATCATTTCTAATAGAAGTAATGAATTTCCAATAGGTACAAGGAGCATGAATCATGGAGACGGTGTCAAAAGAAAGATATTAAATCCATTTAATCATGAACGAAACATCTCTAATAATTCTAACAAAAACATATTTGAAAAGAGGAAACTTTCTGTGGATTCATGCCAAAGAAACGGTAGCGAATAGCCTTGCATACCACTTATCCGACTCTTCCACAGTGATACGGAGCCAACCTCTTCAACAATTCAAGCTACAACAAGAACAATACTATTATTAACATGAGGGACATAATAATTAGCCGACAAACAACAATCAGCTTTATACAAGATTCTACGGTGAATATCTTTGCCTACCTCCTCCTCTCTATTCCTCATATCACTGTCAACAATAGATGAATACTTATATATCAACATTTCTAAACTTCCTGCGCAACAAAACCAACCCCAACACTTCACACAACTACTAAAACAACAATAGCATCAACAAGAGAAACATACAAACTAACTAGTGAGCAATAAGTTCATTCTACAACAAATCGGGCAGCATGTCCCCTGCTTCTTTTTTGATTGGTCATCGATTCATGGTTGGAAATGGTTTATTTTCTGGATTTAAAACCTTTGGTTTATGGATAAATCAATTTTTGAATAAAATTCCATTTTTTTCCTTATGGGATCGGGTTACCTTCTTGTGTTTCAAATTAAATTATAGCAATATGAGTATCATTGGACTCATTTAACCTAGTAGGGTCTAATTTTGACTTGATTAAACCCGATTTTGCAATGAAATTACAATTGTGACATTTAGGGCTCGAGATTGGTGTATTGGGTGACTTTTTGGGTTTGAAATATTATCATATGAATATGGATGTCTTCGGAATTGTATACATTCATAGATTATGTATTTGAAAAATTTGTGATCGGTCGGATACTTTGAAGAAGGACAAGGCCGTGTGATGATCGCTTGAGCTTCGAGCTCGGGATATAAGGATAGTTGAGCCCTTACTTGACTCTATTTAAAGCGTGTGGTTGGTAAAATTGACTAATAAAGAGGGAGTAATGGCTAATAAAATGGGTCCCATACTTGTGAGGTGATGAGTACTTGTATTGGGTACTTGTGTCATGTTTTGCGAAGTTATTTAAGTATTGAACTGTAGATTGTCCCATTTTGAATTTCATGCATTGGGCATTAGCTGAGAGATTAGATTGATTTATGTGAATTGTGATTGAGATATGAAATATTGTATTTGATGATTCTATATTATATGCATGTCTTAATTATGATTATGTATTTTCAGCACTTCATAATACTCGTTTAAAAGTGGAAAAGAGCTAAGATTGAGTCTTTTACTTTATAGTCTTGTTGCTTATTAAGTTCATGTCATATTCATCCTTTCACATGGTATCTCATGCATATTAAACTTGTGGATACACATGTCATGACCGATGAGAAATGGTTCCAGACGGAGTTATGCGAATGGTAAAGAGTCAAATTGTTTATAGATAGATAATATGAGCCGAATTGGCCAAGTGTAGGTAATGTGAGCCAAATTGGCTAAGTGTTGAGATTGGAAACCTAAATGGCTAAGTTCCTAATGGGAAATGCTTCTGGGTGGTGTATGGACCTCGCGAGTTCCCCATGGGTCACATATTCCATATTACGAAGTGTGTATACCGGTGATGGAATGCCTTTGCACATGATATCATATCATTTCATTGATCCTTTACTAATTGACTTACTTGAAGGATTGGTTGAAATATACTTATCTCACTTCATTGAGTACTTGAATACTTGTTAAATTAGGTGAAATTATCATCTTTTAGTTGTTATATTAAAAGTATGCCTTTATTAATTGATAGTGGCTAAGTGTGGAAGTAAGCATTAAGAATACCAATCCTCATCACCATTTTAGTTTAGGATTGGTTAACGATGTTGCTGAGTACATGTTTATTTCCCGTACTCACTTTACACCTGTTTCACCTTTTTGTGTGATGATATTTTCCTTAGTACTATTGGAGAATGAGGATTCACCAACCATTGAGGAGACTACTTGGAGGATTCATGGTGTGATTTAGCTGATCAGCGGCACCGAATTCCCTTTGATTTATTTAATTTCTATCTTTTTCATTCTTAGAAAGTGTACTCTGGATGTTAATTTATACTTGTACTTCTTATTCTAGTAGTTCTTGTACTTGTAACATAATTTTTTGAGTTGTAGTAATTATTCCTCTTATACCCTTCTCTACATATGATTCTTTACCATACAAACCAAACAAGAGGCCTAGTGTGGATGCTCTTCAAGGGACTCTCAGTCGAGATTAAATCTAATGCTATCCAAGGTGAGTGTTGATCAAATATAATATATAAGTTAGAGTTATCTAACACATATGTTAGCATTATTATATAATTGGATTACTTAGATTCCGACAAGAATTTCAAGTGCATCTGTAACACCGCGTACCTTCAGGCTAAAGTTTTACCCGTATGATGGGAACATAATGGAACAAATATGAGGAGTGTAGGAGTATTTTGAAAACTAATCCAGGCATAAGAAGAGTCTTAGGAAAAATTAGAGTCAGAAGCTACTCTACGGTGCTTGATTACAAGTGAGTTTGTACAATGCCTCACTTCAAATGAGCATAACCCCTTATCTGTTATGAATTTTGAAAAACTCAAAATATGAAAGTTGTATCCCTTTGAAATATCTTTACATCTATATAATGAACGGGCTAAGCGAATCTTTTTAAAAATAGTTATGAACATTTTACTAAAGGTAGTACATCAGGTGCGGCACCCTTGCGTCACAAGGGTGATGTAAGCCAAGGCCTTCTCTGAAAAAAATTATTCTTGTGTAGCACCCTTGCAATGCATATCTATGTGCTTGATCTTTACTCTTATCTAATCTCATGCCAATGCATATGCATGATAATATCAACAGAGTTAGTGTAACACCCCAAACCGTAAGGGCACAATCGACACATGGGCCTTACTTACTGAGCACCAACATACATGACTTAACATACATCTTAACAGACAAACTAGACGTTAATGTCACCATGATAGACTGAAATAAATAAAAAGCGATAAACAGTTGATGATACCAACCTAATAGGCATAAATAAATAGATAAGGGCCGACAAGACCAATATATACACAGGACTCATGTCTACAAGCCTCTAAGAGTAACATTATCATCATCATTATCACAATAAGGTTGGGAAAGGTCCTTGATATACCCTTAATATGTACATAGTATCATACTGACTCAAAACAGCAACTCCGGAATAAAGAGAGTGCACCAACAACAACTAAGCGGAGAACCTACTAATGAGGTCATCAATCCATCTATCTGAACCTGCGGACATGAAACGCAGCATTCCCCAACAAAAAAGGACATCAATATAAAATATGTACTGAATATGTAAGGCTGTAAAAGCCGATATAAGAGCAATAATATAAGAGAGAGTCAGGAATGATCAACATATACTCGTAACTTGCCACTGTGGGCCATAAAATGCAATACAATGTATACATGTATATAACACCATCATAAATCATCAAGCCATTCTTTAGGGCCATATCATTTCATAAACTTTAACTGCCTAACTGATTAGCAGTAACTGCGCGATCGATCGTAGCTCAGTGGTGTAACAACCCGTTTGGTCATTTTAAACTTTGAGACTTATTTTCTCAAAAATTCCCTTTCTACAACTTTAACTTGGTATTTATGACTTATAGGAATGAGTGGCGTGATTCTCAAGGCAATCAGGTGAGTTTTGGATTGATTTTAGTAAGCTTTCAAGGTTAAGTTAAAGAGAAGAAGATGTTTGACTCATAGTTGACTTTTGGGTAAATGCATCATTTTTGAAGTTTCATCTATTATGTTAGATCCATAATATAATTTATGACTTAGTCAAGTCATTGGTTTGGGTCTCGAGAGGTTCGGGTGAGATTTGAGTACTTGGTTGACAGTTATGTAATTATGAGAAAGTTACAACATTTTTGTGGATATGCATGTCTTAGTGACCTTGTATGAGTGTTTTGTTAATTCGAGTAGCTTTGTAGCATCATTTATAGTCATGTTGTACTCTTGGTTGGTCTTCAAGGGTTTCTAAATGAGTTTCGGGTCGTTGGTGGAAAAACTAGTTAAAGTAGGAATTGGAGTTGACCTTGGTCAACATTGAGTCAAGACGACGTTTTTCAGGTGTTTCGAGTGCACGATCAGGTCCGGAGAGTGTTGTATGATCAAAATGCACATTTTGTTTGTATTTGAGAGGTTCCGGATGGGTTTCGAGGGTCATTTCCGAGATTGGAACACACTAGAAGAATTTGGTGTGCATTTGCTGATTTTGTTCTTCGCGATCGCAAGGGCAATGCACTCACGATCGTGAGCTTCTTCCTCAATTGGTCAGTGCGGTAGCGAAGCCATGGAAAGTGATCATGAAGGTATTATTTTCCTGGGACCCATGATAATATGAGAGGGACCCGCAGTCGCGATTGAGGGAATTGTTGGACAGAATAAAACCCCAATTGGAACCTAATTATTCATATTTCTATTTTGAGAGCTCAAAATTGGGTGATTTCAAGGGAGTTCTTCATGTTTCTTCACATGTGTAAGTTTCTGACATCCCTTTTACCACTCTACCTTCGATTATTAAGGTGATCCATAATATAATTTATGACTTAGTCAAGTCATTGGTTTGGGTCTCGAGAGGTTCGGGTGAGATTTGAGTACTTGGTTGACATTTATGTAATTATGAGAAAGTTACAACATTTTTGTGGATATGCATGTCTTAATGACCTTGTATGAGTGTTTTGTTAATTCGAGTAGCTTTGTAGCATCATTTATAGTCATGTTGTACTCTTGGTTGGTCTTCAAGGGTTTCTAAATGAGTTTCGGGTCGTTGGTGGAAAAACTAGTTAAAGTAGGAATTGGAGTTGACCTTGGTCAACATTGAGTCAAGACGACGTTTTTCAGGTGTTTCGAGTGCACGATCAGGTCCGGAGAGTGTTGTATGATCAAAATGCACATTTTGTTTATATTTGAGAGGTTCCGGATGGGTTTCGAGGGTCATTTCCGAGATTGGAACACACTAGAAGAATTTGGTGTGCATTTGCTGATTTTGTTCTTCGCGATCGCGTGGCACAGACCACGATCGTGAGCTTCTTCCTCAATTGGTCAGTGCGGTAGCGAAGCCATGGAAAGTGATCATGAAGGTATTATTTTCCTGGGACCCATGATAATATGAGAGGGACCCGCGGTCGCGATTGAGGGAATTATTGGGCAGAATAAAACCCCAATTGGAACCTAATTATTCATATTTCTATTTTGAGAGCTCAAAATTGGGTGATTTCAAGGGAGTTCTTCATGTTTCTTCACATGTGTAAGTTTCTAACATCCCTTTTACCACTCTACCTTAGATTATTAAGGAGTTTCATCATAGAATTCATGATTTGAGCTTAGAAATTTGGGGTTTTCTATGGAAATGGGTTTTCAAGTAATTTATCAGATTGAAGGTCGATTTATGGATGGATTTAAAGGATTTTTGATATTCTTACTAATTAGACTATGGGTAACCCAATTTCGTAATAAAATTCAAGAATTACCATTGTGGGCTGGAGTTGGCTTTTTGAGTCTATTTTTGGGTTCCGAAATAAAGTATAGCAATATGGGTATCGCTGGACTCGCATAACTCCGTAGGTTATTATTTTGACTAGATTGAACTTGTTTGGTGAATTTAGATGTAGTGGAGCTTCCGAGAGGCTTAATCTTTGTGCGGATAGAAATTAATCAACCGGTTGGATATACTTGAATGAGATTATGTGTTTAGCCTTCGGTCTGTGAGCATAGTGCATGAATCCGCTTAGGTTTGGTATGATTGCTGATTATTTGGGCTCGTAGCCATGTCTGATATTCTATTTTTTATTTGACTTGTCATGCATTTATCACTCTACATCTCTTCTGATACCTAAAAAGGAACTTATAATATTGATTGTATTGTTTATGCTGATTGCATGATGTATAGTTATCCATATTATTCATTCATATTAATAATGGCATTGAACTATTGAGATACTGATAAAGGGCCTTGAAAACCGGTTACTGGATATGATACTTGGTAAGCGAGTGATGATTGATGATGTTGCTATAGCCATAGAGCTAGGATCCGATAGAAACTTTTGGATGGGTATATGGACCTCATGAGTCCCCATGGGTCACGTTTCATCCTAATGCAAGAAGCACGTGTATATATCGGGTACATATGGCCATTGCATTGCATACATATCATCTGCATTATATTTCATTCATACTTCGTGTTCTGTAACTTATGATATGTGTACAAGGAGATGTAAAGATGTAGACTTTATGATCATGTGACTTTTAAGGGAAAAATTACTAGCACCTCGAAACTTATACTTGATGTAAGATGAAAATATGAGACGGTATGGTGATGATAAAATAATGGACTATTTATAAATTTTACAACTTAGAAATGATATAGAGATCGAATCTTTACGTATTCCTTAATATAAGAACTAAAAGATTGAACCTTTAATGGCAAACTTATTGTTTGCATAAAAGACTGAATCTTGAGAGTGATTGTGCCTTAATTTATGAAAGGGTTGGACCTTTATGAGTAGAACTTATCTAATTAATGAAAATGTGTAATCTTTGAGGACTTAGATGCCGATTTGGCAAAGGTTGGAATTGTATTATTACATCTATCCTAATTGAGGTAAAATTAGAAACTTTATGATGTTCTTTGAGTGGTAATGGACTTTATGACTTAGTGTGGTTGTAGAATATTTACTTTGATGGTTGAATTACTTAGAAATTGTATAATTTGACTAACCAAGCAAGAAAAGAAGTGTTGGGAGTACCAACCCTCGCTACCGCTATAGTTAGGGTGGATTGACGATATTGCTGGGTACTTGTGTTTTATGTATTTACTCTACACTTGTTGCACTCTTTGTGCATGTACTGTTCTAGACGCCAGTGGAGGAGCTTAGACGTAGCGCTTAGAAATATTTCTTGAGAGGCCAGGGTGAGCCGCAGACACTATCCCGGCAATGGAACTCTCTCTTTTCTTATTTTACCTTTTTTTCCTTTATATTTCAGATAGTGATTTGTATATCATTCAGACTTGTACCTCAGTTAGTAGATCTGTACTCATGACAACCAGATTTTGGGGGTTTTCTTTTAAGGTTTATGTAGTGAGTTCTAAGACTTTATAATACATATGATGTTTCCTTAATTTTTCCTCATTTGATGTTTATTATTGATGTTTGGATGTTAGTGGTTCTCCGACGGGTAAGGGTAGGTACTCTCACGGCGCAATGTGATAAGAATCACGTCTGGGATCCAAGAACTTGGAAAAGAAAATTCTAGAAACTAAAGAAAAGTCAAGAAACATGTGGAAGCTAAAAGGAAATATCAAGAAACAAAACTAAATCGAAACTAAAATAGAATGAATTCAAGAAAGTGATTCTGGAATTCTAGAACGGATCAAGAAGTTCAAATTAGGAAATAAAACAAAACGCAACTAGGAGAAGAATCTTGACAATCTTGGGAAGTTTGACTAGTCTTCTCTCAAAACTTGGGATGCAAGCATCCTATTTTGTGGTTGATTCTTGGAAACTTCTTGACCTATATTTTCACGAAATTCCCTCTATTTAGAAGCTTTATTGGACATCAATTAACCCCACTTAGAAGCCTATAGTTGCTGACTTTTGACGGTTGTTGCTTTGACTTAAAATTGGGCTTCTTTCCTTAGACTTCTAAGATATGAATTTTAACCTCTAACATATATCATTGTGGACTTCAATTCAGGACATAACAATATAATTGTAGAACGTGGATAATTGCTCTTTAGTTGCACTTGAAGCCCAACTATATTTTATTGAAGTTCCTTTAGATGAGATCTTGATTGTGCATGCTATAAGCTTCCAAAGTTTGATCCTTTGTCTTTAATTTCCTTCAATGAATGCTATCATAATGGGATTTTGAGTCGTGATGAATTTTTATCAGAGCACTAGGTTCATTGGTCTCATGAGTACAAGTGCAGTGTCTAGTAGAGTCTTGCGGATCGGTACGAAGAGCTTTGTACCTATCTTTGAGAGGCTATAGGACATTGAGAAAATTTCCATTCTTTCATTTATTATCATGCGTATGTGATTCAGTCTAGGCTTAAACTTCTTTGTTTCAATCTCTCACCGACAGTGAGGACACATTCTCAAATTTTCCCACGAGCGACTGGATGTGACATCGCGCGGTATAGTATGAGTCACCATGATAAGGACATAAGATTATGTTCAGATTAGAGCTATGATTTGAATACTCGGTTGAGCGGGGTGGTGATTCAAACCCTTGGTTCGGTGATATCCCCAGGAAATGGGAGCGATGGTACGAAGGACTACAAGATTGCCATATTTAGTTACTCGAAGGTCGAAGAGGTGCATTCATGGTATAATAGATGATGGGGAAGGAGTTGGAGATTTGAATACATATGGTTAACGAAATAACTATGTAATAAGTGATACTACTTTGAGGACTGCACTTGAGAAGGTTTGGCATATCGAAGATGCTTTAATTAGGGGTGTGATTGATGTAGGAGTACTTCAATGTCATTCAGATTTATTACGACTATCTTATGACGGGAGTGTATCAATGACCTATAAATGATTTTGTAATGGAAAAGTACATATGTTGGTATCAGGAATACAAGCATAGAATGGGGAGGATAAATTAATCATATGAAAGGAAAGTGGCCATGGTAAGGCTGTGAAGATGAATTGATAAAAGACAAAGACGTGAAAGGTGATCCTTGGTTATGATGTTAGAGGTGGTAAGACTTGCTATAAGGTTCGTATGAAAAGTTAATGGTACTAAAGATAATTCAGATGGTCCAAGCTTGGTGACAAAATATTAAAATGGTAAAGTATTCATCTGATAGGAGTGTGGGGTATGCTAAGTCTGTTAATTCATAAGGGTATGAAAGGTTAAACGGAGTTGCGCATAATGGCATTGTGGATGTGGAGTAAATACAAGTGGTGTGTGAACTCTCTATGTAATTGGATAATGGTCCCAGGATAAGTGGGATAAATTCACTAAGATATCAGCGAAAGAGAATACTCTGGGTATAAAGTGGCTGCTAATGGAAGATGGATTGATAGATATTTTGACTATGTTGTAGACTATCGGGATGTACAAGGATCGGCTAATGAGGATGGTTCTAGCGATAGACAAGTGTGAATATGTATTACTTGAGGAGTTACCGGTGGTTGCACCTAATTATAGATAAGTAATGTGGGCATTGTACCTGCTGCTTAGGGATATATAAGTTTCCATAATTGATAGTGATGTGGTTTTCTGAAGTTGGAAGAATGAGGAGGATAACTATATGATTTGTTAGAGGCATTCTAAATTGACGAGACAAGGCGAGAGATGGTTCTTTCTAGGCAATCATCGGTTAAGGACCCTTGAGTGAGGTGTCAGTCGATAAGTATATTTAAAGTGATAGATCAATGGTAGATGTTAACTAACTTGAGTTTTGAAGTGAATTTCAGAAAATTAAAGTAAGGATCGATGGTAACAATTGAAACCAAGAAAAAGTGAATTCACTATGGTATATTGTGTATAGATATTTGGTTGGTGGACTTGTAAGCTAAGGTAGAAGAAGAATTCTTCAGTTAAGGGATCATAGGCAAGGATGTTGGTAACAAACCGTATGAGAGTGTTAGTAGAACTTTGTGAATGGTCAATGAGATTGCGCTGCAGGTATCAACTTGTAGTGATGGTTTGGAATATTAAATCGGTAGTAATGGATCTTGTTGGGGTAATAGAAGTTGATCAATATTTTTGGTGGGAGGTTTCGTGAAGGATTGTTCATATGATGTGTTTGATTTAGATAAGCATCCAGTTTTGAGATTCGAGTGAGGTAAGGAAAACCTTCGGTTGTTCGAGTTTGTGGTTTACTACTATCTCCAGGATTGACTTAGCTATTTTGCAAGATTTATGATATTTCGGTATACTCTCGAGTGGGTTTGAGTAATTTTCGGTCGATAGCAGCGAATGTGATTTTTGGATAGAATATGGAAATTGAAAAATTAAGATAAAGACATGTTTAGTGATTATTGGAGTAAAGTGTGAATTATGGTGGAATTGTCTCGCATTATATTAGATATGGTGTAATTTTTAATTAGGCTATAATAAGGAAGTCCATGGGAGTTGACTAAGTGTTATGGTGAAGCACCGTGGAAATTCGTGATTTATGATTGTGAGATTCGGGTTTCTGATGACTGATGTGATAAGATTGCTGGGAAACGACTTCTGTTGTACCAAGGTGGTAATTTCATATCATTCTTGAAGGAATGATTTAGTGTTGATTAATAAGAAGGAAGCTTGAAATCTCTTTAAGTTTGAAGGGTAAAGTCCTATTTTCAAATCTAAATTGTGTTCGTGATAGTAGATTATGTCGAAGTATTACTGGCTGGATAACATGGTTGAGTACATCAAGTATTAATGACGTGAGAGTAATTGTGTGTGGTAAGGCACATTGATGGCAAGAATTGATACTTTTAGACTTGCTAAAAATGTAAAATGGGGTATTACAACCAAAGATTCAATGGTTATGGAGAGGCATTATGATGCTTCAGACCTTGCATCGAAGTATTGGGAGTAGTGAACAAGCTAAGTGAAAGCGCAAGAAGGAAGATTCGATGTGTTTAGATTCTATAGAATTCTATCAGATTTTCGTATCGGTTGTCAGTTGAGAATAAGAAGATTTAAATTATAAGGTGTAATTCCTCGGTACTAAGTTGATGACTTGGGTATATTTCAGCTTTTAAAGTCAGGGGTGCTAGCGTGGCATTGAACATTTATGAGAAACGGATTGGGATCGGTTACCACATATTTATGATAGTTCTATGATTGGTTTCTGAAGGATTGGAGTCCATTCGGGTGACTATTGGTGACATTCTAGGAGATGTGCAGTTTGCATCAAATTAGGATTATTCACGTATCGCTGGATGGCTTATGGTGACCTTAGAATGATTCAAGGTTATTCCAGTAATCCATTTTGGAAGATTTTGATAGATTTACAATTCATAACAGAGATTGGTAGAGTTATCGGGCTTTTATGTGGCGTTACAAGTCGATTTGATGATATTTTGTGGACCGCTACTATTTGGACAGTTGTAATGGTATACGTGGGTACTTGGTGATGGTTTGGGAAGGTACGAATAGCTATGGGAAACCTCGGGATGAACAAACAATTTTCTACAAATTTGGCGAATTAAGATAGTCACTGGGATGATGCGCATATTATATTATTTGGAGGTTTAAGAGGAATTGGATGATGAGAGTTAGCTTAATAGTTTCTGCTCGATAGAACAGAACTAATAGATTTGGAATTTGCGCAATTGGCCTTGAACAAGGTTAGTTTTTGGATGAAAAGGCTTGGGATTGGCTCAAAATAGGCACGTATTACATCTGGAGCGAGAGAGAGAGAGAGTCATGATTTAGACTCTCGGCATATGACAACGTGTTTTCTATGGATTCTTGGAACCAAAAACGACTTTGGATAGTGTGGGACAAAGATAAGTGAAATTGGAATATTGATTGACACAAGCTTGGTAATAGATTGTGGCTACAACTGAAGGATTGGAATGTTGATAATGGAAGTTGTGTAATCAATCAATTTCATTGAGAGGTGTGGTTGGTATCAGAACCCATGAATTTGAGAGGAGTCAGTTCAATTGTGTGAAATTGGTCGTAGGAGAAATTTTGGATATGGAAAAAATGGATAATTGAGTTTTTGAACTAAGTCAAAGGAATATTTGAGTGGTAAGGTGGAAAAGTGGTGTTAACAATGTGATTCTTTCATGTGGAGGCTTCCATGACATTTACGATGGGGATCGTTCGGTTACTTGATGACTTTGGTGCTTTTCTTTACCGTTTGAAGACTAATGTGTATTTAAGTGGTAGATGATGTAACGACCAGTTTGGTCATTTTGATCTTTTGGACTTATTTTCACAAAAATCCCTTCATGTATCTTTAACCAGATATTTATGACTTAAAAGAATGGGTGGCGCAATTCCCGAGGCAATCGAGCGAGTTTCATAATTATTTTAGTAAGCTTTAAAGTTTAAGTTAGAGAGAAGAAGATGTTTGACTCATAATTTACTCTTAGGTAAATTCATCATTTTTGAAGTTTCTTCGATTCTGTTAGATACAGAATGTGATTTATGACTTAGTCGACTCATTGGTTCCGGTCCCAGGGGTTCGAGTGAAATTTGAGTACTTGGTTGGGATTTATATCATTATGAGAAAGTTACGACATTTTTGTGGATAGGCGTGTCTTAATGATCTCGTATGGGTGTTTTCTCAATTCAACAAGCTTCGTAGAATGGTTTACAATCAAGTTTCACTCTTGGTTGGTGTTCATGGGTTTCCGAATGAGTTTCGGGTTGTTAGTGCAGAAACTAGTTAAAGTAGAAATTTCAGTTGACATTGGTCAACATCTAGTCAAGATGACCTTTTTCAGGTGTTTCGAATGCGCGAGCAGGTCCGATTGTGTATTATGATCAAATACACATTTGTTTATATCTGGGAGGTTCCAGATGAGTTCCGAGGGTCATTTTCGAGATTGGAAGACAAGAAAAATCTGGTATGCATTTGTTGATTTTGTTCGTCGCGATCACGAGATTCTGTCTCAACTGGTCAGCGCCGTCGCAAATCCATGGGCTGTGATCATGAAGGTATGATTTTTTGGGGCCCTGCGATCGCGTTATGGGGACCAGCGGTCGCGATTGAATGAATTGCTAGGTAGAAAAAAAACCCAATTCAAACCTAATTGTTCTTATTTCAATTTTTGGGGTTTAGGAGCTCGAAATTGGGTGATTTCAAGGGTGTTGTTCGTGTTTATTCGCCGGGGTAAGTTTATAACATCCCTGTTACCACTCTACCTTCAATTATTACGGAGTCTCATCATAAAATTCATAATTTGAGCATAGAAATTTGGTTTTTGCCATGAAAATGGGTTTTCAAGTAATTTATCAAATTGAAGGCCAATTATGGATGGATTTTAAATTTTTTTGATATTCTTACTAATTAGACTATGGGTAAAACGATTTCGCAATACAATTCTAGTTTTACCCTTGTGGGCTTGCGGTTGCCTTTTTGGGTCTATTTTTGGGTTCTGAAATAAGGTATAGCAATATGGGTATCAGACTCGTCTAACTTTGTAGGTTATTATTTTGACTATATTGAACTTGTTTGGCGAAGTTAGATGCATTAGAGCTTCCGGGAGACTTAATCCTCTCGCAGATAAAGCTTGGTGTCATTCCTGAGCCATGAGACTTCATAATAAGGCAAGTTGAGACTTACTAGACCTTAGTATAATGTTTATATGTTGGTTTATTAATTAAGGGGAGTAATGGGAATTGGTGGTACCGTATTAGTGAGGTGACGAGCATAAGTACGGGCACCGGTGAACTTAACTTGGGTAACTAATGAACCTACTGGATATACTTGAAAGAGATTATCGATTTAGCCTTCTAGTCATGAGTGTAGTGTATGAATCCACTTAGGTTTGGTATGATTGCTAATTATTTGGGCTTGTAGCCATGTTTGATATTCTATTATTGATTGGACTTGTCATGCATTCATCACTCTACATCTCTTCTAATACCTAAAAAGGAACTTATAATATTGATTGTATTGTCTATGTTGATTGCATGGTGTACACATATCCATATTATTCATTCATATAATTATTGGAATTGAACTGTTGAGATACTGATAAAGGGGATTGAAAGCCGGTTACTGGATATGGTACATGGTAAAAGAGTGGTGATTGATGATGATGCTACAGCCACAGAGCTGGGATCCGATCAGAAATTTCGGATTTGGTATATGGACCTCATGAGTCTCTCATGGGTCACGTTGCATCCTAACGCAAGGAGAACATGTTTAAACCAAGTACTCATGGCCATTGCATTGCATACATATCATCTACATTGTATTTCATTCATACTTCATGTTGTGTAACTTATGCTATGTGTACTCGGTCATGTAAAGATGTAGATGTTATGATCATGTGACTTTTAAGGGAAGAATTACTGGCACCTTGTAACTTATACTTGATGTAAGACGGAAATATGAGACGGTATGGTGGTGATATAAAGATGGGCTATTTATGACTTTGAGGACTTTGAAATAATATAGAGATCAGATCTTTACGTGTTCCTGAGTAGATGAACTAAAAGACTAAACCTTTAATGGCAAACTTGTTGTTTGGATAAAAGACTGAATCTTGATAGTGATTGTGCCTTAATTCGTGAAAGGGTTGGACCTTTATGAGTATAACTTATCTAATTAATGAAAATGTGTAATCTTTGAGGACTTATATGCCTATTTGGCAAAGGTTGGAATTGTATTACTACATCTATGCTAATTGAAGTAAAATTTAAAACTTTATGATGTTCTTTGAGTGGTAATGGACTTTATGACTTGGTGTGGTTGTAGAATCTTTACTTAAATGGTTGAATTACTTATAAATTGTATAATTTGACTAACCAAGCAAGAACAGAAGTATTGGGAGTACCAACTCTCACCACCGCAATAGTTAGGGTCAGTCGATGATGCTGCTTGGTATACGTGCTTCCCGTACTCACTCTACACTAGCTACACTCTATGTGCAGGTACTGTTCTGGATGCTAGCGGAGGAGCTTAGTTGTAGAACTTGGAGATCTTGGTTGGGAGTCTAGGGTGAGTCGCAGACACTATCCCGGCACTGGAACTCTCCCTTTTGTTATTTTACCTTTCTGTCCTTTATATTTCAGATAGTGATTTGTATATCATTTCAGACTTGTACTTCTGTTTGTAGTTTTGTACTCATGATAGCCAGATTTTAGGAGTTTTCTTTCAAGGTTTGTGTATTGAGTTGTAAGACTTAATATTACCAATGTTGTTACCTTAATTTTTCTGCATTTGCTTTATATTATTAATGTTTGGATGTTAGTAGTTCGCCTACGGGTTAGGGTAGGTGCCCTCACGGCGCAATGTCATTTTGGGTCGTAACAGGTGGTTAATTGAGATACATAATTTCCCAACCGGCCATAGCATGGTGGTAAGGTAGGAATACCAAAATCATTCCCTTATAGATACTGTATATGTGTATATAACTCCATCACTCATTTACACATATACATACAATGCATGAAGAGTCCTTTATGATCATTAGAACATCTTTACGAGTGACCTATAGTCGTTCACCCTCCGATTACGTTATGAGCATTCACATTTTTATCTTATTCCTCATTAGGGGCTTAGGAACATATTTAGACATGCTTTGAAACACATTTCATAGGAATGAATAACATGGACATCCTTAACTACTAAGAGTATAGCCATCTATGGAATAACATTACATTTACATTTCATGTACTTGGAACATGCAAAAAGAAGGAAGGGTTATCCTTAACATAACTTTGTCATTTACTTAACCATATGGCGTCGGTTCAGCCCGCTAGTACTTCAATCTACAACAAACGATAACAGACCATTGTTAAGCTTACGAAAGCTAGAATTCAACAAAAGTAAGCGACTAGCTCATCTATGAAAATTTGGACAACACCTCCCCTTATTCTTTTCACTTACCTCAAATTAAACAACAAGACCGACATATCCAGAATGTCAAAAAAACATATTACATCAATATCCTACTTTATATCCATCACAATACATCACCAAAACAGTCCAGACCACCTCATACAACAACCAAGTGCTAACTTGCACTTTTTCATCCATACAACTTAGCTAGAACTTAATTACACTTCAATAATTACAACCACAACATACTCATGTTATACCTACTGATTTTCAGCCACAACACACTATAAAAATGACCTCATAACAGTCCAATAAGTTACAACAACCTAGAACTAATTATCAAGCCATTTCTTCATAAGTTCTTACTTCCATAACTTATATAAGACTCCAATAATCTTAATCACGTGAATAAGATAAGATTTCTTACCTAATTCAAGATCTTTAAGGGGCATAAAGTGGCCTTGGAGATAGTCTTCTAACTTGAGCTTGAAAAAGAAGAGGGTTTACGTGAAGATTATTTAGGGTTTGGGGGTGGTCTTCTTGGTTACAGCTTCCATGGCTTCTCTTAAGTTGTATGCTTGAGAATATAAGAGTAAATATGAGATAAACCCGCCCCTAATAGGGGTCCTTGGGCGTCCAAGCTTGTCTCTCCCTTTATGACAATTGTAGTCTTTCCTTCAACAGATAGGTAATGCACCACCTTGTCACCTACTTTCTTAATTAGTAGGTGTCATGTGGATCCCTCTTTATTTTGACACGTGTCTTGTCCTTGATTTATTATTAACACATGTATCAAGTAGTTCAATCAAGTAGGACCGATAAGCAATGAACTCAATTCTAGTTGCCCAAAATCTCATATCTCACGTTTAAGTTCATTTATCAAACTCAGCTTAGCCGTACATGTATTAAACAAAAATACGGGATGTTACATCTTTTTCCAAGTCTCGTTCAACTTAACCAATGTAGAGGGATTTAACTATCACTAATCTTTCATTAGATAACTTATGATGACAATGACGTATGAAGTACGGAGTGTAACAATAAGGGAATGACAAAGCATTTCAATTTAACCAAGTACAGAGCATGTTATGCAATGACCTCGACTATCATAATTTATGGGTTCAATAAAGACATACGAACACACAATAAGCAATCAAGTCATCTAATTTATCAGTTATGGCCCACATGCTTTTCCGTTCTCGGATTACAATCCTTAACAACACAAATCATACTTTTCTATTTATTACACCGGTACTCGTACCAATGCCCCTCACACCATTGGTACGAGACCCCCTCTTTCACCCTTACCCATTATCTATTCCATATTTAGTCTTTACTTAGCCAAACATTCCTCAAAGAAGTCTAGGAAGTCTTAACACACCTCAAATGCCGAGCAAACGCACTACGAACCTCAAAATCCGCCTTTCATTTCTAGAAAGCCTTAGAACATTCCCAATCTATCAAATACGTGTTATTCGGAAGTAAACAAGTCTGTAGACACTCATATTGCTATAGTTATAATCTGGGCTCAAAATTCACTCCAAAATTAATCTCGAGACCCCAGGACAAAACTAGAATTTTATTGAAAAATTAGTTTACCTATAACTTTTATAGTATAAATCCTAAAAATGAGCTGAAACTAAGGGTGGCCAGTGGGATGGGATGGGACGGGACAGGATTTGAGGGGACGGGATTTGGTGGGACGGGGTGGGGGTCGGGATCGGGTTTGGCGGGACAGGGCAGGCCGGGATAGTGGGGACAGGAAGAGGGGACAGGATGGGTCGGGTTGGGTCGGGTAGGGGGATCTGGGGGACTTAAATTTTTTTTTTCTAAAAACTTAATTTTAAAAAAAATATATATTTAAACTCTTAAATAATTGAACAAGATAGTGAAAAACAAACCAAGGCTAATTGCCTCTTATATTATTCAATAGAAATGTGATTGTTTTTGTAATACAATTTCAAAATTACAACTTTGTTTCGTAGTTCAAAAATTACAAATCACATAGTAAATTTTTCATTAAAAAATTACATATTCAACCATACTTTTTCTAATTTTCTGACAATCTCTTGAGGATCTTTTGTTGGAATTGGAAGTTGTTGGTCAAATTGTTCAACATCTCTTCCTGCTCCTTCGGATAAGATTTCGTTATAGTTGTAGTCGTCTTCTTCATTGATCTCTGGTTGACCGCACCTTCTACGCTCCGCTATAATCTAATCTCTAAATAAAACTGCAATCTCCGAACTATCTCCCGCCAATGAGTGTCTGTGCTCTCCTATTTGAAACTTTGTAGCAGAAAAAGTGCTTTCAGAAGCTGTTGATGACACTTGAATATTCAACACATCTCAGGCCATCTTTGATAGAGTCATAAATGTCTTCTCATTCTCCCTCCAGTATTTCAGCAAGTCTTCACGTCAATTTTCATTGGCAATTGATTCGAACGGTACAACACCCTGCAAAACATAAATATCAAACTCGCTAATTTGTGAAAAACTTGAACCACTAATCATTCTATTTCGAAGGCCTTGAATACTTGAAGCAGAAACTGCATGCTTTTTATAAGGTTGAAGGGAAGTAGAAGAAGATGGTACAGAAGCTGGTTGATTATTTGCACTTTGCTCTTAGTAATACATATACATAGTTTTGCATTGTGTTTGTATGCTAGAGATAACATGTTCTTTAGTTGGTTCTTCAGTTGAAAGTATTTCTAGGCATTCATAAATCATTTCAATAAGGGCATTACAACCATATACTTTAACAGTAGAATTTAATACATCACCAATAAAAAAATAGTGGGAATATGTAAAAATTATTTTTTAAATTTTACAAACATTTATGCAATAGCTGGAGCATAAGTTGGATTTTTCATATATTCATTGAATAAGAAAAATATCAGAGTTATATAAAATAACATAGATGAAATAGTATGATAATAAACACCAGAAAATTCCGTAGTAGCTAGAAAAAACTTTTCTAAGAATACAATAAGTTCAAAAAGTTTACCCCAATCATCATCTACAAGCATATCCATTGGATTTTGATTATGGGGATTAAATAATAAAGTTATACGTCTTATATACTAGTGAGCAACAAGTAATTGTTCATACAAAGAATTCCACCTAGTCTCAACTTCTTCTGGAATTTTCCTAAAAGGTAATCCACAATCATGACAAAATTTTTTATACTCTTTGCGTCTTTGTATTTTATTACCTTTGAAAATAAAGTTGATAGCAAATTGTACTTTATCAAGGATGTTTTTAAAAAGTTTTAGACCATCCTTTACAACTAAGTTATAAATATGACATGCACATCTAACATGAAAAATATGGGGAAAAGATGGAGTCAATCGAGTTTTTAAAATGTTTACAGCATAATCATTAGAAGTAGCATTCTCTAATGTAATAGTCATAATTTTATCAGTAATTCTATAATATTGACTAATTTGCACACCCACTTTGTCAGTTGGGGACACTATGTGAACCTTGTCCCGACTCAGAAGGCATTTGCACACCCGCTTTGTCAGCCAAGTATTGGTTATACCTTGCTTTGTGAGATTTTTCAACATGTCTCATTAAACCTCCAGTCCACCTTGACCTTTCCAGTTTTAAATTTATAAACTTTGTGACAAATTTTACAAATAGCTAGTTGATTAGGAATGTCCCTTTCAAAAAAATCACATGCAGGTGATTTTAATTTTTGTTGTTTTTGTCCTCTTCTCATACTAGGGGGAATAGGAGGGATTCCAGTTTCAGCCTTAGACTCAGTCTGATCCTGAGGTAGAGGTACACTAGTGGGTGTGTGAGAGTCTTCTAATTCATTTTCTAAATCAAAGTATGGTTCAGATGCAGAATATACCTCTTGATCTAATGGTATTTTAATATTAACATTAAAAATATTAGTTTCATCTACATGAGTGAAATTATCGTAATTAGGATTTCTAGAAGATGCACCCTTACCCTTGTTATCCCTACTACCTCTACCAAAAAATGTCCAACTCGTTCCATCATCATTATGCAAATAAATAATTAAAGTTAAGAAAATTAAGTACGATAATTAAAAGTAAATAATAATAATTTAAATAAAAGAAGGAACGAGTGTACTAAACGCCGACGTGTAATTGAGGTTGAAAATTGAAACTTTGCTCGATGATCCTACAACTAGTTGCCAACTTCACTCCAAATTTTTGAACTTTGATAGAACTTAGCAAATGAAATATAATATTTAGTGTGTAATTTATACTTGTAAAGAGAGAGAGAGAGATTAGAGAGATGGTAGGAAGATTTGTGAGAAAAATAAAGAGCATAATGAGGTATTTATAGTTGAGAAATAGGGTTAATATGTAAATATACTTAGGGGTTAAAAATAAAGAATAAGGGG
The DNA here is from genome assembly GCA_029783415.1 of Anisodus acutangulus. Taxonomy (NCBI): domain Eukaryota; kingdom Viridiplantae; phylum Streptophyta; class Magnoliopsida; order Solanales; family Solanaceae; genus Anisodus; species Anisodus acutangulus. Next base: position 18,524,823 of record CM056504.1, on the reverse strand, counting down.
GTTTGGGGGTTTATGAGGTGTGGGGGGCCAAAATGTTTTTTACTAGTCGTTGCCAACGGCTAAAATTGAAAGTGGTCATTTGTGCAACAACTAGTTTCTGCAAAGGGGGTGGGACGGGGTGGGTCGGTCGGGGAGCGGGATCGGGATGAGCGGGACGATCCCTAGTCTCTTCCCGAGTTTGAACCCTGCTACCGACATTTTTTATCCCGTATTATAAAAGGGGGGTCCAAGCGAGTATCGGGACAGGACAGGCCGGGATTGGGCGGTCCAGGCCCACTGGACAGCGTTAGCTGAAACCATCCATGAATCGACCTTAAAATCGAAGAAATACTAAATTTTAACTTTAATGCTAAAATCCACATTTCAACCAACCCAAATCATGAATTAATCACTAAGCTAATAGAACGAATTAGTAGGATTCAATAACATAGTGATTAGAAACTTAACCTCGAGTTAAATCGTGATCCTAGACTTTGAAATCACCTCAAATGGAGTTGTAGAACCCAAATATGAATTATGAAGTATATGTCTGAAAATGGAGTTTAGTTCACTACCAGGCCTGATCCTTCTTCGCGAACAATGAGCCCAACTCATCGCGGTCCTACCCAACCCAACTCATCATGAACATAATAGGCCTATTGCAATTGCGATGAGTAACCTTGAACCATCCCAGACCCATCTCCCTCTCTGTGAATGTAGTGTCTAACCTGCAATCGCATAGACTCCTCCTACCCTCCATTCTTCGTGAATGCGAAGGATTTCTCACAATAGCGAAGAAGGGCACCAGCACCAGAAAACTAGCAGTTCCAACCTAAGTCATGATATTTGATTCAACACCACAACTCTTCGAATACCTCCCGAACACAAACCAAATATGCATTTAAGTATTAAAACATGCTACGAACCTGCTCGCACACTCAAAATGCTGAAAAGGTGTCGTCTTTACCTGATATGGACCATGGTAAACTCCAAATCCTTAACTTTTCTAATCTCTCAACAAACGACCCAAGTCATACCCGAACCCCTTTGTACCTAAACCAACCACTCGACTAAGTCCTAAATCACATTCCAAACCTTATGGAATCGACAAAATTCTCATTTGACCTCGTTAACCCCCAGTGTTCTTTGGTGACCTTGAGAATCATGCCATACATCCTTATAAGTCATGAGTACCATTTTAACGAAGAAAGAGAATCCAATTTCTAAAAATGACCTAGAGGGTCATTACATCATTTGTCTCTTAAATAAACATTCATCGTCGAACAATAAAGGAAAAAAGTACCTGAATTCTAAAAAAGTAAGGGATATCTGATCTTCATGTCTGACTCGATCTCCCTAGTAGCCTCCTCAACTAGATGATGCTTCCACTGACCCTTTACTGAAGCAATTTCTTTTGATCTCAACTTCTGTACTTGTCTATCAAAGATGGCTATTGGCTCTTCCTCAAAAGATAAATTATGATCAAGTAACACTGAATCTCACTAAATCACATGAGAACCATCCTGATGGTACTTCTTTCGCATTGAAATGCGAAACACAGGGTGAACTCCCAACAACCAAGGTGGCAAAGATACTGCATAAGCTAACTTACCAATGCACTGGACAATATCAAATGTCCCAATATACCTATGGCTCTACTTTCCTTCTTCTCGAACATCATGACACCCTTCATGGGTGAAACCTTCAACAAAACTTGCTCTCCAACCATAAACTACAAATCACGAACCTTCTAATCCTTATAACTCTTTTTCCTACTCAGGGTCGTGAGAAGCCTATCATGAATCAATTTGAGATCAATATCTCCTACCATATAGTGCCTAGAATAGTTCCATCTTAATGCTCGAATGGTAACTATTGTTGTAAGGAAACTCCGCTAAAGCTCTAAAGAGTACCCAACTCCTTCTGCATAGACCGCCAGAAATGAGACGTGAATTGTGTGCCTCGATCTAAAATGATAGAAATAGAAACCCCATGCAAACATACTATCTCTCAAATGTAGATTTTGACTAACTTCTCTGAATTGTAGGTATTCTAAACCAAAATGAAATGTGCTGACTTGGTTGTGTATGGCGGCTCTTGTCATCACTTAACTCCTCTAACCAGTAGGTTGCTACTATTCCTTCCTTAGCATTGATAATTAGATATCCTTGGATAGACTTACAACATCTGCAACAATCTGGATAATATAATCCTATTCATCTTAAAATCTTTCGTTGTACTTCTTTGTCTACTTACTAAGCCATCAAATGAGCATGTAGGGATTCATTCCTAATAATCCTTAAGGATCACCCTTTATGTGGTTTATTCCCTTGTTTCTTGCTTATCTTGAAAACCCTTAATATCCTTTACTATAACAATCTCTCGGGTTTTCAATTTTCATTCCGTTTAACTAGAGGAAATTTCCAATATCAGTGCCTCCTAACTCCATGAGCTAAATCGACCAATTAGCATATTTTGTTGTCATTAAACCATTTCAATCTTATAGTAGATACTTAGTCTCATAACATATTCATCTTCATAATTCAGTACTTACTCCTTTCTGTCTCTTGGTTTACTTGGCTACGAACTTGTCACATTACCATACCTTATCATATGATCCTCGATCGTGCCTCATATCTCAGGTATCTTCCTTCGATTCATATCATTTTCTTACTATCATCTCACTTTTCCCTTTAGTCTAGATTCTTATAACAAGACATCCTCTCGCCTTTAACATCTCTTTCTTTTATCGGCTTTATATCTTAGGCACTTACTATTTTTGCTTACTCTTGATATGAGCCTCTTTAAGGGAAGCATTTACCTTGCACACCGAGAATTCAGTACATGGCCTCTGTAATCTCAAGATTCCTTAGAAGTCATATTCCACTAGCAACTGTTGGGTACATCATGTATATATTTTCAAAAGGGAGACCTTTGACATAATTATGCTATTCTTCAGTACTATCCATGCTAAGGGTGGCCCTACTCTATAGCAAATCCCAAAACTCACATATTTCTAAAACTATGTCTATTGATGCCAATAATCTGGGCTGGAATAGGTACTCCTCATTGTGGTTCTATCATTAAAATAGGTAGGAATAACAATGCTTACCTTATTTTATCTTAATATCAGCTTCCATACAACCCCTTTTATTATGGTATTTTATACCCCTTTTAACTTTACTTGCATTGTATTTTGATACCAGCACTTCACCTTGATAGGTTCCCATTGTTTCCTTTGTATATCAGTGTAACAAATGCTCCCATTTTGAAGCTTGAGCGTAATATTCGCACCTTGGTATATCAATAATCTGGTAAGGAGGAGGAGAGATTTTCTTTACTTGTTAGTAATACGAATTGGTTAAGGTCTTTCTAGTAACCAACAATACTTGAAACTATATGAAGCACAAATTAGATTTGAATTCTCACAATGCAGCTCTACTGCACGATCTATGAGAGGAAAGAATAGAAACCATCCCTAAATTCCCAGCAACCTCTTGTTTATAAGTGTGGTGCACAATAAACCCATAACAAGACTCTACTAGACACGTCTTGTAGATTCTTTTGGACTGACCTGCTCTAATACGAAGATTGTCACACCCCAAACTGGGTGGGGTGGGGGGCCAGCACCCGGTGCCGTACTGGCCTGAGTGTACCACTCTCAAACCAGACTCATGTATGTATAGAACTTCCAGCCAGCAATGCCGTACTAGAATATAACCAGAATAATATCATAATAGTAGGGCCGACAAGGCTACAATCTGTATTGCAAGAGAATTATCCAAGATTTGAAGATAAACATGGAGGTATCAACCCAACATCTATATAAACAAGGCCACAACACCAGCCAACAAAAAGACAATCAGGCAGATAAGGTCATAAATCACAACTAAACACACTACGCAAGTCTACGAGCCTCTATGAGTAACTGAATTGTCATATGGTTAATATAGGGCCCCGACCTACCCATTATCGACTTATGTACATAATATATAACCTCAACATCTGACCAGAAAGATCCGAAAGAAGTGAAGCATACCAACTGCCGGCTAAGACTCAACAACTCCTACTGTGGGGGTGTATCTTGCCCCTAACTGAACCTACAACATAAAATGCAATGTCCCCCGTCAAATGGAACGTCATTGCAAAATTAATGTATCGGTATGTAAAACATAAATAGCAATATGAAAGCATAAGTTGTAAAACATGGCATAAGAAGCAAACTGATACTTTGGTAACCTGTGTGTCACTCAAGGAAAACAATGAAACTCTGAAAATGTACTGAAACTTCTATATATATGTTTTATTATAAGATCTACCCTCAGATTATAGCCTGAAGTGTTGAAATAAGGTACTACCCTCAGGTAATAGTCTTAGGTGTGGGTTATGGATAGATATATAAATGTACTCCCTCTAGTTATAGCCTGGTGTGTGTACGCACATAAATAATTGCCCACCGATATTAGTTCAGTTGTGTGAATAGTATTTATATATATAATTGCCCACTGGTATTAGTTTGGTGGTGTGGGTAGTATACTATAGTAGTAACGACACTTTTGGCCCCTTTGAAACTCATGAACTCTTTTGACTTTACTTTGAAAAGACTCTTGGTCGACTCGACGTTCAACTCTTTGGAACACTACCTTTAGAGGTCTATGGAGTTCTGATAACCAACTGACAATCAAGATATGCAGAGTGCAATAATGAGACATGAAAGTACTCCAATTGAGGGACAAACAATAGGTGAATAGAACTCTTCTTTTGATGTTAACAATGGCTTTTAGCCTTTAGCTCTTATACAATCCTTTCTTTTTCCTTAAGACGACCGTTGCCAATATACAAGTCTATGGCTTGAGAAGCTCCATTAAGAAAGAGTATGGATGCTACTAGGCAATCAACATATCCAAGGTAACAAGATAAGATGTCGATATGGGAAGGTACTCCCGACAGGAATCATGTATATATGGGTTAGTACACGTTAAGCAATGATTATTTTGAAAATCGATACATGTTTCTAGGATTCATGCTTGGAAAGAACGTTTAGCCTTACATACCTGTGTCGCTTTGCTAAAAATGCCTTGCGAACTCCCTATAGCTTTACGGATGATTATCCACACAATATAGATGATTTGGGTCAAGATGGAATCCATATAATAAGAATCGATTCTTTACGACATTTCGTCGAGCACCTAGAGGGCATACTTTTCATGATTTGATTTCATGGCAATTTGGTTACTATTAAATCTCCTCTATCAACAACAACATCAACAATATCATAACCACCTACTTCACAACCTTCACTACCATACCTTACAATTCTAGTCATAACTTCTCAAGAAATTTATTAACACAACCAAACAACCACCACATCTTTATCATCGAGTTAACTTGATATCTCCTCAAGTTGTCTTTACCAACTCAATCAACTAAGCTACAAGAAGCTAAATATCATTAAGGAGTGGTAGAATCTAGTTCTCAACACCAAGATCTTCTCCAAAGTCAAGATCACACCCAACTTCACTTAGCTAGTTAGAGGATATCTTCGAGATGATCTAAGTCTTCTAATGGAAAAATCAACTCATGGGCTTATGGAGACGTTCTTAAATGATGAGGAATACATTGGAGATAGTTGAGGAGTGATTAGGGACTATTTAGGTTGAAAAGGAAATAAGAAATGAGTTACCCACGTTTTTGGGATTATATACACGTTCGCACCGCCTCCAATCTACGGGAGGATATGCGATGCAAATCCCCATCTGTGGCTGTATTCCCACCATAGATAGTGGAAGGGTGGTGGTGAAATGGTAGCCTTAGTCTGTGGCTCTATCCGCAAAATGGATCGACTTTTGTGGGGTGAAAAGCTTAGCGTATCGTCTAATTTTAGCCAAACTTTTCCGAGATGTGATTCCTTTCATCCAATTGACTTCCAATCTTCCGTATACCTTCTTAACATTCACTTATATCATACGTGACCCTCGGGAAGGATCTCCACTTGCCAAAACTCAAATTTACGAACTATACTTTCGATCGCGCATAGAATTATGAGGTGTAAGATAGGCCGCTTCTGTGGAGAATTCTCCGCTTTTGAAAAATTTAGAATAATTGAGGGCTTTCGCACATGCGCATAATTTTGCGCTGATGTGGAACCGCACCTACGGCCTTTTTCTTATAGGTGTGAAAATCATAGTCATCATCCCCAAACCGAAACCTAGCCTAGGGATTCACTATTTTTGTCCAATTTATGGTCAAAATGTTGTCTAAATACTTCAACTTTCCCCTAAGAACTAGCATACATGTGTATTAGATGTAATTGGTAGTGATTAGATGCTCAACACACCTCAAATCTCAACACCCAACCCAACTAGGGTGTGAAGCCTAAAACAAAATTTTACTCCAAAAATCTCAACCTATTTCGGACCAAGATCAAGAACTAACACCCTTTCCACCCCAATAATGCAATGATATAAGAGGAAAAGAGAAAAACTTATCGATTTGTAGATGACCATAGAGAGAAAGAAGAGAGTTATTAGGTGGTTCCTCCTCCAAAATTGGGTGGTGTGTGAGAGTGTGAGAAAATTTTGAGTTTTGAGTAGGGTAGGTTTTTTTGTATGAAGTGGGGAGTTGGAGAGGTGTTGAAATCATGGAGAGAGTTGTGGAAGGGTTTTTGGGACGTTAAAATTTCTGTATTTATGTTTGATGCGTCGTTTCCGCTCCTATGACCTTTTATCCACCTCTGCAAACACGCTTCAATGACAATTTATTTACTTCTGAAATTTTTTACCTTGTAACCGTTTCTCGCTTCGGCGGACTAATTTCCGCACCTTCGACTCCGCCCCTGTGGAGGTCTTCTCACTTCTATAATGTGATGGCCTATTTTTATAAGTCGTATCCACGTATATTTGTTTGCCTTTGCGATCTTGAACCTATGAAGTTTGTCCGCAGATGCGTATAATACTTTTGAACTATCCAAACTTTTTTGCAACTATATTTGGAGTAAACTCGACACCACTATTATAAGCAAAACCTATTGTGGGGCATTCATGAATCACCCTAGCAATTCAGTCAAATTCCTCAGCGAGATCATATTTTTAATCATATGCGCGGCTTGTTAGTGGGTCATTTATGAGTTAATAAGATGAATATTTGAGTTAGTACTACCACCTAATTTGTTCGATGTTAAACTAGTATTGTTACTATCATTCAAATTAAAGAATACTTTTCGAAATATCCTATGACCGTAATTAAGGTCTTGTATTTTCTGGCCTCACAGGACTTTCCTCCCTTCGTCTCTTATCTCATTCAAGGACGAACGTTTGTTTAATTGATAACTGATGTAATGGCCCTCTCGGTCATTTTGGGTTTCTTGCCGTGTTCTGATAGAATTACCCCTTTTCTTAACCCCTAACCAAATGTTGTGACTCACATAGATGGATCACATGCGCCTCGTGATGAATTTACCGTGACTTTGGAGAAATAATCATAAGGATTGAAGCCTCATAAGTTTGAAATAGAGAGAATTAATTTTCGGTCAAAACTTTATACTTTGGAGTTCTGTAGGAAATTATTAAGTATGGGACACTAAGATACGATACAGTCGAGTCCAGGTTCACTTTCTTAGTTTATAGGATATGGTTAAGTCATTTTCCTTACTACATGTGTGTGTTGGGGTAATTGGGGGCAAATTAATAGTTGAAACGCGTCGTGATAATGTCAGGTCAGAAATTCAGGGATACGAGTAAATTCAGTCAGTTATTTATACGCAAGAAACATTTAGAGTTTGAATCGACATCTTTGGACTTAGTATTTTAGAACTGGGAAAAATTTCTCCAGCGATGATTTTACCGCACCTGCGGAGCTGCTTCTGCGGAGGACGTTCCACAGATGTATGAGTTTGGGAGAATGGATCAGGTACGCTTCTGCGAAAATATTGCGCAGGTACGCGGCCGCACCTACGACTAACCTGTCTCTTCTGCAAAATTCTTTTGGACTAGATGACTTCTAAACATAAGGTTATAACTAATTAGACCACTATCATGCTTTTGTAACATTAAAGTTCTAATTTTACCCTTATGGGTCGGGGGTTGATTTGCGAGTCGAGTATCCGGGTTCTTTGGAAGGTTTTACCTTTTTGTAAGTATTAGAATATTGTGTTAATGTAGAATTTATATAATATACTATGAACATTCGAAGTCACTTCGCAAGGGCAAGGCCTTGGATTGAGAGTAGTTTGTAGCACCATTTCAGCTTCGAGGTAGGCTACTATTTTCTCTGCTAGACTCCGTTAGATGCATGTAATTTATATAAATATTAAGGGGTATTGAGCATTATGGGGGTTCCACCTTAGTGAATGTGATGAACACTTGGGTGGGTACCAGTTTTGAACTATTGGTGGATCATCCTTAGGATTGATCCCGAGTGTTGTTATGTGGGCTTGTCACCATAGTTGATATTACTTGTGGATGTTGATTGAAATTACTCATCACATATGCCTTCTGGTATGAAAGATTGATTATGTGGACGTATGTGCTTTTGATAATTCTGAGGCATGTGTTATTCATCTATTAAATGTGACTTCATCTCATACTTCATGACTACTTGATTTATTTATTATTGCATTCATACACTTATGTTATTTTGATATTCAAATAGAGTGGTATGAGATGTTGTTTGTCCGACGAGACTTGTAAATGAAGGTAAATGATATTGTTATGAGATGATTTGGAATACTGAGATGATGATGATAATTGATATGGCTCGACAAATGAGTATGATGTTGTAGCCAGACCGATAGATCATTTCAGTTGGTTCTGAGCGGCATATGGACTTCGTGGGTCGCCCATGGGTCATTACTATATGACAAAGTCTGATAGAATGTGTATTCACGTCATTGAATACACTTCATCTGCATTTTAATCATGTTTGGTTATTGGATGTGTCTACTGGTTATGTGTAACTAGATAGTACAATTGGTAATAGTTGGTGGCTTCTATGTATATTGATGTGAGTGATAGAGTGTTCGACTGTCCATTCAATGTTAATCCTAAGTGTTCGATTGTCCATACTAGAGAACCCAATGATGTATATGGTTAGATTAAGTGTGATTCAGATCATTGAATATCATGTATTGGACTTACTCCTATAAGAGTTATGTGTTCTTCTGTGCTTGAAATAACTTAATTGTTAAACCATAGTTGTTGTATTTTAGTGTGATCATATGTTAGTAACAACTGCGTAGTATCTAGGATATATGTGAGTCTACTTGATGTTTATATTTGTTATATGTTGATTGTCGTTGTCGTCCTATGATGTCTACGGGGGTACGTTGTATACTCATGCTACACTTATTTCATCTTTTATGTGGGTGAAGGTACAACGATTGAACCAAATTATAGTTTTTTCAAAGCACGTGCAGGTTTAGGGCGGGCCACTCATCCTATCAGTGACCCTGGTCTTAATCTATGGTTGTACTATCCTTATTATTTCAAGGCAGTTATTAGCTTTACTTCGCTATTCATTTGTACTCATAGTATCCCTTGTATAACTCAGACCATGTTCTGGGAAAGCATTTATTGTATATGTTTGACATTTATAAGTTCCTGAATGAAACAGTTCTTTTCTTTATGACTTTTATTATTATTTCCCCAATGCTCATTGATGTGATCAAATGATTTTGGGGATAGTTCGCCTACCGATGGGATAGTATAGGTGCCATCATGACCCGTGATTTGGGTCATGACACATAAGCCACCCGACGTTGAATGAACAAATCTGACCAGTGTGAAATGCCCAATTCCCTGAATGTTACAAATAATAACGTATGCTAATTCCAAATCTTTACAAAATAAATAGTAAGCCTTCCATAAGTCTCTGGTGACCCAGTCTAATCCTTTGCTCCTGAATACTCAACCTTGTGATGTCATTTATGACCTCAAAAGTTTAAATTTAGTCGTTAGCTGAGTACCACTTAACTACACCTTATGACTTTAGATCTCCATGTTTCTCAACTCGTACTAGTCACCCAAATATGATAAAACTTCATGGAATCTAAATACTTTGAATTCTCCTCCTTGTGCTCTCACATAAATCATTTACCACTTAGAACACTTCAACGCAAAGCCGATGGCCTCAAACTCCACCTTTCACCACCATAAAATTTCTGTGTGAAATACCTTATTACGCCTTTAGCAAATTTAAATGTATCAAATCTTGCAATCCATGTGCCATACCACACACAAATACTCCAATGTCATTCATATTGAAATACTCAACCATGCTATCTAGCCATCAACGTTTTGCCATAGTCTACTACCACGGACATAGTCTCACGTGAAAAATATGACTTCAACATTCAATTTCATAGGTCTTTTCTTATCAATCAACTCTAGCTCATTCATTCAATGATGCCATGAAATTACCAATCTTGGTACTACACAAGTTACCTCCTCATTATTCTCATCGTGCTAGTCATCCACATTTGCACCTCACCAATCACCAATCGCAAAGCCCCATGGCACTTTTCATACACTTAGTCAAACTGTCCATAGACTTTCTTCTTCATTATACTTATCAATTTACACCTTAAATAAATGATGCAAGATAGCGCCACTATAATCCATACCAGACTCAAATAATCATGTTTTTTCAAATTCGAGTTATTTTCTGAAGAAGAACCTTCATCCCTCCAAATCGAGAGAAATAATGCCTTTATCTTAATTGTTCAATTTTTATATTCCATCCATAATCACTTATACCGTTATCTCAAGGGTGTGTCAACATATCATAATTCCTGCAAAATAGCTAAGTCGATTATGGTCATAGCAGTAAGCCATAAATATGAGAGCATGAAAGTTTTCCTTGCCTTACTTGAACTTTTAAGTACTTCTATAACTCAAGCACATCATATGTACAATCATTCATGAAGTCTTTCCACTAGAAAGTACCTATCTGTCATGCCCCGAACCATGACCTGGACGTAACACGGCACTCAGTGCCTAGTTGCATGTGATCGAGCAAACCAATTGGCTGGCTAAATCAACATGTGATATCAAAACATACTAAAAGGGGAATTAAACTAACACATATTGATGAACTAAAAGTTTGATTAAATAATCATTAAGTGCGGAAGATAGTGAATAAGTATGAACATAGTAAAAGTGCCAATACGATAAACACGAAAATCTGATGAACTTTGTCTAACTACTACTCTAGTCTATGAAGCCTCTAAAGAGTACTGAGATGCTAACTGTTTGCAAGATTTGAAGCCTCTGAAGCCTTGACATACTTGTCTCTCTATGAAGCCTCGACATACATGTCTGTCTGTAATAAACTATAAAGACTACAAAATAAATGATAAGGCCCTGAAATATTGTGGCTCACCAACTCAGCTAATACCAGAGATCCTAGCATACATATGCGTCATCTTGAAAGTCATTACACGCACCGTGAAGTACATGCCCCGGGTAAAAGGGATGTTAGTACATTTGAATTGTACTGTATGTAAAGCAATTGAAAGAAATAACAAGCTATGGGTTTCTTAGGATAGGGGCAACCCAAAACAATAAACAGGAATAAATACGAAACTGAAGAACTGTAACTTAAACTGAAACTGAACATAAGTTCTCTTTATCATGAATGAAGAACCACATGTTTAACTGAATAAATAATCTACGACATGTGGCCCAATATAAGTGCACAAGCAATGGCCTTGATCCCGAGTATATGTATACATAACAACGACCTTAGGCCCAAATATGCATAAAGCAAAAACTACAGCCTTGGGCCCAAATACATGTGTTCAACATTCATGAATATAAATAAGGAACTAAGAATCATACTGTAATACATGATGCTAAAATGCTGAGTCATACTGAAGTGCGTGATACTGGAAATACTTAATAGAAGTAGACTGAGATATGCACTCATAAACTGATTATGAATTTTGAAGCATTAATTGTTCATAGTAAACTGAATTGTCATAACTGGGACTCATGGGATATCGAACACGAGTCTATACTGATTACGTAATAAGTTCACAATAATCAAAGTGATAATTATGAACAACTATGAAGTTGATCTTAAAAGATAGAAGATCTAGACTTTTAATGAACTAGGGTATAATCTCTAATTCTGAAGTAATTAGTAGTGATTTTGATGAATTGGGCATGGGTATGATTACTAATGTTCCCACACGTATATAGTTAGCCTCACATGCCTTAACTTCCTCCTCTTGAGCATAATACAATGTTCGTCGCTTCCTTTCGACTTTAATCTATATCAATATATATCATTAGAATCAACGTTAGAAACAATTCTCATGTTTTGGCCATGTAGGCATTTTATCAAACATTTGGTGGGCATAAATATTCATAGCCTTTATTAATGGTGTTTCTACACCCAATTTCACATCCTCTTGTTTCTAGGTATTTCTACAATCCCAAATAGATGTAATTAGCACAATTTTTCATCACCCATAAGATTATAAATAGCCTAGATCAACATTCCAAAAATCCTACCATAGTCCATAAGATTCTCTTTATCAAACCCATTAACTTATCTCTCAAGAATCTATGGTTTATAATCATTAATCCAATAAAGTAATCAACTAAGGGATGAAGATAATACCTTTTTGAGTTTCAAGAAGATTGAATTCGGAATCTAGGACTTGTTAAGAGGGTACTAAGAACTTGAATTCATGCTAGAATCATTGGTGAACTTACCTTGGAGGGTTTTTGAGGCTTGAGACTTGTTCTCTCTGGCTTTAGGGTTATATTTAGTGATTATGGATGTTAGGGAAATAAACCTCAAGCTTAAATATAAGAAAATGCAAAGAGCTAATGTTTTGAACTGAAACCCAGCCCGTTCTCGATGGGCTCGTGATGTAGGGCCACCTGCGGGACCTCCTTCATGTCAAAATTTCAGATAGGACATTTTGTGCGACCAGCACACAATGTGGGGCCATCGCACGCGCCCGCAAGCGCGGCACCTGGCCATCGTAGGTGGTCGTGTTCACTTTTTCATAGTGTTCATAAAATGGCCATAATTATTTGCATAAAGCTCTGTTTGGCCTGAACTATATACTGTTAGAAAGCCATCGCAATGTGCTACACATTTGATGAAGAAAGTATTCCAAAATATCATATATATTGTTTTGAATACTCTCTTGAAGTGATGCCTTGTGCAAACTCACTTGAAAACATGACCCGTGGAGTAGCTTCTGACTATACTCAGCTCAAAGACTCTTCTTATAAAATGGTTAGTTTTCAAAACACATCCTACACTCTTCATATTGGTTCTATTATGCTCCAATGTATGGGTCAAACCTTAGCCTAAAAGTATGAGGTGTTACAATATCTTCCCATTGGGATCATTCGTCCTCGAATGATGATTCATGGTTAGGAGTATGACTAAGTCTGGAATTTTACGAAAATTTTGGTAGAGTTTGTTTGTTAATAGGACTGTCAAAATATCTCTCAAACACCTACCAGCACCACAGTATCAACACAAACCTCATAGTCATACCCATAACAAGGTAACTGAACATAAATGTGACTAATGGAAACATGTGTACACTAAATGTCATGAACACATGAATACTAAACAGACTGAATACACGAATATTGAATTGAATGGATACTGAACTGGATAAATAATGAACTAACATCAATAACTGAGTACTAAGTTGGCATGAATATCTGAGTACTGAAAAGACATAAATATCTAAATATTGGAAACGCGAATGTTATAACACAATACTGAGTGTACGGTGACCAACTCTGGTGGTAATTCTAGCTCGTAAGTCACTTGACCGATCCTTCATAAGATCTTGTATGGTCTAATATATATGGGACTAAGCTTCCATTTCTTCTCAACTTACATGACGCCTTTCATATGCAAAACTTTCAAGAAATATCCTATCATTAACATGAAACTCTTAATGTTTTTGTCGCACATCCGAATAGTACTTCATGTGACTCTTAGTCATTTTCAAATTCTCCTGACTCAAGTTAACTTTTTCCATAGCCTGATGGATAAATTATGGCAGTAGCAATTCAATTTTGCTAACTTCAAACCAATTAATATGTGATCTACACCTCCGCCCGTACAAGGCTTTAAATAATGACATCTTGATACTGGGATGAAATCTATAACTTTACACAAACTCAATGAGAGGAAAATTACCATCCTAATTACCTTTAAAGTCTAGGACACATGCTCTCATATATCTTCAAGCGTCTGCGTAGTGTGCCTTGCCCGAAAATCCATCTAAGGATGAAAAGTGATACTGAGACTTACCTTGGTACCAAATCCTTTTTTAAAGGACTTTCAAAAGTTTGTTATGAACTGCATATCTCGTTCTGAAACAATGGACACTGGAGTCCTATAAAATCTGACAATTTCCAAAGTATGCTACTTGGCGTAGTCTTCTACTGAATCTGTGGTCCTTACCAGAAAGGGTGTGTTGTCTTGGTATGTCGCTCCGCAATCCCCAAATTGAATCATGATTTCTAAATGAGTGAGGTTCCCTGGTATTAAGTCCATGTTTAACATTTCCACTCAGGATTATCTATATTCAGTGCTAAACCAACGGACTTCTGGTGCTCGGCTTTCATCCGCTGACAATTCATACACTTTTTCATGAAATCTGCTACGTCCGTTTTCATAGAGTTGCACCAATAAATCTCCTTAAGATTATGATACATCTTTGTGGAACCTGGGTGAATAGAACACCTGGACTGGTGGGCTTCTGACATGATTCTCTCTATGAGCTCGTCTCTATTTGAAACACACAATTTGCCTCTATATCTAAAGGTACTATCATCTCCCTCTTGTTCAAAGGTCATCGTCTTATGCTTGTGGATCCCTTCCTTTAGTGTAACAAGTATGTATCATTAAACTATTTCTCCTTCACTTCAGTTTCTAAGAAGGATTCGGCCCTGTTTAAAATGACAATACCACTATTTTTGGAGTCCAACAGTCAAACTCCTAGATTAGCTAAACAATGGATTTCCTTTACCATAGTCATTTTTCCTTCTTCAATGTGAGATAAACTTCTCATGCTTCTCATAATATTACTATGCACCAACTCATTGACCATCACCTTAAAGTTTAGAGTATCGTTTAATGTCACCATCCACTTAAAACATGACTTGACATGATCTCATAGATTTTCTGTGATCTTCTACAGAAATAAATGAGTTTGACACAAGTCGATCGACGATCATTTTACTCACTTCGTGTTTCTCATACACGCGGGGCACATTCCTTATGAAGATTATCTTATTTTGCCCCTATTACTGAACTGAGGTTCTTTATATCTCATGTTAACCCTTTGGATTTTAAATGTCCAACTGGAGTTACTGACGATTTATGTATCACCTTCTTAGACCAAATGTTAAGGTCTTATACTTGTAGATAATTCTCTCTTGTTGGGATCCAACTAACTTTCTTGCTCTTCTACAATTTTTGTACTTTACATCACCGATGACTTATCTTTCGACTCCCTTCTGAGAAATCTTCCTTACTGGAAAAAACCGAATTACCTATATGACCTGGGAGCTAATATATCCATAACTATATATTATTTCTTAACGACTTAACTTTTCCCACATTGTCAGTCTTAGGGAACCCCTTTTTGATAACTCTTAAAGGCTATTCTTCTATAGTTTGCTCTCTTACTGGATATATTATTTTCTCCTCCTAATGTCACGGTACTTCAGCTTTTACTTAAACTTCATTGGGTTCTATCACACATTCAATGTATTCAAACTGTTACCCACTCGCTAGTGTTCATCTGAATAAGGAAATCAAATTGTACCTCTACTAGCTCTGCAAAAATTGAATATTTGATGTATTTACTCAAAACTAACTATTTTTCTACTCACCACTCGCTAGCATCATAGTCTTTTATTTTGCTATAAATAACTAAAGTGAAGTAGAAGGTTATTTCTAACATTCCTCATCATTCAACCCTATTCTACGGTCATATACTATATCTACTTAATTGAATACATGGATCACACTTAGGGAAATTACGTCTCTCCTATACAAAAGATCAAAATACCTAACCCCAAACTTTTTATACACTTTAACATCATATCAGGCAATACACATCTGGGTAAACACTTAATTAAATAACTTAAGAGGGAACTATCACACCTTTTTATCTCTTAATAAAAAATATTTCCTCCTCATAGTGACTTATTGCCATCATACTATCTAGTTCAGATCTGACTTAATTTAAAAAAACTAAAACTTCCCAAAAATTTAACATCATCTTCTCATGGTTCTCGTGTCATATATCATTTCTTTTTTGTTCTTTTTTATTCATGTGTTTGGATTCTACGAAAAAATACACTTCCTTTAAAAAATCATAACAATTAAGAATCATAGGTAATTCGCCCTTTGTCACCTTTCTGCGCAAAATCATGGTAATCAATTTATGCCGTTGTGGCTAAAATCATAGCATGTTGCCCTGTGTGGTCTTACATTATAATTATCATCTTCATACATGTGGCTATATCTGGGGATACCTCTAAAATCCCGATGACCTACTAAAGAATACAAGTAGTTATGATGGAGGTCTGTATTACCAGACTTAGTTGCATTACGCCTAGCTTGGGCTTGTAAATTATGGGGATCTACTGAATTTATGGACTGAGTTGTATTACTTCTGGTACTTTGTCTTGCTGATTGGTATTCCCTCATGTAGTGACCTTGTTGTCCTTACCCAAAGCATTTATTTGTGTGTCTCTTACCACACTTATTGCACCATGAATTCTGAAAAACCCTTGTGGCCCATACTGGCCTACGATTGAGAGACTAGTGCTCTGAAACTCTGTTTCTAACTAAATTGGCATTTCTAATCATATTTGGACCTCAGGATTGGTGCACTGGTTGCAGATGAAGTGGGTCCTAATGACCTCCTATTGAAACACTGTCTGGCTCCACCTCCCTACAATCCTATATTATTAAAGTTTCCTATAGGGTTAGCTCTTTTGCTAACTTTTCTATCTTTCTATTTTTCTTATCTTTTTTCTTATCCTCAAATCTCTTCCAACTTATTCCAATGAAACCCTCACATTCACATTCTTAAGTATGTTGTTATTATTCAACTTTCACATCCATAATACTACTGCCCCTTCTCGGGCAACAACAACTTTATTCCACCTTCAATATCATCTCAAGCATCATTCACTACTATCAGACACTTTCCAATCACTCCCCAGTAGGTAATCATCCTTACTCGGAGCTTAAACACCCTACTCATTGCTAGCGCTTTTACGAAATTCGATTGGAAGATAAGATTATTTACTACTCTAAGCTTCATGGCACGATGTAGAGTAGAAAGAAGTGAGACAATCCTGAATGTCTTTGTATTCAATCATTTATATGTGTGGCCGACACATGCATATAAAGGAAACTCCACTGGATATGACTTCATAGACTCTCTAGGACACTTGAACCTAGTGCTCTGATACCAAGCATTGGCACACCCCAAACCATGGCCTTGACATAACACATCACTCGGTGCCTGGCTGCATGTGACCGAGCGAACCAACTGGCTGGCTAAATCAATATGTGATATGAAAACATACTGAAAGAGGAATTAAACTAACACATGCTGATGAAATAAAAGTATGACTGAATAATCATTAAGTGCGGAAGATAGTGAATAAGTCTGAACATAGTAAAAGTGTCAACACGGCAAACATGAAAATCTGATGAACTCTATTTAACTACTACTCTAGTCTATGAAGCCTCTAACGAGTACAGAGATGTTAACTATTTTTTGGTACAAAGCACCCGACATACCTGACTATCTAAAATAAACTATAAAGACTAAAAAATAAATGATAAAGCCCCAAAAGACTGTTGCTCACCAAATCAGCTCATACAAGAGATCCTAACATGCATATGTGTCATCCTAAAAGTCGTTACATGAACTGTGAAGAGAAGGCCCTCAGAAATGGGATATTAGTACATTTGAATTGTACTATATATAAAGCAACTAAAAGAAATAACAAGTTATAGGGTGCTTGGGATAGGGTCAACCTTGTTGCACCTCGTATTTTATACGTCGATGTCACCGTATTAGAAGATGACCTAGGTTCACAGAGGGTGAGATCTCTCCAAGAGACTAATAAATGGTTTACAGGCATGTTGAGTATATCCCAGAAGAGTTTGACATATCAGATCGACAGAAGTAAGTACGATGAAAAGTTAGCTTTTAGAGGACTACAGAACGCAGAGCATGATTTGCGAACTTTGGATTGTTATAGAGATTTGGGTGACCTGAGGCAAGGTATGCAAGACCACCTGCAATTTGCAGGCAGTGTCTGTGAATCACAGATCATGCTGCAGGTGGTGGTCAATGCATCCTTATCAAAATTGTTATATATAGACCCTAGCTTAACTTCAACTTTATTAAGACATATTTTTAGATTATATGAGCCCTAAAACTCTCCAAAATACTCTCAAAGGAGTTCTCCATTATTAAAGCTCAAATCTCAAGTAATCAAAGTGATTTCTCTCTTAAGGAAGGTTAAGGATCCTCTTGTTGATCTATCCATCTTGTTAGATAAGCTTTTGAGCTAAGTGAATCTTGAAGGAAAGCTTGTTAGGAGTGTTCTTGCTACTAAGGTAACATTTTATCACTCCCTTAATGTATTCAAAAACTCCTTCTACACCTAATTAGCAAGTTGAAGAAGATAACTTGTAAGTTATGCAAGTATTGTAGACAAGAACTTGTGAAGTAATTCTTATAGTATTGGAAATGATGTGGTATGGTAATTGACATTATACATATTGAGATAAGTGTTGAATGTTTTTAGTTGGGTTAAGAAGTCATGGAATAGAGTTAGTTGTTAATGTTATGTTGTTGAAGAAAAGAGTTGTAGTATTCATAAAGGTTACTCAAGGTTGTGTACGTAAGATGTTTGACATAATGTCTAAGTGAAGATTTATTTCAGTCATTGATCCGAGTTATTCCTTTATTGTACACTATTGTTCATAGAACTTTTAGAAGCTCGTGAGTTATAGATATAAGGTATGTAAGGTTGTTTCCTTAATTCAAAGCATGACTTCTAAAGTATATTATTTTCCAAAAGAAGTATCAAAACAATAGTTCCATTCACATGTTTCTTATCCCTTGTCGGGAATAGTTTCTCATACCGTTACCGTCCTTTATATCTCTTGAGTATTGACGGCATATTTGAGTTTCATATATCTCCAAAAAAAATGTTTCCAAAGGTTAGTTATTGAGTCGACAATAGTCAGTTCAAAGAAAAGTAAAGAGTCATTAGTTACAAAGAGATCAAAGGAGTCGACATTACTATTACATTTACTATTCACACCACTGAGCCAATAGCCGATGGACAGTTATACATGTACATTATACACACCCCGAGCTATAACCGGCGGGCAGTCACTTATATGGTCATCCATACATACACCTTGGAGTACTACCTGAGGGCAGTACCATATTACACACCTAGGGCAGATTAGATAGTAAAACTTATATATAGAAGTTTCAGTTCAGTTTCTGAGTTTCATTGTTGCCCATAGTGGCTTACAGGTTATCAGAGCATCAGGTTATTTCTTATACCCTACTTTACAACTTATTCTTTCATATTGCTTTTCATGCTTTACATACCGGAACATTTTATTCATACTAACGTTCCTTTTGTCAGGAGGCATTGCATGTCATGTTGTAGGTTCAGGTAGTGGTGCAGATAGACCCCCCTCCCCCAGTAGGATCTTGTTTAGTTTAGCTAATTGAGTGGTAAGCTTCACCTTATCCAAAGCTACCAAGTCAAACTTATGATTTGAGTTTTAGTACAGATATATAGTTTATGGGTAGGTCAAGGCCCTATCCCAGCCATATCACAGTTACACTTTCTTTAGAAGATTGTAGATTGGGTTCGTATGTACAATCATTTTGATATGGCCTTATCGGCCTTGATATATATATACATATGTTGGTCTTGCTGTCATTGTATCATATTGTCTTATTTAGTTTCACTTGTGTTGGTCATTTTGAGGCCTTGCGGGCCCATACAGTTATATGCTCAGGTTATGACATATAGGTTGTACGCTCGGGACGTCTAGGCGTCGGGTGCCGGCCATACCCCCAATTTGGGGTGTGACAAAGTTGGTATTAAAGAAAATCAATCCTAGGAAGTCTACAAGTTGTGCCTAGCAGAGTCTTGTTTATGGGTGTGTTGTACACCACACTTATAAGAAAGAAGTTGTTTGGTATTTAGGGATGGTTTATGTTCTTTCACCTCATAGATCATGCGATAAAGCTGATTCATACGGATTTGAGTCTAATATTTGCTTTGTCCATTTACAGTTATGTCGCTTGCTAAAAAGACTACAACTAGTCGATGAGCCAGCACAGATAGGGGTGAAGGTGCTAGTAATGCCCCGACTGGCCGTGATGATAGGGTTGAGGTACAGGGTGAGTATCACTCACATGTATCAGCTGCTCCACCTCCATTATAGAAGATCAGAAGGGACATAGTATCCCCATCTTCTAAAGGCACAATTCCCCCATCTCCTCACGGAATAGTTCCCCCAGCTCTTTAGGGAACAGTTCCCCCAGCTATTCAGGCTATAGTGCCTCAAGCTCCATAGACTATAGTTCCCCCAGTACTATAGGATACAGTTTCTCCCGTTCCTCTACTTGGGCTTTTAGATCAGGGTATTTCAGGTGTAGTACAATTGTTGACTCATATAGTAGCTTCCCAGCAGTGATAGATAAGGGCCTCCATATGTATGGGGTCTTTTGATGGTATAGGGAGCTCCAGAACTCGAGAGTTCTTTGGGTTTAGCCCACTAGTGTTCACCGGTACTGATCTAGGTGCAGATCCTCAAGACTTCATTGATTAGATGTATAGAGTATTTAGAGTTATGCATGCTTTGGATATTGAGGCAGTTGAATTGGCCTCTATTAGATTACGAGATACGGCTATTTTGTAGTATGAGGCTTGAGAGTGTTCTATAGGACCAGATGCACCTCATGCAGTGTGGGAGGAATTTTCAAATGCTTTCAAGATCAATATTTCCTATTGGAGGTATGAACGGACATGGTGGAGCGCTTCTTAAACCTCAAGCAAAAGGGCAAGAGTGTAAAAAATTATAGTTTCTAGTTCGACTCTCTGGCTAAGTATGCTGCGAATATTTTAGATACGATGAAGGCTCGAATTTATTGATTTATATCAGGCCTAAATCTGCATCTGATTGGAGAGTGTATGACAGTCTCCCTGAATAACAATAACAACAACAACATACCTAGTGAAATCCCACAATGTGAGGTCTATGGAGGGTAGAGTGTACATAGACCTTACCTCTACCTTGGTAGATAGAGCAGTTATTTCTGAGAGACCCTCGGCTCAAGACAAAGCACAAGCCCAAGCAGAGTAAGATACACAAAGTGCATAAGTCATGACAGATTATTCTAAAAAAGAAAGAAGCAATAGCTAATGCAAGTAAATAAGACAAATTAAATACACATAGCAAAATAAATCAAACGACAAGGGACTATAAGGAAATATGATAAGCTAAGCGAGCCTACAATAATAATACTACAACTACCAGTTTGTAAGCATAGGTAGGACTACCTACTATCCGTCTACCCTAATACGTGTCCTCTATAACCCCCTATCTAAGGTCATGTCCTCAGTGAGTTGCACCTGCGCCATATCCCATCTAATCACATGTCCCCAATACTTCCTCGGCCTACCTCTACCCCTCATGTACCCGTCTATAGCGAACCTTTCACACCTCTGCACTAGGGAATTTATGTCTCTCCTCTGCACGTTTCTGAACCATCTCAACCTAGCTTCTCACATCTTATCCTCTATCGAGGCCACCCCAACTCTGTCCCAGGTATCATTATTTCTAATTTGATCCCTCTTTGTATGCCCACACATCCATCTTAACATCCTCATGTCCACAACTTTCATCTTTTGGGATATAGGTGTATGCTCAGAGTGTTGAGGATCGTAAGCGCCATCTCTGAGATGATAGAGATATGGAGAGGGAATTGACTAAGAGATCCAGATCAGTTGAGTCATTCGAATAGGCAGCGGGTAGCTCTAGGTAGCAATTTCCTAGACGTCCACCTTAATGTGCTAATAGTGCTACATCTCAGTATCAGGGGCCTAGGTATGATAGAAAGGCTTAGTTAGGATTGGGTGACAGTTGGAGGACCTTGGGTTATTAGAGGCATGATAGTTATAGTCAGATAAGATCACAGATGCCACCTTGTGGTCAGTATGGTAGGCCACATTCGGGGAAGTGTCGTCAGGGTACTGATGCTTGTTATTGGTGTGGACAGTTTTGTCATTATATGGGCTAATATTCGAGCAAAGGCAGTGATAGTGTGGCTCAACCGACAGGGTCAACAACAGATTCTTCATCGAGTGTATGTCCACCAAATAGTGGGCCATAGACCTCAGTAGGTAGAGGTAGAGGTAGAGCTGGATCATCTAGTTTAGGTGGTGGTCAGAACCTTAGATTCACCCTATTAGGTTGATAGGACTTAGAGTCATCCCCAGATGTTGTTAAAGATATACTATCAGTTTTTACTCGTGATGTTTATGCCTTCATAGATCCTGGATCTATATTGTCGTATGTTACACCATTCATTGCTCGCGAATTTGGATTTGAGCCATAAGTAGTATTGAGGCCATATGAGCTACTACACCAGTATGTAAAACAATTATGGCTAGGCGAGTTTATAGAAGTTGTACGATGGTAATCTGTAATTGCCACACCTCGGCTGACTTATTTGAGTTGATGATGGTTGATTTTGATGTTATTATGGGTATGGATTGGTTAGCTTCCTATTATACCAATGTTGAATTCTCCTCCAAGACCGTTAACTTTTAGTTCCCACGAGAATCGATCCTAGAATAGAAGGCGATTTAGTTACGCCCAAATGCAGGTTTATTTCCTACCTTAAAGCACGAAAGATGGTTTCTAAAGGTTACATATATCATCTAGTGCAGGTCAGAGATGCAGACATTGAGTCCCAGACCATTCAGTCTATTCTGGTATTAAATAAGTTTCCATATGTGTTCCCAGATGAACTTCCAGGTATTCTTCCTAAAAGGGAGATTGATTTTGAAATAGATGTGCTTCTAGATACTCAGTCGATATTAATTCCCCAGTATAGAATGGCTCCTGCTGAGATGAAGAAATTGAAAGAACATTTGAAAGATTTGTTAGAAAAAGGCTTTATTAGGCCTAGTTCTTCACCATGGGGTGCGTTGGTATTGTTTGCATAAGAAAGACGGTTCTTTAAGAATGTATATCGATTACAGGCAGTTAAATAAAGTTACTATCAAGAACAAGTATCCACTTTTGAGGATTGATGACATGTTTGAACAATTTTAAGGCACCAAATATTTTTCAAAGATTGACTTAAGGTCTGGGTATCACTAATTGAGGGTGAAGGAGAAAGATATATGCAAGACATTTTTAGGATCAGGTATGGTCATTATGAGTTTCTCATGATGTCTTTTAGACTTACTAATGCACCATCAACCTTCATTGACTTAATTAATCGGGCCTTCAAGCCATTATTGGATGTATTTGTTATTGTGTTCATTGATGACATCCTGATATACTCCCGTATGGAGGTAGATCATGCAGACTATTTGCGAGCAGTATTACAAATGCTCTAGAACTGCGAGATATATGCCAAGTTCTCTAAATGTGAATTTTGGCTGGATTCAATTGCTCTTCTAGGTCATATAGTTTCATAATAAGGTATTAAGGTGGACAGTCAGAAGATTGAGGCTGTTAAGAACTATCTAAGGCCCATGACTACTACTGAGGTACATAGTTTCTTAGGCTTGGTAGGTTATTATCAGCAATTTGTGGATGGTTTTTCTTCTATTTCCATTGCTCTAACAAAGCTTACACATAAAATGGGCAAGTTCAGTGGTCTACTACGTGTGAAAATAGTTTTCAAGAGTTGAAAGATAGGTTGACATCAGCACATATTTTAGTACTTCCAAAAGGTACGGAGGGTTATGTTGTATATTGTGATGCCTCTAGAGTTGGTACAGGCTATGGTTTTATGCTGCACAACAAAGTTACTGCATATGCTTAATGACAACTAAGAAAGCACGATCAGAATTATCTGACTCATGATCTTGACTTGGCGGCCGTTATATTCACCCTGAAGATGTGGCGTCCTTACTTAAATAGAGTTTATGTTGACCTCTTTACCGATCATACGACTTTACAGTATATCTTTAGACAGAATGAGTTAAATCTGAGGCAGAGAAGATGCCTTGAAATGTTGAAAGATTATGATATTGACATCTTATATCATCCTGGCAAGGCTAATGATGTAGTTGATTCCTTGAGTCACAAGTATATGGGTAGTTTAAGGCATGTTGAACCTGGAAAGATGGAAATAACTAGATATTTATGTCAGTTAGCTAGCCTAAATATACGGCTGCTTGATACCGATGATAGAGATGCGATAGTTCAGAATACTACAAAGTCATCATTGGTAGTTGAGGTGAAAACACGATAGTTTGATGATCCAGATAGTTATATTGAGAGAGGAAATTCCCCTATAGAAGAATCCATTGTTTGAGCTTGCCGGTGATGGGGTTCTCAGGTACCATGGCCGGTTATATGTACTAGATATTGGAGGACTCCACTAGCGCATTATGGTTGTGATCCACCAATCCATGGTACAATTTTCTCTGTTAGAATCTGATAGATACATGTAATTTATATAAAGATTGAGGGGTATTAGGCGTGATGGGGGTCCCACCTTAGTTACTATGATGAGCACATGGGTAGATAGCGGTGTTGAACTATTTTGGGGATCATCTTTAGGATTGATCCCAACTGTTGTTATGTGGGCTTGCCGCCATAGTTGATATTACTTGTAACTATTGATTGAAATTACTAATCACATATGTCTTCTGATATGAAATACTGATTATGTGGACTTATGTGCTATTGATAATTCTGAGGCATGTGTTATTCATCTCTTGAACTTGACTTCATGTCATACTTTATGACTACTTGCCTTATTACTGTTGTATTTATACACTCATGTTTTTCTAATATTAAAATGGAGTGGTATGAGATATTGTTGGTCTGACGAGACTTGAAATGAAGGTAAATGATATTGTTATGAGTTGATTTGGAATACTAAGATGATGATGATAATTGGTATGGCTCGATAAATGAGTTTGATGCTCTAGCTAGACCGATGGATCATTTCGGTTGGTGGTGAGCGGTATATGAACTTTACGGGTCCCCCATGAGTCATTACTATATAGAAAAGTCCGATAGAATGTGTATATTGGGTTGATTGAGAAATACCTTTGCATTATCATGTTTGGTTATTGGATATTTCTACTGGTTATGTGTGACTAGATAGTCTAATTAGTAATGGTTGGTGGCTTCCATGTATAATGATGTGAGTGATAGAGTCTGCATTTGGTTTCTAATTTAAGGGGTGAAGATTGAATCTTAAAAAGAATAATTTCCTTAGTTGACAGGAAATCTAGAACATAAATGAATATTGTGCATAGTGGCGTAAGTATCATCATGTGAGAGTTACATATTAGCCTATCATAATAAATAACAAGAATTAAAAAGAGAAGGGGAGAGAATAGTATCTAAGATATGCCCAAGAGAGATAAAGTATACAAGAAATCTTTGAGAATATTATTTAAAGAAATTTTTTTACAATGCTTCGTCTTTTTGTTCCAAGGCTTGGTTTACAAATAAAATGAAGTCGTCCAATATAGACAAGCAACGGACTTCAAAGGAGTATTAAATTTACAAAGGAATCTAAATTATTACAACTTTACAAAAATAAGATAGAGACATCTTATCTTCTGAAAAGCAAAAGAAATAAACAAACGACTTTATTAAAGTAGGAATAACTTTATTAAAGTTGTGGGACAATGTGTCCTTTCTTCTTTCCCCTTATCATGAATGCCATGTGGGACCTTTTGGTCACTTCATTCTGACATTTTTGTCTTCCCTCGTGATCCCGTGTCTTCTCTTTTGGCTTTTGCCTTTTGAATGAATGCTTCAATTAAGTTGTCGAACAGATCTTCTGTAGTAGGCTGGTAGGTGTAATCTTCCAGCGGCTGAGATTCTCCTCCAAGACAAGTGTATTGATTGTCATCTTGAGTTTCTTTCATGGAAGAAGTTGAAGTTTCTGAATATGGACTATCATCCACTTTTTTTAACACTTTTAACAAAGTCTGCTTTGACCTTATCAAGATAAGAAGTAATCAGTTCTTCTTCCGAAGCATGAGGATTCCTTAATTTTATGGATTTTTCTAATTTAGAAAAGAAAGAGGATGATTCGTCTTCTTTAGCTTATCTTTCCATATGATGAATAGATTTCAGGCTATTAACCAAAGAAGTAATTTCTTCTTCCAACTGCCATCCATACTTGCAAATTGGATTTTCTTTGTCTTTGTCTAATAATTTTGACCAAAACTTGCAAAGGAATTTCCTCTTAAGACATAATATGCCTTGTGTATTTCTACCAGCTTCAAGAATCCATTTCCAAATCCATGGAATACCTATTTTCATAAAGAAAATAATGTGGCAGATCCTTCGATATAATCAGAAGGATGTTCAGGAGTAACACTTAGTGTCACTTGGATCCATTCTTTGTAGAACCCCATATAAGGTTCTGGAAAAACCTGAATTTCAGGTCCGATCATATTCCACCATGGAAATATCCAACTGGGGAATAACTGGCCATTCTAGCTGATTTTAAAGATTTCTAGATTTAATTTAATCCACCAAGTATGACAATGCTTTTTGTTCTCATAGTAGAGTGTAATAACAAAATCATCGATATAATCGTAGTAGTTAAACGCCAACTTTATAGTCATTCTAGGAATTATAAATTCCTTTTATCGTAATGGGCTAATTCTCCACTCATAAGGAGATATAATCTTCTTAAGGTAGAACTTAGAAAATCTCCTTTCTGCTTCTGGCTTATTATCCGGGAACGATGTGATTTCAACGGTACTTGTTGTTGTTAGGATATATTCATAATACATCCGAATTTTCCCTTATCTGAAAGAATGGTAGAAATTTTCTACATAACGATTCATGCGAATCCATGGATCATTCATATAATTTTTATCTTCATGAGTTAAATGAAGTATTACTTCCTCATGTTGTCGAACCAAATATTGGTTTCTGTTATCCACATGTTGTTAGAGTTTCTGGGCATATGATCCCATTTGATGGCTAGATGAGCCTTCCTCCACGAGTATTACTCTTGTAATTTGTCTAGGAATATTACTCCCTGCTGCTTTTTCTCGACCTAGACCTGAGCCTCGGCCTCTTCCTCTACCCCTATTAGGAGTAGGTGTTGTCCAAGTTAGACGATCTTATCCCTGCAAATATTCACGGGTAAGAAAGTCAAGGCGTAAATTATCTTCACCTTTAAGATATTGAATTTTAAAATCAAATGGGGCTAAATGAGCCTGCCATCTTGCAAACATTTGCTTTGACACATCATGTTTAAAATCTTTCTGAAACATGAATTTGGCTGCATTGCATTCTGTTCTTATTAAGAACTTTGTGTTATAAAGATCATCCTGGAGTTTCATGACGCATTTAACTATAGCAAGGATTTCTTTAGCTATAGTAGCATAATTATTTTGACTATAATTCCATTTTCCAGAATGGTACCGAACAAGATATTCTTGTTTGGTTTAGGGATTTATTTGTTTAAGTATCCCACCATAACCAATGTCTGACGCATCATTCTCAATAATCTTTCCCCAATTTGGGTTAGCAAGCATAAGACATGGCAAGGCTTGAACGTTCTTTTTAATCTTTTGTATTGCTTCTGTATGGGCATTTGTACAAGGAGTGACAGTCTTTTTCAACCTATCATATAAGATAGTTGCATCCACATATAAATTCTTGTAATAAGGAGAAATATAATTTAAGCTCCCTAAAAACCTTTGTAATTGGGTTTTATCAAGAATTTCATCAGGAAACTTAGAAGCATATTCTATACTTCTAGTAATCGGAATAATTTTTCCTTATTCAATGATATGACCAAGAAATTGATCTTTTGTCTGGAAAATATTCATTTTGGATTTAGATATGACTAAACCATTTACAATAACAATCTTTTAGAAAATTTCAAGATGCTTGATATGATCCTGTATATTTTTTGAAAAGACTAATATGTCATCTATGTAAACAATGATAAAATCACTATATGAAGTAAAAATATCATTCGTGACATGCTGAAATTCTGATGGAGCATTTTTTAGTCCAAAAGGCATGACATTCCATTCATAATGTCCAAGTGGGATTGTAAAGGCAGTTTTATACATGTCAGATTCATTAACCTGTATCTGCCAAAAACTTGATTTTAAATCAAATTTTGAAAATATGTTAGCCTGGTATAACCTGTCAAGCAAATCCTTTTTATTAGGAATTGGATATCTAATCCATTTTAAAATCTTATTCAGTGGTTTATAATTGATGACTAATCTGGGAACTCCCCGTTCTTGTTCGGCATGCTTATTAACATAGAACGTTGTACAACTCCATGGGGAGTTTGAAGGTCGAATCAACATTTTCTCTATAAGGGTTGCAATTTCTTTTTTGCAAATTTCTAAATATTTTGTATTCATCTGGCAAGGTCTAGCCTTGGTCAGAAAATTATGTTTATGGAACCCTTCTTCATATAGAAGACTAACAATATGCTTTTTCCTGTTCCAGAAAGTAGTAGGTAAATCATTACAAATAGAAATAGAAAAATCATGCTTATTCCTCTTATTTTATCCTGTAATTTAGGATTTGTCAATTGGTCGATGATATTATAAATCATTAACTCTTGCTGCAGATAATCAAGATGTTGTCTTTTATTCTGCACAAGACTAATAAGGCCTACTGTTCTTGATGCAGGAATCCAGGAAAAAGTTATTAACTTACCCTCAAAGGTACCTGTGAAAACCTTCTCATCAATATGTTTAAGAGGCATTAGACCATTAATAAAAGGTATACTTAAAATTATATCTTGCGCCAAATTTTTTACTAAAATGAAAGAATGTTCAATACACATCTTATCATGGCAAACATAGGGCACTCGATAATTTGTAGGAGACTTCTAATTTGCTCCCATCTACACCAGTTACTCTGAGAGTAGTCTTGGTAAAGTATTTAGTAGGGATAAGTTCTACCCTAATGCAATTAAGATCTTCCTCTGAATCAATTAATGTAGGGATATGTCTATACATGATACCCCTATCAATTAATAAATTAATACGGGTAATCCATTTTTGGCAGGAATAAAAATTAATTGCTCCCATGAAGTCTACCTCATTTGGATTATTAGAGGTAGTTGGTTGATCAAGTATAGGTGTAAAACCTAACTCTTTTGGAGTATCAGGAATAGGAGTATGACTGACCTGTCCTGATTCTAACAAAGTAACTCTATCATCTAATGTAGTGTAATGTTGTCATAGTAGAGTTAGCTCCGTTTTGAGATCATGGATCTCTGTCTTCAATGATTGGGCTGTTAGAGGATTATTATGACTCTCTTCTTCTGTAATTCTTGGAGAACTGCAGAAAAGTTATAAGGTGGATCAATTCTTGATTTGATCCTGAGGGAACTTTGTCCTTTTCTTGAGCTTTAAACAAAGCCTCCGTGATCTGTGCTATCTAAGCTTTGTTTTGAATATTATCCAGCAGATCACTGACTTCTTCTCCATTAATAACATTTATATTGCAGCTGGAGAATTGAGCTTGGAGTTTTTAAAACTCATCATCCGTGTCTTCATTATCCTTGATAACCTGACATTCATCTTTCAAAGTGTAGGTGCAAAGAGCTTCTTCTTCCGTAGAGGAGGAATAAGGAGCTTCATAGTCAGAAGTCATAACCCCCTCTAAGTCATTTGAATTATCTGATGAAACAACCATCTTCATCAAAGCATCCTTAATGCTTTCATCAATATTAAGATTCTTGATTTTGTCGATCCTCTTCTTTTTACACCTATTGGCGTAATATCCTTTTTGACCACATGCATAACATGTAGGAGTCTTTTTTCTCTCTTAGGGATATAACCTTTTTTCGCATTTCTGGCTCTTTTCTTTGTCGCATACTTCTTATAAGAGTCAGATTTGTACTTCTCATAGTACTATTTCCTCTGGGGTTTAACCGGATTTTTTCTCTTTTCCCAATTTGGTGAGAGGTCGGTTGATCAAAAGCAAATTGTTGGCAGAATTTGCCTAATTGGGTTTTTTCTGTCAATTTCTGCTTTTTAAGTTGTTTCTGTAATTTCAGATCATTGCACAAAGTTAATCCTTCTTCTATGCATTTGCCTATTATTAGCTGACCGTAAGAATAAAGATCCCATTGAATCTGAGAATCCCCTGAATCTTTTTTTAAGGTTCTCTTAATCTTTTCAGCAAAAAGAGAAGGGAGGCCATCTATAAATCTAGCTTTCCAGAAACTACTATTAGCTTCTGGGAGGTTTAACACTCTGCTAAGAAAAATATCCTTATACCACCTAAATGAAGTTAAGGTAGGGCACCTATGGTTTTGCAGAAGAGTTCTGATATTATCATAATTGGTTGAATAAATTCCTATAAAGTGATCTAAAATGGTTAGAAAGAGAGTGAAAACCGCATAGGGTTGGACCTCATTACCCTCTTGCTTTACAATATTAAAAATAGAAGTTTTCTGGTCTGGTGTAACATAATTATCCCACCACACTTTAAGCTGACCTGTAAATCCTGCAGTTATCATCTTAATGATGTGAGCATCGGTTTTGTTATTACCTTTGGCTGCTGTAGCATACATAATGATCTTGTGGCAAGTCCTGAAGATTTGACTATCAGCGCCACCATCTATGTTCCATTCAACAATTTCTGTGTCGGTATAAGCGGTAAGCTCATTCTTATAAGCTTGTTCTTCGATTAGAACATCCATAGGTGTAGGTCTCGGATAGTAGTAATTTTCCAAATTAAACTTGGGTTTCCATTTACCCTTTCTCATTGTAGCAACTTGTGCTTTGTTGTCAGACTCAGATAATTTATCTGTACTAATCATTGTAATAGCAGATGTAGAACCACTAGGTGGAGAAATTTTTAGCTTATTCTGAAATTGAGAGAGTAAATTCTCAAAATTCCCTACTAATGGATATGTCCCCAGGTAAATTCCTTCCATTGAAGGGGGAGGCTGGATATTTGCTGGAATTTTCAGAGGTTTTGGAAGCTGGTCGGTAGGAACATCAATTTTGACACATTGCTCTCTATAAGAGATCTGAGTTGGTCTATATTGTTATGTAACAAGTTCATTTATTCGCTAATAACCTGAAGGTGGATATTAGTGTGGTTATGCTGTTTGAACAGGCTATTGATACGATCAATGGTAGGACCATTAGGAAGGGTCTGGCATAATAGCTTCATGAAAGGCTGAGCATGTAAATCATTGTTACATTGATCATTCTTTAATAAAAAAGGTTCATTCGGAGGATATATACTTCGAAGGACTTTTTTGGAATCCAAATGCCATTGTATTTCAATAAAATTAATATTGGGTAAAGCATAATCTTCAACAAACCATCTAACAAAAGGTTTATAATCCTGATGTGTTTGTAATTCATCATAAAATTGTTCTCTAATAGAACATTGTTCTTCCTTAGTAAAAAATGAAAAAAAACATCTTCTAAAAAGATAATAATCCTCACTAAGAAAGTCTTCAGAAATAATATTTCTCAAACCTGAACCTGGACTATAATCCAGAGGAGAAACACGAATATGGTCGTCATTCATCTTTAAAGTAAACAATGAATCCCATATCGCTGGGAGTAGGATCAGTCTTAATTCCTACAGGAATTTGATCATCATCTATCTTGATTTTATCAATCTTCTCATCCTGAGAGATTTCCGGTGGAGTGGTGACCTTATAAAGATCTTCATTTACCTGAGAGGTTGATGCTCTAGCAGTAGTAGAGGGTCTATGAATGTCATCGGGAGGAGATATGTAATAATGAGATGATATCGATCTACCTAATTTAGGTAACTGTTTCAAAAATTGGAGATGGATATTACCATCAGTAGTTTGGAAAACCTGAGTATCTATCCTAGGTTGGACAGGGATTGCTTTTTCAATTAGCCAATCGTCTGGGTAATCAATTTCTTCCCAACTAATAGGTCTTCTGGTTGTTATTTTAGATTTTTTGGCTAGGTTGATTTCTAGAAGAACAGTCTGTCTATTTCTTTCATCATCAAAGATCTTACAATTAGGATTCATGGTGTCTAACAAACTGAAATAGATACGATATCAGATACATATGACTTCTGTCTCTGGCATATAATTATAACTATGATCTTTTACATATATTGTTAAAGCATGCAAAATATTTGGATCTGATAAAGATAAAGTAAGATTTGGTCTGACATCAAAATAAATTGGGCCATAAGCCAAACTGGATTGCATATCACCCATAAGAGATTGTTTCCAATTCAAATTTCTGGCATCTCTTAAAACAGTCATAAAACTTTCAGGTAAACCCTTTAAAGTTAAAGGTTTAAATGCAATTTGCACTAATCCAATATGCAAGAATTTATAATGCAATTTTTTATATCTTTCAATATCAGTATCAGAAAATAATTGTATAGTTTTTTCTTGATTATCCATTTGGACAGATTCTTCGATAGTCTTTATAACATGGCTATTTCACAAATTTTCAAATAAACCGACATTATAAAGTTCCTTAGTGCCAACAAACGGAATAGTCCATTTGTTTAAAGCATCAAGTTGTTGTGGAAGTTCATACTCTTCCGATCTAGCATTCATAATGTTGTGTTTATAATTTCAAAAAACATTCATTATGAACAAAAAATACTGTTTGCAAATACTCTTTGAAAACATGGCTTTGATACCAATTTAAAAGCCTGAGACCCAGGTCTATAAGGATCATTATAATAATAATATAATAAGAATAACAAAATAAAAGAAATCTACAACAGGATGGATCCCAGTACTGTTCACAAGATTAAGGATGTAAGGATCATTATAATAATAGTATAAAGAATAGAACGAAACAAAAGAAATCTACAACCGGATGGATCCCAGTACTGTTCACAAGTTTATGGATTTACCAAGGTATACATCTAACAGTCACACATAGATCAATACGAAAAACGGCCCATAAAAATGTCTTATGCCTAATATCAACGGCGACGGTTGAAAGGGCATTCCGTACGACAAGAGTATAATGTGATATGTATTGTAAATAATATCCTTTTCGGATTTTTAGTGTAGAATTCTATCTCATTCTATCCTTTTTTTTAATTATTCATATCTTCGCAGAGCATTCTAGACAGTAAAGACTTATTAGTCTATCATAATAAATTACAAGAATTAAAAAGAGAAAGAGAGAGAATAGTACATAAGATATGCCCAAGAGAGAGAAAGTATACAAGAAATCTTCGAAAATATTATTTAAAGATTTTTTTTACAATGCTTGGTCTTTTTGTTCCCAGGCTTGGTTTACAAATAAAATGAAATCGTCTTATATAGACAAGAGACGGACTTCAAAGGAGTATTAAATTTACAAAGGAATCTAAATTATTACAACTTTACAAAAATAAGATAGAGACATCTTATCTTCTGAAAAGCAAAAGAAATAAACAAACGACTTTATTAAAGTAGGAATAACTTTATTAAAGTTGTGGGACAATGTGTCCTTTCTTCTTTCCCCTTATCATGAATGCCATGTGGGACCTTTTGGTCACTTCATTCTGACATTTTTGTCTTCCCTCGTGATCCCGTGTCTTCTCTTTTGGCTTTTGCCTTTTGAATGAATGCTTCAATTAAGTTGTCGAACAGATCTTCTGTAGTAGGCTGGTAGGTGTAATCTTCCAGCGGCTGAGATTCTCCTCCAAGACAAGTGTATTGATTGTCATCTTGAGTTTCTTTCATGGAAGAAGTTGAAGTTTCTGAATATGGACTATCATCCACTTTTTTTAACACTTTTAACAAAGTCTGCTTTGACCTTATCAAGATAAGAAGTAATCAGTTCTTCTTCCGAAGCATGAGGATTCCTTAATTTTATGGATTTTTCTAATTTAGAAAAGAAAGAGGATGATTCGTCTTCTTTAGCTTATCTTTCCATATGATGAATAGATTTCAGGCTATTAACCAAAGAAGTAATTTCTTCTTCTAACTGCCATCCATACTTGCAAATTGGATTTTCTTTGTCTAATAATTTTGACCAAAACTTGCAAAGGAATTTCTTCTTAAGACATAATATGTCTTGTGTATTTCTGCCAGCTTCAGGAATCCATTTCCAAATCCATGGAATACATGTTTTCATAAAGAAAAATAATGTGGCAGATCCTTCTATATAATTAGAAGGATGTTCAGGAGTAACACATAGTGTCACTTGGATCCATTCTTTGTAGAACCCCATATAAGGTTCTGGAAAAACCTGAATTTCTGGTCCGATCATATTCCACCATGGAAATATCCGACTGGGGAGTAACTGGCCATTCTGGCTGGTTTTAAAGATTTCTGGATTTAATTTAATCCACCAAGTATGACCATTTTTGTTCTCATAGTAGAGTGTATTAACAAAAGCATCGATATAATCGTAGTAGTTAAACGCCAACTTTATTTTCATTCTGGGAATTATAAATTCCTATGATCAGAATGGGTTAATTCCCCATTCATAAGGAGATATAATCTTCTTAAGGTAGAACTCAGAAAAGCTCCTTTCTGCTCCTAACTTATTATCCGGGAACGTGTGATTTCAACAGTACTTGTTGTGTTAGGATATATTCATAATACATCTGGTTTTTCCCTTCTCTGAAAGAATGGTAGAAATTTTCTACATAAAGATTCTTGAGAATCCATGGATCATTCATATAATTTTTATCTTCATTAGTTAAATGAAGTATTACTTCTTCATGTTGTCGAACTAAATATTGGTTTCTATCATCCTCCTGTTGTTGGAGTCTTTGGGCGTATGATCCCATTTGATGGCTAGATGAGCCTTTCTCCATGAGTATTACTCTTAGAATTTGTCTAGGAGTATTACTCCTTGCTGATTTTTCTTGACCTCAACCTGAGCCTCAGCCTCTTTCTCTACCCCTATTAGGAGCAGGTGTTGTCAAATTTGAACGCATCTTATTCCTACAAATATTCACAGGTAAGAAAGTCATGGAGTAAATTATCTTCACATTTAAGATATGGAATTTCAAAATCAAATGGGGCTAAATGAGCCTTCCATCTTGCAAACATTTTCTTTGACACATCATGTTTAAAATCTTTCTGAAACATGAATTTGGCTGCATTGCATTCTGTTCTTATTAAGAACTTTGTGTTATAAAGATCATCCTAGAATTTCAGGACGCATTTAACTATAGCAAGGATTTCTTTAGCTATAATAGCATAATTGTTTTGACTATTATTCCACTTTTCATAATGGTACCGAACAAGATATTCTTGTTTGGTTTAGGGATTTATTTATTTAAGTATCCCACCATAACTAATGTCTGATACATCATTCTCAATAATCTTTCCCCAATTTGGGTTAGCAAGCATAAGACATGGCAAGGCTTGAACGTTCTTTTTAATCTTTTGTAGTGCTTCTGTATGGGCATTTGTACAAGGAGTGATAGTCTTTTTCAACCTATCATATAAGATAACAGCATCCACAGATAAATTCTTGGAATAAGGAGAAATATAATTTAAGCTCCCTAAAAACTTTAGTAATTGGGTTTTATCAAGAATTTCATCAGGAAACTTAGAAGCAAATTCTATACTTCTAGTAATTGAAATAATTTTTCCTTATTCAATGTTATGACCAAGAAATTGATTTTTTTTCTGGAAATTATTCATTTTGGGTTTAGATATGACTAAACCATTTGTAATAACAATCTTTTTGAAAATTTCAAAATGCTTGATATGATCCTGTATATTTTTTGAAAAGACTAATATGTCATCTATGTAAACAATGATAAAACCACTATATGAAGTAAAAATATCATTCGTGACATGCTAAAATTCTGATGGAGTATTTTTAGTCCAAAAGGCATGACATCCCATTCATAATGTCCAAGTGGGATTGTAAAGGCAGTTTTATACATGTCAGATTCATTAACCTGTATCTGCCAAAAACTTGATTTTAAATCAAATTTCAAAAGTATGTTAGACTGGTATAACCTGTCAAGCAAATTCTTTTTATTAGGAATTGGATATCTAATCCATTTTAAAACCTTATTCAGTGGTTTATAATTGATGACTAATCTGGGAACTCCCCCTTCTTGTTCGGCATGCTTATTAACATAGAACATTGTACAACTCCATGGGGAGTTTGAAGGTCGAATCAACATTTTCTCTATAAGGGTTGCATTTTCTGTTTTGCAATTTTTTAAATATTCTGTATTCATCTGGCAAGGTCTAGCCTTGGTCGGAATATTTTGTTTATGGAACCCTTCTTCATATGGAAGACTAACAATATGCTTTTTTCTGTTCCCGAAAGCAGTAGGTAAATCATTACAAATAGAAATAGAAAAATCATGCTCTATTACTCTTATTTTATCCTGTAATTTAGGATTTGTCAATTGGTCGATGATATTATAAATCATTAGCTGCAGATAATCAAGATGTTGTCTTTTATTCTGCACAAGACTAATAAGGCTTACTGTTCTTGATGCAGGAATCCAGGAAAAAGTTATTAACTTACCCTCAAAGGTACCTGTGAAAACCTTCTCATCAATATGTTTAAGAGGCATTAGACCATTAATAAAAGGTATACTTAAAATTATATCATGCGCCAAATTTTTTACTAAAATGAAAGAATGTTCAATACACATCTTATCATGGCAAACATAGGGCACTCGATAATTTGTAGGAGACTTCTAATTTGCTCCCATCTACACCAGTTACTCTGAGAGTAGTCTTGGTAAAGTATTTAGTAGGGATAAGTTCTTCCCTAATGCAATTAAGATCTGCCTCTGAATCAATTAATGTAGGGATATGTCTATACATGATACCCCTATC
Organism: Anisodus acutangulus; assembly: GCA_029783415.1. NCBI lineage: Eukaryota > Viridiplantae > Streptophyta > Magnoliopsida > Solanales > Solanaceae > Anisodus > Anisodus acutangulus. The sequence goes on along the minus strand of CM056504.1, from coordinate 18,487,787 downwards.
AATTAATAAATTAATACGGGTAATCCATTTTTGGCAGGAATAAAAATTAATTGCTCCCATGAAGTCTACCTCATTTGGATTATTAGAGGTAGTTGGTTGATCAAGTATAGGTGTAAAACCTAACTCTTTTGGAGTATCAGGAATAGGAGTATGACTGACCTGTCCTGATTCTAACAAAGTGACTCTATCATCTAACGTAGTGTAATGCTGTCGTAGTAAAGCTAGCTCCGTTTTGAGATCATGGATCTCTGTCTTCAATTCTTGGACTGTTAGAGGATTATTAGGACTCCTGTTCTTGTGTAATTCTTGGAGAACTGTAGAAAAGTAAAAGGTGGATCAATTTTTGATTTGATCCTGAGGGGAACTTTGTCTTTTTTTTTAGCTTTAAACAAAGCCTCGATGATCTGTGCTTTCTGAGCTTTGTTCTGAATATTATCCAGCAGAACTGAGAACCTGAAACCCCCATTTTGACATCCATTTTCGGGTCAACCCGTATATCATCAACACCCGACCCACTTACACAACATCACCCCTCCTTACTTGCATCAACTTGTCTACGCAAAATGTGATGATACTGAAAGATTACAGTTGTGGGAAAACATATAACAAGTGAGTTATAATATGAATATGCCTTGGTTGGTAGGGGGGGACTTTAATGTTGTTCTTCATAAAGATGAGAAGATTGGTGGCATTCCTATTCAGCCTTAGGATTATGAATATTTTACCTTTTGTTGAATTCTTGTGAGTTATTTGAATCATGTTTTAAAGGTAGTTCATTCACTTGGTGGAATGGTAGAGTAAGAGATGATTGTATATTTGAAAGATTAGATAGAATTTTTGTGAATATGCAGTTTCAACAATGGTTTGAACATTTGATGTAGAGCACTTGTCTGAATAGGGTCAGATCATGCTCCATTACTTATTACTTTGGGAGATCAAAACAGAATTTCATTAGAACTTTTAGATTCTTGAAGTTCTGGACTGAACATGAACATTTTTTGTATATTGTTAGGAATAATTGATCATCAGAATCAACTGGTAATCCTTTTCTACTTTTCAAACATATTAAAGGTATCTTATTTGCACGGAGTAGAGAGTCATTTGGTGATATCTTTAAGAAGTTGGTTATTAGGGAAGAAATAGTAAGAATGAAAGAAGAACTTTTTGAGGAGGACCCTTCTCCTCTGAACAGAATGGTATTACAACATGCTCAAGAAGTACTTACATTTTGAGGAATAATTTTGGAGACAAAAGGCTATTGTAACTTGGTTTGCTGAAGGTGACACTAGATATATTATTCATACTAACTTGGTGTTAATACCTAAGACGGTTGTGGTTAAAACTTATGCAGACATGAGACCTATCAGTGTAAGCAATTTCATCAACAAAGTGATATGGTAGGTTGGAGTATTCTACCTAGACTGATCTCTCCAAATCATTCAGGATTTGTCAAAGGCAGGATTATCATTGAAAATGTTCTGCTCACTCAAGAGATTGTGAAAAATATAAGAAATAGGGGTAAGTCTTCTAATGTTATCATTAAATTGGATATGGCTAAGGCATATGATAGGGTATCCTGGTTATATTTGATCAGAGTTTTGAAGAAGATGGGTTTTTCTGATGTTTTTGTAGACATGATATGGAGACTTATAGCTAACAACTGATATTTTGTGATGTCAAATGGGCAAGCTCGTTATTTATTCCATTCTACTAGAGTTGTTAAACAATGGAATCCTTTATCTCATGCATTATTTTACTAGCAGCAAAAGTGTTATCTAGAGTTTTGAATGGGTTGTTTGAAGGCGGAATGTTCAGAAATTTTGGTATGCCTAAATGGAGTGTCAATATAAACCATTTTTCATATGCTGATGATACCATACTTTTTTGCATCTTCAGACAAATATTTACTACAGTTGATCATGGAAGTGATGCTGAACTATGAGAAGATCTCAGTCCAACTGATGAATAGGGACAAGAGTTGCTTCTATATGCATCAAAATAGTGTTGCTAACATTGTTCAGGAGGTGACACATATTACTGGTTTTGCAAGAGGTAGTTTTCCTTTTAAATATCTTGGGTATCCTATATTTCACACAAGAAAAAAGAAGGTATACTACAATGAGCTGATAAATAAGGTGAAGGATAAATTGCAGAATTAGAAAGGAAAGCTTATGTATTTTGGATGGAAAGCAGTCCTTATTAATAGTATACTTCAAAGTATTCCAATGTGTTTACTTTCTACTATGGTCCCTACAAAATACACTATACAGAAGCTGCACAAAATATTCGCTAGGTTTTATTGGTGAAATTAGGAAGAAAGGAAAGGCAGACACTGGTCCTCATAGTTACATATATGCTTGCCTAATCAAGAAGGTGGTATGGGATTTAGATCCCTCTTTGATGTGTCCAAATCCTTATTTACTAAGCTATGGTGGAGGTTTAGGACTTATTGTACATTATGGTCCACTTTCATGTGGAATAAGTATTATAAGAAGCAAATCCCAACTCTTGTCCAATGGAAAGGAGGGTCTCAACTGTGGAAGAGAATGTTATAATAAAGGAATGCAATAGAACATGAGATATGGTGGGAGCCAAAAAATGGTTCATCTAACTTCTGATTTGATAATTGGACTAGAATTGATCCATTGACTCATATGGTGCACACAGACATCCCTATTGATGATAATATTGAAGAAGTGCAGGATGTGATGACTAATGGGACATCGAATTACCAGCTTCTTCAAGATGTTGTCCCTGCATATATAGTTCAACATATTAAGACAGACCTGATCCTAAAGGAGAATGATGTACAATGTGATAAGGAATGGTGGATGGCTTCTAGAGATAGATCATTCATTGTGAGTAGTGATTTGAATATATTAAGGCAGAGAAGGCAACAAACCTAGTTTTACAAGTTATTATGTACAAATGGTCTACCTTACAAGATATCTTTCCTATTGTGGATAGTATGGCACTTGAAACTACCAGTAGATGATGTATTAGCTAGTATTGGAATAAATATGGTTTCTATTTGCAGGTACTGTACATTCCCTCAACAGGAAAACTATGTCACGTTTATTACTCACATGAGAGTTTGCCTAAGATATTTGGGATGTGTTTACATCTGCTGCAGGAATTCAAGGACCTTTTATTCAGATAAATAAAGATGTATCTAAATGGTGGACTGCTAAGTGTGCTTCTAAGTTGAAACCTCTATACAAAGATACTTCTGCAATCATTCTATGGTTTCTATGGAAGAGGAGAAACACCATACTAACTACATGGTGGAAGAATGATAAGGGGTAGGGTACTCAATGAGATTAACTTGAACCTATATATGTTTTCTTATTACAAATTCCCTTGGATGACACTTCCTATGTCATGACTCGTGATGGCATCAACCCAAGACTTGGATACTATTGTATTTGTAATTTTTCGAGTTTCATTTTCAGTTTCTAGCCAAATTTGAGGCATTGTTGGCCTATTTGTTGTATTTTGCTGTTTTTTTTCTTTTACTTTCTTTTCTGTACATATGAACTATTTTTTTCTTTTGAATAAAGCACAATCAGCTGTTGCTGTTTTCTCTAACTAAAATAAACCATATCATCCATATATTTTTCACATAAATTATAATTTTAAGCATATTTATCAGAATTTAAAGTCAAAATAATGGAAACAATTCTTTAATTAATTTTTTAAACAAAAAGTGATTAATTGGCGAATATTTTACTCCGTTAAATCAAGAATTTTAATTAATTAAATAATTTAATTTCATCTCGATTTTACTTCAATGTTAAAGGTTGAATTTCAACTTTAAGTAATTTGGTTATTTCATCAATATTTTGGCTACAATTGAAATGAATTTGCTATGTTTTAAATCATGTTTGTAATCTCAAAACACAGCCTTTTCTAATTAATGAAAGAGAAAATCACACAAATACAACTTTTTAAAAAGGTATTTAAAAAGTTACAACTACTTCCAAATTTTTTAGTTTTTAACTTTTTAATTATATTGTGTACAATTAAAAAGTTAAGCCTTGGAGTAACTAGTAAAGTTGCTTACATGTGATTAGGAGGTCACGGGTTCAAGCCGTGGAAACAACCTCTTGCAGAAATGCAAGGTAAGGCAGCGTACAATAGACCCTTGTGGTTAGGCCCTTCCCTGGACCCCGCGCATAGCAGAAGCTTAGTGCATCGGGCTGCCCTTTTTTAATTATATTGTGTACAACTTTTCAAAATATCACTATGAAGTGCATCGAAATGGTAAAGAATTCATAATTGCGGATGGAATTCCACTAAAATAGGAATGTTAATTAATAATTGACACCCCATTCGATAAAACTTGGCTTCTTTTTTTCCTTTTACATAGTTATTCTTTACTGTCTAAATTTAAGTGTCTTAGTTTGACTACGCACAGAGTTTAAGAAATAAAGGAAGACTTTTGAATTTTGTGGTATTTAATTGAAGATCTGTGGGGTTCTTTAAATCTTGTGGTCTTAAACTTGTCAAAACTTACTAAAGATGTATTTGGATATCTTGCAACCATGATCTGAACATGTGGAATGTACTAGAATTCTGTAATTTATCTTTGTTTTACTGTTAACTTGGTTATGTATTTTAGTCACCCATAGCTTCATGTATGTTGGTCAAACAATCTGTGTAAGTGCTAGATTCTTTATAGCTTTCAGCTTCCTATAAAGTGTGCATACGATTCCTTTTGTTCATTAATGAAGAAGCTGTTTGCTTAAAGTGTAGAGGGAACTTAAGAGAACTTAAGAAGGGTTTGGACTTGAACCTTATGTGATATTTTAATGAAAATGTGTCGAGTATATATATAGATCCCTAGAGCATGAAATGAATATATATGCTGAGTATGTGTCAACCAAGATTTCATTTCATATGTGATGTCCCCCTCTTCTCCCTCCCGGGCCTGTCTTTTCTGAATTGCATATAACCCTTGTAAATTTTGACTGTGTTGAAAATTCAAGATCATGCTGAACTCTTTGTTTTGTTCCTTCGGGGTAAAGAACAGTTCTGGTCCATCTGAAAACCAACCCAACCGGCGATTTCCGACAAGTCTTTCTGAATTGGAAGAGCAAGAAGCGGAACTAGAAGAAAACTTTCTTTCTCTTTATGGAAATAAATACAGAAATTATTGTACATGATCTTATAATAAGAGATCTAATAAGAGACATAAGCTTTGAAACAAACCAATATTAAAAAATGAACTCATCATTTGAACACATTAAACAGTTAAATCAAGCAAAATGGTTATGTCAGAAAACAAAGACCTTATTAAAACAAAAGAAGAAACATAAAGAACTAGAAAGAATGTATAAGATAAGAATATTTGCTATGAAAAAAGAACTAGACCAGACCCAAAAAACTGTACGCTCTGAAGAATTAACAAGATTATATATACAGTTAATACAAATACAAGCAGAAATAAGATTACAAAATGAATTCATAAAAGATATAAATACAGATCTATCCACAACTACTAGTTCTTATGGGTGAAGAAATATTAAGAAGACAACAAAATATGTTAGGACAATTAGCATATATAGCAGAAAAAAGGCTAGAATATAACAGAGATATAAATCAACATATTATAAGTTGCAGAATAGGTATAGATCTAATAAAGGAAAAGGATCAACGCCTACAAGAAAATTCCGAACAAATAGAAAATCAAAAGGAGACCATTAAGGAATTAAAAAACAGTTCAGCGTTAAAAGACGAAATGATAAGGCAGAAGGAAGAGGAAAACACGAAATTACTGGAAAACAAATTAGGAGAAATAATTGGAAAAGATAGTGAAATATCAGATCTAAGAGATATAATACAAGAACAGTACAAGTATATAAACTTACTAAAACATGGATAAAGGAAAAGAGATAGCAACAGATCTATACAAAACACACTATCAGATGGATGAATATGAAGGAGGAACAACACAAACATTAAGTTTTAAACCCGAAACGTATCAAAAAATACAAAATGAACAAGAAGAACTATCGATAAAAAGATATTTAAAACAAAGTGGTTTGAAAGAAATAAAGAGATAAGATATATAATTCAAAAATACGAAAACATAATAGACACGACAAGTGTAAATGAAAAAGCCAGAATTAATCTAATAACTGATGAAATAATAAAAAGGGAATTATCAAAATTATCAACAAAAGAAGCCAGAAAATACAGAAATATACATATTGGATGATAGGATATTGGAAATTTACAAGACGCATTGATATCAGAAATAAAAGGAAATTTGATATACCAAAAGTTAAAATTTACGGTACAACCCGATTTTAGTATCTCGTTAAAATATGAACATAAAGACTTAGCTTTAACATTATAAACTAGATGGAATAAAAATGCCACAAGGAAGTAAAGTCACAAGTATAGAGACAAAAATGGTATATGCCTTAACATGAAACCATCATGTAAAGAAACAACACGAAATGAATATTTTAGTACCAAAAATGTACCAAGATATTCTAGAAAGAATAGAACATAAAGAAAACTCAAAAATAACAATACCAGAAAAAATAACAAATAATAAACCTAATAAAGAATGGATAAGTATAGGAGATGGATGGATGAAAAGAATAAATAACCCTGAGTAATTTTAACGAAAAAGTCGATGAGATATGGACGGAACTGATAATAAAAGAAAAATTAAAAAACCTTTTCACAAAGATGGATGAAATAAAAGAAAATCAAGTTCAAACACGCGAACTAATAAGAGAAGAACTAACCAAACTGTGGAACGTATCTGAAGTACCGACACTCAAATTAATACTAGAACAGCTAAATACAATAGTAGCCCAAGTAAACAAAGAAAAGGGTAAAGAGAAATAGATAAACGAAGAAGAACCCAATAACCAAGAACAGACCATAGGAGATATAGTAAGAACTACACAACCTGAAATAGTACCAATAGATGCGTGGAGAAATAAAACCCCTATAATGATAGATATTAGTCAAATAAAACCAAAAATACCAAAAGAAGTAGCAAAAACATTAGATGGTCTAAAAGCATTAAGTGAAAAAGGACAATTTTAATGAGTAATACTGAGCATAGCGCAGTTACATTTCTTAGAAATCATGGAAAAGATATATTAGAAAAAAAAATATATAAATATGAACCTATGAAAAAACAACAGGATCCTAAAGAAACCTTAATAAAAAATAAAGATAATTTAAAAGAAGGAAACATTTATGTTGAAGAAAGAAATTTAAAACTTGATAATAAAGCCCAAAGCCAAAAGATAATAGAATTGGAAAAAGAAAATACGAAACTAAAATTATCCACTAATGAAGAATGGTTGACGAAGTATAAAAAATACAAAACTAAGTATAAAGACACAAAATACAACTTAAATAAGACTAAGGTAGAAGTAAAAGAAACAAAAAAAGAATTAGAACTAGTTAAGCAAGAAATGAGTGAATTAAAAGAAGAATTACACATTATGAAACAACAAATAGCAAGGTTAAAAGTAAAAAAGAAGGTAAGAAGAATACACAACACCAGTGATGAAAATGATAAAAATAGTAATAGCAGTAGCACAGATAAAGAAGAAGTTAAAGACAACGAAGTACAAGTAGCAAAAATTACGGAAGAAATAGAAGATGAAAATAATCAAATTCTAGAAGCACTACAAAAGATGCAAAGAGTAAATGCAATTATAGAAGAAGAACCTGAAAGCGATATAGAAGATGAATATAATGAACCTTTTGAAACAGAAATAGAATCAGATAACATTATAAATGAAGACACCAACGACTACCCTGAAGAAGAAATGGTAGATCCAGCTTTAGAAGTCATAACAAGGAAACCTACTAAATTACCACCACATATACCAGTAGGACATCAAGCAGAATTTAGCGAATTTGTAGGATCAATGGCACAAGGAATAAATATGAATGAATATTTTCTAGACATAGACAATGTTTATGATGAACAAGAACTAAGCAGAAGAATAAATGATTGGAATGTAGGAATGTCTTTAACATTAATGAGTTCGGCACATACTAGTGATCTAGACTATATGTACGAATTAATATCTAAAACAATGATTGGAAAAGTAGCATTTTGGTTTGAAACCATAGCTTATCAAATGAAAGGAGAAATATTTCATCATGTTAAAGACTGAAAGGGAATATTAATGTTATTCGATATCTAGTAGCCAGAGAAAATGTGTTAGCAGAAAGAAAATGTGTTATAATAATGAATTTAAACAATATGAAATGTTGCAAGATCAATAAACTACCAGAATATACAATAATTTTTACTAAATTCTATTATGAAGCAAGATTCTTACCAAATGAAGGAATAATATACCAACAACTTTATTATGATCATTTACCAGCCCCATATAATACGAAAATAACTAAAGAATATAAACAATTAGAACCAAAAGAAAATACGTTAGGAGAAAAAATAAGAGTATTAAGAGCTTATTTAATGAGAAAATGCGAAGAATACAGGTTACAACAAAAAGTTAAAAAAGATAAAAAAATTAGGACTAAGAGAAATATGTGGATTTACAGAAAGGCGATAAGTATTTGGATGTGATAACCAAGAAACAGAATGTAAATATAAGAGGCATAAAAAAGACATTTAAAAAATATAAGAATAAAGCGTTTAATAAAAACAAAAATTATACAAAGAATTATGATAAACCATATTACAAACCTTACAGAAGAAGGAGATATAAGAGATTTAAGAGATATAATAATACCCCCGACACTAGGAAAAGATTTAGAAATAAACGAAAATTTAGAAGAAAAATGTATGTAAAACCATTAGAAGCAAAAGAAGCACCTAAGGAATGTAAATGTTGGAATTGTAATGTAAAGGGACATTATTCAAACAAATGCCCTAAATTAAAGAAACAAGGAGTAAATTATATTAATACCACACAATTTATTATGAGTTTAGAACAAATAAAAGAAGAACACAATAAATGGTATAGTGATGAAGAATTTTATATTAGTCAAACCGAAGAGGAAAGTGAAATAGAAACAGGGAAGATTAATTATATAAATACTTACTCAGACGAAGAAGATCTCTTCAGATAGTGAAAATAATTCAGAATAAATGGTAGCAATTTACATAGAAGCTCAGGTAGAATACAAACCCAATAAAATGATAAAACAAAAAATCTTTATTGATAGCGGAGCAGACATGTGCCTAGCACGAAAAGAAATATTAGAATCACATAAGTGGAAAAGATCTAGGACATATAGAATACGAGTGACAGGATTTAATGAACAAACTAAAAAATTAGATACGATAGCAGAAAATGTAAGGATAATGTTAAATAAGACGATATTTAGATTACCAATAATATATCAAGATAATAATATGAGTCAACATGTATTATTAGGAAATAACTTTTTAGATTACTTTAAAACCCAAGTTATAAATAATAACACCTTAAGCTTACAAACACCTTGTAACAGGTGGATTATAATAAAAAGAATATTACCAGTACAAACATTAAAATTATGTAATAGGATAAATCGAAACAATAATTTACAACTATTAAAAGAAAAATACCTTGGAATGTTAAAAGTAAATTTTGGAGAAAATCCAATACAATTATGGGAAAAAGAAAAAATATATGCCGAAATAAAGTTAATAACTCGTAATGACATTAAAAGATGTAAACCTATTAGATATAGCCCAACAGATCAAAAGTAATTCGAGACACAACTAAAGGAGCTACTAGATTTAAAAAAAATACAAGAAAGTAAAAGTTCACATAGCAGTCCAGCTTTCCTAGTAAGAAAACATAGTGAACAAAAAAGAGGTAAAGCTAGAATGGTCGTAGACTATAGAGAATTAAATAAAAAGACAATATTTGATGGATATTTTTTACCATATAAAAGAAATCTTATTAATAGATTAGGAAATAAGAAATGGTTTAGCAAGTTTGATTGTAAGAGTGGATTTTGGCAAATAAAATTAACCAAAGAATCAAAACCTTTAACAGCTTTTAGTACCCCTCAAGGACATTATGAGTGGAATGTATTACCCTTTGGATTAAAAAATGCACCCCAAATATTCTAGAGAAGAATGGATCAAGTGTTTAAAAAATTAACGAAATATTGTATAGTATATGTCGACGATATATTAATATATAGTGATAATATAGGAGATCATATTAAACACCTAGAAGAATTTATAAAAATCATAAAACAACATGGAATCTTGTTATCAGAAAAGAAGTCTGAAATTTTAAAAGATAATATAGAATATTTAGGATATATAATAGATAAAGATGGATTTCAACTACAAGAACACATAGTAACAAAAAATAAAAATTTTAAAGACAAACTAGAAAATAAAAAAGTACAACAGTTTCTAGGAATAATAAACTATGCCTCAGATCATATAAAAGACTTACCAGCTCTAAGAAAACCGTTACAAGATTTGATCAAGGGAAAAAATAAAGCATTTGAATGGAAAGACATGATAAAGAAATAAAATATATCAAAGAAAGAGTAACAAATCTACCAAAACATAGAATACCAACAGATAAAGATCAATTAGAACTTTTTACAGATGACAGTAACATAGGTTGGGGAGCAGTCCTCATTGCATATGACAAAGAAGATATAGACAAAGAAAAATCTTTAATATGCGGATACGGAGGTGGAACTTGGAAGCCAAATGAAAAGAATTATCATATCAATGAAAAGGAATTATTAGCAGTAAAGTTTGGAATAAAACGATTTCATTATCATTTACTACCAGTAAAATTCGTTGTCCGAACTGATAACACACAAGTAAGAGCATTCATTACTAATAAATAGATCCACTACCAGAATTGAACAAACGAAGGAAATGGCAATCATTCTTTTATTGTTATGATTTTATTGTAAAAAATATATCCGGAAATAAGAATATTCTATATGATTTTCTAAGCAGATATCAGGATGTCAGTTAACAGTGACAGCTTTGACGACTATATCAGCAATATAATAAATTTCCTAATCTATTAATAAGATTTCTTTTATATGGTAAAAAATATCCATCAAATATTGTCTTTTTATTTAGTTCTCTATAGTCTACGACATTCTAGCTTTACCTCTTTTTTGTTCACTATGTTTTCTTACTAGGAAAGCTGGACTGCTGATAACTTCATTTATTATATTGCTGATATAGTCGTCAAAGCTGTCACTGTTAACCGACATCCTGATATCTGCTTAGAAAATCAGCTAGAAGATTCTTATTTCCGGATATATTTTTTACAATAAAATCATAACAATAAAAGAATGATTGTCATTTCCTTCGTTTGTTCAATTCTGGTAGTGGATCTATTTTATTAGTAATGAATGCTCTTACCTGTGTGTTATCAGTTCGGACAACGAATTTTACTGGTAGTAAATGATAATGAAATCGTTTTATTCCAAACTTTACTGCTAATAATTCCTTTTCATTGATATGATAATTCTTTTCATTTGGCTTCCAAGTTCCACCTTCGTATCCGCATATTAAAGATTTTTCTTTGTCTATATCTTCTTTGTCATATGCAATGAGGACTGCTCCCCAACCTATGTCACTGGCATCTGTAAAAAGTTCTAATTGATCTTTATCTGTTGGTATTCTATGTTTTGGTAGATTTGTTACTCTTTCTTTGATATCTTTTATTTCTTTATCATGTTCTTCTTTCCATTCAAATGCTTTATTTTTCCCTTGATCAAATCTTGTAACGGTTTTCTTAAAGCTGGTAAGTCTTTTATATGATCTGAGGCATAGTTTATTATTCCTAGAAACTGTTGTACTTTTTTATTTTCTAGTTTGTCTTTAAAATTTTTAATTTTTGTTACTATGTGTTCTTGTAGTTGAAATCCATCTTTATCTATTATATATCCTAAATATTCTATATTATCTTTTAAAATTTCAGACTTCTTTTCTGATAACAAGATTCCATGTTGTTTTATGATTTTTATAAATTCTTCTAGGTGTTTAATATGATCTCCTATATTATCACTATATATTAATATATCGTCGACATATACTATACAATATTTCGTTAATTTTTTAAACACTTGATCCATTCTTCTCTGGAATATTTGGGGTGCATTTTTTAATCCAAAGGGTAATACATTCCACTCATAATGTCCTTGAGGGGTACTAAAAGTTGTTAAAGGTTTTGATTCTTTGGTTAATTTTATTTGTCAAAATCCACTCTTACAATCAAACTTGCTAAACCATTTCTTATTTCCTAATCTATTAATAAGATTTCTTTTATATGGTAAAAAATATCCATCAAATATTGTCTTTTTATTTAATTCTCTATAGTCTACGACCATTCTAGCTTTACCTCTTTTTTGTTCACTATGTTTTCTTACTAGGAAAGCTGGACTGCTATGTGAACTTTTACTTTCTTGTATTATTTTTAAATCTGGTAGTTCCTTTAGTTGTGTCTCGAATTCCTTTTGATCTGTTGGGCTATATCTAATAGGTTTACATCTGATAATGTCATTACGAGTTATTAACTTTATTTCGGCATATATTTTTTCTTTTTCCCATAATTGTATTGGATTTTCTCCAAAATTTACTTTTAACATTCCAAGGTATTTTTCTTTTAATAGTTGTAAATTATTGTTTCGATTTATCCTATTACATAATTTTAATGTTTGTACTGGTAATATTCTTTTTATTATAATCCACCTGCTACAAGGTGTTTGTAAGCTTAAGGTGTTATTATTTATAAGTTGGGTTTTAAAGTAATCTAAAAAGTTATTTTCTAATAATACATGTTGACTCATATTATTATCTTGATATATTATTGGTAATCTAAATATCGTCTTATTTAACATTATCCTTACATTTTCTGCTATCGTGTCTAATTTTTTAGTTTGTTCATTAAATTCTGTCACTCGTATTCTATATGTCCTAGATCTTTTCCACTTATGTGATTCTAATATTTCTTTTCGTGCTAGGCACATGTCTTCTCCGCTATCAATAAAGATTTTTTGTTTTATCATTTTATTGGGTTTGTATTCTACCTGAGCTTCTATGTAAATTGCTACCATTTATTCTGAATTATTTTCACTATCTGAAGAGATGTCTTCTTCGTCTGAGTAAGTATTTATATAATTAATCTTCCCTGTTTCTATTTCACTTTCCTCTTCGGTTTGACTAATATAAAATTCTTCATCACTATACCATTTATTGTGTTCTTCTTTTATTTGTTCTAAACTCATAATAAATTGTGTGGTATTAATATAATTTACTCCTTGTTTCTTTAATTTAGGGCATTTGTTTGCATAATGTCCCTGTACATTACAATTCCAACATTTACATTCCTTAGGTGCTTCTTTTGCTTCTAATGGTTTTACATACATTTTTCTTCTAAATTTTCGTTTATTTCTAAATCTTTTCCTAGTGTCGGGGGTATTATTATATCTCTTATATCTCCTTCTTCGGTAAGGTTTGTAATATGGTTTATCATAATTCTTTGTATAATTTTTGTTTTTATTAAACGCTTTATTCTTATATTTTTAAATGTCTTTTTTATGCCTTTTATATTTACGCTCTTTTTCTTGGTTATCACATCCAAATACTAATCTCCTTTATGTAAATCCACATATTTCTCTTAGTCCTAATTTTTTTTTATCTTTTTTAACTTTTTGTTGTAACCTGTATTCTTCGCATTTTCTCATTAAATAAGCTCTTAGTACTCTTATTTTTTCTCCTAACGTATTTTTTTTGGTTCTAATTATTTATATTCTTTAGTTATTTCCGTATTATATGGGGCTGGTAAATGATCATAATAAAGTTGTTGGTATATTATTCCTTCATTTGGTAAGAATCTTGCTTCATAATAGAATTTAGTAAAACTTATTGTATATTCTGGTAGTTTATTGATCTTGCAACATTTCATATTGTTTAAATTCATTATTATAACACATTTTCTCTGGCTACTAGAAATTCTCTTTTTAATACCATATCGAATAACATTAATATTCCCTTCCAATCTTTAACATGATGAAATATTTCTCCTTTCATTTGATAAGCTATGGTTTCAAACCAAAATGCTACATTTCCAATCATTGTTTTAGATATTAATTCGTACATATAGTCTAGATCACTAGTATGTGCCGAACTCATTAATGCTAAAGACATTCCTACATTCCAATCATTTATTCTTCTGCTTAGTTCTTGTTCATCATAAACATTGTCTATGTCTAGAAAATATTCATTCATATTTATTCCTTGTGCCATTGATCCTACAAATTCGCTAAATTCTGCTTGATGTCCTACTGGTATATGTGGTGGTAATTTAGTAGGTTTCCTTGTTATGACTTCTAAAGCTGGATCTACCATTTCTTCTTCAGGGTAGTCGTTGGTGTCTTCATTTATAATGGTATCTGATTCTATTTCTGTTTCAAAAGGTTCATTATATTCATCTTCTATATCGCTTTCAGGTTCTTCTTCTATAATTGCATTTACTCTTTGCATCTTTTGTAGTGCTTCTAGAATTTGATTATTTTCATCTTCTATTTCTTCCGTAATTTTTGCTACTTGTACTTCACTATATTTAACTTCTTCTTTATCTTTGCTACTGCTATCATTAATATTACTATATTTATCATTTTCATCACTGGTGTTGTGTATTCTTCTTACCTTTTTTTTTCCTTTTAACCTTGCTATTTGTTGTTTCATAATGTGTAATTCTTCTTTTAATTCACTCATTTCTTGCTTAACTAGTTCTAATTCTTTTTTTGTTTCTTTTACTTCTACCTTAGTCTTATAATTAGGAGTGGCGATTAGGGCTCAAGATGCAGTGGGCAGATGCAGCGAGGTCGGGATCGGGGCGGGACGGGAGAAGGGGCGGGGTCGGGTCTGGCGGGCTCTGGCGGGGTCGGGTCTGGCGGGACTGGAGCAAGTCCCGTCCCGATCCCGATCCCGTCGGTATCGGGTCGGGGCGGGGTCGGGGCGGGGTCGGGCTCGGGTCGGGATACGGCGGGTTTTCCTTTTTTTTTTAAATAACATATGTATAAAAAAAACTCAATAAACAAAATAAGATAGTGTAATAAAAACATCCCAAGGCTATTTTTGTGCCTCTTATAATATTTAATAGACATATGATTTTTTTGTAATACAATTGTCTAAAATCTAAATTGCAACTTTGTGGTGTTGTCCAAAAGTTGCAAATTACATAATAAAATTACAATTAAAAAAATTACATTCTCAAAAAAACCTGTTCTAATTGCTTGATGATTTCATGTGGTTCTTCGGTTGGAATTGGTATTTGTAGGTCAAATTGATCCACGTCGCTTCCACTACCTTCGGTTAAGATTTCGTTGTAGTTTTCATCATCTTCTTCGTTGATCTCCGGTTGACCACACCTTCTCCGCTCCGCTCGTATCCAATCTCTGAATAATACTGCAATTTTCAAAAGTCTCCGGCTAATGAGTGTCCTGTGGTCTCCTATTTGATATCTGCACTGCGAAAAAGTGCTTTCAGACGCAGCTGACGACGCTTGAATGTTCAAAACATCTCGAGCCATCAATGAAAGTGTCGGAAAGGTCTTCTCATTCCCTCCAAGATTTCAAAGCAAGTCTTCATGTCCATCTTCATTGATAACTTCTTGATACGGCATGTAACCCTGCAAAACAAAAATATCCAACTCGCTAATTTGGTTAGTAGTAGAGGTACGACCGCACATTCTATTTCTGAGGCTTTCAATACTAGTCGCAGAAACAGCATGTCTTTTGTGAGGTTGTGTTGAAGATGAAGAAGATGGTATGGAAGCTGGTAAGTTACTAGCATTTTCTTGTTGATAAAATCTATATATATTTTTGCATTGGTGTTCTACGCTAGACAACACTTTTTCTTTAGTTTGTTCAATAGGTGGTGGGTGATTTAGATTTTTGGGACTTGGAGGTGGTAGTACTTCTATACAATCGTAAATAGTTTCAATTAGTGATTTAGTACCGTCTATTTTAATAGTAGGATTTAATACAGAACCAATAATATAAATAGAGGGAATAGGAATAAAATATTTTTTTATTTTGAGAAACATTTTTTTAATAGCTGCCTTATAAGCTGATTTTTCCATATATTGACTAAGTAATAAAAATATTAGAGTTATATAAAATAACATAGTTGAAATAGTAGGATAATATATACCGGAAAATTCTTTTGTTGCTTAAAAAAATTTCTCTAAAAATACAATAAGTTCGGAAATTTTTTCCCAATCACTATCTAAAACCATATCACCGCTTTTTATTATGAGAGTTAAAAAATAAAGTTATAGGTAATTTATAGTCATAAGCAACAAGTAGTTGCTCGTATAAAGAATTTCACCTAGTGGATACTTCTTGTGGAATTTTTCTAAAAGGTAGTCCACAATCATGACAATTGTTTTTATATTCTTTTCTACGTTGTACTTTATTACTTTTAAAAATAAAGTTTATAGCAAATTGTATTTTACTAAGAATGTCTTCAAAAAGTGATAGACCATCCTTTACAATTAAGTTATATATATGGCACGCACATTTTATATGAAAATGGTCTGAAAAAGATGGAATTAAACTATTTTTTAAAATTGTAATTGCGTAATTGTTATTAGAAGCGTTATCTAATGTAATAGTCATAATTTTATCGGTAATTCCGTAATAATCGCACACTTGATAAATATTTTCTGCAATAAAAGTACCAAGTGCCTATCATCTATATATCTATACGCTAAAATACGTTTTTGCATAGACCATTTATAATCTATCCAATGACAAGTTACGCTTAAATAATCATGGCCGTTAGTAGTACTACGACCTATATCAGACGTGATGGATACTTTGCCATTAAAATGATATAATGAAAAACGTAAATATTGTTGATATTCATGCGCGAATTTAAATACATCTCTCTTAACAGTTGATCTAGGAAAACCGTTAAAAGCAGGATTATATATATCTCTAATATAATGAATAAAACCGGGAGATGAAGGAAATGAAAAAGGCAAACCCTCCACAGCAACTAATTTTGATATTGCTTCCCTATCTCTATGTTTATTGTATTTAGGGCCTACAATTCCCCCCGTCATAGGGTTAATTTGACCTTGGACTTGGTCCGGGGACAAGATGTGATGTGAACCTTGTCCCGATGGAGCGGGCGTTTGCGCACCCGATTTTGAAGCCTAGTATTGGGCATACCTAGCTGGATGAGCACTTACTACGTGTCTAATTAAACCCCCCGTCCCACCATGACCTTTTCCAGTTTTAAATTTTAAAACATTTTTACAAATTTTACATATGGCTACTTGATTCTCTACGTCCCTATCAAAAAATGTCCATGCATCTGATTTTAATGGTCGTTTTGCTGGACCTCGTCTCATACTAGGGGGAATAGGAGGTATTTCAGTTGAAGGTGCACTAGTGGGTGTGTTGTCATCAACATTAGTGGGTATATCATCTAGATCATCGTCTAAATTAAAGTCTTCTTGAGTTTCAGAAAATAGCTCCTGGTCTAAATCTAATGGTATTGTAGGAAAATGTTGAGTATCAACAAAATCATCCTGTGTAGGAATAAGATGACTAGAAGAAGTACCCTTGCCCTGGTTGCCCCTACTAGAAGAAGCACCCTTTAGATCCAGATAATGCGAAGTGATGGGTTGGTACCCTTAAACATACCTTTTAATCCTTCCATTTTAATTATGATAATAAATAATTAAAGACAACAAAATTAAGTGATCTAAATAAAATAAACAAACAATAATAATTTAATGAAGGAACGAATGTACCAAACGCCGACGTAACGTCGACGTGTAATCGAGAGGTTGAAAATTGAAACTTTGCTCGATGGAAGATCCTCAAGCTAGTTGCCAACTTCACTCTCAATTCCCAAATGAATAAATAAAATTGAATATTTAGCAAACAATGTAGACTTGTAGAGAGATATATTGAGAAATTAGAGAGATTGTAGGAAGATTTGTGAGAAAGATGAAGAGAAAATGAGTTATTTATAGTTGGAAAATTGGGTTAAAGTGTAAATATAATAACTTATGGGTTAAAAATAAATATTAAGGGGTAGGGGGTTGGGGGAGGGGGGGCCTAAAATGGCCGTTGGCCAACGGCCATAATCTAAAATGGTCGTTGGTGGACTGGTTATTTTTGCAAAGGGGGGAAAAGGGCTGGCCTGGTCGGGCTCGGGGACGGGTCGGGCGGGTCCTGGTCGAGGCGGGCCTGGCGGGCTCAGTCTCGCGGGACGAGACATCGTCCGTCCGAAGTTCGAGTCCCGCCCCGCTTTTTTTTTTTTTATGGCGGGTCGCGGACCGGGCGGGCTCGATTTGGTCGGGCCGTCCCGGCCCACTGGCCAGCCCTAGTCTTATTTAAGTTGTATTTTGTGTCTTTATACTTAGTTTTGTAATTTTTATACTTCGTCAACCATTCTTCATTAGTGGATAGTTTTAATTTCGTATTTTCTTTTTTCAATTCTATTATTTTTTGGCTTTGGGTTATTATCAAGTTTTAAATTTCTTTCTTCAACATAAATGTTTCCTTCTTTTAAATTATCTTTATTTTTTATTAAGGTTTCTTTAGGATCCTGTTGTTTTTTCATAGGTTCATATTTATATCTTTCTTTTTCTAATATATCTTTTCCATGATTTCTAATAAATGTAACTGCGCTATGCTCAGTATTACTCATTAAAATTGTCCTTTTTCACTTAATGCTTTTAGACCATCTAATGTTTTTGCTACTTCTTTTGATATTTTTGGTTTTATTTGACTAATATCTATCATAATAGGGGTTTTATTTCTCCACGCATCTATTGGTACTATTTCAGGTTGTGTAGTTCTTACTATATCTCCTTTGGTCTGTTCTTGGTTACTGGGTTCTTCTTCGTTTATTTGTTTCTCTTTACCCTTTTCTTTGTTTACTTGGGCTACTATTGTATTTAGCTGTTCTAGTATTAATTTGAGTGTCAGTACTTCAGATACGTTCCACAGTTTGGTTTGTTGTTCTCTTATTAGTTCGTGTGTTTGAACTTGATTTTCTTATATTTCATCCATCTTTGTGAAAAGGTTTTTAAATTTTTCTTTTATTATTAGTTCCGTCCATATCTCATCGACTTTTTCGTTAAAATTACTCAGGGTTATTTATTCTTTTCATCCATCCATCTCCTATACTTATCCATTCTTTATTAGGTTTATTATTTGTTATTTTTTCTAATTGTTCTATCTCATTTTCTAACTTCATTTCTTTAGCACTATATTCTAAGTATTTAAGCTGCGAATCTATAATTTATTCTAGTAATATCTGTTTTATGCTTTTTAACTTTCGTTTCTTTTTATTGATTTTTTCTTGAATATTCATATTTTATTAACAAATCTTGTTTTACCTTGATCATTAATTTCTATTCTATTATTAGTAATCCTATAGTCTATCATGGTTAGAAAATCACTTCCTAATAATAATTCATTAAAACTATCATATTCTACGACCGCAATGTTTATTTTGTATTCTAAATCTTGAATTTTAAATTTCAGATTAATGCTTCTGGTAACTATTATTTCTCTATCATTTTCAGGGTAATTGAAAGTTTCTGGTGGAATTAGCTGACAATCTTTTTCATTTACTTTACTTATATGTACAAAGCTTTTTCATTAATTTCTATTCTATTATTAGTAATCCTATAGTCTATCATGGTTAGAAAATCACTTCCTAATAATAATTCATTAAAACTATCATATTCTACGACCGCAATGTTTATTTTGTATTCTAAATCTTGAATTTTAAATTTCAGATTAATGCTTCTAGTAACTATTATTTCTCTATCATTTTCAGGGTAATTGAAAGTTTCTGGTGGAATTAGCTGATAATCTTTTTCATTTACTTTACTTATATGTACAAAGCTTTTTACAGCTCCTGTATTGATTTCAGTTATACAATCAGTTGTTGTAATTCCGTTGAATATAATTACTTTAATACTCAATCTATTACTTGTCATATTTACTAAATCCTATGTTCTTGGTACCCTCAAGCTTTTTAACGAGACTTGTGTGAAAGAATCTATTTTTTTAAAGAGACGAGAAAGTTTGAATCATATCCTCTTTTAAATTTGCTAGAGTTATTGCTATATTTATTGGTCAGCTCGTTTTTTAATCACTTCCTTATTGAATTAACTAAGACATAGTCTATAAGAACTGGAGTTGCTTTTCATTACTTGCAGAAGTTATATTTTTTTAAACCTAAAACTATTTGGCCAAAGCTGTGTTTATCTGCAAATGTTCCAAATTATAATGAACTGGTTATGTTTTAAGCTATCTCTTCTGGAGAGTGGTCCTCAAATAAGCTTAGGAATAAATATGTTTGATCTCATTCTCGACTGCTATTTCAGTCTAGAACTACTTTGGAGTTTCAATTAAGCTAATAATTTGATCTAAAACAACTGAGATTTTGGTTACATTTGGATATTTAAAATCTGATAAAACAATTTTTGTGTATACCATAGCATGAGTCTTGTTTAGAGTTTAAAGGATATTTGTTTTCTTCTCTTTGATCCCCTCTTCTCTCCCTCCTTTTTTTTAACATTTGTTAAGACCTTTATCTGTTTTGTCCAGCAAAAAGTATGGAAATAAAATCTTAAGTGCAACTATGTGCTAAAGAATGGCCGTCTCCTTTCCTCCCTTAAGAGAAATTTTGTTTACTTCTCCTTTTTTTTTCCTGAAGATTCATTTCGCTTAAAAAATACAGTGTTTAGCATGTGAACTTTCAGTTTTTCTTCACTGGTTTGCTAACTGAAGATATGTGGTAATAAATTTAGTAGTTTAGTGAAGTGATCCTCAAGGTCGTTCGGGTTTTTACTTGAGATTTTATGTTCCTGAAGTGTTTGGTTGATCCTTTCTTTTTTATACTAAGATTCATGTCTCAATTTTACTTTCAATATATGCCTAGAGCATTTCTAACTTGTCTCTGCTGACTATGCAATTGTAGTGCATTTTAGTTCACGAGGTCTTGTTGTTAATTAGTTACTAATTCTTTTTTGTGCAAGCCCAATATGAACTCTCCCTCCCCCGCATATTCGCCCCAACATTGCATTAGATTGAGTCAGCCCCATAGCACAAGTAACAACGGCAAAAATGGAGCAGCAGACTAAAGCGTGGAAGATCTGGGTCAACAGCCCACGTAGTGAATATTCTCCGTACTTATGCTTTGTTTTGTTTTATTTATATATTTGTTTATTCTTGGATCATATAATTGTCTAACTCTTTTATTTGTTTTGAAGCCCGGATAAATCCCATCAGGTTGTATAACAGAGTCGCTAGAGTCACTGTTAGTATTATTTCATTTTCACAAACTATTATTTCAAAGGGGAAAGTGATTGAAGCTATAAGAAAATTTCAAAAAGAGAAAAAATGTGATTGAAGGAAATTATATCCCTTTCCAGCAGTAGTTTCTTTTCAGCAAGCTCAAAATGAGCATCCAATGTGCAGATTTTTCTATTTTTTAGAATTAAATACAAGTTCTAAAGTTCAAGTTGAATTCCTCCTACAAAGTGCTTCACTCTTTTTCAAAAAAATGATTCAAACCCATTTCCTCGTCAAAATTCTAAACAAATTTAAATAGGATTAAATCCAAATACTTATTGTTAAATAACTTGAGAGATTTTTCATATCTTTGAGTTATAAACGAATGAGTTCATTTGCGGATTGGGAAGAATTATAATTATAATTCAAAATCTTAAAAAAACTGTATACATTTTGAAGAGATTAATTCCTTCATATATTAGCCAAATTATAGAATTAATTCATTAATTGAACTAAGGATATAATTAAACGCTAAAAATGATTTAAAAAATATACCATCTGCAAAAGCTCATTTTCCAAATAAGATATGCTTTTTTTTAATTATCCATGAATAAAGCTTCTTTCAAACTTTATACATTTACTCCCTTTAAACCATTTTTAAGCAAATACATATTTTTAGCCACAAGTTTTAAACCCGTAGGTAAATCGCATTGGGCAGATCCTTAATATCGGGGTGTCTAACACCTTTTTCGGGGATCACTAGAACTCTTACCTCGAACTCTGATTTTTAAAAGTTTTTTCTTTTGTTTGAAAAAATCCATTTTTACCCTAAAAAATAACTAACCAAATAGAGTCCAACAACCTCGTAGTGAATTTTATGCCTCGCGTAAAAGTGAATCGTAACAAGCACGACATTGTACCCAACTCAAATAATTCATTAAGCATCAGTCGGAGCAGAAAAATAAGAATAATAAGTGCAGCAGGTACTAGTTGCGAAGCTATTGGTTTGCTGAAAATTTGCAGGGTTCGCTCCTGCTGAAGTGGACTCGCAGATGCAAGGTTGTCACACCCCAAACTGGGGTGGGGTGTCTGTGGCCGGTAACCGGTGCCGTACTGGTCCGAGCGTACCGGACTCCTGTACGTATAGAACTTTCGGCCGACAAGGACGCACTAGAATATGACCTGAATAACATCATAATACTATAATAGTAAGGCCAACAAGGCTACAATTTGTAATGCAAGAGCACTATCCAATCTCTGCATATAAACATAGAGGGATACTTTGATAATCTGTGTGCCACTCAAGGCGAACAATGAACCTCTGAAACTGTACTGAAACTTCTGTATATGTGTTTTATTATAGAATTTTGCCCGAGGCTTATAGACCAATGTGTTAAAATAAGGTACTGCCTTCAGGTAATAGTCTGAGGTGTGCGTATAGATGCATATATAAATGTATGCCCTATGGTTATAACCCAGGGTGTGTATGCACATAAATAACTGCCCACCTGTATTAGTTTCGGTGGTGTGAATAGTATATATATATATATATAATTGCACAACGATATTTGTTCGGTGGCATGGTAATTAATATACTGTAGTAGTAGTGACACTTTTGACCCCTTTGAAACTCATAAGCTTTTTTTACTTTACATTGAACGACTCTTGGTCGACTCGACGTTTAACTCTTTCGAACAATACCTTTAGAGATCAATGGATTTCTGATAACCAGACAATAATCAAGATATGTAGAGTGAAATAACGAGACAAGAAAGTACTCCCAACCAGGGACATAGAATAGATGAATAGAACTCTTCTTTTGATGTTAGCAATGGCGTTTAGCCTCAAGCTGTTATACATTCTTTTCCTTTGCCTTAAGACGACTGTTTGTCAATACACAAGACTATGGCTTGAGAAGCTCCATCAAGAAGGAGTATGGACTCTACTAGGCAACTAACAAAGACAAGGTAACAAGATAAGATGTTGACATGGGAAGGAACTCCTGACAGGAATCGTGTAGACATTGGTTAGTACACATTAAGCAACGATTCTTTTGGAAATCGATACATGTTTCTACGATTCATGCTTGGAAAAAAAGTTTAGCCTTACATACCCGCGCCTCTTTTCTAACAATGCCTTGCAAACTCCTGAGAGATTTACAGACGATTATCTACACTATATAGATGATTCGGGTGAAGATGGAATCCTTATATTAAGAATTGATTCTTTACGACATTTCATCGAGCACCTAGAGGGCATACTTCTCATTATTTTATTTCATGGCAATTTGGTTACTATTAAATCCCCTCTATCAACAACAACATCAAGAAGATCAACAAGATCATAACCACCTACTTCACGACTTCCACTACCATACCTTACAATTCTAGTCATAACTTCTCAAGAAATTTATTAACACAACCAAACATCTACCACATCTTTATCATGGAGTTAATTTGATATCTCCTCAAGTTGTCTTTACCAACTCAATCAACTAAGCTACAAGAAGCTAAATATCATTAAGGAGTGGTGGACTCTAGTCCTCAACACCAAGATCTTCTCCAAACTCATGATCACTACCAACTTCACTTATCTAGTTAGAGGAGATCTTCAAGATGATCCAAGCCTTCTAATGGAGAAATCAACTCATGGGCTTATGGATATGTTCTTCAATGATAAATAAGCCTTTGGAGATCGTTTAGGAGTACTTAGGTCAAAAAGGAAATTAGAAATAAGTTGCCCACCTTTTTGGGCTTATATACACCTTCCCACCGCCTCCAATCTGTGGGAGGATATGTGGCACAGATCCCTATTTGCGTCTGCATTTCCTACTGCATATGGTGGCAGGGTGGTGGTGAAATAGGGGCCTTAGTCTGTGGCTCGATCTGTGAAATGGATCGGCTTCCATGGGGCGGAACACTTAGCGTATCGTCTAATTTTTGCCAAACTTTGCCGAGATGTGCTTCCTTTAATCCAATTGACTTCCAATCTTCAGTATACCTTCTTAACATTCACTTAAGTTATACATGACCCTCTAGAAGGGTCTCGGGTTGCCGAAAGTCAAATCGACTAACTATACTTTTGATCGCACGAAGAATTACAGGGTGTAATATCCTTTTCCCTTAAGAACATTCATCCTCGAATGTTGAGGGGTGTAACTAGGAGGGGTCCTTAACCCTCAGATCTTAATAAAATTCTGATAGAGTTTCCTCTATAAATAGGATGATCCCAATAACCTGTCAAGTAGCCAAAACCAAAACAAGTGCCACACAAGGCGATATAATAAACTGTTGGCCTTACCCGACCATTTATGAATCAATAAATATGAAAAGTTATCCATAACTTACCTCAATATTTATGTCTCGCCGTCGTCTGCCTCCTTGACCATGCTTGTACTATGGCCATCACCTTTGTTAGGTACATAAAATAAATTTATCGCTATAGGACGTATATCAGGAAGACATATCACACAAATATCCATCTAAATGGGGTGAATAAGAATATCGATACTTTATGTTCCTCTTAATCCTTCAAATCATCTCTTTTACTTGATTGTTCCTCCATAAAACTCCAAATCGAAGGCCATCTCTTTAGTTCCCAACTTTTGGTTCAATAATCTCAAATAGCCATTCGGTGTCTTCATAAGAAAAACATTCTATAATCTAACCATTCTTAACTGATGTTACACGAGGGGAGTCTTATACTTACTTTCGGGATATCATTGCGTGAAAAACTGAATGAACTTTTTAAAATTCTGGAGGTAGCCCAAGCTTAGAGGCGATTTTAGAATAATCTTATACGACCCTCTGTATCTATTTTTCTGGTTAAACTTCATCATACTTGTTATGAATAAAATCTTCAAGAATACTTAATCATGGATAAAGGCATCTCGTAGTAAAAATCCTGAACATTCGCTCCTGAGGGAGCTGTACTTCTACCACACATGTAGACTTAGGTTTAATTAATTTATACCTTCGCACGTCGAATTAATCATTAGGAGGTTTTGCACTTCTAATCACATGAGGTTTCAAAAGGATTCATTTAGATGGTAAAATGATGATTGCCATAACATACAACTCATAACATGGGAAGTAATTATCCCACTTTCTTACGAACACTAGCATACTGATCAACAATGTATCATCGAGCGTCTCAATCATGCGCTCATCCTGCATCTATTTGGCTGAACTGTAACAAGGTCTTTCATGTGTCTCCTAAACCCTTGAAATAGTACTTAAATTATTTTTGTCGCTGAACTCCCTTACCTGAGGTGACACACATAAGATTGTTTTGACGTCATATGGTCTTTCCAATATTTCATACTAACCCTTTTGGTTCATTGATGCTCTTGACCTTACTGATGGTCCACTAAGTTGCTATGCCAAAATTTTGCAAGACTCCTTGTCATAAGTCTATATCAATACATATCCCTGGTATCGTGGTATATCTTTGTCGAACCGAGATGAATAAGATAGTGGAAATAATGCATCATTGCTTCAATTTGGCCCAAAATCTCACTAGATCTAGGACATATATTCGATCTGGGTACCATATAGATTCATCATCCCTTAACCCATATATTGACTTTCTTTGCTATGAAGTTGTTCCTTTCGACAGTGTTGACTCTAGAATCCGATATTGATTCTTATTTACTTCACCACAAGAACGATGACGATACTATCTGTACTATAACTCTATTATCGTTTGGAATTTCAAGAACTAGACCCTTAAACTTACTAGCTGATGGAGTTTCTTCGACCAACCTTCTCTTTTCCTCAACCTCTAGATAGGTTGAGCCTGCTTATACCTCTTATCTCATGTCTCCCTGAAGACTATCACCTTGCTCCATCAGTCTTCCTTTTTAAACTGTATATGACTGAATCCCCCATAAGGTTATTCTTTTACTATTGATACCACTGAGTTCTAGTTGGTAATTCTGTTCGTAGTAATCTGGCTTCTGAACCATTTCCTTCTCAAGGAGGACCACATCCTACCATGTCATTTGAGCTTCCCTTTAATCACCCTTTTACTCCAAAACTGTTATTTTCATTAACAAGACTCATATGTTTCTATATCATTGTGACGCATTTTGGAGGACGCCTTGACTAAAAATAAGAGAAATACATCTTCTAACTCGGCTTTTGTCGCCAAAAAGGGTATTATAGGTCCTCATGGTTATTAAGGACATTACGTCATACTCCTTGTGCATACTTACCGCCATCGACTCTAAGTCAGAAATGACCTCATTCCCCTAATTTATTCTGAACATACGCACCATGCTGCGGTGGTCTATCTCAGCTTTTGTTATTGGAAAGTTCCTTACATATATGGCTTTAAGTCCCACACGGGATTTCAATCTTGGTTCTTTATTCAACGAGCATACTTAACAACAAATTGTTAACGTAAATCCCGATTGGATACACACGCACACTCAAAAGAAATTTATATTATAGATCATCTATTATATAATCTATACTTAACCAATGTACTTGGAGTAAATTTTCCTCCCTCGCTTCTTAGCTAACATTTAATAGCAGCAACTTGTAATCCCCTTATCATATATCCTCATAGGGTCTCGGGAACCTTTAACATCCCATAGTTTCCCATCGGTATTAGTTCGGTGGTGTGGGTAATATACAATAGTAGTAATGCCACTTTTGGCCCCTTTGAAACTCATAAACTCTTTTGAATTTACTTTGAAAAGACTCTTGGTCGACTCGACGTTTATCTCTTTGGAACACTAATTTTAGAGGTTTATGGAGTTATGATAACCAACTGACAATCAAGACATGCAGAGTGCACTAATGAGACAAGAAAGTACTCCCGAGAAATAAACAACAGGTGAATAAAACTCTTATTTTGACGTTAACAATGGCGTTTTGCCTTTAGCTCTTATACAATCCTTTCCTTTGTTCTAAGATGACCGTTTGCCAATATATAAGGCTATGGCTTGAGAAGTTCCATCAAGAAGGAGTATGGACTCTACTAGGCAACCAACAGAGACAAGGTAACAAGATAAAATGTCGATATGGGAAGGTACTCCTGATAGGGATCATGCATACATGGGTTTAGTACATGTTAAGCAATGATTCTTTTGGAAATCGATACATGTTTCTAGGATTCATGCTTGGAAATAAAGTTTAGCCTTACATATATGCGTCGCTTTTCTAACAACCTCTTGAGAATTCCCAAGAGCTTTACAGATGATTATCCATACAATATAGATGATTCGAGTCAAGATGGAATCCATAGATTAAGAATCGATTCTTTACGACATTTCATCGAGCACCTAGAGGGCATACTTCTCATGATATATTTAATGGAAATTTGGTTACTATTAAATCCCCTCTATCAACAACAACATCAACAAGGTCATAACGACCTACTTCACAACCTTTACTACCATACCTTATGATTCTAGTCATAACTTCTCAAGAAATTTATTAACACAACCAAAACAACTACCACATCATTATCATGGAATTAACTTGATATCTCTTTAAGTTGTATTTACCAAATCAATTAACTAAGATACAAAAAGCTAAAGATTATTAAGGAGTGGTAGAATCTTACCTCAAAATAGCCACAATTCCTCAACACCATGATCTTCTCCAAACTCAAGATCACTCTCCACTTCACTTAGCTAGTTAGAGGAAATCTTCGAGATGATCCAAGCCTTCTAATGGAGAAATAAACTAATGGGCTTGTGGAGATGTTCTTCAATGATAAGTAAGTCTCCAGTGAGAGTTTAGGAGTGCTTAGGAACTATTTAGGTCAAAACGGAAATAAGAAATGAGGTGCCCACAGTTTTGGGCTTATATGCACCTTCCCACCGCCTCAAATTTGCGGGAGGATCTGCAATGCAGATCCCCATCTGTGTTTGTATTTCCCACCGTAGATAGTGGTAGAGTGGTGGTGAAATGGGGGCCTTAGTCTGTGGCTCGATCTGCGAAGTAGATCGGCTTCCATGGGGCGGAACGCTTAGCGTATCGTCTAATTTTTGCCAAACTTTGCTGAGATGTGCTTCCTTTATTCCAATTGACTTCCAATCTTTCATATACCTTCTCAACACCACTTAAGTCATACATGACCCTCAGGATGGGCCATGAGTTGCCGAAACTCAAATTGACTAGCTATACTTTCGATCACACTTAGAATTATGTAACAAAGGTCGCTTCTATGAATAATTCTCCGCTTTTGAAAAATTTAGAATAATAAAGGGCTTTCGCAGATGTTCACGATTTTGCACAGATGTGGAACTGCACCTGCGACCTTTTTCTTGCAGGTGTAGAAATCACAGTCATCCCCAAACGCAAACCTAGCCAAGGGATCCGCCATTTTTTTCCAATTTGTGGTATAAATGCTATCTAAATACTTCAACTTTCCCCTAAGAGCTAGCATACATGTGTATTAGATATGATTGGTAGTGATTATATGCTCAACAACACCCTACCCAACTAGTGTGTGAAGGCTAAAACAAAATTGTACTCCAAAAATCTCAATCTATTTCAGACCAAGATCATGAACCAACACCATTTCCACCCCAATCATGCAATGATATAAGAGGAGAAGATAAAAACTTATCGATTTGTAGCTGACCGCAGAGAGAAATAATAGAGTTATTGGGTGGTTCCTCCTCCAAAATTGGGTGGTGTGTGAGAAAACTTTGAGTTTTGAGTAGGGTAGGGTTTTTTTGTGTGAAGTGGGGAGTTAGGGATGTGTTGGAATCATGGGGGAGTTATGGAAGGGTTCTTGGGCCTTTGAAATTTATGTATTTACGCATGATGTGCCTTTTTCGCTCCTATTACCTTTTATCCGCCTGCGAGAACACGCTTCAGTGAAAATTTCTTTTCTTCTGCAAAATTTTACCTTGTAACCGTTGCCCAGTTTGGCGGATTAATTTCTGCACCTGCGACTCCACCCCTGCGGAGGTCTACTCACTTCTGCAACGTGATGGCCTCTTTTCATAAGCCGCATCCACATATATTTGACCACCTTTGTGATCTCGAACTTGCAGAGTTTGTCCACAGATGCACATACTATTTTTGGACTACCCGAACATCCTTTCAACTATATTTGGAGTAAAATCGAAACCGCTAATATACGAAAAACCTATTGCGGGGCATTTATGAATCACCCTAGAAATTCAGTCAAATTCCTTAGCGAGATCATATTTGAAATCATATGCACGGGCTGTTGGTGGGTACTTTATGAGTTAATAAGATGAATATTTGAGTTGGTATTACCACCTGATTTGTTCGATGTTCAACTAGTGTCGTTACTTTAATTCAAGTTAAAGAATACTTTTTGACATATCCCACGACCGTAGTTCAGGCCTGGTATTGTCTGGCCTTATGAGACTTTGACTTTCCTCCTTTCGTATCTTATCCCATTCAAGGAAGAACGTGTGTTTAATTAGTATCTAATGTAACGACCCTCCCGGTCATTTTAGGTTTCCTTTCGTGTTCCGACAGAATTACCCTTTTTCTCAACCCCTAACCAAATGTTGTGACTCGCAAGGATGGATGACAAGTGCCTCATGAGGAATTTATCGTGGCTTTGGAGAAATAATCATAAGGATAGAAGCCTCCTAAGTTTGAAATATATTGAATTAATTTTCAGTCAAAACTTTATGGTTTGGAGTTTCGTGGGAAATCGTTAAGTATGGGACGCTAAGATATGATGCAGTCGAGTCCTGGTTTGCTTTCTGAGTCTATAGGATATGGTTGAGTCATTGGCCTTACTATATATGTGTGTTGGCATAATTGGGGGAGACTTAATAGGTGAAATGCTTCGTGATACTGTCAGGTCAGAAATTCAGGGACGCGAGTAAATTCGGTCAATTATTTTTACGCGGGAAACATTTAGAGATTGAATTAGGATCTTTGGACTTAGTATTTTAGAATTGGGTTAAATTTCTCTTGTGATGATTTTACTGCACCTGCGGAGCCACTTCTGCGGAGGACGTTCCACATAAGTGCGAGTTTGGGAGAATGGGTCAGGTCCGCTTCTACGGAAATATTGCGCAGGTGCGCGGCCGCACCTATGACTAACCTGTCACTTCTGCAAAATTCTTTGGGATTAGATGACTTCTAAACATAAGGTTATAACTAATTAGACCACTATCATGCTTTTGTAACATTAAAGTTCTAATTTTACCCTTATGGGCCGGGGGTTGATTTGTGAGTCGAGTATCCGAGTTCTTTGGAAGGTTTTACCTTTTTGTAAGTATTAGAATATTGTGTTAATGTAGAATTTATATAATATACTATGAACGTTCGTAGTCACTTCGCAAGGGCAAGACCTTGGATTGAGAGTCGTTCATGGCACTAATTTGGCTTCGAGGCAGGTTACTATTTTCTCTATTAGACTCTAATAGATGCATGTAATTTATATAAATATTGAGGGGTATTAGGCGTGATGGGGGTCCCACCTTAGTTACTTTGATGAGCACTTGGGTGGGTACCAATGTTGAACTATTTGGTGGATCATCCTTAGGATTGATCCTGACTACTGTTATGAGCTTACCACCATAGTTGATATTACTTTTGACTGTTGGTTGAAATTACTCATCACGTATGCCTTATGATATGAAAGACTGATTATGTGGACTTGTGTGCGATTGATAATTTTGAGGCATGTGTTATTCATCTCTTAAATATGACTTCTTCTCATACTTCATGACTACTTGGTTTATTTACTGTTGCATTCATACACTCATGTTATTTTGATATTGAAATGAAGTGGTATGGGATGTTGTTGGTCCTATGAGACTTAGAAATGAAGGTAAATGATACTATTATGAGATGATTTGGAATAATGAGATGATGATGATAATTGATATGGCTCGATAAATGAGTCTGATGCTCTAGCCAGACCGATGGATCATTCTGGTTGGTTTTGAGTGGTATATGGACTTCGTGGGTCCCCCATGAGTCATTACTATATGGCAAATTCCGATAGAATGTGTATACCAGGCTGATTGAGAAATACAATTTCCTTACATCATATTCATGCCATTGAATACATTTCATCTGTATTTTAATCATGTTTGGTTGTTGGATGTGTCTACTGGTTATGTGTGACTAGATAGTACAATTGGTAATATTTGTTGGCTTCCGTGTATACTGATGTGAGTGATAGAGTTTGTATTTGGTTGCTGATTTAACGTGTGAAGATTGAATCTTGTAAAGAATAATTGCCTTAGTTGACAGGAAATCTAGATCATAAATGAATACCGTGGTTGGTAACGTAAGTATCATCACATGTGAGTTAGATACGTGAAGTTAATCCTAAATGTCAGACTCATCACTGTATTCATCTTTTTGAAATAACAAGATTAAATAAGAGCTTGCATATACCAATGTACATAGTGTGTAGATAGAAACTAGGTGTATGAGTTAGAGGGAATATAAGACCAAGGGATCAAATGTGTGTCTAATATTTGCTTATGTGAAAGGTCTATAATGTGGTCATTTTCCATAAGTGTTCGATTGTCCATACTAGGGAACCCAATGATGTATGTGGTTAAATGAAGTGTGATTCAGATAATTGAATAGCGTGTAGTAGACTTACTCCTATAAGAGTTACATGTTCTTCTGTGCTTGAGTGACTTAAGTGTTAAACCATGGTTGTTGTATTTTGGTGTAATCCTGTGTTAGTAACAACTGTGTAGTATCTAGGATACCTATGAGTCTACTTGATATTTATATTTGTTACATGTTGTCTGTCGTTATCGGCCTATGATGCCTACGGGGGTACGTTGTGTACTCATGCTACACCTGCAACATCTTTTCCGTGGGTGCAGGTACAACGATTCATCCACATTATAGTTTTTTCAGAGCACGTGGAGGCTTAGGGCGGGCTACTCATCCTATCAGCGGCCATGTTCTTCATCTATGGTTGTACTGTCCTTATTATTTCAAGGCAGTTATTAGCTTTACTTTTCTATTCATTTGTACTCATAGTAGCCCTTGTATAAGTCAGACCATGTTCTGGGAAAGGATTTAATGTATATGTTTGACATTTATAAGTTCCTGAATGAAACAACCTTTTTCTTTTGACTTTTATTATTATTTCCCCAATGCTCATTGATGTGATCAAACAATTTTGGTGATGGTTTGCCTACCAGGGGATAATATAGGTACTATCATTACCCGTGATTTGTGTTGTGACACATAAGCTACCTGACTTTTAATGAACAAATCTGACCCGGTGTGAAATGCACAATTATCTGAATGTTACAAATAATCGCCTGAGCTAATTCCAAATCTTTACAAAATAAACAGTAAGCCTTCCATAAGTTTGTGGTGACCCATTCTAATCCTTTGCTCCTGAATACTTAACCTTGTGATGTTATTTCTGACCTCAAAAGTTAAATTTAGTCGTCAGCTGAGTACCAATTAACTATACCTTATGACTTTAGATCTCCATGTTCCTCAACTCGTACTAGTCACCCAAATATGATAAAACTTCATGGAATATAAATACTTCGAATTCTCCTTCTTGTGCTCTCACTTAAATCATGTACCACTTCGAACACTTCAACGCAAGGCCAATGGCCTCATACTCCACCTTTCACAACAATAAAATCTTTGTGTGAAATACCTTGTTACGCCTTTAGCAAATTTAAATGTATCAAATATTGATATCCATGTGTCAGACCACACACAAATACTCCAAAGTCATTCATATTTGAGATACTCAACCATGCTATCTAGCCATCAATGCTTCGCCATAGTGTACTACCATAGTCATAGTCTCACGTCAAAAATATGACCTCAACTTTCAATTGCATAGGTCTCTTCTTATCAATAAACTCTAGCTCATTCATTCAAGGATGTCATGAAATTACCCATCTTGGTACTACACAAGTTACCTCCTCATCAATATCATCACGCTAGTCATCTAAATCTGCACCTCACCAATCACCAATAGCAAAGCCCCATGGCACATGTGATACACTTAGTCAAAATTGTTCATAGACTTTCTTTTTCAATTATACTTATCAATTTACACCTTAAATTAATGATGCAAGATAGCTCCACTATAATCCATACCAGACTCAAGTAATCATGTTGCTTCGAATTCGAGTCATTTTCTAAAGAAGAACCTTAATCCCCCCAAATCGAGAGAAATAATGCCTTTATCTTAATTCTTCAATTTTCATATTCCATCCATAATCGTTTATACCGTTATCAATCGAAAATCACTCAAACCCACTCGAGGGTATGTCAACATATCATAAATCCTGCAAAATAGCTAAGTCGATTATGGTCATAGCAGTAAGCCCCAAATATGAGAGCGTAAAAGTTTTCCTTGCCTCACTTGAACTTTTAAGTACTCCTCTAACTCAAGCATATCACCTGTATGATCATTCATGAAGTATTTCCACTAGAAAGTACCTATCGGTCATGCCCCGAACCATGACCTAGATGTAACACGACACACGATGCCTAGCTGCATATGACCGAGCGAACCAACTAGCTGGATAAATCAACGTGTGATATCAAAACATACCGAAAGAGGAATTAAACTAACACATGCTGATGAACTTAAAGTCTGACTAAATAATCATTAAGTGCAGAAGATAGTGAATAAGTATGAACATAGTAAAAGTGACAATACAGAAACACGAAAATCTGATGAACTCTGTCTAACTACTACTCTAATCTATGAAGCCTCTGAAGAGTACTGAGATGCTAACTATTTGCCGGGCAAGATCCCCGACATACCTGACTGTCTGTAATAAACTATAAAGACTGCAAAATAAATGATAAGGCCCCGAAAGACTGGGGCTCACCAACTGAGCTAATACCAGAGATCTTAGCATGCAGATGTGTCATCTTGAAAGTCATTACCTGCACCGTGAAGTGCAGGCCTCGGGAAAAAAGGATGTTAGTATATTTGAATTGTACTGTATGTAAAGCAATTGAAAGAAATAAAAAGTTATGGGTTTCTTGGGATTGGGGCAATCCAAAACATTAAACATGAATAAATACGAAACTGAAGAACTGTAACTAAACATAAGTACTCTTTATCCTGAATGAAGAACCACATGTTTAACTGAATAAATAAGCTACGGCCTCTGGCCCAATATAAGTGCACAAGCTACGTCCTTTGGCCCAAGTATAGGTATACATAACTATGACCTTAGGCCCAAAGATGTGTAAAGCATAAACTACGGTCTTGGGCCTAAATACAAGTGTTCAACATTCAGGAATATAAAATAATGAACTAAGAATCATACTGCAATACATGATGATGAAATACTGAGTCATACTAAAGTACATGATACTGGAAATACAGAATAGAACTAGACTGAGACATGCATTCATAAACTGATTATGAATTTTGAAGCATTAACTATTCATAGTAAACTAAATTGTCATAACGGAGACTCATGGGATATCGAACACTAGTTTATACTGATTACGTAATAAGTTCACAATATTCAAAGTGATAATTATAAACAACTACGAAGTTATAATTTAAAAGATAGAAGTTTTAGACTTTTCATGAACTAGGGCATAATCTCTAATTCTAAAGTAATTAGTAGTGATTTTGATGAATAAGGCATAGGGATGATTAATAATGTTCCCCTATGTATAGAGTTAGCCTCGCATACCTTAACTTCATGCTCTTGATCATAATACAATGTTCGTCGCTTCCTTTTGACTTTAATCTGTATCAACATATGTCATTAGAATCAACGTTAGCAACAATTCTCATATTTTGACCATCTAGGCATTTTATCAAACACTTGGTGGGCATAAAGCTTCATAACCCTTATTAATAGTGTTTCTACACCCAATTCCTATCCTCTTATTTCTAGGTGATTCTACAATCCCAAATAGATTTAATTAGCAGCATTCTTCATCACCCATAAGATTATAAATATCCTAGGTCAACAATCCAAAACCCTACCATAGTTTATATGATTCTCTTTATCAAACGCATTAATTTATCTCCCAAGAATCTATGGTTTATAATAACTAATCTAATAAAATAATCAACTAGGGTATGAAGATAATACCTTTTTGAGTTTCAAGAAGATTGAATTCGAAATCTAGGGCTCCTCGTCCGACAATAACATTTCCATCGTAATTCTATGGATTAGAAAGGTTTAATCAAGTTAGAAGGGTACTACGAAATTGAATTCATGCTAGAATCATTGGGGACCTTACCTTGGGGGGTTTCTGAGGCTCTAGACATGTTATCTATGACTTTAGGATGATATTTCATGATTAGGGATGTTAGGGAAATAAACCCCAAGCTTAAATATAAGAAAAACGCAAAAATCTAAAGTTTTAAATCGAAACCCGACCCGTTCGCGATGGGCCCGTAATACAGGGCCACCCGCGGCACCCCTTCCAGATCAAAAGTTCAGAGAGGACATTTTGTGACTAGCCCACATGTGCAGCGCATTGTCATCGCAATTGGCCATGTTGGCTTATGCATATTGTTCGGTAAAATGTCCATAACCGTTCATATATAGCCTTGTTTGGCTTGAACTATATACCGTTGAAAAGGTATTTCAAAGTGATACAAGTTTGATGAAGGAAGTATTCCCAAATTCCATATAGATTGTTCTAAATACTCTCCTGAAGTGATGTCTTATGTAAACTCACTTGAAAACATAGCCCGTAGAGTAGCTTCCGACTATACTTTTCTCAAAGACTCTTCTTATAACTTGGTTAGTTTTCAAAACACTTCCTACACTCTTAATTTTGGCTCCATTATGTTACATTGTATGGGTCAAACCTTGGCCCAAAGGTATGAGGTGTTACATTATCCCTCCCTTGAGATCATTCGTCATAGAATGATGATTCATGGTTAGGAGTATGACTAACTCTAGAATTTTACAAAAATTTTGGCAGAGTATCCTTTGTAAATAGGACTATCACAATATCTCTCAACACCTGCCATCTAACCAGAGTATCAATACAAACCTCATAGGGCATCATCATACCTATAACAGGGTAACTAAACATAAACGTAACTGATGGAAACATGTGTACACTAAATGTCATGAACACATGAATACTGAACTAAATGAATACGTGAATACTGAATTGAAGGGTTACTAAACTGGATAAATAATGAACTGACATCAATATCTGAGTACTAAGCTGGCATGAATATCTGAATATTGAACTGACATGAAAATTTAAGTGCTGAACTGACATGAATATCTGAATGCTGGAAACACGAATAATATAACACAATATTGAGTGTACGACGACCAACTCTGGTGGTAATTCTAGCTTGTAAGTCACTTGACCGATCCTTCATAGGATCCTGTATGTTCTAATATATATGGGACTATGCTTCCCTTTCTTATCAACTCGCTTGACGCCTTTCATAGGCAAAACATTCAAGAAACACCCTATCATTGACATGAAACTCTGAATCTCTTCGTTACACATCCAATAGGACTTCAGACGACTCTTAGTCATTTTCAAACGCTCCTAACTCAAGTTAACTTTTTCCATAGCCTGATGGATCAATTCTGGTTTAGCAATTCTATTTTGCTAACTTCAAACCAATCAATATGTGATCTACACCTCTACCCATATAAGGCTTCAAACGGTGCCATATTGATACTCGAATGATATCTATATCTTTACACAAACTCAATGAGAGGTAAATTATCATCTTAATTACCTTTGAAGTCTAGGACACATGCTCTCAACATATCTTCGAGTGTCTGGTTAGTGTGCCCTACCTAAAAATCCATCTAAGGATGAAAAGTAATATTGTGACTTACCTTGGTACCTAATCCTTTCTGAACGGACTTTCAAAAGTTTGTTTTGAACTGAATACCTCGTTCTGAAACAATGGACACTGGAGTCCCATGAAATCTGAAAATTTCCTGAGTATGCTACTTGGCATAGTCTTATGCTGAATTTGTGGTCCTTACCGAATAGGGTGTGTTGTATTAGTATGTCTCCTCGCAATCCCCAAATTGAATTATTCTTTATAAATGGTGAGGTTTCTTGTTATAAAGTCCATGTTTATCATTTCCACCCAGGACTATTTGCATTAATTGCTAAACCAACAGTCTTCTGGTGCTCGACTTTCATCCGCTAAAAATTCAGACACTTTGACATGAAATCTGCTACGTTCTTTTTCATATTGTTCCACCAATAAATCTCCTTAAGATCATGATACATCTTTGTGGAAACTAGGTGAATAGAATACCTGGACTGGTGGGCTTCTAATATCATTCTCTCAATGAGCCCGTCTACATTAGAAACACACAATCTTCCTCGGTATCTCAAGGTACTATCATCTCCCTCTTGTTCAAAGGCCGTCATCTTATGCTTGTGGATCCCCTCCTTTAACTGTAACAAGTAGGGATCATTAAATTGTTTCTCCTTCACTTCGGCTTCTAAGAAGGATTCAACCTTGTTCTGAATGACAAGAGCACCATCTTTGGAGTCCAACAATCAAACTCCTAGATAATCTAAACGGTGGATTTCCTTTACCATAGTCCTTTTTCCTTCTTCAATCTGAGTGAAACTTCCCATGATTGATTTAATTCTAAGGTACTTCCAAAAAATACTCATAGTATTATTATGCACTAACTCATTGACCAGCACCCTAAAGTTTAGAGTCTCGTTTAATGGCACCATCCACGTAACACATGACTTGACATGATCTCATAGATTTTATGCAATCTCCTACGAAAATAATTGAGTTTGACACAAGTCAATTGACAATCATTCTACCTACTTCGTGTTTCTCATACACGCGGGGTACATTCCTTATGAAGACTATCTTATTTTTTCCCTATTACTGAACTAAGGTTCTTTATATCTCATGCTAACCCTTTTGGTTTTAAATGTCCAACTGGACTTACTGACGATTTACGTATCACCTCCTTAGACAAAATGTTAAGGTCTTATACTTGTAGATCATTCTCTCTTGTTAGGATCGAACTAACTTTCCTGCTCTTCTGCAATTTTTGTACTTTACATCACTGACAACTCAACTTTAGACTCCCTTCTGAGAAATATTCCTTACTGGGAAAAACCAAATTACGTATATGACCGAGGTGCTAATATATTCATAACTGGCATATTCTTTCTTAACGACTAACTTTTCCCACACTGTCAGTCTTAGGGAAACACATTTCTGGTAAGTCTTAAAGGCTATTCTTCTATAATTTGCTCCCTTACTCCTATATGATTTTCTCCTCACAATATCACGGTACTTCGGGTTTAACTTATACTTCATTGGGTTTTATCACGCATTCAATGTATTCAAACTGTTACCCACTCGCTAGTGTTCATCTGAATAAGGAAATCAAACCGTACCTCTACTAGCTCTACTGAAATTGCTAATTCGCTATATTTACTCAAAACTTACTATTCTTCTACTAACCACTCGCTAGCATCATATTCTCTTATTTTGCTCTGAATAACTAAAGTGAAGTAGAAGGTTATTTCTAACTTTCCTCATCATTCAACCCTATTCTACGGTCATATACTATATCTTCTTAATTGAATACATGGATCACACTTAGGGAAATTATGTATCTCCTATACAAAAGATCAAAATACCTAACCCCAAACTTTTCATACACTTTAACATAATATCAAGCTATACACATCCGGGGTAAAACATAATTACATAGCTTAAGAGGGAACTGTCACACCTTCTTATCTCTTCATAAAAATATTTCCTCCTCATAGTAACTTACTTCCATCATACTCTGTGGTTCTGATCTGACTAAATTTAAACAAACTAAAACTATTTCCAAAAATTTAACATCATATGCTCATGGTCCTCGTGTCGTATATCATTTTTTTATTTTTTGTTCTTTTTTTTTCATGTGTCTGGATTGTATGAAAAAATACACTTCCTCTGAAAAATCATAACACTTAAGAATCATAGGTAATTTTCCCTTAGTCACCTTTCTGCTCAAAATCATGGTTATCAATTTATGCCCGTTGTGGCTAAAATCATAACATGTTTCCCCGTGGGGTCTTACATTACAGTTATCATCTTCATATATATGGCGTTATTTGTGAATACATCTAAAATCCCGATGACCTTCTAAAGCATACAAGCGGTTCTGACGGAGGTCTGTATTACCAAACATAGTTGTATCACGCCTGGCTTGGGATTGTGAATTATGGGGAGCTGCTGAATTTATGGATTGAGTCATATTACTTCAGGTACTTTGTCTCGCTGATGGGAATTCCCTCAAGTAGTGACCTTGTTGTCCTCACCCATAACATTTATCTATATGTCTCTTACCACACTTATTGCATATAGGATTCTGAAAACCCCTGTGGCCCATACTGGCCTGCGATTGAGAGCTTGGCACTCTAAAACTCTGTTTCTTACTAAACTAAAAAATTTATCATATCTGGAACTCAGAATTGGTGTACTGGCTGAAGATGGAGTGGGTCCTGATGACCTCCTATTGAAACACTGTCTGGCTTCACCTCCCTAAGATCCTGGATGATTAAAGTTTCCTGTAAGGTTAGCTCTTTTGCTGACTTCTTTGTCTTTCTGTTGTTTCTTATCTCTCTTCCTAAACTCAAATCTCTTCCAACTTATTCCAATGAAACCCTCACATTCACCTCCTTAAGTACGTTGTTATTATTCAAATTTCACATCCATAATACTATTGCCCCTTATCGGACGATATCAACTTTATTCCACCTTTAATATTATATCAAGTCTCATTCATTACTATCAGACACTTTACAATCACTCCCTAGTGGGTAATAATCCTTACTCGGACCTTAAACTCCCTACTCGTCGCTGGCGCCTTTATGAAATTCGATTGGAAGAGAAGGTCATTTACTGCTCTAAGATTCATGGCACGATCTAGAGTAGAAAAAACTGAGACAATCCTAAATGTCTTGGTAGTCAACCATTTATATGCGTGGATGGTACACACATATAAAGGAAACTCCACTGGACATAACTTCATTGATTCCCTAGGAAACGTGAACCTAGTGCTCTGATACCAAGCCTTGTCACGCCTTGAACTATGCCCTTGACATAACATGGAACTCGATGCCTGGTTGCACGTGCCCAAATGAACCAACTAACTGTCTAAATTAAAATGTGATATCAAAATATACTGAAAGAGGAATTAAACTAACACATGCTAATGAAATAAAAGTCTGACTAAATAATCATTAAGTGCGGAAGATATTGAATAAGTCTAAACATAGTAAAAGTGCCAACATGGCAAACATGAAAACCTAATGAACTCACTCTAACTACTACTCTAGTCTATGAAGCCTCTGACGAGTACATAAATGCTAACTGTTTTCCAGGAAAAAGCCCCTGACATACATGTCTGTCTGTAATAAACTATAAAGACTGCAAAATAAATGATAAGGCCCTAAATACTGGGGCTCACCAACTCAGCTGATACTAGAGATCTTAGCATGCAGATGTGTCATCCTGAAAGTCGTTACATGCACCATGCAGATGTGTCATCCTGAAAGTCATTACATGCACCATGAAGTGAAGGCCCCAACTAAAGGAACATTAGTACATTTGAATTGTATTGTACGTAGAGCAACTGAAAGAAATAACAAGGTGTGGGGTTCTTGGGATAGGGGAAACCCTATTACACCTCATATTTTATATGTTGACGTCACCATATTAGTAGGTGACATAGGTTTGAGGAGGATGATATCTCTCCAAGAGACTAATAAAGGTTTATGAGAGTGTTGA
The DNA here is from genome assembly GCA_029783415.1 of Anisodus acutangulus. Lineage (NCBI taxonomy): Eukaryota > Viridiplantae > Streptophyta > Magnoliopsida > Solanales > Solanaceae > Anisodus > Anisodus acutangulus. The sequence goes on along the minus strand of CM056504.1, from coordinate 18,446,798 downwards.
TTATGTTTTGGAAGAGTTTAAGACTTATCGGATCGACAAAAGTAAGTATCGATGAAGTTCGATGAAAAGTTAGCTTTCAAAGGACTCTGCAAAACACAAAGCATGATCTGTGAATCGCAGACCATGTCTGTGAGCGGCAAATGGTCTACATATTGTAATAGAGATTTGGGTGACCTAAGGCAAGGTCTGTGACACCACTTGAGGTTCGCAGGAAGTTTCTATGAATCGCAGATCACGCCGCAGGTGGTGGTCAGTGCATCCTTATCCAAATTGTTATATATAGACCCTAGCTAGACTTCCAATTTATTAAGACATATTTTTAGATCATATGAGCCCTAAAACACTTCCAAATACTCATAAAGGAGTTCTCCATCATTAAAGCTCAAATATCATGTAATCAAAGTGATTTCTCTCTTAAGAAAGGTTAAGGATCCTCTTGTTAATATGTCCATCTTGTTGGATAAGCTTGGGAGCTAAGTGAATCTTAAAGGAAAGCTTTTTTGGAGTGTTCTTACTGCTAAGGTAAGATTTTATCACTCCCTTGATGTCTTCTACTCTTATACCTAATTAGGAAGTTGAAGAAGATAACTTGTAAGTTATGGATGTATTGTAGACAAGAACTTGTGAAGTAATTCTTGTAGTATTGGAAATGATGTGGTATGGTTATTGAGATTATACATATTGAGATAAGTGTTGAATCTTGTTAGTTGGGTTAAGAAGTCATGGATTAGAGTTGGTTGTTAATGTTGTGTTGTTGAATAAAGACGTTGTAGTATTCAATCTACCATTGTTAAGGTTACTCAAGGTTGTGCACATAAGGTGTTTGACATAATTTCTAGGTGAAGATATCTTTTAGTCATTGATCCGAATTTGGTCAGAGTAATTCATTTATTGTAGACTATCATTCGTAGAACGTTTAGAAGCTCGTGAGTTATCGACATAATGTATGTAAGGCTGTTTTCTTTATTCAAACTATGACTTCCAAAGTATATCATTTTCCAAAAGAAGTATCAAAATAATAGTTCCATTCATATTTTTGTTATCTCTTGTTGGGAATAGTTTCTCATATCGTTACCGTACTCTATATCTCTTGACTATTGATGGAATATTTGAGTTTCATATATCTCCAAATGAAGTGTTTCCAAAGATTAGTTTTTGAGTCGACAAGTCATTTCAAAGCAAAGTAAAGAGTCATTGGTTACAAAGAGATCAAAGAAGCCGATATTACTATTATAGTATATTATTCACACTACTGAGCCAATAGCCGGTGTGCAGTTGTACATGTACATTATACACACCCCGGGCTATAACTGATGGGCAGGCACTTATATGTGTATCTATACATACACCTCAGAGAACTACCTGAAGGCAGTACCATATTACATACATGGGGCATATTATATAGTGAAACTTATATATAGAAGTTTCAGTTCAGTTTTTGAGGTTCATTGTTGCCCACAGTGGCTTATAGGTTATCAGAGTGTCATGTTGTTTCTTATACCCTGCTTTACCGCTTATGTTTTTATATTGATTTTATGCTTTACATACCGGTAAATTTTATTCATACTGACATTTCTTTTGCCGAGGGGTGCTGCATGTCATGCTATAGGTTCAAGTAGGGTGCAGATAGACCTCCCTAGTAGGATCCTATTGAGTTCAGCTGATTGAGTGGTAACATTCACCTCATCTGAATCTACCAAGTAAGAGTTATGAGGTGAGTTTTGGTACAAATATACTTTATGGGTAAGTTGAGACCCTGTCCCAGCCATATCACAGTTACACTTTCTTTAGAGGCTTGTAGGTTCGGTTCATATGTACAGTTATTTTGCTATGGCCTTGTCGGCCTTGCTGTCATTGTATCATATTGTCTTATTCAGTTTCACTTGTGTTGGTCATTTCAAGGCCCTACGGGCCCATACAGTTATATGCTCAGGTTATGATACACATGTGGTATGCTCGGGCCGTCTAGGCACCGAGTACCGGCTATACCCCCAGTTTGAGGTGACAAACTTGGTATTAGAGTAGGTCAGTCCTAGGAAGTCTACAAGTTGTGCCTAGCGGAGTCTTATTTATGGGTGTGTTGTGCACGACACTTATAAGCGAGTGGTTATTGGGCATTTAGGGATAGTTTTAGTTATTTCACCTCAGAGATCGTGCGATAGAGTTGAGTCATACGAATTTAGTCTAATACTTTCTTTTTCCATTTATAGTTATGTCATTTTCTAGGACTGCAACTAGTCGACGAGATAGCGTAGATAGGGGCAAAGGTACTAGTAATATCCCGCCTGGTTGTGATGATAGAGTTGAGGCACAGGGTGAGTCTCACTCATATGTATCGGCTACTCCACCTCCATTATAGGAGATCAGATGGGATACAATACCCTCAACTCCTTAGGCACAATTCCCGCAACTCATCAGGGCAAAGTTCCCCCATCTCCTCAGGGAACAGTTCCCCCAGCTCCTCAGGCTACAGTGCCTCCAACTCCATTGACTATAGTTCCCCCAGCATCATAAGATACAGTTCCTCCCGTTCCTCTAATTGTGCTTTCAAATCAGGGTGTTGCGGGTTCAGTACAGTAGTTGACTCAAATGGTAGCTTCCTAGCAGCAAAGGATAGGGGCCTCCACAGGTGTGGGGTATTCTGATGGTATAGGGAGTTCTAGAACCTGAGAGTTCCTCGGGTTGAGCCCACTAGTGTTCACCGGTACTGATCCAGGTGCAGATCTTCAGGACTTCATTGATCAGATGCAGAGAGTATTGAGAGTTATGCATGCTTCGGAGATTGAGGCAGTTGAGTTGGACTCTATTAGATTGCGAGATATGGCTATTTTGTGGTATGAGGCTTGGGAGTGGTCTAGAGGACCAGATGCACCTCCCGCAGTGTGGGAGGAATTTGCGGATGCTTTTATTGATACGTATTTACCATTGGAGGTATGAGAGGCCATGTTGGAGTGCATATTAAACCACAAGTAGAAGGGAAGAGTGTAAGAGATTATAGTCTCTAGTTCAACTATCTGGCTAGGTATGCTCTGAATGTTTTATTTACGATAAGGGTTCAAACACATCGATTTGTATCAGGCCTATATATGTATCTAATTGGAGAGTGTACGGTAGCCTCCGTGAATAGGGACATAGATATTGCTAGGATATAGGCATATGGTCAGAGTGTCTAAGATCATAAGCACTATCTCTGAGATAATAGAGATGTGGAGAGGGAATTTACTAAAAAGGCCAGATCAGCCGGGTCATTCGGAGAGGCAGCGGGTAGCTCTAGGCAGCGATTTCTCAGACATCCACCTCAGCTTGCTAATAGTGCTCCATTTCAGTACTAGGGCCCCAAGTATGATAAACAAGCCTAGTCGGGACCGAGTGAGAGTTCGAGGACCTCGGGTTATTAAAGGTAGGACAGTTAGAGTCAGATGAGATAACATATGCCGCCGTGTGGTCACTGTGGTAGGATACATTTGGGGTAGTGTAGTCAGGGTACTAATTTTTGTTATTGGTGTGGACAGTTTGGTCATTATATGCGCCAATGTCCGAGTAGAGGCAGCAATGGTGCAACTTAGCCGACAGGGTCGATAATAGCTTCTTCATCGAGTGTACATCCACCAAATAATGGAAAATAGACCTCAGCAGGTAAAGGAAGAGGTAGAGGTAGAGGTAGAGGGGGATCATCCAGTTCAGGTGATGGTCAGAACCTCATATACACTATATCAGGTCTACAGGACTTAGAGTCATCCCCAGAAGTTGTTACAAGTATACTATCAGTTTTTACTCATGCTGTTTATACCTTGATAGATCCTGGCTCTACATTGTCATATGTTACACCATTCAATGCTAGCGAGTTTGTATTTGATCCAGAAGTAGTATTGAGGCCACATGAGGTATCTACACGAGTATGTGAAACAATTATGGCTAGACGAGTTTATGGAAGTTGTACGGTGGCAATCTGTAATCGTCACACCTCGGCTAATTTATTTGAGTTACCGATGGTTGATTTTTATGTTATTATGTTATGGATTGGTTGGCTTCCTATTACGGCAATGTTGAATGCTAATCTAAGAACGTTAAGTTTCAGTTCCCATGAGAGCTGATCCTAGAATGGAAAGGCAATTCAGTTATGCCCAAAGGTAGGTTTATTTCCTACCTTAAGGCGCAGAAGATGGTCTTTAAAGATTACATCTATCATGTAGAGTGGGTCAAGATGCAAACACTGAGTACCTGACCCTTCAGTCTATTTCGGTAGTAAATAAGTTTCCATATGTGTTCCCAGATGAACTTCCAGGTATTCTTCCTGAAAGGGAGATTAATTTTGCAATATATGTGCTTCCATATACTCAGCCGATATTAATTCCCCCGTATCGAATGGCTCCTGTTGAGCTGAAGAAATTGAAAGAATGGTTGCAAGATTTGTTAGAAGAAGGCTTTATTATGCCTAGTACTTCACCATGGGGCGCACCGGTATTGTTTGTAGGTAAGAATGATGGTACTTTGAGAATATTTATCGATTGCATGAACTTAAATAAAGTTACTATCAAGAACAAGTATCCACTTTCGAGGATTGATGACCTGTTTGATCAACTTCAAGGCGCCAAATATTTTTCAAAGATTGACTTAAGGTTTGGGTATCACTAGTTGAGGTGAAGGAGAATGATATACCCAAGATAGTTTTCAGGACCAGGTATGGTCACTATGAGTTTCTCGTGATGTTTTTAGACTCACTAACGCACCAACATCCTTCATGGACTTAATGAATCGGGTCTTCAGGCCATTCTTGGATGTATTTGTTATTGTGTTCATTGATGATATCCTGATATACTCCCGTACGGAGGTAGATCATGCAGACCATTTGTGAGCAGTATTACATTTGCTCTAAAACCGCGAGCTATATGCCAAGTTCTCTAAATATGTGTTTTGGCTGGATTCAGTTGCTTTTATGGGTTATATAGTTTCATCAGAAGGTATTAAGGTGGAAAGTCAGAAGTTTGAGGTTGTCAAGAACTAGCTGAGGTCCACGAATCCTACTGAGGTACATAGTTTCTTGGGCTTGGCAGGTTATTATCGGAGATTTATGGAGGGTTTTTCTTCTATTTCCACTTCTCTAACAAATCTTACTCATAAAGTGGCCAAGTTTTAGTGGTCGATTGCGTGTGAAAAGAGTTTTCAAGATAGGTTAACATCATCACATGTTTTAGCACATCCAGAAGGTATGGAGGGTTATATTGTATATTTTGATGCCTTTAGAGTTGGTCCATGCTATGTTTTGATGTAGCACGACAAAGTTACTGCATATGCTTAACGATAACTAAGAAAGCACAAGCATAATTATCCGACTCATGATCTTGAGTTGGCGGCTGTTATATTCGCCTTGAAGATGTGGCGTCATTACTTAAATGGAGTTCATGTTGACCTCTTTACCGATCATAAGAGCTTACGGTATATCTTGAGACGAAAGGAGTTAAATATGAGGCAAAGAAGATGACTAGAATTGTTAAAATGATTATGATGTTGACATATTATATCATCCTGGCAAGGCTGATATTGTAGCTCATGCCTTGAGCTGCAAGTATATGGGTAGTTTAAGGCATGCTGAAGCTGGCAAGATGGAAATAACTAGATATTTATGTCAGTTAACCAACCTGAATGTGTAGCTGCTTGATACGGATGACATAGGTGCAATAGTTCAGAATACTGCCGAGTCATCCTTGGTAGCTGAGGAGAAAATCATCTTCTCCCAAAATAAAGCTTTTCACACTACACTTTTCATTTAAAGTGAAAGAAGAAGAAAAATCTTTTTTTGAAAAATCCTCTCTTTTGGGATATAATTCCTTTATTTTTCTTTGGTTTAAAAGATAGTAAAAGTATTTTCTGAATAAATATTTAACTTTTTTTTATAAAATAAAAAGATTTAGTAAAATTCTATAACTTATGAAAATGAGCCCTTTTAAATTATAAATGAAGGTCAACCATTCATTTTTTTTTTCATTTTTCCTTTTTTCTCAAACTCGAATTATAAGAATTATTTTTTTGCCAAATTGTTTGAAGAAATAGTTTAAACTTGTTCACAAAATTGAAATATTTTATTTACTAAAACCTTTTCATTCTCCTCTTTTCTTTTTCAAAGCTCAAAGTAATATGGAACACTTTTTTCTTAAGTTATGGATAAAACAGATTTTAAAAATTCTTTTCCGATTTTTATTTTTAAAAAATGATTTTAAAAAGACATATAAAAAATAGTAGCAGCAGCTGAGAAGATGAAATCAAAGTTTAAATAAATTTATTTATTAATCTCGGATCAAACTAAGAAAGGGGTGATCCTATTCGTTCTTGCGACATAGATATCACATCAAAAAACTATTTCAATTAAACTTCTAACCTACGGTTCCAATGGTATTTACAAAATACAAGCATAATAACAAAATACAATGAAGATAAAATAGAAAGAAGATAAGTTGGGCTGGTGGGCATACCGGCCCACCAGTTTGCAATAAAACAAATATCTATTATCTAAGCTATTTTCACACAAGGACAAGAAGATGAAAACAAGCAAAAATGAAGAAGTTCAGTTTTGCCCAATAAAGGGAGAAGAAGACAATGAACATTTTTCTATTATTCAAACACTTACAGTTAGATAAGCATGAGCAGAGAGAACAGTCATCACAAGGAGAGAATGCACAAATAACTTAATATTAAGCTAGGCCATTTCTATTGACAGGTTCATGTGTAAGTATTGATGGAAATACAGAAGCAATATATGTCAATCCATATAGAAATAAGGTGACTATGCTAGCAGGAAAAAACCAAAGTCATTTCAATTTTCACACATACAGTCTTATTTTATCAACAGGGAGGACACATGTTTTCCACAAAAATCAAAAGAGATGGAATCTTAAGACTCTAACCAAGTTTACATAAAAGGACTAGAGAGGATGATAAGGTTGGTCAAGCTCATTCTCAAACACACATAGTTTGACAACATGGGAATAGACATGCTCATAATGAGTCAATTCAGAGACTAAGACAAGATAAACACATACTTTTGCAGACAGTTTAGACAAATAAACCACACCAACATATATATCCTACGGGGAAGTCTACATGTAGGCAGTCATTATGGACATACTCAGCTTATTTATTCCACAATTCTTAAACAGTCTCATCATCTTAACTAACCTATACATGCACGAAATAAATGTTACAAATCAAATATAAGCAGACTGGACTTATGATTGATATGACATAGGTGGTTTTAAATAAAATAGGATGCTAGCACAAATATCATTTAATGACTTAACACCCACTGGACATGACATGTCACAGAAATGCCTAAGGAGTACTACAATACTATCATGGGAAATTTTCACACTTAGAAAAGCAAAAGCAAATAAGTGGTCAATTTAGGAACAATAAATGTACAGATGATCATTTTTATGCAGTTCCTTAACTGTGTATGGTCAATCATGTTACACCTCATAGTTCTACGTCAATATACATCATTGTTAAACCTAAGTGATTCAGAGAGGTTAAGAAATTATGTAAGGATAGTGATGGTTTACAACAAGTTTAAAGAAGTGCAACGTAGCTAAATGTATCACCCCGTACTCTCGAGCTAAATATGACTAACTTGACATCGAAGAATCTATCCAAACTCAGGAGAACAAGATTGTAGTTAATCCTAAAGAGCAAGATTCCTAGTATACAATATGTGTTTAGCAAAAGTTAAGGTGGATTAGATTTTTTTAAATGGAGCATTGCACAAAGAAGTGACCTACTAGCATGAGGTGATAGCTTAAGATACATCTAATGAGGTGCTAGCTTAAGATACATCTAATGAGGTGCTTTCTTAGGAGATTAATTTGGGATTTATGGAGAAGTAGGAAGTGGACAACAAGTACAATAGATATGCATAAAGCTAAGGTTTCCAGATAAGGTAATGACTATTAGGAGGTTTGGTCTACAAGTGACATGTGTCAAGGGAGGATGGGTAGCACTTATAATCTTTTTCCACTTCATGGAGAATGAAATTGCAAAAATAAGAACATAACAACAACATACTTGGTGGTAGCAGAAACTAACTTCATCTAGGATATGTATGTTCTCTCATGGTTCATAAGTCATCTAAGTAAAGTTCTCTCAAAGTTCTCCTAAGATCTTAGATCAAATCACCTTGGCGGTGAAGTGATTTCTCTTGGAAGATGAAGATTCCACAAGTTGTCTTCTTTAGCTTGTTGTTTGAGGTATAGTTTACTACTCCTATATGTATTCAATCTCATCTTTGTCTTACCTAGTTGTATTGATTAAGATAACTAGTGAGACTAAGGCTAAACTTCTTTGTTAAGATATGGAAGTTGTTGGATTGTTTGAGGTATTTATGGGTGGAAAATTGTGAAGTATAGTTAGTTATGATGTTGTTGTCTCTTGGACTGTTTTGGTGATGTTCTTGAATTATTTTTATGGCTGGAAGTTTTGATGTTGTGTTAGAGGTTTTGAAGTTAAGAAAAAAGTGTAAGAAGAGAGTTGGTTGTTATTATGAGACGAGCTTGTCACGTGGGTGTCGTATTCTAGTTTTCTCTTAAGTTAATGATGGTTCCATTGTCATTTATTGTAGATTGAAGTATTGCATACTTTTAGTTCATTGCGGATTGTGTTGGTTCGATTGATAAAAGGTATGTAATGGCTATCCCTTCCTTTATTTAGCATGACTCATTTGAAAGTATACTTGATGAGACAAAGCATGAGAAGAACAATTATCATAGGTACTCTATTCTTGTATTTGGTGTCCTTACTACCTCAGTTTGTGACGCGTGTGGTCGAGTTGAGAGTTTTGTGGCTCATAAGTTAGTTCCTAAATTTATTAGCATTCATTTGATTCTTCACACGAGTGTGTATCTTAAATAGTAGGTGAATCGGCTTGTAAGAGGTTTTATCAATTGTGTCTCGAAATCCCAGTTGCGTGTAATAGTTGTCATTATGTAATAAGAGTCAAAAGTTGTAAGAGAGTCGTAATACGATGTTCCATCTATATACTTGATGGTCATTGAGCTTGCCTAGTTGGTTCCATTCCAAACTACTATGTCCCCATTAGAGGCTATACTACGTGATATGATCTTATATAGTATTTTGAATTGTTAGTTGGTCTTCATGAGATAAGTTGTAGCAATAGTCGGGTCATATACTTGCTAGTTGTTTAGTTATCCAAGCCTACTTTATTTGTGGTTACTACTTTCTTATTTGATTATATATGCATTTATCACGAACTCCGAAGGTAAGTGAATTCCTTAGTTACATTACATGTAACAAATTGTATGTATCGTATGTTGTCATCTCAGAAGAGAGCTTTAGTTGAATAGAGTAATGCACAGAGAAACTAGTTGAGTTAAGAGAAATGGCTCGTTGTTCCTTACAGCTTATTTGTTATCCTTTGAGCCTATTTCCTAGCCTTCATGCTTACTTAGAAGCAATCAAGGCTTATTTGGCGACTACCGAGGCCTATTTGCTGACCTCCCAAGGTCCATTTGTCGTTATAGTGGAGTATATTTCCGAAATAGAGATTAGTTGTATAAGTAGGCGTAAGTTGAATTTTTTAGTACTTCACATTGAAGAGTTAGCGGTAACCTTAGCAGAAGACAACTTACATTTAAGTAACAAATCTCACTACGCTTGTTGTTACTTTGTTACTTGTTTCTACTTAAATATTCAGTACTTGTTATTATATTTATTTTTCTTACATACTCGGTACATTTTTTCGTACTGACACCCTTTATTTGTTGGGGGCGCTGCATGTCATGATGTAGATGCAGGTTCTCGGGTTGAAAAGTCTTCCAGTAGTTGCTTCAATCAATCAACCAAAGTTTGGTGAGCTCCACTTCCTTCTGGAGTAACCGAGTTTGGACACACTTGTTATATAGTTGTACATGCTACATGGATAGGCTGGGGCGCTATCCCGACTAAGTTGTTTTGTCAGATACTCTTAGAGGCTTTTGTGGACGTATGTACACCTGTGGTCAATAGCATTATATGAGTAAAGCATTGTAGAGGTTGAGGCATCGTAGGCCCATGTTTATATAGCATTATGTGAGTAAAGCAACCTGTATATATATAGTTGACTACAGTAAGTTACATTCTTTAGAGAGTGAGCCACTCACGTAAGTAAGACACTTAGTGCTTGTCCACCTGACCAAGGTTGGGGTGTGACAAATCAAGCCAAAACTAAGTATGCAGAATCCCATTCATGCTACACTACTAGGCATAATGACACTAAAGCAAGTAAGACAGACATGTAATCAGAATAGTAGACATATAGTCATAGGATTGACCAATCCAAAGACAACATTCTGCAGATATAGGTCTATATAAGTTATACTAAACATATACCCTGTTAAGTTAAGCAAAGTATGATATAACGTGACTTGGAGGACTTTCATGCTAGCATAGTGGCAGTTTTTACTAGGGCTGGCCAGTGGGCCGGGACGGCCCGACCCCGACCCGACCCCGACCCCGACCCCGTCCCGAGCCCGCCCCGGTCCCGCCACGACCCCGCTAAAAAAAATAAAATAAAAAATAACGGGGGCGGGACTCGAACTCGGGATGGGACGATGTCTCGTCCCGCCAGACCCGAGCCCGCCCCAAGCCCGCTAGACCCGACCCCGTCCCGAGCCCGACCCCGACCCCGCCCTTTTCCCCCCTTTGCAAATATGGTCGTTGCACCAACGACCATTTTAGATTATGGCCGTTGCACCAATGGCCATTTTAGGCCCCCCCTCCCCCAACCCCCCCTACCCCTTAATATTTATTTTTAACCCATAAGTTATTATATTTACACTTTAACCCAATTTTTCAACTATAAATAACTCATTTTCTCTTCATCTTTCTCACAAATCTTCCTACAATCTCTCTAATTTCTCAATATATCTCTCTACAAGTCTACATTGTTTGCTAAATATTCAATTTTATTTATTTATTTGGGAATTGAGAGTGAAGTTGGCAACTAGCTTGAGGATCTTCCATCGAGCAAAGTTTCAATTTTCAACCTGTCAATTACACGTCGACGTTACGTCGGCGTTTGGTACATTCGTTCCTTAATTAAATTATTATCGTCTGTTTATTTTACTTAGCGCACTTAATTTTATTGTCTTTAATTATTTATTATCATAATTAAAATGGAAGGATTAAAAGGTATGTTTAAGGGTAAGGGTAAGGGTGCTTCTTCTAGTAGGGGCAACCAGGGCAAGGGTACTTCTTCTAGTCATCTTATTCCTACACAGGATGATTTTGTTGATACTCAACATTTTCCTACAATACCATTAGATTTAGACCATGAGCTATTTTCTGAAACTCAAGAAGACTTTAATTTAGACGATGATCTAGATGATATACCCACTAATGTTGATGACAACACACCCACTAGTGCACCTTCAACTGAAATACCTCTTATTCCCCGTAGTATGAGTCGAGGTCCAGTAAAACGACCATTAAAATCAGATGCATGGACTTTTTTTTATAGGGACGTAGAGAATCAAGTAGCCATATGTAAAATTTGTAAAAATGTTTTAAAATTTAAAAGCGAAAAAGGTCACGGTGGGACGGGGTTTAATTAGACACGTAGTAAGTGCTCATCCACTAGGTATGCCCAATACCAGGCTTCAAAACCGGATGCATAAGCGCCGCTCCATCGGGACAAGGTTCACATACCGTCTTGTCAGGACCAAATGTGGTCAAATTAACCCTATGACGGGGAATTGTAGGCTCTAAATACAATAAACATAGAGATAGGGAAGCAATATCAAAATTAGTTCTTTGTGGAGGGTTTGCCTTTTTCATTTCCTTCATCTCCGGTTTTATTCATTACATTAGAGATATATATAATCACACTTTTAACGCTTTTCCTAGATCAATTGTTAAGAGAGATGTATTTAAATTCGCGCATGAATATCAACAATATTTACGTTTTTCATTATATCATTTTAATGGCAAAGTATCTATCACGTCTGATATAGGTCGTAGTACTAACGGCCATGATTATTTAACTGTAACTTGTCATTGGATAGATTATAAATGGTCTATGCAAAACGTATTTTAGCGTATAGATATATAGATGATAGGCACACTGGTACTTTTATTGCAGAAAATATTTATCAAGTGTGCGATTATTACAGAATTACCGATAAAATTATGACTATTACATTAGATAACGCTTCTAATAACAATTACGCAATTACAATTTTAAAAAATAGTTTAACTCCATCTTTTCCAGACCATTTTCATATAAAATGCGCGTGCCATATATATAACTTAATTGTAAAGGATGGTCTATCACTTTTTGAAGACATTCTTAGTAAAATACAATTTGCTATAAAATTTATTTTTAAAAGTAATAAAGTACAACGTAGAAAATAATATAAAAAAACTTGTCACGATTGTAGACTACCTTATAGAAAAATTCCACAAGAAGTATCCACTAGGTGGAATTCTTTATACGAGCAACTACTTGTTGCTTATGACTATAAATTACCTATAACTTTATTTTTTAACTCTCATAATAAAAAGTCAGCTGATATGATTTTAGATAGTGATTGGGAAAAAAATTCCGAACTTATTGTATTTTTAGAGAATTTTTTTCAAGCAACAAATGAATTTTCCGGTATATATTATCCTACTATTTCAACTATGTTATTTTATATAACTCTAATATTTTTATTACTTAGTGAATATATGGAAAACCAGCTTATAAGGCAGCTATTAAAAAAATGTTTCTCAAAATAAAAAAATATTTTATTCCTATTCCCTCTATTTATATTATTGGTTCTGTATTAAATCCTACTATTAAAATAGACGGTACTAAATCACTAATTGAAACTATTTACGATTGTATAGAAGTACTACCACCTCCAAGTCCCAAAAATCTAAATCACCCACCACCTATTGAACAAACTAAAGAAGAAGTGTTGTCTAGCATAGAACACCAATGCAAAAATATATATAGATTTTATCAACAAGAAAATGCTAGTAACTTACTGGCTTCCATACCATCTTCTTCATCTTCAACACAACCTCACAAAAGACATCTTTGTTTCAGCTAGTATTGAAAGCCTCGTAAATAGAATGTGTTGCATACCTCTACTACTAACCAAATTAGCGAGTTGGATATTTTTGTTTTGCGTGGTTCTGCATGCAGTATCAAGAAGTTATCAATGAAGATGGACATGAAGACTTCTTTGAAATCTTGGAGGGAATGAGAAGACCTTTCCGACACTTTCATTGATGGCTCGAGATGTTTTGAACATTCAAGCGTCATCAATTGCGTCTGAAAGCACTTTTTCTGCAGGCAGATATCAAATAGGAGACCACAGACACTCATTAGCCGGAGACAGCTTGGAAATTGCAGTATTATTCAGAGATTGGATACGAGCGGAGCGGAGAAGGTGCGGTCAACCGGAGATCAACGAAGAAGATGATGAAAACTACAACGAAATCTTAACCGAAGGTAGTGGAAGCGACGTGGATCAATTTGACCAACAAATACCAATTCCAACCGAAGAACCACATGAAATCATCAAGCAATTAGAACAAGTTTTTTTGAGAATGTAATTTTTTTAATTGCAATTTTATTATGTAATTTGCAACTTTTGGACAACACCACAAAGTTGCAATTTAGATTTTAGACAATTGTATTTGTATTACAAAAAAATCATATGTCTATTAAATAATATAAGAGGTACAAAAACAGCATTTGAATGTTTTTATTACACTATCTTATTTTGTTTATTGAGTTTTTTTTATACATATGTTATTTAAAAAAAAAAAAAGGAAAACCCGCCCTACCCCGCCCCGAGCCCGACCCCGATCCGACCCCGCCCCGACCCGATACCGATGGGATCGGGATCGGGACGGGACTGGAGCAAGTCTCGCCAGACCCGACCCCGCCAGACCCTGCCGACCCCGACCCCGAACCCTTCTCCCGTCCCGCCCCGACCCCGACCCCGCCAGACCCGAGCCCGGCCCACTGGCCACCTTTAGTTTTTACACTAAGACAGGTAAGGGCAAGTGTGCAACTAGCTCAAACATACATGAGAGACAAACAGACATGGTTAAGTGACCATTTAAGGACAATATCTTAAATATGCAAGGCTATAAATTCCATTTTAGACATATGTAATCATGCTCAGATTGTATTAGATATGGTGACACTTAGAATTAGATATGGCATAGTTATCATGGTATTCAAACAGACTCTAAGTCAATAAACCATCATATCAAAGAAAAATACATCTAGGACATGATAAGCTAAGCACAATATCTTTATAGGAACAAACATGTGTCACAACTACTTAGCTTATCCCTAGTCAATCATATTCAGGAATTGACAGACGTACACAAGGCTCACATTGGCTACCTCAGATTTTTTTCATACAGATTTAGGCATGCTGGTAAACATTTAAAGCTAATATACTTCATACCACCTTTAAATCATGTGAACAGTTCATATAAACGCATATCCAAACTTAAAGAGCAACTAGACTCTTGTCATTTCTTAACAAAAAACAAACAACTCAAACATATATCCAACGCCACACAGGGTAACATAACAATAAAACAATATCAATTAGTCTTCACATGACCGTCTGTATATACCAAAATCAAGAAAGTTAGACATAACTCATCGCGATTATCCTCTACCATACTCTGAGTTACACCTTCCATATCTTCTTCGATATTAACACCTAAACAAGAGATAGGATTTAGGACAATCAAATAAAATAGAAATGAGAGAATTGTATCACATGAGTATCGGTATAAACTTGAGGACTGAAACAAGTAAGGATATATGGATCACATATCTTCTTCAGTCTCCTAAGTTATCTCTTCTGTATTGTTATTTCTCCATTGTAACTTAACAGAGACAACTTCTTTAGTTCTCAGTTTTTGAACTTGGAGATCTAGAATGGCTATTGGAGTCTTTTCATAGGTTAAATATTCGGTGATTTGCACATCCTATATGGGAGTAATACGGGAAGGATCTCCTATGCACTTATGCAACATCGATACATGAAACATCGGGTGAACTGCTTCTAATTCTGAGGGTAGTTCAAGTTCATAAGCTACTCGGCCTATCTTGCGGAGAATCTTATATGGCCCGACATATCTGGGGGTAAGTTTCCCTTTCTTGCCAAATCTCATAACTCATTTCATTGGAGAAACTTTGAAGAATACCCAATCGGCAACTGCAAATTCTAAGTTGCGACATCGAATATATGATAAGATTTATGTTGACTTTGGGTAGTCAATAAGCATTCTTAAATTAGCTTTACCTTCTCCACTGCTTGCTAGACCAAATCGAGACCTACTAACCCGGTATCACCCACTTTAAACCAGCCAATTGGGATCTACACTTCTGTCCATTTAATGCCTCATACAGGGCCATCTTGATAGTAGAATAATAGTTGTTATTGTAATAATCCAGGCTACCTTTGAAATCCAATACACAAGGTCTTAGCATGTCCTCGAGAGTTTGAATTGTGCGCTCGGCTTGACCTCGGTCTGGGGATGGAAAGTTGTACTAAAGTTCACTTGGGTGCCTAAATCTTTCTGAAATGACCTCCAAAATAGAGCCGTAAACTGAGAACCTCTATCAGATATAATAGAGACTAGAACACCATGTAACTAAATTATTTCCCTGATATATAGCTTGGCGTAATCCTCCACCGAGAAAGTAGTACGAACAGGTAGAAAATGGGTTGCATTCGTAAGCCTGTCAACGATAACTCAAATAGAATCAAACTTTTGGTAAGAATGGGGTAATCCGGTGATGAAATCCATATTGATCATTTCCCTCTTCCAAGTAAGGATTTCTATATGCTGTAGCAAACCTCTAGGCTTATGATGCTTGATCATAACTTGTTGATAATTCGGGCATTGAGCTACAAATGTTGCGATATATTTCTTCATGTCATTCCACCACCTGTCAAAGATCATGATACATCTTTGTCGATCTAGGATGAATGAAATATCTGGACTGGTGAATTTCAGCCATAATTTGCTCCCGGTGTCCTCCTACCTTTGGTACACATAGCCGACCTTGATATCTAAGGACTTCATCTCTGGTAAGTTCTAGTATCGGCTTCCTTTGTAGGGGAATCCCTTCTTTATTTGGACCAACTCAGGATCATTAAATTGCCTCGATTTCACTTCAGCTATTAAGGATGATTCTGCTGTATTCTGCACCACTGCTCATCTATTATCCATATCCATAAGTCACACATTTAAACTAGCTAAGCAACGTAGTTCTTTGGTCATCTCTAGCTTCTTGGCTTTAACACCATCCAAACTCCCCATAGACATACATGTTAAGGCATCTGCTATGACATTTACCTTACCAGGGTGATATATCGACGTCGTAATCCTTTAATAATTATAACCACCTTCTTTGCCTTAAATTTTGCTCATTCAGGCGGTATATATACTGTAGAATCTTATGGTCTGTGTGTATGTCGACATGAACTCCATATAAATAATGACGCCACGTCTTCAAGGCAAAAATTACTGCCACCGACTCAAGATCATGAGTCAGATAATTTACCTCATGCTTTCTTAGTTTCCTTGAAGCATATGCTATAATATTCCTGTGTTGCATTAAAACAAATCCTAAGTCGACTATGGAGGCATGAAAATTAACCACACACCCATCGGTACCTTCGGGAAGAGCTAACAGAGGTGCAAATGTCAACCTATTCTTCAACTCTTATAAACTGCTCTCACACACATCCGCCCACTAAAACATATCTTCCTTGTGAGTGAGATTGGTTAGAGGTGCGTAGATAAAAGAAAAACCCTCCACGAATCTCCGATAATAGCCTGCTAAGCCCAAGAAGATACATACTTTGGTAGGAGTTATTTGCCTCGGGCCAATTCTTTATGGCTTCAATATTTTGATGATCTACCTTAATATCTTCGGATGAGACAATATGGCTCAAAAGGCAACAAAGTTCAACCAGAATTCGCATTTGGAAAACTTGGCATACAACTCACGATCTTGAACCGTCTATATTACCAATCACAAATGATCCGCATGTTCGACTTCTGATTAGGAATATACCAAAATATCATCATTAAACACTATTACAAAGATATCCAGGAACATCTTAAATACTCGATTATCATATCCATAAAGGTCGCCGGCACGTTAGTCAGACCAAAAGATATCAAAAAACTCGTAATGGCCATATCTAGTCTTGAAAGCGGTTTTTGGAATATGTTTCTTCTTAACCCGTAACTGATAGTACTCAGACCTAAGATTAATCTTTAAGAAATACTTAGTGCCTTGTATAAGACAATGTTTTTGATAACCACGAGGTTTATCATGTTAATCTTGCGTAATTGGCCTTTGATTTGATCTTATGATGATATGGTATCTTATAGATGGTTCGGAGAGAGTTTTGGAATTGGTTTTTGATGAAAAAGGAAGTACCAAATTGAAAATCCCAATTTAAACCTGAGAACAAAATTGCGCCACCTCAAATGAACCGTCAATCTGGACCGTCAAATCCAGATCTGAGATTTCTATTTCAAAAAAAAATATTGATAGTTCAAATTTCCCATTTTTACGGTCCGTACAAAATTGTATAGTCTGTTAATCTTCGTCGTCAAATTGGAATTTTTTCCAATTTCGTCAAAACGTATTTTATTCGATCCGTTTAACTTCCATATACTCCGGGACTTCCATAAACAAGCTATAAATCTTCATTACCCTTTTGTAAGGTCGCACCTCTTTCCTGGACATTGGTTTCAACTAATGACACGACGGAATGTGAAACTACAGGGTGTAATATCCTTCCCCACTTAGGAACATTCGCTAGCGAATGTTAAAATTATTCTTAACTCTCGAGGGTTCTAAAAATTTCGCAAAGTTTCCTTTGTAAATAGTACTATCCAAAACCTGTTAAATATCCCAAACATATATCCAATGCCACACAATGTAATATAATAACAAAACAACATCAGCTTGGCCTCACATGACCGTCTATATATGCAAGACTCAAAGAAGGTTAGCCATAACTCACCTTAACTATCTTTTGATATACTCTGAGTTGTATCCACCATATATGTGCCCACATTATCACCTAACAAGACATATAAAGTAAGGTCGATAAATGAAGTAAGAATAATATGACTGTATCGCATGAGTGTCGGTGTAACGTGAAGACTGAAATAAGTAGGGATATCTATATCTCATATCTTCTTTGGCCTCCAAAGTCATCTCTTCTGTATTGTTATTCCTCCATAGCACCTTAATGGAGGGAACTTCCTTAGTTCTCAACTTCAGAACTTGGAGATCTAGAATGGCTACCGGAGTCCCTTCATAAGATAAATCCTCGGTGATCAACAAATTCTCTATGGGAGTAATACGGGAGGGATCTCCTATGCACTTGCACAATATCGACATGTGGAAGACCGGGTGAACTGCTTCTAATTCTGAGGGTAGTTCAAGCTCATAAGCCACTCGACCTGTCCTATGAATGAATTTATATGGCTCGACGTATCTGGGACTAAGTTTCCCTTTTTGACGAACCTCATAACAAATTTCATTGGAGAAACCTTTAGGAATACCCAATCATCAACTGCAAATTCCAAATCACGACGTCAAACATCTGAATATGTTTTCAGTCGACTCTGGGCAGTTAATAGGCGTTCTTAGATTATCTTTACCTTCTCCATCGCTAGCTGGACCAAATCGGGACCTAGTAACCCTACCTCACCTACTTCAAACCAGCCAATTAGGCATATAGAGGAAAAACCTCCACGAATCTGCGATAATATCCGGCTAAGACCAAGAAGCTACGTACTTCGGTAGGAGTCATGGGCTTCGGTTAATTCTTTATGACCTTAATATTCAGAATATCCACCTTGATACCTTTGGAGAAGACAATATGGCCCAGAAAAGCAATAGATTTTAATCAGAATTCATATTTCGAAAACTTGGCATACATCTTGCGATTTTGGAGCGTCTGTAACACCGCTTGGAGATGATCTACATGGTCTGCCTCATTCTGCGAGTACACTAAAATATTGTCAATAAATACGATAACGAAGATATACAAAAATGTCTTGAAGACTCAATTTATTAAATTCATGAAGGCCGCTGGAGCATTAGTAAGTCCAAAAGACATCACCCAAAATTCAAAATGGCCATACCTGGTTCGAAAGGCTATCTTCGGGATATCATTCTCCTTTACCCTTAACAGGTGGTATCCCAATCTTAAGTCAATCTTTGAGAAATACTTATCACCCTGTCACTGATCGAATAAATCATCCATCCTTGGAAATGGATACTTTTTCTTAGTAGTTACCTTATTCAATTGCCTATAATCGATACACATCATTAGAGAACCATCCTTCTTTCGAACAAACAATATTGGCGTGCCTCATGGTGAGGTACTAGGCCTGATAATTTTTTTCCAATAAATCATTCAATTGATCCTTTAACTCCCTCAACTCGGTAGGAGCCTTCGATAAGGAGGGATAGATATCGACTATGCATCCAGGAGTACGTCAATAGTAAACTCAATCTCCCACTCTGGAGGAATGCCTGAAAGATCATCTGCAAATACATCTGGAAACTCATTAACTACAGGGACAAACTGAAGGGTCGGAGGTTCTGCATCCGCATTTTGGACCCGAACCAAATGATATATATAACCTTTGGAAATCATCTTTCATGCCTTCAGGTAGCAAATAAACCTGTCTTTAGGCATAACAAAGTTGCCTTTCCACTCAAGGGTTGGCTTTCTTGGGAAATTAAACTTAACAATCTTTGTTCGGTAATACACATTCACGTAACAAGAAGCCAACTAGTCCATTCCCATAATAACATCGAATTCAACCATATGCAACTCGACTAAATCAGCCAATGTAGGGCCATTACAAACATTCATGGTACAATTTCTAGTAATTCGTCGTGCTACAATCCTCTCACTAACCAGTGTAGCCACTTCATACAGCTTAGAAAATAATTCTGGTTCAAATCAAAATTTGTTAACAACAAAGGGCGTAACATAGGACAAATTGGAACCTGGATCTATCAGTGCATAAACATCATAGGTGAAGACAAATAGTATACCTATAATAACAGCTCGAGATGACTCTAAATCTTGGCGACCTGATAAAGCATAGATGTGATTTTTAGCACCACCTAAACTAGAGGCTCGTCCTCAGCCGTTGTCTCTACCTGCTGAGGTCTGTAGCCTACCACTCTGCGGACGTACACTCAATGAAGATTCTTTTGTCGATCCCGTCAGCTGAGTTGCACCACCTCTACCTCTACTTGGGCACTAACGCATATAGTCACTAGGATTTCCACATGAATAACACATATCAAAACCCTGAAGACATCGTCTCACGTGTGTTCTACCGTACTAACTACATAGTGGTATTGGAGGTCTCATCTATCCTGAACTTCCTTGCCTCTGAGAACCAAAAGCACTCAAACTTTGTCCGGGTCCTAACTGAGCATACCTGTCATACCTTGGCTCCTAAAACTGGGATGGAGCGCTATTAGAAAACCGAGGCAGATGTTTGGGAAATTACTACTTGGACCTACCCGCTACCTCTCTAAATGACCCAGTTGACCTAGATATCTTTGTCAGTTCCCTCTCTGGACTTCTATTATCTCAAAGATGCCGGTTGCGGTCCTCAACACCTTGAGCATATGCTTGTATTCTAGAAATGTCCATATCCCTATTCAGTGAGGCTGTCATACACTTCCCAATCAAATGCGGATCCAAACCCTCTACAAATCGATGAATTCGAGCCCTTATTGTGTCCACGATATATGGAGCATACCTAGCCAAAGAGTCAATCTACAAACTATATTCTCTTATAATATTTCCCTTCTATTTGA
This sequence comes from Anisodus acutangulus, assembly GCA_029783415.1. Classification (NCBI taxonomy): domain Eukaryota; kingdom Viridiplantae; phylum Streptophyta; class Magnoliopsida; order Solanales; family Solanaceae; genus Anisodus; species Anisodus acutangulus. Next base: position 18,425,905 of record CM056504.1, on the reverse strand, counting down.
GATTTAAAATTAATCCACTTTAGCCTCTTCTACCTCCAATGGAAATTAATGATCGAGAAAGGCTTATGAAAACTCCTCCCACACAGCTAGAGGTGCATCTGGTCCTCGAGATCGCTCCTAGGCGTCATACCATAAAACAACCATATCTCGTAACCTGAAAGAGGCCAACTCTACCACCTTCGTATCCGAAGCATGCATCAACCGCAATACTCACAACATCTGATCAATAAAGTATTGTGTGTCCATATTTGGATCAATTCTAGTGAATAATGACAGACATCTCGAGAAATTATCGAGCCCTAGAACTTCCAATACCAACAAAAAACCTAGCTCTTGTAGAAGCCCTTATATGACTTTGTTGGGTAGCTACTATCTGTGCTAATAACTGCACGATATTTACCATTATCACTCCACAAATTGGGGGTTGTGGCGGGTGCCTGATGCTTGAATGGCTCGAGTGTACCACTTGTATCATAGTCTGAGCATACAACAATATGAGCCGCAAAGGCCTCAGAATGATCAAGACAAGGAAAACTGAATATGACAATTTGATATAATGACGACAAGGCAAACGTATATACAGCAAGGCTGACCAGGACGCAATGAGACAACTACACATACACTCTCTCTATAAGCCTTTATCGAAAACATAACTGTGATATGGCTGGGACAAGGCCCCAACCTACCCATCTACTGTACCTGTACCCAACTCAGCACATGACTCTGACTCGGTAGCTTCGGATGAACTGAAGCTCACCACCCGATCCGTAGAGCTCAACTAGCTCCTATAGAGGACTTCTGTCTACACATCTATCTAGATCTGCAGCATGACATGCAGCGCCCCCGACAAACGGGATGTCAGTATGAATGAAATGTACTGGTATGTACAGCAAAAATGGAAATATAAAAATATAAGCAGCAAAGATAAGAATAAAAGTAATATGTTATTCTGATAACTTATATGCCTTAAAAGGCAAACATTGAAACCCGTAAAATATACTAAACTCTTGGTATAGCAACATTGGGCATACAATGCATTGTACACACATGATCCGAGCGGAATACCTCTACACCTCGATAGTCATAACCCATGGGGGACCCACGAAGTCCATGTAACTGATGTGACGTATAGTCGGATCCAATATATATATATATATGTATATGTTGTGGAATGCGCAACCCAGTCTAATATATGTATGCGTTATAAAACATGCAACCCGGTCCAAATGTATGTATATGTTGCAAAATCTACAATTCGGTCCAAATGTATGATCATGATTGTATGAATGACATCAAATGTCAATGAGAAACATATAAACACCAATGGAAATCGGTGGCATGAACAACATACTATGATAAAAATGGCTCTTTGGCCTCATTTGAAACTCATAAACTCTTTGACTTTTCCTTAACATGACTCTTGGTTGACTCGATGATTAATTCTTTAGGACTATCCTTTTTTAAGTCTATGAAATCTAGAGACAAACAAGATATACAGAATTCGATCGCGAGATGAAATATGTGTTCAATGAACAACATGCGAATGAGACTGGCCCTTTAAAGGTAATCCAGACTTTTAGCCTTTAACTTTTGTTCAATCTTTTCTTTTTCTTTTCGATGACAACTTGCCGGTATACAAGAATGTGATTTGAGAGACTCCACCCGGAAGGAGTATAGTTTCAAGCAGATGATCAACAATAACATGGAATACAATACTAGCAAGGGAACTATTTCCGACAAAAAATGATCAACATACGAATAGAATTATTCTTTGGTGTTTATTTTTTAAAATGAAAAAATACTTTGGATGTCATACTTCTGAAAGAAGGGAATAACCTTACATACCTTATGTCGATATGTCATGAGCCTCCGAATGTTCTACAAGCGATAATCTATAATCAATGAATAACTCGGATCATATTTCGATCAATAGCAAATGAAACCATAACAACAAGCAACCAACTATAACAACAAGAAACCAACTACACTCCACAACTTCTCAATTCAAGCTAACAAGATTCATCAACTCGTACTTACTCATAAACTCAATAGAATAGCTCAACAACAACAATAACAACTAAAGGGAAAGTTCACTACATGTCTTACAAAATACTTCCATCAACTCAAATAACTAAGCCTAAATGAGGTGGAGGAAATGTAAAGTTAGTAATTTCTTACCTTCAACAGCAAGTCTAAGCTCAACAACAATATCTCCATCTATATTCAAGGAACTGCAAACATTGCCTAGATATCTAGTGAGAATTTTTGAGATGTTCTTGATCTTTTAGGTGAGTAATTACTTCAGTTGCACTTGGAGATGCTCTTTAATGGTATAGGAACACTAGGAGGGTGTTTGAGAACATTTAGGATCACCTTAGGTCGAAAATGAAATGTTGGGTGGGTGGCCATCTAATTGGCCTTAAACAACACTTTCCACCACCTCCCATCTGCGGCTGGTTTTGCACCGCAGATCACTATTTTTTGCCGTATATGCCACTATAGATGGTGGTAGTGAGGTGAGGAAATTGGGGCTTTGATCCACTGCCCCATCTACGAGGCGAATCAGCTTCTGTGAGGCGGATTACTTAGCATATTGTGTAATTTTTGCCAAACTTTACTGAGATGTGATTCCTTTAATCCAATTGACTTTCCACCTTTCGTATACCTCCATAATACTCATATAAGTCGTATATGGCCCTCGGGAAGGATCTTGGGTTACAATATCTCAAATTGATTAACCATACATTCGTTTACACGCAAAACCATGTGGTGTAACATCATTATCCCCTTAAAAGCATTCGTCCTCGAATGTTGAGGGACGCAACTGAGAGGTTTCAACATTTGGATTTTGTCAGAGTTTCCTCGACAAATAGGACTAACTCAAAACCTACCAAATAACCAGGACTAACGCTAATGCCATACAGGGTCATCTAAATCATATAATATCATACTAGCCTCACACGACCGCCTATCTATCACAATAATAAAAAAATAAGTGATAACTCACATAGACTATCACATATGTGTTATGATCAGCATCTGTACATACTCTATATGACAAGTTCACCATTATAGAATAGGAACAAGGGGATCATATCGCATGAGGACTACGTGAACTCGATGTCCGAACTTTGGAAGGATAGCTAGATCTCATGCTTCACTCCGATGCCCATATCATTATGCATATACCATTGTTTTTCATGGTACTTCAACGAATGCTACCCCATGAGTCCGAAACATTTGGATTAGTGATAATGGATAGTAATCGAGACCTTTTTATAGGACATGTCTTAGTAATCTGAACATCTTTGATAGGCAAAATACAAGATAAACCTCATATATGTACTTGGGTAATATCAATACGTAGAAACTGAATGAGCTTTCTCTAATCTCGGAGCTAATCTTAAACTCATAAGTCACTTGGTTATATCCTTGAGTGATCTTATACGGTCTTCTGAATTTGAGGGTAGACTTGAGTTCCTGGTTGAATCTCATCATGCCCGTTATAGGGAAAATCTTATAAAAAGGTCAATCAACCGATAATGGTGTTGGTAAGATCTTTATATCGCACATCGGCAAGTGATTCTTGGCAATCTTGAATGGTCACATTATCTTTTGAAGGGACTTTACTTCTTCAACATCCTTGGGAACTGACGAGACCGATATCGGTTTAAACAATGTTTTTCTTCTTATGTTTATTCAATAGATCGAAAACTTATGCTTTTGACCATACCAAGTCTTATAGGAATTAATCTCATTGATAAAATAATAACCGCCACATTATACATCTATAATAGGGTAGACGATCATCCCATTCTTCTTATAGATCAAGCATACCTTCATGTATCGTATCCTCGAGTATTTGGATTATGCGTTTGGCTCAACCACTTGTTTGGGAGTGAACTACAATGGTTCTCTCTGTGCCTCTACACCTTTCTTTGCAACTGGGTCCTTCCCCACTAGGAGTAATTGATACTTAGATGTCTCGGATATGACCTTTTGTCGATAGACAACTAGCAAAATCCTTTATTGTGCGAATAAATGTTATCTTAGTAGGAATGGGGTGAACCTACAATTTTGTCGATTATATATCATGGAAAGTAACATTTTTGATAAGAACACGTACGAACCCATACTGAGCTTTACCTTTAACCCATGCAGTCCCTTATAGGTGGAAATTTGAATTATGTATACTAGCCCTCTAATGCTTTGTCTTTCCGTGCTGACCACAGAGGTAATATGCCAAATCTTGACACTGCTCTATTTCTTATTACCACATTAATTTATTATTCTAATGTCGCAGCATACCTTCATAAAATCCGGGTGAATAAGATAGCGGGAACAAGGCGCTTCCACTCCCATTTTCCCCATAATATAGCTAAATTTTAAATACACTGCCAACTTGGTAACTAGAGAACTCTGTCTCGCTTTAACTCTGGCATAGGCTCTATCACCCCGGAACCCTACCTTCCAATGGTATCAACATCAAATTCTCCCTCTGTCATTTTTTTCTTTTACTATAGGGGTGACATTTACATTCCCCGTATCGCTCTTTTATCATTGGAGCCTTGAAATTGGACTCTTTAAACTTGCTTATCAGTTGAACACCTTTTCTAGTCCCTCCTTCCTCCGGGCCTTGATTTGGTTAACAATTTACATATCTCATCTTAGGTTACTGATGAAAAAGCCCGCGTACTAAAACTCTCAAACTAAGCCGAGAGATGTTTTGCTAAGAGTGCCAACGATGGCTCGCCAATCTACACTAATATGCCTAATGTGGCATGGAAAATGGAGTGGAGTTGGAGTTGTCACGTGAAGATATGAGAAACATGTTTATTTCAGCTTTGTATGTAGGTCTTAGCTGAAGACCATGTTTTTTTTAGCTTGTCTTTATTTCGTAGCTTAGCTTTTAGCTCATCTTTATTTCTTAGCTTAGATTTTAGCTTTTATCTTAGGACATAGTATTCCATGTAATAACTACCTTAGGACATAATTAATAGGCCATGTAAATGGTGACAAGATCGAGACTCATCCAATGAGATGACTAGGTCGTGAGTTGGAGGACAAGTTGGCAACGACAAGGATGGTCTAGAAGATGAAGCTTCCAAGAGGATAATTCATCCATGTATTTGGCTACACCAAGAAGATGAAGGTATGGTCGAAATACTCCCTTCTCCATTCGGCTAAGGCACTCCAAAATCAATATGGAAGCTTCTAAACTAGGTCCAAGAACATGAAGTCTTGAGAAGCCAAATCCATTCACTCTTCTACTTGGAATCCACAAAAGGAGTGTGAAAGATTCATTCTTTTTCACCAAGAAAAGCCAAGACCTTTCTCATTGTCTTGGTTTGGTCGAAACACCCTTGGTAACCAAGTAAACCCAAACCCATTCCCATTTGTTACCTCTAGGCCGAGAAAGTAGTTAGAGTTTGTGTCCTTTAGTTTATCTTCCAGAATGGTCCATTTGCTACTATAAATAGGACCCTTATGACTTGTATATATTCAGAGTTGATTGAGATATAAACTTGAGTTTTACTCATTTACTAAGTTATTCAACTTGTGTGTTATTTGTCTTTGTTGGTTTTTGTGTGAGCCAAACCCTGTGGTTAGGACTCTATGACCTAATCAATACTCGAGGAACCCCCTTAGTGGTAAGCGAACGTTGGAACCGTGTGGACCAACATAGCCTAAGCTTCAGGTTATGAAAAGGGATTCCAATCACTCTCACTTGGCTAGTTCACGGGCATTGCACTTAGCAAACCCCGGTATTGACCTTTTGGAATTGGTCACCTTAACCTTGGTGTCGACTTAGGCAGTAAAACCCCCGTGTCTCTATCCTTGGCCTCATCGACCGCATTTCACTACAACCACAACAACCAAATACTTAACCCAAAACGTACTAACCAACACTTGGTGTGTTCCCGGATTGCAACTCATACTTCGTGTTAATTCCTCATCCAAACAACTTCAATACTTTCACCACCAGGTCCCAAAACACCGCCCTAAGGTATCCAACCGAAAATCCACAAATACTACCGTCCAAACCAGACAACACTAAATTGTCCGCATAACACACCTTACCGACGACCTCACTATTTCAGTTTGTTCCGTCACCTTGGTACCACCAAATCCCGAACATCACCCTTATCCTCTACAAACCCGTAACAACTCCACAAAAGGCCTCATTCCATTTCCAAGTACAATTACCCAAAACAACCACCAAACACCACCCTATCCAGCCAAACCGAGAATCGTGAACCCCATCTTTAGCATCCAATTTCGGGTCAACCCAAATATAACCAACACCCGACCCACTTACATATCATCACCCCCCTTACATGAATCAGATTGGTATTAGAGGCAAAAGGGACTTCGCTATGAAATAATGTACTGAGTATGTAAAACATGAATAGCAGTATAAAACTGTAAGCTGGAAAAAAAAGCATAATAGCAATATGATGAGATAAATTGTAAATGAAAGCATAAGCAACTTGGAGGCCATATAAGGTGAATAACGAAACTCTTCAAACACAACATGTATGGATAGGCCTTTACTGTATAAAGTATCCTCATCTTATCGTGTGAGGCATATAACATGTCATTTCTCTTAAGTATACTTCTAAGGCATATGTATAGATATGCAATGCAACATGCACAATGATTTATGTATATGTTGTGGAACGCGCGACCCGATCCATTATATGTATATGTTGCGGAATGTGCAACCCGATCCATTATATTTATATATTGCGGAACATGCAACCCAATCTAATAAATGTATTTGTTGTAGAACGTGCAACTCAATCCAATATATGATCATGATTATATACATGATATCAAATGCAAATGAAAAACATATCAACACCAATGGAATTTGGGGGTATGGACAAGGGTCTGTGATAACAATAGCTCTTTGGCCTCTTTGAAGCTAATAAACTCTTTTGACTTTGCCTTGACGTGACTCTTCATTGACTCGACGATTAACTCCTTAGTATGCTTATTTTTTAAGACTTATGATAAGATAAATCAATAACTAACAACAATGATTAGGATAGTAGGAATAATCAATGGCTATTTCTTGACAAGAGATTTCAGTAGGCACACGAATGAAGCTTTTGACGTTTCTTTTCAAAAATGATAACTCTTTGAATTTCATGCTTCTGAAAGAAGGGATAGCCTTACATACCTTATCCACGAATCTAGAAGTCATCCTATAAGTCTTCATATCCCTTACGGATGATTATCTAGAACAACAAAGGGTCGATATCAATACTAAATTCGTATCCTATAAAGAAACTTCATTTAGGCATATTATCGATAACCTTAGACACAATGAATTCTTAGACTAGTTCAACAAAAGGGTACTTGTGTAATTTGTTCCCATGATTCTCTGAAACATACTTCCATAGGTTTACAACACCAATAATCAATTCCAATTCATAACTCTAGTAAAATAGCCCACAACTCATCATATCATGATTTCCTAGGTTTATAGAATTTGATTATGAAAATCCTTTTATAACTTACTCCAAATCATTGATTAATCATAATAAAAATAAGAGGAAGCCAATCCTTACCTTTAGAGTTTCTGACATTGCTTCGCCATAAGGAAGATGATTTCTATGATTACCGCAAAAATTATCATGTTAATCTTATGTAATTTGCCTTGGAATTTATCTTGGAATAATTTGGAACTTTGTAGAGGATTTTAGGAGTATTTCTAGGTCTGGTTATGGAGGAAATGAGCCCCCAAATCGACCAACCCGCTTATAAACCCAGAAAATAAATCCACCGTCGTACTTTGACGGTACACTCGACGGACTGTCAAACTTTTGACGGTCCGTCAAACTTATTGGAAGAATGACAGCTCAGGCTGGGTATTTGATGGTCCATCATATGTCCCATCAAGTTTCCCAGTTTCCTATTTTCATCGGAACGTACTTCATTCAATCCGTTTAACTCCTAAATACTCTAGTACCCTCATAACCAAGTTGTAAACCTCCATTATGCTTTCATAGGGTTGTATCTCATCTCAGTACTTTGATATCCATTAATGTCAAGATGAAATGAGAAATTATGTGGTGTAACATCCTTCACCCCTTAGGAACATTCATCCGCGAATGTTAAATATATTCTTAACTCTCAAGGGTTCTAGAAATTTTGACAGAGTTTCCTTTGTAAACGGGACTATTGAAACATGGTAAACAACCCAAGTATACATCTAATACCACACAGGGAAACGTAATCACAAGACCAGATTAACTTGGTCTCACACGACCATCTATGTACACAAGAATCAAGAGGGTTAGCCATAACTCACCTTAACTTCCCTCTATCGTATTCTGAGCTGCATTTGTCATATCTATCTCAACATTATACCTAAACAAGACATAAGATTTACAATTGTCGGATAGAGTAGAAACAAGAAAATCATATTGCACGAATAACGGTATAGACCTGAAGACTGAAATAAGTAAGGGTATTTGGATTTCATATCATATTCAACCTCCCAAGTCATTCCTTATGTATTGTTATTCTTCCATAGCACTATAACGGAGGCAACTTCTTTAGTTCTCAACTTTTGAACTTGGCGATCTTGAATAGATACCAGAGTCTCTTCATAGGTTAAATTCTCGATGATCTGTACATCCTCTACGGGAGTAAAACATGAGGGATTTACTACATACTTACGCAACATTGAAACATGGAATATCGGGTGAACTGTTTCCAATTTTGAGGGTAACTCAAGCTCATAAACCACTTGGCCTATCCTGTGGATGATCTTATATAGTCTGATGTATCTTGGGCTAAGTTTTCCTTTCTTGCCAAACCTCATAACCTCTTTCATATGAGAAACCTTTAAGAATACCCAATCGCCAACTGCAAATTCCAAGTCAGGGCGTCTAATATCTGAATACGATTTCTGTCGACACTAGGTAGTTAACAAGCGTTCTTGAATCACCTTTACCTTCTCTACTTCCTGTTGGACCAAATCAGGGCCTAGTAACTTAGATTCGTCCACTTCAAACTAGCCAACTGGGGATCTACACTTCCACCCACATAATGCCTCATGCGGGGCCATCTTGATGCTGGAATGATAGTTGTTGTTGTAAGTAAACTCAATGATGGGTAAATAATTGTCCTAGCTACCTTTGAAATCCAATACACAAGCCTGTAGTATGTCCTTGAATGTCTGGATTGTGCGCTCGACTTGACCATCATTCTGTGGATGAAAAGTCATGCTAAGGTTCACATATGTGCCTAGACTTTTCTGAAACAACTTCCAAAAGTGAGGCGTAAACTGATAACCTCTGTCGGATGTGATGGAGACCGAAACACCATGCAATTGAACTATTTCCTTAATATATAACTTGGCATAATCCTCCACCTAAAAAGTAGTGCAAATCGGTAAAAAATGTGCTGACTTTGTAAGCCTGTCGACGATAACCCAAATGGAATCGAACTTCTGATAGGAACAAGGTAACCTAGTGATAAAATTCATATTAATCATTTTCCATTTCCAAGTAGGGATTTCAATATTCTGTAGCAAACCTCTCGGCTTCTGATGCTCAACCTAAACTTGTTTACAATTTGGGAATTGAGCCACAAATACTGCGATGTATTTCTTCATGACATTCCACCAATAAACCTGTCGAAGTTCATGATATATCTTCGTTGATCCAAGATGAATAGAATATTTGTACTGCTGGATTTCAGCCAGAATTTTCTCTCGGAGCCCTCTTATATGTGGTACACATAGTCAATCCTGATATCTAAGGACTGTGTCTTCCGTAAGTTCCAATATCGGCTTTCTCTATAGAGGAATTCCTTCTTTCATTCGGACCAACTCGTTTGTCCTCAAACTATCTTGCCCTCACCTCAGCTATTAAGGATCATTCTGCGGTATTCTCCACCACTTCTCCTCTGTCATCTGTATCGAAGAGTCACACATTTAAACTAGCTAAGAGACGTAGTCCTTTGGTCATTTCCATCTTGTTAACTTCAACACTATCTAAACTTCCCATAGACTTACAAGTCAAAGCATCAGCTACGACATTTGCCTTTCCGGGATGGTATAAAACATCTATGTTGTAGTCTTTTAATAATTCCAACCATTTTCTTTGCCTTAAATTCGATTCCTTCTGGCGGAATATATACTGTAGACTTTTGTGGTCTGTGAATTTGTCAACGTGGACTCTGTATAAATAATGACGCCACATCTTCATGGCAAAGATTACCGCTGCCAACTCGAGATCATGAGTCGGATAATTTACTTCATGCTTCCTTAATTGCCTTGAAGCGTATGATATAACCTTTCCATGCTGCATCAGAACACATCTTAGGCTGACTCTAGAGGCATCGCAATAAACCACATACCCATCGGTACCTTCGAGAAGTGCTAACACAGACGCATATGTCAACCTGTCCTTCAATTCTTGAAAGTTACGCTCACACGGCATCTGTCCACAGAAACTTAGTTGCCTTATGAGTGATCTTCGTCATAGGTCCAGAGATAGAAGAAAATCCTTCATGAATCTTTGATAATACCCCCCTAGACCCAAAAAGCTACATACTTTGGTAGGAGTGACAGCCTCATCCAATTCCTTATGGCCTCAATCTTCTGATGGTCCACCTTAATACCTTTTGAGGAGATAATATGGCCCAAAAAGGCAATAGAGATTAACCAAAACTCGCATTTAGAAAATTTGGCATACAAATTACATTCTTGAAGAGTCTGTAACACCACTCGGAGGTGATCTGCCTCAGTCCATGAGAATACCAAAATATCATCGATAAACACAATCATGAAGATATCCAAGAATGGCTTGAAGACTCGATTCATTAGGTCCATAAAGGTTGTTGGCGCATTAGTGAATCTAAAAGACATCACTCAAAACATAAAATGACCATACCTAGTCAAAAGGCTGTCTTTGAAACATTCTCCTCCTTCACCCTCAACTGGTGGAACATCCTCCTCCAATCCCCCAACAATTCTTACTTGGAAAAGCTAAAACTCAAATAGTGACATAAACATCAAGACCCCACTTTTACCAACCCTATGTGTCTTTCCCAACTTAAGAAAAGGTTTTTCTATAATCAAATTAATCATTATAACATGATCATTGTATCCACACCATAACTTATTTAGAAGAAAATAGACTTTACCCATTCCATTTACATTTTGATCCCTTGACTCTACCATTTTCAACCATTAAAGAATCCTCAATTTATTTCTCACATTACAACATATATCCAAAATACTAGTAACATAGGAAACTATTATAAAATTAAGGAGGGTTTACCTTCCATAAAGGTCTTAGGCCAAAAATGTAAGAAACACTCTTTAGGGCAGCCCCCAACTCAAGATACAACACTTAGGAAAGTGAGCTATTTTTAGGTCATTTATTCAACTGGGCTATTAGCGCTTCCACTGTTGTGTACTCATTTTCGCAGAGAAAGAGGAAACTGGGGTGAAGGTACTTGACACCTCGCCTAGCGCCAGGCGAAATGAAGCTGCGCTGGAGCAGATGCGATCTTATAGGGGAGGAAAAATGGCTCTTCCAGCCAAACTTCACCTCGATCACACCTCTTTAAACCCAGTGGAGTTTACTAGACTCAAGATTTCCACTAGCCAAGTATCGGTGAATGCCCCGAGAAGAGTTGTAGCAGAAATTCGGATGGAGAGTTCATAACGACCAAATGGGTCATTAAAATCCCAGAGCATTTCATATTGATAAACCACTTGAAGGGTCAGGCAGATCACAACCTAGGGAGGTTTTCGATCAGGGACCGCCGATGGTTACTGGATTGGACCTAGCTGAGGGTGATGAGATGGCCAGGATAGTTGGTGAGTACAGTGGACGACCATATGGCGATGAGTTACAGTTGTATGTTCCTCAAGTTGGACCTTTGCGATAGATTGTGTATAATCAGAGTGCTCGGGTAAGGTCGAGGCAGGGTTCACAGACCCTAGTGTCTCTACGTCAGAGGAGTGCAGGTCGAGTGAGGCCATCCTGGCCAACTTGCAGGTAGTTTGGTCGGGCACATGTGGGAGTGTGTCGTAAGGGTACAAGAGTTTGTTATTTGTATGGCATATAGGGCCATAAAGTGTGCGAGTGTCCGGAGAGGATCGGTAAAGGTAAGGGTAAAGGAATGGATGGAGCCTTGAGACCCGATGTCATCAGAGATATGCTACTATTATATTATTGTTGTCAACTTTTTTACCTCTTATAAACTTGGCATTGACCCATTTGTGTTGAAAGTATTGATTTGCCCCTTATTTTAGGGATTAGCCATATGGCATTACTTGGGGGATTAAGTACTCCAACGAGAATAGATTATGACTATAAAAGTCAGATGCTAGTTAAATTCCCATATATACATTGATATACTGGAAGAAAGTGAAACCCCACCAACTTAGTAATGGAATAGATAATATGATCCTTCCTTTCGGACAATTACGCTAGGTAGATCCCGCATTTGTGAAGTTACGTTATCCTGGTAATTTTATGGAAGCCCAAGTTTTGTGAGTTGAATGGTGAGCCGATAAATGGTTATGAATGTGGGATGTGAGAGCCATGGCTGGAATGTTTAATAAGGATATAAGAACCCATCTGCTTCATGGTAATTTTTGTCAACATAGACAATGAGGTGTTTTAAATCCGTGATCCAAATGGTAACACCTTTCTTAAGAGATTGGAAATGACCTCAGGGTGTTGATAATGCAAATGGATTGTTTCAAATGGATTATATTAAGACTGAAGGAGGAGATGTTTGAGGGAAATTTGTAGGATGACGCACTTAGAATAATGACCCTAAATTTATAAGGGCTAGTTACCTATAATGATAGAAGGCAGTACAAGTCGTTTGTCTAGTCATAAAGAAATTATATTTCTTATCATTGAAAGTTACTTATAGGGATGTTAGTAATCCATGCATGTTGTAGACAACAAAGTGAAGAAACCTTCAAATTTATTGGACAATGTGACATAATTCTATGTACCTTGAGATAAGAGTAGTTTATGGAATCTAAAGATGGAAAGAACCCGGAGACGACTGAGGAATGAGTAAAGAGAAGAAGAAATATTTAATTAGTATGAATGGAGCAACATGATGGAATGTTGAGGAAAAGGTAAGCCTTAACAGAAAAGGTAGGTATGACAAATAATAGAAAGGCAAGTTGTAATGAAAAGGATAAAAGTGAATGAAGTTATGATTATATAGGTCTCATTAAGGTGTGGTTATGTCAAAGCAATGTAAGAACCCACTATGGGGAAATGAGCGATAGTGATTTTATTGACTAGAGGTGTCAGATCCTCGTTGTTTGAAAAGTCAGTATGAGAAGTATATAAAAGACAAATAAACCCCTCATATACTCTAAAATGGAAAAGTAAGAGTAAGATGATTGAGCAATTGGATGATGAATACCTGATTATGGTAGGACAAGGAAATTTGGAAGAGTCATTGGACTATGTAACACCGCAAATCAAATTGAATTGTGCAACAACTCACATGATGAATGCATATGGGAGTACCTATGGGTATAAAGTGTGAGATTTCCATATAAGGAAATAATAAAAAAGGGCTAATAAGCCTAAGAATACCAGGAAGGTGTTAAAACGTACGTTAAGGGTAGCAACCCATTAAGGAAGGTGAAATATCATGCAAGCCAAGATGTCTGCAAGTATCTGGAATTGAATAAGGGTTATTCTGTAAAATGTAAATGGAGTAGAAGCGTGCAACTCAATATGATTAAGGGAATCTTTTCCTAAGCACTATTGACAGAAAATCTTAGTTCTAGGACAAGGGAAGAAGTTTGGATCTAAGCATGAAAACCAGGTTTGGATGTAATTAGATAATATTTTTAGTTGGACCTCCCCCCCTCCCTCAGGGAATAAGTTAATGACCCATTCATTATAGGATAAGTACCATAAGAATCGACAGTGATGTTTGAGACTACATATGTATACCAGGGCATTTCAAAATGAATAATGTGTGATGAGTAAGCGAATGAGTAGGGCAAGCGTTAAAGGGAGTAAGAAAATAAAGTCTCTTATAGCTACGAGTAATAAGAAAGTATGACAATATTTTGCTTCCATATCTTAAATAAAAGTTTCAGCAAATGAGGCTAAATTTATAAAAGGGATGAAGGTCTAAGTATTCTTAAGGATTTTATGTACCAATAATCATATATCGTTGGAATTAAGTAGTATTGTAATTTGTGCAACCAGCCGTACAATCGCAAGCGGATCGGCTAATGCAGAAGTTAAAGGATAGTAATTAGTCTAAGGAATGTATCAGTAAATCATATAGACTTCTAACTAATAATTCAGAAGATGGTACCCTTAAAGACTCATAACTTGATAGAGTTATCCCTTGTATGAAGAAATAAAGAATGTCAGGATCAAGATCTCATTTTTAGGAAAATTGGAGAAGGTACTTAACAAAAAGAAACCATCAAATGTCATAAGCTATTGATGTATTCTCGATATGGCTAGACTACGAGGCAAGATTTCAACAAATATTCATCATCTGTAATACCCTAACTAACTGGGGTGTACCAAGATATATCAACATGTTTAATGGGTATATTAAGAAAATGACGTAAGAAGGAACCTCATAAAAGGGTGTAACTAGGGTGTTGATTATCAACAATTAGGGTTGGCACTAGAAACTGATGGGTAGGATCAGGATACTGAAGACCCGATAGGAATGGGAGATGGTTAAGATGAAAGTTGTCCAAGAGTTACCTTGCTATCATCATGAGTTAATCTAATGTTTAGGGCTACTTGTACAACTGAGGATTATACTAGATTGTACGATTGAAAGAATGGTTCACCTCCATGGTGTCTCTGACAGTATGTTAATTAATACGGATTCTCAATTATAACTAAGTTCGGAAGATCGCTCAAAAGGAGTTTTGGGCACCCCGGTAAACCCCATCACCATAGGCATTCGAATTGAGTATGTGATTCAAACGCTGGAGGGCATCTTATGAATTTGCGCAGTGGGTACTAAAGGGAGTTTGGATGATAATCTATGATGTAAAAATCCCCGTGAGGTTTCAATTTGATCCTCGAGGTGTTAAGATCGGTGTTCCAAAGAAGGTTGATCATCCAAAGATAATATGCCTCAATTGGCATAGAAAATGGAATGGAGTTGGAGTTGTCACGTGATCTAGGAGGCAAGTTTTTATTCGGCCTTTGTATGTAGGTTTTGGCCGAAGACCATGTTTTATTTTAGCTTGTCTTTATTTCTTATTTTAGCTTTTAGCTCTTAGCTTAGGACATATTATGCCATGTAATAACTACCTTAGGACACAATTAATAGCCCATGTATATGGTGACAAGGCCGAGAGTCTTCCGATAAGGTGACTAAGCCAAAAGGTCTTCCAAAGGAATGACTAGGCTGTGAGTTGTAGGACAAGTTGAAAAGGACAAGAATGGTCTAGAAGATAATGCTTCCAAGAGGATAATTCATCCATTTATTTAGCTACACCAACAATATGAAGGGATTGTCGAAATACTCCCCTCTCCATTCGGCCAAGGCACTCCAAAATCAAGATGGAAGCTTCTAAACTAGTTCAAAGAAGATGATGTCTTGAGAAGCCAAATCCATCCACTCTTCTACTTGGAATCTACAAAGGGAGTGTGAAATATTAATTCTTTGTCCCCAAGAAAATTCAAGACCTTTCCCATTGTCTTGGTTTGGTCGAAACATTATTGGTCACCAAGTAAACCCAAAATTGTTCCCATTTATTCACACTAGGCCAAAATTGTCATGTAGTTTGTGTCTTTTAATTTGTCTTCTAGAATGGTCCATTTGCTACTATAAATAGGACCCTAGGACTTGTAAATAGGCAGAGTTTGTTGATATATAAAAGTTGAGTTTTACTCAAAAGCTAAGTTATTCAACTTGTGTGTTGTATACATTAGTTGTTAATTGATACGGATTCTCAATTATAACTAAATTCGGAAGATCGCTCAAAAGGTGTTTTGGGCACCCCGGTAAACCCCATCACCATAGGCATTCGAATTGAGTATGTGATTCAAACGCTGGAGGGCATCTTATGAATTTGCGCAGTGGGTACTAAAGGGAGGTTGGATTATCATCTATGATGTAAAAATTCCCGTGAGCTTAAGGTTTCAATTTGATCCTCGAGGTGTTAAGATCGGCGTTCCAAAGAAGGTTGATCATCCAAAGATAATATGCCTCAATTGTCATAGAAAATGGAATGGAGTTGGAGTTGTCACGTGATCTAGGAGGCAAGTTTTTATTCGGCCTTTGTATGTAGGTTTTGGCCGAAGACCATATTTTATTTTAGCTTATCTTTATTTCTTATCTTAGATTTTAGCTCTTAGATTAGGACATAGTATGCCATGTAATAACTACCTTAGGACACAATTAATAGCCCATGTAAATGGTGACAAGGCCGGGAGTCTTCCGATAAGGTGACTAAGCCAAAAGGTCTTCCAAAGGAAGCTAGGATTGTGTTACCTTGTTAAACCCAAGCTAAGGTTTGCCTTCAGTGTAAGTCTTTGTTAGGACTGTGACCTAATTAAAATCCAAGCTTCAGGAACCCCCTTGGTACCTAGCCTAAGCATAGGGTCTATCTAAAGGTTTCCGACCAACTTTACTTGGCTTGTTCTCGGGCTTGTACTTAGCAACCCCGGAATTGACCTTATTGAATTAATCACCATCTCCTTGTTGTCGACTTGGGAAGTATAACCCCTGTGTCTCTATCCTTGACATATCGACCATACCTCATTTAAACCATATCAACTGAACCAACACTTAACCAAATCAACCATCCTTCACTCGAGATTTCATCTGGCAACTCGTGTTCATTATTCACCCAACCTACTATATACCGACCACCCTCACCTCCCACAGTACTTCACAAACACCCCTCCAAAGGTTGACAACCGAAACCATACGTACACAATCATCCAAACCCGACAACCACAAATAGTCTAATAAATAACCTTCACCGGAACCTCACTGTTTTAAATCGTTCACGAGACTTTACCATTGTCAAACCACCAAATACTGATCACCATAGACACCCTTAACGTACCCGAAACAACTCCATAAAATGCCTCGACCCATTTCCCTATATAACTACCCAAAATAGTCATCGGCACCACGCTAACTGACAGTAACACACCTACCGATAACCTAACTGGTTTAGGTATGTTCTGTGGCCTTGTTACTACAAAACCACCAAACCCCGACCTTCACTACAACCCTCAACCTACCCGTGACAACCTCACAAGACACTTAAGTCTGTTTCCAAGCACGGCTACCTGAAACAGCCACCAAACACCACCCTATCCGTACAAATCAAGAACCCGAGCACCCATACTTTGGCATCCAATTTCGGACCAACACGAATATCACCAACACCCAAACCACTTACTAAATATCACCCCTCCTTACTTGTATCAATCTATCTTATAGTAAATTACTTGCGATGACGATTGTCGTGTTGAGCACCAAAATGGTATCATATGGAACTTTGAATGTGCAAATACATAAAACCTATACCGAATGATTAGAAGTAAGCAAACCAAAGTCAATGAGATCTGATTTAAACTATTAAGTCATAGGACAAGCAAAGTCTCATGGCAGAAGATATTGACTTCCTTGGATCATCAGTATTTTTTGTTTAAATGGATGGCGACTGACCTTAGAATTTTGAGTTAGTGATTCTTGAAAAAAATGTTATTTCTAAAAGGTGTGATGAAAATTGGAAGAGAGGCAAGCCTAGCCTCAGGTACATCAGACCATATGGGATAGTTTAGAGAATTTGCCGAGTGGCCTATAAAATTGAACTACCTCAAGGAATTAGAGAAGCTCGTTCAGTAATTCATAAACCAATTGCTTCATAAAAGCATAAGAAATATTTTTTGTGATACCCGTATAAAGGGTGTTCATATTACAAAAGACTCGTTGTTCGAAGGAATCTCTGTTACTATCTTAAATCGTTAAATCCATAAGTTTCAGGACAAAAAGAATAGCTTTTGTTTCAGTATTGTGGGAAGGTAATAATATGAAATGTATGACATGAGAAATGAAGAAAGATATGAAGATCAAATATTCTTGCTTGCTTCAGATTACGAGTTTACGTTATCACTCGTGTGATGTGATTTTCCATACATCTGTTATATAAATCCACTTATCTTGTGTGCCTTGTATAGGTAATGTTATTGATACAGATGTGGTAGATGCAGCCTAAGGTTCTGACATTTGAGGTGAGTTATGACTAGCCCTTGTAATTTCTTAGTAGATGGATGGTCGTGTGAGGCCATTATTATTATATTTTGGCTGGTTATGGCCTTGTGTGGCATTGGATAAGTGTTTTGGGTTGCTTGACAGGTTTTGGATAATCCTTTTTATAGAGGAAACTATGGTAAAATTTCCAAAAATTCCTTAAGAGTTAGAATTTTGAAAACACGTTACCCCTTCATTCGAGGAAACATATTCCTAAGGAGGGAAGGATGTTATATCTCGTAGTTTGATGTCAAGTTATGTCGTCGACTAACTCTAGTATCCCGAGGAGGTATGAGACTTTACAAAAGGTTTCAAGTTACCCTTAATCATGCATTTAATTTAAGTAAAAGATTAGAGTCATTACCTTGATTATTTGGAGAGGAAATATCTAATTTTCTCTTCTCATTCCTCTCTCTTTCTCCCTTTCTTTTCTCTTTTTCTACTTTTTTTCTTTCCTCTGCTTCTGCGCTTCCTGTTTCTATTTTGGAACAACGTTCCTAGTCCTTTACTTTTTTACTAGATTCTTTGATTATTTTTTTCTTATTTTTTCTATGGTCAAATTACTAAAATAACCCTTTATTAAATTAGGGTTATTAAATTCTCCCCCACTACTTAGAATAGCGTTGGTCTTCGAATGTGGCCAAACCTTTTCGAAGTGTCATGGTGTGGACACTTACTAAACATGTCCCGTTCGTACTCTCAAGTAGTCTTTTCTAGCAGATAGTTCTACTATGATTCTTCGACCGCATAATTCTTCCCTAGCTAGTCATATGTTCAAAACAGACTAACTTCCTCAAAAACATGATTCCTATTTACCAACACTATTTCATTCTCAATAACATGGATCAAATCATAAATTTACTCTCGGAACGTACTCTCATAATATAACATGCACCTCTTGTAGCATAGCAAGTCTCTTAGCTACGACCACAACCTGTTTCCCAAGATCTATTCGGAAATATGCTTGCACCTTACAAGTTATCCTTCTTTCAATATCTCATACAACACCGCTAACGTTAAAAGAAACCTCTATAACCAGTCACTTGCTATAAATCTAAGTCATGAATTTCTCTTATTCGAAGACAAAAAGAACATTTACCTGCTCCGAGTTGTATTAAAGTGATTTTGGTCCAACTTGACCTTATCCAAGGCCAATCACACTTATTTTCGTAATAAATTAGCATTGTCTTCTCAAGCTCAAACTACTCAACTAGAGGACCATATTGATATTCTTATAAAGCCTCAAAAGACATGATTGGCACGCCATACTTCCACTTACGCAACCTTCTTCGAGCTCAATTATCGCACTTGTCTTAACAATAGATATTAAAACTTCCTCGTAAGTCAAACTTTTAACTAGTTCTACTTTCACGAGCTGAATTATTGCTATCGTTTTGAACATATCATCTAAGCATGGATACGTGAAACACATGATGAACAAAGGACAGTCTCGAAGGTAAAATAAGTTTATATGGCATTAACCTGATTCAATCCAAAATTTTACAATGACTAATATACCTAGGGCTTAGCTTACTCTTATGACTGAATCTCATTATTCCTTTAATACTAAAAACTTTTTAAAATACTTGTTCACTTTTCATGAGCTCCAAATCACAATCTCATTCATTGGTATAGGACTTTTGTCTACTCTATGTTTTCCGAAATCATTTTCACATTCAACACAATATTTTCTAGGTCTTACTAAGCCAAATTTAGACCCAACAACTGTGACATACTTTGTTCTACCAACCAGGTACAGCAAGGTAGTGGCATCCACAAAATAAATCTAAATGGCAACATCTGCACACTAAGTAAATTACTACCATGCACAAACTCAATTAAAAGCAACTAATCGTGAACCACTTACTATGTTATATCCATTTTGCTAGTGTCGAAACAAGATACCCATACTCTCACATGCCTCTATTGCAAAAGATCCCATCCAAGAGTAACAGTCATGGTCCTATAGTAAAACATATTTACCATTCTTACATACGGTAGTGCTGAAACACATCCAAGTATTCCTACATAATGATCTTGCATATGTTATGATTAGAATACATTCTTACGCCTGTACATATCTCACATGTATAAAGATGTTTGAACATAATCATATACCCCTACATAACCCTCTCACATACAACAGTGCTAGAACACATCCATACAACTCTACGTAAACGTCCATGTACTATTTCTCTTGTCACCCATGATGATAGCGGCATCTCATTTCATTTCACTAACTCTCAAAAATATCATTTCATAGACTAGTATGTTTTATAAGTAATTCGGAATGAATCAAGCATAAGAACTCGATAAGCCTATCACAATCACCGCAACTAGGATCACAACTTTCTCAACAAACATGTAGACTAGCTACAAAGTTTACAATGATTTATTTTTTTCTTTCTCTTTGAGATAATCATGTTTGCGTTATTTTTTTCTTTAACACTCTTATATAACATATGAACAGTTTGAACACTAAAGAACAACATTTGCAATACCATGTATCACTATCTGCCAACATTAGCTCTCTTTCTCTCATCCCAATGCGTAGTTTCGAATCTTGAAAGTATTGAGTATTGTAAATTTTATGTCTCTATGAGTACAATTCTCCTTAGGTAAACCATGATATTTGGATACACATTATATTATTTAGCTATGATACTAAAGTTATCCATGACAAGGTGAGAGTTGCATCAGTGGAGGACAAGATGAGGGAACCAAGGCTGAGATGGTTCAGTTATTTTCAGAGGAGAGGCACGGAGTCCATGGTGCGGAGGTGTGAGAGGTTGGATTTATACAGGTTCATAAAAGGCTAAGGTAGACCAAAAAAATATCCGGGAGAAGTGATTAGGCAGGACATGGAACAGTTGTAACTTACTGAGGACATGACCTTAGATAGGAGGTTGTGGAGGATGCGAATTAGGGTAGAGGGTTATGTAGTAGTACGTGTCTCGTGTAACCTTCCATACTAGAAGGCGTAGTCTTATCTTATCAGGTTCTTGTCCTTCGATTTTCTGTAACTATCTGCTATCTCTTGTACTCTGATTATCATACTAGTTTGATGCATTTACTGTTAAAATTTCTCCATTAATGCTTATCTATAATATTGTTTCATTATCGCATTACTCTACTTTACTTTCTTCAAACCTTATCTGACCTTTTTTGTCATATTTTCTCTTGAGCCAAGGTTCTTTCGGAAATAGCCTCTCTACCTCCCAAGGTAGATGTAAGGTCTACATACACTCTACCCTCCCCAGACCCTACTATGTGAGATTACACTAGGTATGTTATTGTTGTATTTCATTTTTATGCACTATCAAGTAGGTTTGCCTCCAAATACTATCATTACCCTAATAAGGCCAGAACTCTCGTATTGATCAACTTCGTCTACTCAAACAAAGATAACTATAGCACCACACATGCTAGTGTCTTAGTGTACATAATACCATAAACCCATCACTCGTGTACTAGACAACACATGGCTAAAACACCGTGATATAAAAATTAAAACTCACACTTGTAACCTTTGGTATTTTATCAACATTATTTTGACGTCCATGAAATCCTCTTCCAGCACTGCATATGCTTCTATCAACTTATGAATATATTTATTTACGTCATTAGTGAACATAATAGCAAGAGTGCTAACAACTTGAATATTAAGTTCATCTAGTCCATAACGACCGTCAATGTCTTCTACTATCCAAGAGACGTCACTGCATTCTCACACTAACCATTACAAGTCATGGAACATGTCTTCATATTATTCAACTCTTTCTCTTTCTACTCATGGTATCATGATCACAAGTCTATATTAAAATAGCAGATAACATCCTGTATTTGAATGCACAAATCATGCAATTATGAAAAAGGAAAAAGATATTTGACCTTCATTTCTCTCCAAGTTATTTGTCTATTAATGGTAAACATCTGCATGGATCCACCATTCTTCTCAACTAAAAGAAATTAAGAACCTCAAGGCACTATACTTTGTATGTTGACCTCCTAATCATGAAGTTATGCAACTTATCCTTTAGTTACTTTGACTCCAGAGTCATTCTATAATATATAGTAAAAATAGACAAAAATATTTACAGCATATCAATACCCAAGTATTAGCCGATCTCTCCAACAGGTGGTATAATCAGTAAGTTATCTAAAATAATACAGGAAAACATATTAAATACTTCCAGTAACTTAATAGTTGGTAACTCAATTCTGGTACCCCGGGTTATAACTGGATACAAATACACCCTTCACTTACTATATGTAGAACTTATACTAACGCGGTACTTTGCCAGTGCGATACTAAGTGGATCATTTATATTTAATACTAGGTTCAATCGGAAAAAAAATTCAACATCCTTTTCATGGAAATCAAGCATAAGGCAAGACGAAGTTGTCCAATCCGGACTAACGATAACCTAAAGGTCAATTATTCAAAGTTATAGTAGTACGTAAGCATATCATGACTCTGAATTGTGTCCGCACATGTTCGATAGACCGATCAATAATAATAACGTCTCACTTGGGTAGAAACCACAAATCGTACATTTAAGTACTCAAGTTCTTTCTTTATCCTTATATACACTATCATCCCATTAACGAGCTGCTCATCTTCATAAAAAATATGCTTTAATCCACACAACATATGTTAATAGAACCACATAATAAACTGATTATTTATCTTAATGATAATATATCATTTCATTTTTTTGGTACTTAAACTTCCCTTATAGTTCATCAATATTTGAATTTTGTCATGGTGCGTGATACTTCACGGCTTATCCTTGCTTCATCCTCTAATAATGTTATTGTGAGCTAGTTTCACACTCTGCATCTTACAATATTAGTGTATTAAGTCGTATACTTAAGTCTTATCCTCTTTTAAATGCAAGAATTCATTCACAGACCTGCTCCATAAACTTGTTGTGCATCATGTAGCGCCATTATCATACTCATACTCAACGTGAATTATGTATCTTCATGTCACATTACTACCAAGATATCACTAATAATAGCGAACACTTCAAGAAAAAATAAGCGCAGATTCATATAAGCACATTCCTCAAAATTTCTTTCACCCCATATTCCAACAGCCTAGACGTTGCTAAGGTATTACAATTCTTATTTTTCTACTCACCTCTTTCTGTCACCTGATCAAATGCAGAATGGGGAGTCATATCCACAACCTCAAATGTTGAATAACTCGCTCTTATACAAAAGCCTATCTTTAGGCCACTCTACCAATATTCTCACGAATTGTCAACGTTTAAAGATAAAATTTAACCATTTTCTAAGCTTCTTAAATATTTGTTAGAGGTTCCTTTACAACTAGAGGTATCCCAAAAGATTGCAACCTGTCCAATCTAAACTACAACATGTACTCAAGGCCACTCTCAGTAGAACCTATATTATTAAAACTTTCAAGTCAATTGTAAAGTCCAGCAGAGAAGGATACGCATGCCTGAGCCGTCAGCGAAAGGGACATCTCAAAGTTCGGCTAGATTCACCTCAATGCACGAATAAGGAATGAAAGAGGAATATCCTAGATGCTCAGTTGCCTAAGGTCAAAAGTGTGGGCGCCTACATACCCATGAACAAGACTCTACTAGACACTGCTCTATGACCCGGGACATAAAGCCTAAGCTCTGATACCAACTTTGTCACATCCCAAATTACCCCTAGACGTGATTGGCACCCAATACACACCACTAGCTAGGAGAACCAAATTTTCATATCTTAACCATTAATTTGCAGCATATAATAAATTAAATAAGTGCTAAAACAATATGATAATTAAGTATGAATAATTAATATCTTTGAAATATTTATATAACTCTTTCCCAAGTCCCACACTAGACCATGGAGCATCTAAGAGAATTTCAAAAGGCTCGGGTGTGTAAATCCTAAAAGAAAAGAGGTCAATAAATAAATAATTAAGACTCTTTTGGTAGCCTCCACAAATAATATGACGGCTCACCTCAACAACTAGATCAACTCTAGTGAATTCGTGAGATACTAGCTTTTTCTTCACCAATAGTATCTGCATGGACATGCATGGATGGAGTGAGTTATACGTAAACATAACCCAGTAAAATCCTCGACCCGCCACTTTAAATATCGCTGGAAAAAATGTTAGAAAATACAAACACACAACGAGCACATAAATGATATGCACAAAAGTATAATTTATAATACATTGCTCAATAAGGTTCAAACATATAATCAATAAGTACACTACATATCTCAACACATTTCACACTTAGGACTTATCATAAATGGCAGCGAAGGAGATTAACCTAACACTCTGATGAGTCCACGGTAGCATATATGATGCCCCAAAAGTATACTACGGCAGCAAGTATAAGGCCCCTAACATATTACAACAACATATGTATACCCCTAACATATTACGACACCGTATGTATACCCCTATTAAATATATATGGGGAGTGAAAGAATGATATCCAATGCCCCAACGACATGGTACGAGACCACGCCACACCACAAACCACTCAATAAATAAGTTTTAACATTCTTCTAAAAATAACATAGCCGCGGCTGGTCAAAGAGCACCGATTCTACCAAGAACACGCTTGTCCCAACACATGGACCAGGAACACAAACCATATTTTTAAAGTAAGTTTTGAAAAGCAAGCATCAAAGATTAAAGTCTTACTTACCTCAAATTCACAATTCAAGCACACTTTCCAATAAATCAAAATTGCGCTCTCGAGTCTCCATATCACCTCAAACTACATAAAATGGATTTAAAATGGTCAATATCATTTGGGTAAACCACTGCTATATTTTTAAAGGCTTAAACGATCAAAGTCAACTTTTTAAAGAACGAAAATGCCCTCGGGTCAATAGGTTCAAACTCGACAAAACATATGTTTTTGGGAAGCTCTTGACGAGACGATTCCAACGACATATAGAATTCTAAAATTTGTCATTTTTTTCCCTTCAAATTAATAAATTAGGTTAAAGAACACTAGGACTAAACATTCTCAATTCCCTATAATTTGTCCACATTTTCCATCATACAAATCTACCCATAATCATGTAATAAATTTAAGTAAATGATTATAATCATTACCTTGATGATTTGGGGTGGAAATCTCTCTTTTTCTCTTCTCCTTTCTTCTCTTTTTCTCCCTTTCTTTTCTCTTTTTCTATTGTTTTTCTTTTCTCTGCTTTTGCGTTTCCTGCTTCGGCGCTTCCTGCTTCTGTTTTGGAACAACGTTCCCAGCCACTTTTATTCTTTTACTCACTTCTTTGATTTTTTGATTTTTTTTCTTTTTTCCTTGGTCAAATTACGAAAATAACCCTTTATTAATAGGGTTATTACCTTTTTATTTAGTGTTTTTTATGGCTAGTTATGCAGGTATATCGAGGATCTTGTCCCGATAAACAATATTATTCAAATTCATGTTAGTGATTTCATAGAGTGGTCTTGTGCGTCATGTTGGATATTTCAGTCATGTTTTACCATGATGGATAACTATCATGTCTGCAAACAAATTCCACATTTTTATTCAACGACAGTACTTTCAGTATTATTATCACATTATATTCTTTATTCGTATTTTTCATGTCTTAAATCATATTCCGCAATAGTACATGTCCCATGTTGATTCAGTAAGTCATGTGGTTCACTTAATCTCATGTACTCAGGCACCGAGTGTCGTGTTATGCCCAGGCTATGGTTTGGGGTGTGACAAAGCTTGGTATTAGAGCACTAGGTTCAATTGTCCTAGGGAGTCTATGAAGTTGTGTCTAGTTGAGTTTCCTTTATGTGTGTGTGCGCACGACACATATAAATGGTTGACTACCAAGACATTCAGTATTTGTCTCACTTCTTTCTACTCTATATCATGCCATAAAGCTTAGAGATGTAAGTAACCTTCTCTTTCTATTGAAATACATACATATTAAATGCATAAGCGATGATCAGGAAATTCAAGGTCCAAGTAAGGATGTTACCCACTGGGGTATTACCGTGAAGCATCTGATAAAAACAAATGAGACCTAATATGATATTAAAAGGGCATAAAGTGCATGTCGCCTGTGAATGGGATGTTGTATAATCGATGTAATAGTCAGATAATAATGACATAGTTAAGAAGGGGAATGTGATGACTTTATTAAATAGCGATGGAATAGATTTAAGGATAGGAAGAGGAATTAGGAACTGCAGAAAAGAGACAGAGAAATCAACAAAAGAGCTAAGTCTACAGAAAAATTTAATCATGAAAGATCTTAGAGAGGTGGAGGCAAACAATTGTTCAATAGGAAGTCATCAGTACCCGCTCCGTCTATAGCTAGTGCACCTGCCTTGAGGTCCGACGTGATCATAAAAGGTAGAATTTTAGAGCAGCAGGTTCTAAGTCACAGGCGAGTGTAGGTCAGAAGACCTTTTATAATTCAATTTGCAGCAGGCGTGGTAAGAGACACCCAGGGAAATCTCGCATAGGCATGGATATATGTTTTGGATGTGGCCAGCGGGGTCACTATTAGAATGACTGCCCATCAGCGAGACAGGGTACCAGAGGTAATGTGTCTCAGACTATAAATTCAGCAGCTCCTCAACATTCTCAAGCTCAAATAGGGTGTAGTGCAACTAAGTCTGGTAATACATATGGAGTCAAAACCTCTTGTATGCACTAGCTAGTTGTTAGGATACAGAGGCATGCCCAGATGTTGTAGCATGTATATTAACATTTTTCACTTTTGATGTTTATACCCTTATGGATTCTGGATCCGCCCTATCATATGTAACTCCATTTTTTGCTAAGTAATTTGGGGTAGAGCCAAAACAATTACATGAGCCCTTTAATGTATCCACTCCAGTTAGAGAATCAGTTGTAGCTAGATGTGTGTGTAGGGTTTGTCCAGTCAAAGTATGCTACCACAATACGATAGCCAACTTAGTGGAGTTGGAAATGGTAGATTCCGATGTAATAATGGGCATGGATTGGTTTTCGTCATGTTATGCCACAGTATCTTGTAGAACCAAATTAGTTTGTAATAACCCGTCCAATCATTTTTGGCTAAATACCCCATTTCAAAATAACTTTTCATATCTTATCTTTTTACAAAATTGAGTTTGGTTGTAGAGGAAATTCAAGGACCTTCATCATTTTTCAACTTGGGGTAAGTTTTCTAACCTATTTCCTTTAGCTATTCATGATTCTATTTTCGAATCTTTATTTATTATCATGTTTTGGGTAGTTTAAACCTAGGGTTTATATCTAATGATAAGAGAGCTTAATGCGTGAAATTGAGGGCCAAGATTGAGTATTTTTATATGATACTTCATATTTAAGTTGTGTAATGATAAAATTAGATATTACTAAGTTCAATTTGTTGTTTTAATTCTATGAATTTTGGGAGAATTTCTACGATTTTTCCTAAATTAGAGATTTTGATCTAAGAAGGCAATTGATGAACTAATCGAGGTTAGATGACTTCTAAACTTAACGTTATGACTTATTACACCACTTTCATGTTTTTAAAACTTTAAAGTTCTGATTTTATCCTTGTGGGCCCAAGAACAATTTGGGGGTAGGGTATTCAGTTTTCTTGAAAGGTTGTACCTTTTTGTAAGTATTAGAATACTTTGTTAATGTATAATTTATATAATAGACTATGAAAAATTAGAGGCACTTCGCAAGGTCAAGGCCTTGGCCGAGGGTTAGTTCGTGGCACATGTTCAGCTTTGACATAGGCTACGATTTTCTCTTTTAGACTTCGATAGAAGCATGTAATCTATATAAATATTGAGGGGTATTGGGCGTGATGGGGTCCCACATAAGTAATTGTGATGAGTGCTTGGGTGGGTACCGGTGTTGAACTATTTTTGGGGATCATCCATAGGGTTGATCCTGACTGTTGTTATGTAGGCTTGTTGCCATGATTGATATTACTTGTTTGTTATTGAAATTACTCATCACATATGCCTTCTGATATGTAAGACTGATTATGTGGAAATATGTGCTATTGATAATCTCGAGGCATGTGTTATTCATCTCTTGAACTTGATTACATCTCATACTTCATGATTACTCTCCTTATTACAATTGCATTCATACACTCATATTTTTCTAATATTGAAATGGAGTGGTATAGAATGATATTGGTCTGTTGAGACTTAGAAATGAAGGTAATAACACTGTTACGGAATGGTTTGGAATATTGAGATGATGATGATTGATATGGCACGACAAATGAGTCGGATGCTCTAGCCGGACCACTAAATCATTCTGACTGGTTGTGAGTAGTATATGGACTTTGCGATTCCCCATGGATCATTACTATATGGAAAAGTTTGATACAACGGGTTGATTAAAAAGGTACCATTGTATTCACATATCATCCATTCACATACATTGTATTCATGATATTTGTACTTGATTGGAATTACTACTGTGATAAGGTGATTCCTGTTAGATGTACTTCAATGATTCTGAGTTGACTTAAGTGTTGAACCATACGTGTTATTGAAGGTGACTTATGTGTTTAATCAGACTATGTAGATTAGGGATATATGTGTGTCAACTTGATATTTATGTTTGTTATATGTATTCCGTCGTTGTAGGAATATGATGCTTATGGAGGTACATTGTGTACTCATACTACACTTGCTGTATTATTTTTGGATATAAATACAGCACCATCCCCAACATGCCCTGGATGCTTCCCTCTTATTTCCCTATCTTTGTTTTGGTTCTTATAAGACAGTTTCAAACATTTCTCTTATTTATGTATTAGTGGCTCTTGTACTGACCTGACTGGATCATTTGGGAATGTAACAAGTAAATTTCAACATTTTATGACTCTTATATTTATATACCAAGGAAGTTTAATTAGTTATTTCTTCTATTTCATCTTAAGTTATCAATTATGTTTTTCGGATTAGAGAAGTGGTTCACCTACCGAGTGAGAAAAGTATAGGTGTCACCACAATGCCCGGAAGGAGTCATGACAAAGTTGGTATCAGAGCTCTAGGTTAAATGGCTTCACAAGGACAAGAGCAATGTCTAGTAGAGTCCTGCGGATCGATACGGAGACATTTGTACTTGTCTATGAGAGGCTATGGGACATTTAGGTAACATCACTTCTTTAATTCCTTTCATGCTAAGTTTGATGACCTTGTTTCATATTCTCTCAAGGATGGTGAATACTCGTGCACATGCGGCTAGAGATGAGGCACTGGAAATAACCCTTGTGGTGCTCGATCATAGTAGAGGTCAAGGATGGGTAGAGGTAGACCCCGAGCAGCAGCACCAGTGAGGGATGGAGCACAGAGAGCCAGCTAGGCTCGTGCTAGACCCTTATCCCCTGAGTTGGAGATGGAATATCAGAATGATCAGTATGAGGATGAGCTGGGGTTAGCCCAGGCTCAATCAGAGGTTATAGCCACACATGTCCCATAAGATACAATGGCTCATATTTGGAGTTTTCTCGATGGATTTGCCCAGGAGAGTGCTCTCCTAGCTACTTCATATAGGTCGCACACCCAGGTGGGAGGTCAGACTCTAGCCAGTTCTGTACACTAGGGCGCAACTAGCTGCTGCGTTGGAACTTTGTATTGGTGAGATCTCAGTTCCAGAGTTTTGTCCTTGGCTAGTAATTGGAGATGTTATGACCTGCGAGGAGCAAAATATTTGGGAGCATTTCTTCATGATGAAGCCTCCTAGTTTCTATGGTCAGCTTAAGAAGGACGCATATGAGTTCATAGTGAGTTGCCATGAGAGATTCCACACTTTAGGTATTATAAAGTCACATGGAGTAAATTTTGTTGCTCTTTAGTTAGTTGGTGATATAAAATAGTGGTAGCGGTTGTATATTGATTGTCGACCAGCAGAGTCGCCTCTTTTGTCTTGGATTAGGTTCTATCAGGTCTTCCTTGAGAAGTAGGTTCCCCTCAGTTTGAAAGTAAAAAAAAGGATGAGTTCTCCGGGTTGGAGCATAGAGGGATATCCATTGAGTATTTTGAGGCTAAATTCCATGTTTTGTCTTGCTATACAGCGCCACTACTTTCTACTAAAGCCAAGAGGATTAAATGTTTCGTGAGAGGATTGTCTATACCACTTCAGTTGGCGACGTTACAATTGGTAGCTTCTGGGCTTCATTTTAGTTTGTGGCGTATCACGCCAGGATAGTAGAGTTAGTGAGGGGTAGACTCTATACGAGTGAGTCTGAGAATAGATCTCTCAGATATATCTACTACATTGGATCTTCTTCCAGAGGTTATGGGCAGCATGGTAGACCCTAGCAGTCTCAGTGTAGTCGTTTGATTCAATCAGCGCTTCATATTTCAGATGATGGTTTTGCTAGGCAAAGTGGTTACAACGTAGGGCAGACTTCCAGGAGTTCTTACTATTGATTCTCAGACTGTATGTCACTCAGGTTATTCTATGTTAGTTCAGCAGCCCATGTCGGGCATGGATTGTTACCATTATAGTGACCTTGGGTACTTCTGAAATGATTGTTCCAAAATTAGATCGAGTGGGGCTCGATAGGATTCACTAGCTCAGAGACATAGGACTCCAGAGAAGTCATCTAGAGAAGGTGGACAGTCTGGCAGAGGGGGTTCTCAGTCAAGTTGGGGTGGTTATTAGGCTAGTAGAGGTAGATCTCAGTTCGATAGAGAAGGTGCGTGTACAGTCCGTAATGGTTATCAGGGTACTCAATCCAAAGGTGGATGTGCTCACTTCTATGCCTTTACTGGTTGGCCAGAGGTTGAGGCCTCGGATGCAGTCATTATAAGTATCATCTCAAACTGTCATCGGTCTTCCTCAGTTGTATTTGATCTGGGTTCTATGTTCTCCTATGTGTCTACATATTTCTCTGTGAGTCTGGATATGTTGTGTGATATACTTGTTATCCATATTCATATTTCTATCTCCGTTGGTGATTCTGTGATAGTAGATCAAGTCTATTGGTCATGTGCAGTTACATTCATGGGTTATGATACTTGGGTAGACTTGGTTATATTAGATATGGTAGATTTTGATATCATTTTGGGTATGGATTGGTTGTCACTGTATCACACGATCTTGTACTATCATGCCAAGATAGTCACTCTAGCTATGATGGGTATCCCGAGGTTAGAATGGAAGTCTACATATTTCTCTACAGGTCTGGATATGTTGTGTGATATACTTGTTATCCCTATTCGTGTCTACCCCAGTTGATCATTCTGGTAGATTGAGTCTATCGGTCCTGTGTGATTACATTCATGGGTTATTATACTTGGGTAGACTTGGTTATATTAGATATGGTAGGTGTTGATATCATTTACATATAAATTGGTTGTCACTGTATCACTCAATCTTAGATTGTCATGCCAAGACAGTCACTCTAGATTTGTCTGGTATTCCAAGGTTAGAATGGAAGGGTACTATAAGCCCTGCACCAAAGAAGATTATTTATTTCCTTCAAGCTAGGAAGTTGGTAGATAAGGGTTATATAGCATACTTGGTGCATATTTGGCATACGAGTGTGGATACTCTTCCATTTGAGTTTGTTCCTGTAGTGAGTGAGTTTTATGAGGTCTTTCCGACGGATTTGCTAGGTATGCCTGAGGATTAAGACATTGATTTATGTATCAATTTGGAGCCGGTTACTCATCCCACTTCTATCACACCATACCGGATGGTTCTAGCAGAGTTGAAGTTGATGCAAGTAAGGAGGGGTGTTGGTGGATTAATGGGTCGGGTTTTGGTGGTGTTCGGGTTGACCAAAAAAAGGATGCCAAAATAGGAGTCTCGGGTTCTCAGTTTAGCTGGATAGGATGGTGTTTGGGGGCTATTTTGGTAGCTGTACTTGGAAGTGGGCTTAGGCTTTTTGTGGAGTTGTTACGGGTGGGTTTGAGGGTCAGGATGATGTTTGAGACTTGGTTGTTAGTGGTAGCAAGGTCACAGAAATGGACCAAAACAGTGAGGTTCCGGCAAAGGTCGAGTTAGTGGACTATTTTGTGTTGTCGGCTGGGAGCGGTTGTTTATGTGTAGTTTCGGGTAATGGATTTCACAGTGGGTGTTAGGGACGTATTTTAGAGTGTGTTGGTGGAAGGATTGAAGTGGTTTGGATGAGGAATGAACACGGAAAGTGAGTTGCAATCCGGGCACACACCAAGTGTTGGTTGGTACGTTTTTGGGTTAAGTGTTTGGTTGTTGTGGTTGTAGTGAAATGTGGTCGATGAGCCCAAGGATAGATACACGGGGGGTTTTATTACTCAATTTGACACCAAGGATATGGTGACCAATTCCACAAGGTCAAGACCGGGGTTTCTAAGTACAAGCCCGTGAACTAGCCAAGTGAGGGTCGTCGGAAGCCCTTTTAGTAACTCGACACTTAGGCTAGGTTGGTCCACAAAGTTCCAACGTTATCTTACCACTAATGGGGTTCCTCGAGCTTGGGTATTTATTAGGTCACACAGTCCTAACCAAGACTTACACTGAAGGGAGAGGTGACCCACACATGATCGATATGTTTCAACACACAAGTTGAAAACACAAGTTTATATTTAACTCAAACTCAAACTTAACCTGTTTAAGTACAACAACCTAAGGCCTTATTTATAGAACCATAGGGACCATTCTAGAAGGAAAGACACAAACATACAAATACATTCAACTGAAATGGGAACAAGGGACGGGGATTGGGTTGGCTTGGGGACCAAGTCGTCCCTCGGCCATTGTGAACACAATGTGAAAGAGTTTGGCCTTTCTTGGAGACAAGGGTAAACCGAAACCTCTTCATACTTCCATTGTAGTAGCCGAGTAGAAAAGGGAATGAACTTGGCTTCTATAGACTTCATCTTCTTGGAATCATTTTAGAAGCTTCCATTCCTTGCACTAAGAATGGTTCTCGACCACCCTTTCTTCTCCCTAGGCCGAGGTTGACTTGTGATTGAATGGTCTTCTTGTAAGCCTCTTGTTCTTTCCACTTTGGCGGCCATGATATCCCTTGTCTTTGCTATAGTGTATTCTCGGCCCCCTCACCTCTTGTCCGTGCCATATTGGCCTTGTCCTTTCTTGGCTTTAACATTCCATTTCAAGCATTGAATGTGTCCCAAGACAAGCTAAGAACTATTACATGATTTTAATATATCATAAGATGACTAATAGCTAGGCTAGAAATTAAAGACAACAAAATAAAAATGCAAGGTCTCGGCCAAGACCAACACATAAGGCCGAATAAAACTTGTCGCTATAAGAACATTAAGTTTGGGCTCCTAATCCTCCCCATAATCCATGCCATTCTCGTCCCTTAGCCGAGGGTCCATGAGCAGTTTTTATTAGCTTCGCTTCTTTATGCCATAACTTGAATTGAAGAGCTAAGCTTGGGGCCTTTCCTTCACCAATATCCCCTTCTTGAAAAGAATTTATCCTCAAATTCAAGGGGTTCAAGTATGAAGGCATCTTAAGGACATAACATATTGTGCTCGGATGTTATTTCTTACACGAACTTTCTCAAAACTTGGCTACAACTTGAAGGGACCATCTCTCATGTATTTTTCCCATTTGACCAATGAGTCGTACGTCAAGGTGCTAAGATGTGCACCTGACAACCTTTCATCATCGTGGTCCACGACTTGTTTTTCTTGGCCTAGGGTGGCCCCAACCTTTCCAAGCTCTTGTATTATCATGGCCGTGATATGGCCAGCATAAGACTCACTTCTTTGGATGTCACAAACCACAAGATATCAGCATCTACCATGTAGGTCCTTGAAGCCTTTCCCACGCTCAATTTCCTCTCAGACATTCATATATGGAAAGCTTTCTTGCAAGTCGAGCTTCGATGGCATTCCACACAAATTATATAATTGAGCATTCAACATTGGCCACGGAGACTGGTACCTCATGGTGAGGTTGTAAGCCAATTGGTTGTTGATGTACACATCCCATTGTTCATATTGCCCCGGTACCAATAAGACATACACCATGTCGGAGCTAAGGTACATTTGTTCATTTTCTTTGACTAACACTTCTTGCTTTCCATATCCATAGGCTTGGTGAGTAGATAACGAACTTCTTGAAAATAAATCAAGAGTGAGTTCATCACCTTCCATTGACAAAATTCCGAACGTGTTGTTATTTGAAAATCCCATGCCGAATCCTTCTTCCATCCTTGTTTTTTCATATAATGGGTTAACGAAGATACTACTCACCCCTTCAACTTGGTACAACGGATTGGAAAAGAAGGTCCTGCCTTATGTTCTTTCTTCATTATCATGGCTAGAGGTTTGGCATGGAATAAGGTCTTCTTGAACATTTGGCTCGGTTGTTGCCTTCGGATCATTACATGGAGAGAGGGATCTTCTAAGAGCTACCTCACAAATAGTATCAATATTCTTGTTAGGTGGTAGCTCAGTTGTTGGTCAATG
Organism: Anisodus acutangulus; assembly: GCA_029783415.1. Taxonomy (NCBI): domain Eukaryota; kingdom Viridiplantae; phylum Streptophyta; class Magnoliopsida; order Solanales; family Solanaceae; genus Anisodus; species Anisodus acutangulus. Next base: position 18,391,230 of record CM056504.1, on the reverse strand, counting down.
TGGCTTGGCCATTTCCGAAATCTCTAAGGTTTTCTTTGAACTAGCTTCTTCTCTACATGACAAAATATTCATGGAACTCCCCTTCTTAGACTCGTCCTCCTCCTTCCGTACCTCGGACTTGGCTTGGCGTTTTTGTGCTTGTTGAATTTTCATTTCCCTTACCTTATTTGGTGGCAAAGGTATTAGCCGGAAGTCCCTACCGTTCTTGTGATAGGAGTAGGTGTTATGTTCACCATCGTGCATGGTTTTTCGATCACATTGCCATGGCTTACCCAAAAAGATATGGCATGCGTCCATTGGAAGGACATCGCACCAAATTTCATCAACGTATCCTCCAATCCAAAAATTGACAAGGGATTGGGTGGCAACCTTGAGCCCATTCTCTTTGTTTACACATCGAAGGTTGTAAGATTTAGGTTGCTCACGGATTGGTAGTTTTAATTTGCCTATCACTCCAATGGACACCATATTTGCACAACTCCCTCCGTCAATAATCAAACTACACACTTTATATTTTACTTTTCATCGTGTGTAGAAAATCAGCTCCCTTTGATTTTCGTCAAGTTCCTCCAATTGTGCACTTAGAACATGTTGAAGTACTAGACTCACACCATCCTCCGCAAGAGCCTCATCTTCATTTTGGCTCTCATCTATCTCGGTCTCTTCTATCACAAAGGCATCGCCACTTTCTTTATATTCTTCGAGTGTCATGGTCCTCAGGTTGGGACATTCCTTGGCAAAATGTCAAAGTCCTTTGCACTTGTAACATCTCTTTCCACCTCTCTCAACGCTCTTCACAACTTTCATTTTCCCCTTGTCATTTTTTACATCATCTTGTTTGTACAAGGGATTGGAGTATGAAGTGCTACTCTTCTCCTTAGCACTTGTGGGTTTAGTGTAAGTTCTTATGACAACCTTTTTTTATTGCTTATCGAACCTTAGTGTCAAATGGCATACATCCTCAAATGTTGTGTGAGTGGACACTTCCATTCTTTCTTGAATTGCCACACTTAGTCCGCCAATGAACCGTGCAACGCGTTGCGACTCTTTCTCTTCTAAGTCACACAACAAGGTGACTTTCTCAAATACTCCTCAACCTTAAGGACACATTGCCAAAGCTTTGTGAGTTGAAGGTACAACTCTTGCTCGTAATCTCAGGGCAAGAACTTTCTTTTTAAGTGTTTCTTCAACTTTGAGATCCTATTTATTTATGACATTCTAGGTTTAGTCTAAGAGTAAAGAGTACCACGAGAAGCATTTGAGGGTGGTTCTTTATTTGTTTAAGAAAAAGGAGTTGTATGCCAAGTTTTTAAAATGCGAGTTTTAACTTAGTTCTATGGCGTTTCTGGGGCATGTAGTGTCAAATAAAGGTATCATGTTGGACCCGAAAAAGATTGAGGCGGTCAGAGATTGGGCTAGGCCTACTTCGATGATCGAGATTTAGAGTTTTATAGGTCTCATGAGTTATTATCGTCGGTTTGTCAAGGGCTTCTCGTCTATTACTTCATTTGACTCGGTTGACTTAGAAATATGTGTTTTTTTAGTGGTCTGATGAGTGTCAGGAGAGCTTCCTAAAGCTCAAATTACTTTTGACCTCAACCCCAATTTTAGCACTACCTTTGGAGGGAAAAGAATTCACCATTTATTGTAATGTATTGATGATGGGTTTGGGTTGTGTATTGATGCAGAAGGGCATAGTGATAACATATGCATCGAGGCAGTTGAAGTTGCATGAGAAGAACTACTCCACTCACGACTTAGAGTTGGCAGTGGTATTCTTTGCATTGAATATTTGGAGGCACTATCTAGATGTGGTTTATTGTGAGGTATTCACCAATCACCGCAGGCTTCAGCATGTGTTCAGTCAGTGGGATTTGAATTCTAGATAGCACATATGGAAGGAGTTACTCAATGATTATGATATGACTATTTTGTACCATCCGGGAAAGGACAATGTGGTGGCGGATGCCTTGGATCGAAAGGCAGTGATTAATGGGAGCTTGGCGCGTTTGATTATTGATGAGTGTCATTTGGCTTTAGAGTTTCAGTCCTTGGCCAACGGCTTTGTGAGACTTGATATTTCAAATCCGAGTAGAATTCTGGCTTGTGTTGAGGCGAGGTCATCTCTTTTGGAGTAAATCAAGGCCCAGCAGTTTGATGATGTGAAATTGTGTAAGATCAGGGACAAGGTGATGCAAGGGGAAGTGAATGAGGTTATGCTTGATAGTGAGGGAGTCTTGAGGATCAAGGGGAAAGTGTGTGTACCTTGTGTGAGAGGCTTGACAAGATTGATCGTGGAGGAGGCTCACAGTTCTAGATATTCTATTCATCTTAGTGCAACAAAGATGTATCGTGATTTGATGCAACACTATTGGTGGGGTAGTATGAAGTGGGATATTATTGAGTTTGTGTCATAGTGTTTGAATTGCCAGTAAGTTAAGTACGAGCACCAGAGACCGGGTGGTATGACTTAAAGAATGCCCATACTCTGGTAGAAATGGAAGAGGATAGCTATGGACTTTATAGTTAGGATATCAAAGACTTTGGGAAAGTTTGATGCCATTTGGTTTATTGTGGATAGGTTGACCAAGTCTGCACCCTTCATTTCAGACCAGACGACCTAAAATTCTAAGAAGTTGGCTAAGATTTATATTATAGAGATTGCTCGGCTGCATGTGGTGTCTATATCTATTATTTCAGATCGGTTTACTCATTTTACTTCTTATTACACATTTGGATCTTAGCACAACATTTCACCCTAAGACGGACGGTCAGTCCAAGCGGACCATTCAGGTTTTGAAGGATATGTTACGGGCGTGTATGATTGATTTTAGTGGTCATTGGGACCAGTTCTTACCTTTGGCAGAGTTTGCTTACAACAACAGTTATCACTCCATCATTGATATAGCGTCATTTGAGGCTTTATATGGTAGGAGGTGTCATTCCCCGATAGGGTGGTTTGATGTATTTGAGATGAGACCATGGGGTACAGATTTGTTGAGATACTCCTTAGAGAAAGTGAAGATGATCCAGGACAAGCTTCTAGCGGCTCAGAGTAGACCAAAATAATATGTGAACTGGTAGGTTCAGGATATGGAGTTCATGGTTGGTGATCGGGTTCTATTGAAGGTGTGGCCTATGAAAGGCGTAATGAGATTTGGCAAGAAGGGGAATTTGAGTCCAAGGTATATCGGGCTATTTGAGATTCTTCAAAACTTGGAGAGGTGGTGTATGAGTTGACTTTTCCACTAGGCCTTTTAGATGTTCATCCGGTATTTCATATTTCCATGTTGAAGAAGTTCCATGTTGAAGAAGTACCATGCTGATGAGTCCTACATCATCTAATGGACTCTGTGATATTTGATCAGAATTTGGAGTTTGAAGAAGAGCATGTGGCCATTTTGGACAGGCAGGTTAGAAAGTTGATATCAAAAGAGATTGCTTCTGTGAAGGTACAATGGAAGCACTGCCCTGTTGAAGATGCTACTTCGGATATCGAGGCTGATATGCGAGGTAGATACCTTCATCTTTTACTAATTTTGGTATGTTTTACCTTTTGTTTCTCTCCGTTCAAGGATGAACACTTGTTTAACCGGTATCCGATATAACTACATGTCCCATCATTTATGACTTATTACACCACTTTCATGTTTTTAAAACTTTAAAGTTCTAATTTTATCTTTGTGGGCCCAAGATCAATTTGGGGGTAGGGTATTCAAGTTTTTTTGAAAGGTTGTACCTTTTTGTATGTATTAGAATACTTTGTTAATGTATAATTTATATAATAGACTATGAAAAATCAGAGGCACTTCACAAGGTCAAGGCCTTGGCCGAGGGTTAGTTCGTGGCACCTGTTCAGCTTTGACATAGGCTACGATTTTCTCTTTTAGACTTCGATAGAATCATGTAATTTATATAAATATTGATGGGTATTGGGTGTGATGGGGTCTCACCTAAGTAATTGTGATGAGCGCTTGGGTGAGTACCGGTGTAGAACTATTTTTGGGGATCATCCATAGGGTTGATCCTGACTGATGTTATGTGGGCTTGTTGCCATGATTGATATTACTTGTTTGTTATTGAAATTACTCATCACATATGCCTTCTGATATGCAAGACTGATTATGTGGAAATATGTGTTATTGATAATCCCGAGGCATGTGTTATTCATCTCTTGAACTGGATTGCATGTCATACTTCATGACTACTTGCATTATTATTGTTGCATTCATACACTCATGTTTTTTTATATTGAAATGGAGTGGTATAAATGTTGTTGGTCCGTTTAGACTTGGAAACAAATGTAATAACACTATTATGAGATGGTTTGGAATACTAATATGATGATGGTGATTGATATGGCTCGACAAATGAGTCTGATGCTCTAGCCAGACTGATGGATTATTTCGACTGGTTGTGAGCGGTATATGTACTTCACGGATCCCTCATTGGTCATTACTATATGGAAAAGTCCGATAGAATGTGTATACAGGTTGATTGAAATGTACTGTTGCATTCATGCATATCATCACATCACATATATTGTATTCATTATATATGTACTTGATTGGAATTACTATTGTGATAAGGTGATTCGTGTTGGCTACACTTCCACGATTCTGAGTTAACTTACGTGTTGAACCATACATGTTATTGAAGGTGACTTATGTGCTTAATCAGACTATGTATATTAGACATATTTGTGTGTCAACTTATATTTATATATGTTACATATATTCTGTTATTGTCGGCCTATGATGCTTATGGGACTATGTTGTGTACTCATACAACACTTGTTGCATTCTTTTTGGATGAAGATACAGCGTCATCGACCAGCACCAGACCTCGTGGCTGACATCCGAGTTGGTAGAATCGAGTATTCAATGTGAGACTGCCTATCCTCAGCATGCCCTGGATGCTTTCTTCTTATTTCCCTATCTTTGTTTTGGTACTTATGAGATAGTTTCAGACGTTTATCTTATTTATGTATTAGTGGATCTTGTACTTACCCAACCAGATCATTTGGGAATGTAATGAGTAGATTTCAGCATTTTGTGACTCTATTATTTATATAACAAGGCAGTTTAATTAGTTATTTTTTCTATTTCTGCTTAAGTTTTCAATTATATTTGTTGGATTTGGGAAGTAGTTAGCCTACTGAGTGAGAAAAGTGTAGGTGCCACCATGACGCCTGAAAGGGGTCATGACATAGTTAGTTTCCATTTTCCCAGTGAGCCAGTTATAAAATAGAAGGGTGATGCAGTAGTGCCCATAGGTAGGTTTATTTCATAACTTAAGGCCAGAAAGATGATCTCCAAGGTGTAGATTTATCACTTAATTTGTGTCAGTTATATAGATACCAAGACCCCAACTCTTCACTCTGTACCATTTGTTAACGAATTTTCGAAAATGTTTCCAGAAGATCTTCATGCATTACCTCTCGATAAGGAGATTGACTTTGGCATAGATTTTCTTCCTGGAGCGAAACCTATATATTTTCCGCCATATATAATTGCTCCAACGGAGTTGAAAGAATTAAAATCTCAATTGAACGACCTTCTCAATAAAGGATTCATCAAACCGAGTATCTCACTTTGGGGTGCACTGGTCTTTTTTGTTCGAAAGAAGGATAGTTCCTTATGAATGTGCATAGACTATCGCCAGCTGAATAAGATCATGATTAAGAACAGGTATCCTCTCCCCAAAATTGATGACATGATCGATCAACTTCAGGGTGCCTAATTTTATTCCAAGACTGACCTCAAATTAGGGTACCATCAATTGAATGTTAAGGAAGTTGATATTCTGAAGACTGCTTTTAGGACTAGTTATGGTCATTTTGAATTCCTTGTTATCTCCTTTGAGTTAATGAATGCGCCAACAGCTATCATGGACCTTATAAACAGAATCTTTAAATTGTACCTTGATTTATTCGTCATTATTTTCATTGATGATCTCTTAGTTTACTCTCATAGTGAGACTGACCATGAAAAACATCTCAGAATAGTGTTGCATGTACTTCAAGACCGCAAGCTTTTTGTGAAGTTTTCCAAGTGTGAATTTTGGCTGAAATACACAGCGTTTCTAGGCCATGGTATTTTTGGATAAGGAGTGAAAGTGGATTTTCAAAAAATCAATACAGAAAAGAATTGGCTCAAACACACTTTAGCAATAGAGATAAGAAGTTTCTTGGGTCTGGCGGGTTAGAGACGGTTTGTAGAGGTTTTTTTCTCTATCTCAGCTTCATTGACTTAGTTGACGTAGAATAAGGTCAGATTACAATGGTCAGGCGCATGTGATCAATGTTTCAAAGAGTTCAAAATAATGTTGACTTATGCTCTAGTTTTGACGCTACCAGAGGGAACCGAAAAGTTCGACGTATATTGTGATGCTTCAGGAATCGATCTTGGATGTGTCTTAATGTAGCATGGTAAGGTAGTAGCTTATGCATCCAGACAGCTTAAGGCTCATGAATATAACTATCCGACTCATGACTTAGAGTTGGCAGTAGTGGTGTTCGCATTGAAGATATGGCCTCACTACTTGTATGGTGTTCATGTTGCTATTTTCACATATCACAAGAGCCTTCTGTATATATTCAAGAAAAGGGACCTAAATCTTAAACAGAGAAGATGGCTCGAATTGCTCAAGGATTATGATGTAGATATTCTCTATCATCCGGGAAAAGCGAACATTGAAGTTGATGCCCTTAGTTGGCGATCTATGGCAAGTTTAGCTCATGTTGAGGAAGGAAATAGAACTATTGTTATGATGGTGGTGTTATTCAAAACAGAGCTAAATCTTCCTCAGTAACTGAAGTAAAGGAGAAACAATTTAATGATCCCTATATTTTTCAGTTAAAGGAAAGAATTCACAAGCATAAGACGGCGACTCTTGAACAAGGGGCAGATGATGGTAGTTTGAGATACCAAGGTAGATTATGTGTTCTAGATGTGGATGTACTAAGAGAGTGAATAATGGTCGAGACGCACAATTCGTGTTACTCTATACACCCAATATCTACAAAGATCTATCTCAACCTTAAAGAGGTTTATTGGTGGAATAATATGAACAAGAATGTAGAAACTTTTCTGGCTAAGTGTCCAAACTAAAAGCATATTAAAGCCGAACACCATAGGTCTGGTGGGTTGGGTCAGAACATAGACATTCCCATTTGGAAATGGAAGATGATAAACATGGACTTCATAACAGGTTTACCTCGCTCACTTCGGAAGCATGATTCGATTTGGTGACTGTAGACTGACTTACCAAGGCATCACATCTTTTTCCACTAAAGACGATCGACTCAGCAGAACATTATGCCAAGTTATATATTCAGAAAATTGGCAGGTTGTATGGAACTCAGTGTCCATTATTTCAGATCGTGGTGCTTCATTTACAATAAATATTTGGAAGTCTTTTAAAAAAGGATTGGGTACCTTGGTAAATCTCAATCCCACTTCAAAGGAACAATGTTGTCCCCAAAAGACAAAATATTATACGGCGAAAGACTTTCAGGCAATCCAAAAGAATACCAAGGTTAAGATAAAACTTATTTGCGGCATCGGACCTGAAAAATACAACATAATATCCTCCTGCAAAATGGCCAAAGCAATATGAGATACATTACAAATCACACATGAAGGAACAAGTCAGGTAAAGAAATTAAAGATCTCCATATTAAATTGGCAGTATGAGTTATTCAAGATGAATGAGGGAGAATCCTTCCAAGAGATGTCCAACAGGTTCACCAACATAAAAATAAACTAGACTCTCTTGGTGTGGACATTCCTCAAGCAAAAGGAATCAAAAAACTACTTCACATCCTACCTAAATCATGGGAGAGGAAAGTTAATGCCATCATGGAGGTCAAAGACCTGGATTCAATGACTATGAAAAAACTCATGGGGAACTTAAAAACCTATGAGATAAGGAAGATCTAGGCACAAAAAAATACTCCCTCGTCCAGACAAGTGATCTCGATCTTTGAAGCTACCCACAAAAAGGATCTTGATAAAAGAAGATACGACTCTATAGAAGGTTCCAGTAATTTATCGGAAGAGGAGAATTCCTAAATAAAGGAAGTACCTTAAGATCAAGACGACCTGAAGAAGCAATCAAGATGGATGCTTCAGATATTGGAAAGCAGACCACTTTATAAGAGACTGCCAAGAGAAATAAGATGATGGAATAATAAGTGACCCTAATGGAAAAAGAAAGAAATAGGTTCCTAGAAACTGCATGAGCACTGGGCAAGCTTATCAAATCATAAAAAGTGATTTGACTGTCATGGAAAACTCCTCAAGTGATGATGAAGATGAGAGAGAAAACTCAATAAATCCTTGGTGGCAGTAGAAGAGTCAGATACAGAAGATATATTAACACTCATGGAAAACACTGACTTAGAAACAGAAGATGAGGACCACAATGTGAATTTCTCAAAAATTGAAGAATGATGTTAAAAACATTCAAGATAAGAACTAGAACATGTGGCCTATATTGTCATCGATGCCTATGAAAATCTTCAAAGGGCAAAAAGAAGTATAATGGAAACTCTAGACTCCCTTCAAATGGATCTTATAAGCCAAGAAGAACAAGAAGAGATCCTAGAAGAGATGATTGACGACCTAAGAGGAGAGGTCCTCACAATGAGTCAGGAAAAGCAAACCCTGGAACTCGAGAAGGAAAAACATGGTGAAATAATCACAAATATGAAAGACCAGGCAGAGTAGTCTTGGAGGAATTAAAAGAGCTCACTCAAAGTGGTGAAAAATAAGGTGCAGGTTGAGTAAGATAAAAATAAAATTCTACTGGAAGAGCTAGAGCAAGAAAAAAAAGAAACAAGCTCTCAGCGGAATGAGTACTTAGAACACAAGAACTTTTGTGTTTCCATCTCACACAATTGCAAAAGCTCTCAAAACTCATGTCTAACAGAGGTCAGGGTAACTCAAAATAGCATGCAGCACCCTGAAAAGTGAAGACATATTGAACTCGACTTTACATCAAAGGGTACATAGTTGACTGAAGAATGCACAAATCAACTTACATCTAGAAAAAAGAGACCTAAGAAAGACAGGGGTCCCAAAAATGATCCTTGATCCGAATGGATATGTCTAAGTAAGAGGATACGGATGATCTAAAACACATGGCAATAAAAGAGAAGAATTTATCTCACCAAAGGCCTAACATAAAGGGAGCTTGGAAATTGTGTCAATCTATAAAGAAGAAGATGATTAGTCATGATAGGGACATAGTATAAAAGGCATAACAAAAGGAACCATGATCTGGCATCCCAAATATCATTACTGGGAACCTGGTTTATTGAAATAGAAACAAAGTAGGAGGAAGAGCTGAGAAGAATCAACCATACAATCTTCATAATATGTGGGGGGAAAGGGCGAATCTGCAGCAAAACATCCAAGAAATAGCACCACCTAAACTTATAGTAAGATAGAACACCTAGAGAAACAAAGCGAATGAATGGGTTCCCTAAAAGACAATATAAAAGTGTGGAAGTCAGGATAACACATAAAAAAAACACCAGCAAGAAAACTGTCACCCCAACTAACAAAGAATCATTGGGGTACAATTCAATATCAAAGAAAATAGTGTTGAAGAAATAGAGGAAGATCAAGACCTTCCATTAAAGAAAGAAGCAGCTGAAGGAGAAAATTTGAAAGATGAACTTACCATAGCATACTTCTCCTCAAACAGACTATGAAAATGGAGTGTTTGATCCTGATATAAATAAAACAACGTCTTACTTAGTTTATAGGTTAACTGGTATGCGCTCATCACATGATCAATTGAGCATAGACAACACATACCACGAGGAAACTAGTCAAAGAACCTGGTTCTTGTGACTATCAGGTATTCACCTCCTTTCCAATTGAAAGTTTCTTAAATATGTCTATGATGTAAATCCACCCTAGTCAGTCATATATATCATCTCCTGAAAGAAACCAACTTGAGTTAACCCTATACCAAATACCTAACACCACGAATTCCCTCTTTTGTTAGAAGTCCATATATATTCGTCAGTATACACCTCAACCCACGTCGAAGGATCACCAATACAAGACTCTTAAAGTCACATATGCTAAGAAATTGAAATATATGTTACTATAAAACACAAGCAGTGACCCAAGGAGAATAATAGTAAGAGTTTGAGAAAAAGAAGAGGGAGATGTTGAACATGGAGAAACATTAGAAGAGTTAGTGACAAGGGCTAAAGGGATTAACAAGAGGGAAGTTATCAATCTAGAGTGTGATAAAAAACAAGGCTGACTGTGAATAAATTCAGTAGGTATGGAGAAAGAAACAGACGATGACGATTGAGAGGGGGTAGCAAATAATTTTAAAAGGTTGAGAGTGCCAAAAAAAAGAGGGGATATCTACTTGCCTTAACATACATAGGGACTTACTTAAACAAAGTGAGCTTGAACAGAGAACATGGTCCATATCCTCTCATAGTCAATACTAAGGCTAAATCCTACCAAATACTGACCTCATGTCCATATCTTTCCCGAAACCTTTAGATTAATATGTAACAATCCTTTGATTTGGATCTTATAACTTAAAATGGTGTGGGAGAATATTCCTCATAAGGTTTTAGGTAGATTATGTCAGAGTTATTGTACCATGTTCATAATAATGCAGCCCTAGTGGCCATGAGTTTGTTGATGGAATGCACTGAATCTTGTTTATACACTTGTTTTTTATGATGTCAAATGGGGAAGATCAGTTCACATCCATACAACTCATATTCAAACATCATATATATCAGGAACATATATTCCTTGACCACATAAGTATCGAATGTGGTCCAAGATGGTGAAGATTAAAAGCTGCACAAATATCCAGTTGTCACTTAGGATACATTGTAAAGGAACTTATTTTTATTTATAAGAGAAATCAGTTTTATTGGAAGGCAAGAATTTAAAAGTACTTTGACCTTTGTTAGTATTGTGTAATAGGTGTTTATATTGAGTTGTACGGGATTTTTTTGACTGGGTAGAGTCATTGAGATTTATTGTTAAAAGAATAGAGGCGGGACTGAGAAAAACCAACTCCTTAAGTATTTGAAACAATAATTTGCTCGAGTTTAATGAAGTTTGGGGAAGTCCTATAAGAGATAGACCGTGGTTTTTGCCTCCCTTGAGCAAGGAGTTTTTCGTGAAAAAATTCTTGTGTTGATCGTTTTATTATTTCGCAATTTACCTTTTTGTATAGTTGCTCAAACAACCTAGTTCTCTGAATACCTAGGTAGTAGCCCGTCCTAACAGTCCGCCATTTCATTCAACCTGCACATAGGTCCATAGAAAGATCATACATGCCAACCCCTTGTTGCCACCGCACAATATTCGAGATCAAGGAATCGAGCCCCTAATAGCAACAAACACATTCAGCTTTTTTCCTTTTCGTATGTTTGTTGCCTAAACTGTTCCCCGGGAAACTTCCACTTCTCTCGCCTCTTCTATACATGTTTCGACAAATTAGTTTAAGCAAAGCCTCAATCTAATAGCGTATTTGTTCAAGATTTTAAGAAGTCAAAAGCAACTTTTTAATTAAAAGTACTTTTAAGCAGCATCAATTTTCTATTGTTTTGGAAGAAGCTACCAATTTCTACTTCTTCCCAAAAGCACAAGCAGAAAGCAAAAATTAGTTTTTCAATACAAAAATATCCCTATCAAATTTTTATCATTAAGTTAATTCTTATATCTCTCAAATATAAATACATCCTTCTTCTCATCTTCCCACTTTTGCTTTAATTAAACAAAAAAACTAAATAAAGTCCTTTATAAAAATAAAATAAAACGATAAGCGTAAAAACATATCTTAAGTATCACTTTTTGTGAATTTTCTGACTAAATTATCAGGTGTTTGTATTTCCTACCTAAACTATTACCAACTATTTATCAAACCACAGATGAACTATCAAGTGTTTGAGTTTCCTACGTAAACTATCACTAACTATTTATCAAAACACACCTCAACTAATATCTTCAGATGTATTTTTTACCATTATCTCTTAACTGTTTTTAATTTTCCAATTAATTCCTTTGATTATCCGCTTGGAGTGCCATTTAGCACCGTTTTTAAACAAAAAAAAATGAAAGAGTGTACACCACGCACCATCAAATACTAGTCAAGATGTATTTTGAAAAAAAGTTGGTGATAGTGTAGGTAGGAAACGCAAATAATTGATAGTTCAGGTAGAAAACTCACAAAAATGATACTTGAGGTGTGTTTTTTACCATTATCTCTAAAAAAATATTTAAATTCTTTCTCTATTTAAATAATATTAGTTGCAACATGAACCTTAATACTCCATCCGTCTCATTTAACATGAAGGTGGTTGACTCGGCACGGAGTTTAAGAAAGAAAGACGGACTTTTGAAAGTTGTGGTCTAAAAGACATTGAGAAATATGTGGCTACAAATCATTTTATTAAAAGTAAAATGGGAAATTTAAAATTACATTGTTACTAAATATAGAAAGATGTCATTACTTTTTGGACTAACTAAAAAGGAAAGAGTGTTATATAAATTGGAATGTAAGGAGTACTATTTTTGTTTTCATAATTTGACATTCAAAAGCACTTTCTAGAAAGATTCGCCAAACACAATTTGTTTAAAATAGTACTTCTCAAATGACCTGGCAAAACACAAACTATTTCTCTCCAAAAATAATTTTATGAACAACTATTTTAATAAAATTACTCAAAATAAACTATTTTTAGAAACTTGGTCAAACAAGCTCTAAGCAGAAATAAGAGATCTAAGTCAGGCACATATCAACTTAATGTAAAAGGTCATGATATTTCTTGATTGTTAATCCATCAATTTATATGACACTCTTTTATTTTTAGTCAGTTCCATAAAAAATGATATATTTCTATATTTAATAAACAATCTAATTTTAAAATGTCTATTTTACCTTCATGAGTTGATGATTTATAGACATACGAATATTTATAACTTATTTTAAACCACAAGTTTCAAAAATCTTCTTTTTATTCTTACACTCCGTGCTCAATCAAACCTTCACATAAACTGGGACCGAGTATTAATATTTTCAGGCAGTAACTAGAAAAGCTGTATTGATTAAAAAAGTCCGGATATTCAAATCTCGTTTGAGCAATTACATGGTTGTATAAACTTGGAATGTAGCAACATATGTAGCTTTCCACCATGCACTGTTTTTTAAGATAGTAGACAAAATTGAGAAGTCATCAATTAACAGGACAAACACAATATGTGATGTGATTGGGGAAACTAGCTGGACCTGGAAACCTCCACGCTTACAAGTTCAGCATTTAATGTGGCTAATCTTTTCCAAAGTACGATAGCTCTGTCTGGTATTATGCAGTCCTTTCAACAGCCATCCACCACTCATCTTCTTCACATGTTCCGTCCTGCTCTCAGTAACAAAATAAAAGGTAGTCAGACTCATCTAGTTCACGTAACAAAGGAAATGGCAGAAGAAGATATAAATTCTTGCGTCAGTAACAATGTAGATCAGTTTTATTCCACTAGACAAGCAACCATATTAACTTGCAAAAAGTCTTAGTTCTGTTCTAACACAACTAAAGATTTTGTGTTGTTCAGCTACTGAGCTTCAGTATCACCTAAACTTTGGGTTTTGCTCATTTAGATCCTATCATATGAATTTTCCCCGAGATTCATGAAACATCCTAACCATGATGAAAAGCCACCTGTGTGGGATAGCTACTATTCCGAGGAAAAACATAATCACTTCATCTAAGTATATCTAAAAAATAGGAAAGGGTAAAAAATGCCCATTAAAAATGGCTCAAATATGCCCTCCTTCAACCTATAGGAGCAAATTTCCCCCTCTTCACCTATTGAATCAAAAATGCCCTTAACATATTAAAAACGGCTCAGAAATACGCTCCTTCCACCTATTGAATTGAATTTGTCCATAACGTTATTTTCAATCTTAAAATTGTCCCTCTATTAACGATACAATTATATGGTATTTTAACTAAATTTAATTAAACACCTGTCCTTTTATATTATCAGGTAAACACGTGGCCTTTATTTAATATTGGTCTACATATAATTCTAACCCAACCCATCACAAAACCCAATTTAAATTAACACGCAACAAAGCGATAAAATCATTTTTTCACCTCGTTTTCAACCAGTTCTTGTACATAAATTAAACATGTGGCCATGGTGTATGTTATTCGCAGATGACATAATCCTGATTGATGAGACTCGCAGCAGAGTAAACGCTAAGCAAGAAGTTTGGAGACAGACTCTAGAGTCTAAAAGGTTCAGGCTGAGTAGGACCAAGACAAAATACTTGGAGTGCAAGTTCAGAAACGGGATCAACCATGAGACATGCGTGGAGGTGAGGCTTAGTACTCAGGTCATTCCAAAGAAAAGAAGCTTCAAGTATCTCGGGTCTATTATCCAAGGAATAGAGAGATTGATGACGATGTCACACATCGTATTGGTGCAGGGTGGATGAAATGGAGACTCGCATCTGGAGTCTTGTGCGATAAAAAGGTGCCACAAAAACTTAAAGGCGAGTTCTATAGGATAGTGGTTAGACCGACTATGTTGTATGGGGTAGAGTGTTGGCCAGTCAAGACTTCGCCTATCAAAAAGATGAAAGTTGTGGAGATGAGGATACTGGGATAGATGTCTGGGCAAATAAGGAGGGATAGGATTAAAAATGAGGATATTCGGGACAGAGTGGGAGTGTCCTCGGTGGAGGATAAGATGCGGGAAGCGAGGTTGAGATGGTTCGGGCATGTGCAGAGGAGAGGCACAAATGCCCCAGTGCAGAGATGTGAGAGGTTGGCTATAGACAGGTTTAAAAGGAGTAGAGGTAGGACGAAGAAGTATTGGGAGAGGTGATTAGACGAGATATGGCACAGGTGCAACTTACTGAGGACATGACCTTAGATAGGGGGTTGTGGAGGACACAAATTAGGGTAGAAAGGTAATAAGTAGTTGAGCATAATCCTACTTACGCTTACATACTAATAGTTGTAGTATTATTATTGTAATCTTGCTTAGCATATCATACTAGTAGGCGCAATATTGCTTTATAGTCCCCTGACATTTGATTTCTGCTGATGTATTTTCTTTCGTCTACTTTGCTTATCTTATTTACCTGCGTTAGTTACTGCTTCTTTTTTCAGAATGTTTTATCATGACTTATTCGCTTTTGTTACAATCATTTTCATCCTGCTTTAAATTTCTTGTCCGGGTCTAACCATTTCTCTTGTTTTGCTTGTGCTTATACTTTGTCTTGAGCCGAGGGTCTTTCGGAAACAGTCTCTCTATCTACCAAGGTACAGGTAAGGTCTGCGTACACTCTACCTTCCCCAGACCCCAAGTTGTGGGACTTCACTGGGTATGTTGTTATTTGTGTAAAAATTCCAAAATCATATGATATTATACCAATAATCAGCCAGTCTAAACCATCCAGTAGGTCTAATTGCATCCACTTCCAACCTAGATGATCTTGTACATCGTGTTTAAATTTTTGTACTTAATTTGATCCACGAATTTTTTGCATCTTTCCTCGTGATTATATACCCTCTTTAGGTGACAATGAGCAATGACATTGCTAGTGTTACTTTATCAATACCAGATGGTCTCTTCACGAGCATATAATATGGTGGAATCAACAACTTACTCGCCACCCAAAATGTCGAAAATGATATGATACAAAAAATAATTGAAAACGGGAGGTGAAAAAATGATTTTATTGTTTAGCTACGTTAAACTAAAACGGTTTTTGTGTTGGATTGGGTGATGGATGAGTCGGGTCCTTTCGAGTTGGGTCAGAATTTTATGTGGACCAATAAATAAAGGCTATGTGTTTAATAAGAAAATAATTAAATGTCATCTAATGATGCCGTTAATGGAGGGGCAACTTTAAGCCTGAAACTAACATTTGGGACAAATTTGATCCATTAGGTGGAAGAAGGGCATTTTTGAGTCATTTCTAATACGTTAAGAGCATTTTTGAACCAATAGGTAGAAGGAGGGGCATATTTGATCCAATAGGTGGAAGGAAGACATTTTTTACCCTTTTACTTTTGATAAAATAAAAATTCACAACAAGTTGGAAGGTGAAGATAAACAACCTCAGTAAGATCCAATGTTTTTTGTACGTTCTCAACACTGTCTGCAACTCTTATGGCTTCAAGCCACCATTCTTTCTTGCAGCTGCTGAAAATGCTTTTGTCACTGGTTACAGTTGGCTGCTCCTCGTCCAAATTATGTCCAGGCAGATTGAAGGAAATGGATGAATGAGGTATGACATTATCAGGGACAGGTCGCAAGGGAGATCGATAGCCTTTTAACATCAATAAAGGCGACAAGTCATCATTTTTTAGCCAAGAAGTTCAACTGATGAATGAAACAAGACTATCATTTACCTCTGCAATCAGGATCGTGGCACTTCTGATAATAAACAGCCCTTTGCAGATCAACTACGTATATAACTGAAACCATATGTGAAAAGCAAAACAAAAACAAAAGGGGGAACATTAGAAAAAAGCATATCAATGCACAGGACCTGTTACCAATAGTAAAAATGGAAACATGTGCTGCAAGGTGACCTCGGATGATAAATAAAAGAGCGGAGAGCGACAGCTCAAACAGATGTGACTACTACCAAAAGTGTTTTTCTTGCAAAAGTAAAATTTGTGATGCATTACCGTGATTGCTTTTATGTTGTCTGCCAATTCTTTCACAGAATCTATTTCTAGACATGCTGTAGACCATCAATGCATACTCAGAGAACCCATACCAACTTCGGATTTTTCCTGCGAAGAAAGTAATAGTAAGAAAGTAAGCAGTAATCCTTGGTTTCGCACTCAAACGCATGTGGACTGCTACAGCTTTTAAGCATTGACAAATACAAAACTAGAAGCAGAACACTAGCTTTGACACCCAGGCATCAAAAAGATGAATACAGTCATGGCCCAGTAAGGCAGACAGGTAGCTCATAGCAACAACTATTAGCCTTCGATCCAAAGCTAATTGGTGTCGGCTATATGAATCCTCATTCTCCACATTGCTCCTTCTGAACCCGTTTCATTCAAATTAAGGTTCTCTAACACTAGAGGTTCTCTATATTCTACAATGACATACAAATATGTAACAATTAAAAAAAATCTTAGCAGAAGTTGGACCTAATGTAAGCTTATCAGCATGACTAGCCTTAATCCCGACTAGTTGGTATTGCCTATATGAATCTTTTTCTTCTATTCTGTTCAACTTTGCGCTAAATTTGTATATGGATTTTTAGAGATTATAGGTTGTTCGAGTCAACTTTCTTTTGTTGTAGGTCTTTTGTGACAACTTCTATGTTACATTAGAGCTATCTTGTCTCCCATTTTAACACCTTCAATCATCCTCCCTTTTAACACCTTCAATCATCCTGATATCAGCACAGATCGGCGTATCCGAAGATCTAGATAAAACATGACCAAACCATGTCAAATGACCCTCTGTCAGTTACTTTACTTGTATGTGATCATTTCTAATCGCACACTTAACATTTGCATTTTTGTAACACTCATCTTGTGGATATGTTGGACCTTAACGATCCAACAATCACTCTCATATAATGTAATTGGTCTTACAATCGTTTTATATAACTTGTCTATTGGTAAGTATCCTCCTAACGCATAACATTCTAGTAACGCTTCTCCATATCAATCATCCTATTTATATTTTATGGGTTTACGTCTTCATCTATCACGAAAAAGGATTGGAAGTGGTAAGACTAACATCTAGAAACCGATAACTCCATGGACAAGGATGAAGTTAGGGAAGCACCAAGAAGGCCACTCACAAGGTCTCAAGCTAAGGACATGCAAGCCACAGTTGTTGGGCTTCAATGGGAAATCAAGAAGATGCTTGTTGTGAATGAAGAGCTCGAGACTTGTGGAGAAGAGTTGTCTAAGTGCTACATTCATGGTCTAAGTCCAAGATGAGGAGGATTAGGGCCCACAAAGCACCCCAAATTGACACCTAAGGAGGGTGTGTTTTGTAATGTGTCCAATAAATTAATAAAGAATTTGGGTAGAAAGGGGAATTTTATTACTCAAAGAATTTCGATACAACTACAATCTCAACTGTACGGATGAAATAGCTACGTTAACTTCAGTTGGGGTGGTAACCAGGGTGGAAATAGACCTCAGGGTAATTATCAGCAGCAGCCACAACTACAAGTTGAGAAGAGCATTAGTGACATGTTCGAAAAGCTTATGGAGCACAGTATGTCATAGGCCAAGGCCATTCAAAACTTAGAAGTGCAGATGAGACAGTTAGCTGGGGCGCAGAGAACAAGACAAAAAGGTGAGTTATCGGGAGATCTTTTTACTCACTCTCTTGAAATTAAAGTGCACAAATTGACTTGTAAATTAGATGAGTATGTAGTATGAATTCACATCTTGCTTATTTGAGTTTTTGGGTTAGCTTTGCTCTCCTAATTACAAGAATACATACTCCCTAATACATGCACATAAATTGTTTGTGAATATGCTCAAGTAGACTTTATGAGGCTAAATTAGTATAATTGAGCAAAGTTTTGTAACTTGTTGGATTGTATGCTAAAGTTAAAGTGTGGGGTGACCATGGAAGTGCTTGAAATTGTGAAATCTAAAGTAGATATTGGTTCCTGCCTCACTAAGTCCAAAAATCGAGTGAAACATGCTCCATAGTTATATTATGCATTAATAAACAATGTTTTGTTCCACCTTTAATCCATATATTGATAATCTTGGTGCATCATTTTATACTGAAATTCATATGGTAGAATAATAATACATCTATTAGCAATACTTCCATTAAATCATGCAAATGATAAAATTTTCCTTCTAAACTATTACTTGTATAGTTAATCATCTCTTAGTTATTATCTAGTTGTTTCTAATCATATTTGTAAAATTGATTTTAAAATTATAGAGAAGTGTTCAAAATAAATTCCACGTTTAAAAGAACACAAGAATTATTTTATTTATTATACCTCATCTCAGTATTCCTCTTAAAATGTTCATTATTTGATATAGTAAATGAAATTATATATCTCATAAAATATGTGATTATGTTAGGCTAAAATAATGTCACGTCTTAATAAAATCCAAAACTAGATTAGATAAATTTTCTTGATATAGGCCTAGGGTATGATTGCAATCAACATTTCCAATTTAAAACAAAACACATGTTTTGGATGATACACATTATATCTAAATATTAATACAACGAACCAAACATTTCATAACAAATACAATTATCAAGTTCCTATAATTCACCATATTATAATTCAAAGTAAGTTATAATATTACCCATCAAAGTACAAAAGAAAAGAGAGAAAAGCAATTAGTATTCTGATACCAACCATAATAATGGCGGGGAGACCCATTCACCATTTGCAGGGTATTCTTGCAAAACTTAACATGAAGGGATGGGCACTTAAATTGGTAATATACTAATGCATTTATTGAACTTTCTGCTATGAAGAAATATTGAGATAATTGCAACCAGTAATTACAATATATACACACGGACAACGTAAAACACAAGATATAAAAAGAAACGAACTTTTCATATGCAAGTACAGTCCAATTTATTCAACAAAGAACACATGCGAACGGTAAAAAAGAAAAAGGGTGGAGGGAGAATAGGAATAAAAGTCATCTATGTTTGTCTGCTCTAAAGAAGCTGAAAGTTTTGGGTGTCACCTGGTATATTTCCAATTGAAGCAACAGACTCTACAAACACATCCAGACATGGGAACGGTGATTTTCCCATCAAATAAGTTCTTGAAGGATCACTTGTACAAGCATTTAGGTCAAAGTTCAGTGAAACAGCAGAATGCAGTTGGAAACTCCCGGTACTCTGCATACGAATGATATTGAGCCCTTTAGAATGCAATCAATCAGAGCTTTCCCCTAAATGATGGCAGCAGATACAACTCTAAATCTGACAACTGCCACTGGTGTCAGGATAGACTCCATAGTAGTAGTTATTGAAATTATTTCTGTTCTTCAAAAAAACCAGGAGGGGCTAAAATAAAGTCCATAACACAGAAAAACAGATTTTGAAGTGAGGAAATCTAAGTGCTACAAAAATAATACGTAAAGAGGAGCTACCTCTGTATCAAATTGAAGGGCCTTCACACAATCTAGATCCATTTTGCAGATCAGTAGCTTCTCAAAATCAGCATCCATATTGCAAATCAAGGATGCCATAAACACTTCTTCCTCAGTCTGTTATAAGTTGAAAAGTCTCTGGGGTTAAGCTACAAGCAAATATCACATGTAAAGCATACAAAACGGTTTTCATGGATGGGTTTTAACAACCACGGACACACTTCCCATTTCCTTATCTAGAATATTTTGTAGTGATAACCTTTACTTTTTCAAATTATACATCTATATTTTGTACTGATATTTATTGAAATGTAGCTTGCTGTAGAACTATAAGGAGCACCAAATGCAGAGTACAGCACATATGGATCATTTTGGGTCGTTTGTTTTCTCAAATCATGAAGTACCACTTATAGAAGCCAGCTTCTGCTGGCTATTTGAACCAGTATAAATATGTGTAAAAATAACTGGTTTAAGGAAAGACTGTATGCTCTACAGATTCTCTTAACAAACTCCTATAGTTCCAATTCAGATGACACTCTTTCATTTTGGGATGTCCCAGTATGTTCGGCATCATTCTTGTAATAATATCATTCTATACAACTTTTACAACTTTTAAGAACTCAAATTCATTTAACTACTCATATTTTAAAGGTCGGTGTCTCCTTCCACTACCATTAATATAATACACAAGTTAAATCAACATCTTAAACTCATATCATATCAATAGGTATAAGGCTGAGTTGAGGTGTCTAAGTAAATTTTGTAGACAACTTTAAGGGCCCTCGATGACTTAAGCCTATTAAATAAGATGTTAATAAGATCCTAATAGTTTATGTGGTTTAACAATTTTAGCAGCGTTAAAGTTCAAATGCTATATATCTTTTCCCGGCTGGTGCATCTCTTTTCTCGCAAGTTCTACCGAGTAGTGGTTAGACCAACTATGTTGTATGGGGCGGAGTGTTGGGCAGTTAAGAACACTCTTGTTCAAAAGATGAAAATTGTGGAAATGAGAATGTTGCGGTGGATGTGTGGGCATACGAGGAAAGTTAGAATTAGGAATGAAGAGATCCGGAATAAGGTGAGAGTGGCTTCGATGGAGGACAAGATGCGGGAAACAAGGCTAAGATGGTTTGGACATGTGAAGAGGAGATGTGCGGATGCCCCAGTGCGGAGATGTGAGAGGTTGGCTATGGATGGCTTCAGGAGAGGCAGAGGTAGGCCGAAGAAGTATTGGGGCGAGGTGATTAGACGCGACATGACGCAGTTACAACTCACTGAGGACATGACCTTAGATAAGAGGGTGTGGAGGGCACGGATTATGGTAGAAGGTTAGTAGGTAGTAGGGCGTTGTCTCGTGTATCCTTCCTTACTAGTATTCATAGTATTTTTGTTGTAGTTCTTGTCCATTGATTTTTATTATTATTGGATGTTCCTTGTCCTTTTTCGAAATGTTGTCTCGCTTTCTATAGTATGCTCTCTTTATTTCTTTTCTCACCTGCTTTGATATGCTTTCTCTTGAGCCGAGGGTCTATCGAAAACAGTCTCTCTACCTCCCAAGGTAGAGGTAAGGTGTGCGTACAGTCTACCCTCCCCATACCCCACTTGTGGGATTACACTGGGTATGTTGTTGATGTATTTACTACCACAAAACTTTTTGATAGCTGAAATCCGAGATTGATTTAACAGTACAAGTTACCAGCTAAGTTGCTCGGACTCTTCACTTTTGGTGTCGCACCCGTGTCGACACGACGTAGGTGTGGGATCCGTACCCTATCTGGTCAACCGATTTTGGGTACTTTGATCAAAGTCGATGGAGATATTTCGAATAGATTCGATGATTTCTGTAATCAAAACAAAAGCTAAGGTGAAACTGAAGAAAATGGAATACCTTGTACATAGAAATTTTTATGTCACTCCGTTTCCTTTTATCTCCATTATGGGATTCTCTTCTTGATCAATATTTTCTCAAGTTTTCCACATAATATCTCATAATTTAGGTTTTATAACTCTTATCTTTCAATATTTGAATTATTTTTGGCCGAATCCCCGCACCCCCGCACCCCTATCCATACCTGGATCCGTATCCCCGAATCTTAAAATTTAGTTCATGAAGGATCCGACCTCTAGATCCACACCCGTATTGGACACCCGCACACGAGTCCGAGCAACTTAGGTTACCAATCACCTGGTTAATTGACTAAATCATTCATGCAAAAGACAAACTGTCCACCTACTAACATAATCAACCTAGTAATGAACGCCATCAGAGTAAAAAGTTGCATACCATGTCCTTACATTTAAAACGCCCACTTGGCAGAAGCACAGAACTCTTCCCTGCTTTAGATGACAAGGCTAGGCGAAAGCAGCGATTTCTAGAATAGACAGCTTTATCCACAAACAGTTGAAATGGAATATCGATTGAGCTTGAATCCTTTGAGACAAAAAGCTTTCTAAATCTTCCATCACTTTCACTTAAGCTACTGATCCTTGAACATATCTGAAAATAGGGCACAAAAACTGATAACTGTTTCTACGTTCAAGAAGAGAGTAAGAAGAAAAGAATTTAATGACCAATCATTTGTAGTTGTATTCTTCCGAAAAAGATATGAATAATGCACATGTTGTAAGACATAAGAATTAATTAAAAAATAGTGAGATACAAGTTGAACACCTAAAAACTTGACCTGCACAAAATGATAAATTGAAATTGAACAGGGCCTAAGCGGGATGAACCGATGAGTATGATACCTCTGTAACAAATGCACCTGCATGCGAGTTGTCCTTGAAAGCAGCCTTTGGAAACCGGATAATTAAATGACGAGAAAATTTTTCTGCCAGCAAAACTTTATGTTAATATGGATTACGATAACATAAAAAAGTCATAGTACAGTCTTAATGATATAGAAAAGAAGTATTCTGCATCAGATCCTGTGGTAGTTCTCCCATATACTACTTTTACTGCAGTTCCTAACCAGATTGTGTGCCCCATTTGATCAACCAAAAGAAACTTCATCCACAAAATAATCATATTTGCCTAAAACTGCTTCCTGTTTTAAATGAAGATCTTGCTTTAGTAATATGTTTGTACATCAACAGGAAGATCCAGTGATATTGAAAATTAGCATGATATCTAATGAAAAGGTTCTCCACAAAAAGAGAACATTTTCCTGTGAATATCACATAGGAAAATCAAGTGGGAAATAAGCAAGGAAAGAGTTCCCTAGTTTCACAAGAGTTATTGTTCAATATGAACATCTAATAGCCCATTACAGAGGTATTCGTTTGTCACCAAATAATGATGCAGGTAATAAATCAAGTCAGAGTAAGGGATAAGCAAGTGGACAAATATTACAGTGACATATAGGTGCATCACAACCTATCCCATTGTTCCACTTCAGTCAAAGAAGTTCTCTTTTCCATATTGCCGAGTAGAATCCTAATTTCACTTGCATAACATGAGCTGAATTAAAAAAGTTTACACTTTACTAGGTTTTCATACTACATATTCTAGCTTATTACCATGGAAATGATGGACGAACATGCTTCACACCATGCACTAGGCTATTGTCAGAAAAGTACTTATGCAACAGTCAGTGGGCTGGTCGTTCACCAATAAAATATACATATATGCAAAAAATAATATAAGCATACATACCTACATATCATTTCGATAACATACTGCATACAGCTGAAATACTAGATAGAACCGTCCATTAACATCCTACCTTCATTGGAGGAATCAAGCTCGACAACCCAATCATTGTTTCCTTCAAGACAGTACTTTTCCTTGATAGCATCAAATATGACCTGTATCAGAAGGTCAACCATTTCATCTCCATTTTTATCCGCATTCTCTCTCTTGTTGAACTCTAGATCAAAGTAGAGATGGCATGGCAATCCCTGAAAATAGGATATAACAGTCTGACATTTGCAGCAGCTCTTTTTTTTTATTAATCATATAAAGGTGCCATCAGCCCCACTTGTGGGATTACACTTGGTATGCTATTGTTGTTGTTGTATAAAGGTGGCATCTCTCTATCTCTCACACACACACATATAAAGCTAGGATAGTATTAAAAAAAAAGGGCAGCCCGGTGCACTAAGCTCCCGCTATGCGCGGGGTCCGGGAAAAGGCCGGACAACAAGAGTCTATTGTACGTGTGAGAAATTATGGGAGAAAAATATTATTGAATTGTATATCTACAGTACACTGAATCCTATTTATAGGCACTATATCTCAATCCTTTTCCACGTAGGATACTATACACATATCCTATTCTTATTCATATTCTAACACTCCCCCTCAAGCTGGTGCATACAAGTCCTATGTACCGAGCTTGTTACAAATGTGACTAATACGAGGACCAGTGAGGGACTTGGTGAGAATATTTGTAAGTTGATCACTCGACTTCACAAATTTTGTAACAATATCTCCGGAGAGTATCTTTTCTCTGACAAAGTGACAGTCGATCTCAATGTGCTTGGTCCTCTCATGAAATACTGGATTAGATGCGATATGAAGGGCCGCTTTTTTATCACACACAAGTTCCATCTGATTGATTTCTCCAAATTTTAGTTCTCTGAGCAACTGTTTAATCCAAACTAGCTCACAAATTGCTACATTCATTGCTCGATCTTCTGATTTTGTACTAGATCGAGAAACCACGCTATGTTTCTTACTCTTTCAGGATACCAAATTACCTCCTACTAAAACACAATATCCAGATGTAGAACGTCTATCAGAAGGTGATCCTGCCCAATCAGCGTATGTATATCCCAACGATCTTCTCATGGCCTCGATCCTCAAAGAGTAGTCCTTTGCTAGGAGTGAACTTTATGTTCGCGCAATGCAGACAACTGCATCCCAATGACAATCACAGGGAGAATCCATAAAATGGCTCACAACACTCACAGAAAAAAAAAAAGTCTAGTCACTGTGAAATAATTTAACTTACCAACCAACAGCCTATATCTTCCAGGATCACTAAGTGGCTCCCCATGTCCTAACACGAGTTTAGCATTCGGATCCATAGGAGTGTCAATAAGTCTACATCTCATCATTCTTGTCTTCTCAAAATGTCTAAGGCATACTTGCGTTGCGAAATAACAATACCTGACCTGGATTGGGAAACCTCAATACCTAGAAAATACATCAGTCAGCCGAGATACTTAGTCTGGAAATGCTAAAAGAGATGTTGCTTTAAATTAGTGATATCATCTTAATCATTGTCAGTTATAACGATATCGTCAACATAAACCACCAAATAAATACACAAATCTAGAGAAGAATGTCGATAAAACACAGAGCGGTCTGCTTCACTACGAGTCGTGCCAAACTCCTGAATTATTGTGCTAAATTTACCAAACCAGGCTCGAGAAGACTGTTGCAAACCATAAAGTGACCGACGCAATTGACACACCCGATTAGACTCCCCCTGAGCAACAAAACTATATGGTTGCTCCATATAAACTTCTTTCTTAAGATCACCATGCAAAAGCATTCTTAATGTCCAACTGATAAAGAGCACAATGGCGGACAACAACCATGGATAGAAAAAGACAGACAAATGCATTTTAGTCACGGGAGAAAAAGTATCATTGTAATCGAGCCCAAATATTTGCGTATATCTTTGGAACAAGGAGAGCCTTAAGCCGATCAACTTGCCCTTCCGGACCAACTTTGACTGCATAAACCCAACGACAACCAACAGTAGATTTACCTAAAGGAAGAGGAACAAGCTCCCAAAAACAACTTTTATGTAAAGCCTACATCTCGTCAATCATAGCTTGTCGACGTCCTAGATGAGAAAGTGCTTCACCTGTAGACTTAGGGACAGAGCCAGAGGACAATGATGATACAAAGGCATAATGGGATGAAGACAAACAATGATATCTTAAAATGGTATAATGTGGGTTAGTATTACGAGTGAACCATATACCTTTTCGAAGTGCAATCGATTGATTAGGAGAAGACAAGTTCGCAGTAGGGGCAGGGTCCGGTGCAGGATATGAATCATCTGGGCCTAATGCTGGACGTGGACGACGATGATAAGTTAGGAGTGGTGGAACTGTGGGTGGAAACGTAGAAGTAACTGTAGATTCGTCAAAAAACGACATGGGCAAGACTGGTGGCGCTGTGCATGGAGATGTAGAAGTAATAGTAGATTCCTCAAAAGTTGGTATAGGTAAGACCTCAGATATGTCAGAATAATCAGAAGATGTAAAGTATGGTCGAAACTCAAAGAATGTTACATTTGCTGACATAAGGTACCAACAAAGATCAGTTGAGTAGCAATGATACCCTTTTAGAACCCGAGAATAATCAAGAAAGACACATTTGAGAGCACAGTGGCTAATTTATCTTTCCCAGGGGTTAAGTTATAAACAAAACATGTGCTCCCATCCCATTCTGTTGAGGAGTGTATAAACAAGATATCTGATGAATAATTCCTTGGTGAGTTGTAAATTGCTGGAACTGAGAGGACAAATATTCTAAGGCCTTATCACTACGAAACGTACAAATAGAGACACCAAATTGATTTTGTATTTCAGCACAAAAAAATTGGAATATAGAAAACAACTCAGAACTATCTTTCATTAAGAAAATCCAAATACATCTTGAATAATCATCAATGAAACTAACAAAATAACGAAATCCTAAGGTTGAACTGACTCTACTAGGACCCCAAATATCATAATGGACTAAGGAAAAAATAAACTCCCAACGACCTTCAAAACTATGTGGAAAGGTAGTGCGAGTGTGTTTCTCATGTTGACAAGACTCACAATATAATTTGGAAAGCCTAGACAAACTAGGTACCATCTTTTGTAGCTTGATCAGACTCGAATGTATCAATCGTTTATGGATTAAGTTTGGAGGATGTGTAACCAGACCTGATATAGAGGAATTAGGAGTGGAGGTAAGGTAGTAGAGGGCTTGTGATTCATATCCTACGACAATCGTCTGTCCCGTACTGCGGTCCTGCATAATAAAAAACTATCAAGAAATATTATGGCACAATTGAAGGTACGAGTCAAACGACTGATAGGTGCAAGATTAAAAGGACAACTAAGGACAAAGAATAAAATTTAGAGTGACGGAAGATATGGGATTAGCTTGTCCAACTCCTTTTGCTTTTGTTTGGATCCCATTGGCTAAAGTAATAGCGGGAAGAGATGGTGAATAAATAATATTCGACAAAAGTGATTTATCACCAGAAATATAATCAGATGCGCCAGAGTCTACAACCCACGATCCAAGGGTATTAGCGTGTGCGACTGAAGCTACTTGTGAAGATGTCTACTTACTTGCTCGATACTAAAGGTCTTGCTCGATACTGAAGGTACTCATTATATTCTTCTTCGGACAACTAAGGACATAAAGAATAAAATTTAAAGTGACAGAAGATATGGGATTAGCTTGTCCAACTCCTTTTGTTTTTGTTTGGATCCAATTGGCTAAAGTAATAGCGGGAAGAGACGGTGAATAAATAATATTCGACAAAAGTGATTTATCACCAGAAATATAATCAGAAGCGCCAGAGTCTACAACCCACGATCCAAGGGTATTAGAGTGTGCGACTGAAGCTACTTGTGAAGATGTCTACTTACTTGCTCGATACTGAAGGTACTCATTATATTCTTCTTCGGATAAATAAACTTGTTGATCATCTATAGTGGCAGTCTGAGTAAATGAGCATTCTTGGGTGGTGAACCATTAGAGAATAGTATACATCACGAGTGTGTCCAAACCTATTACAATAACTACACTCAGGTCAAGGTCTGCATACTTCACGAGTGTGTCCAAGCCTACTGCAATAATAACACTTAGGTCGAAATCTTCCAAACCGACCTCCTCCTTGTCGATTCTTCAGAGACTGATGTTCAGTTTCTAGATCTCCTCATTATGAGTTCTAAAGTAATCTTAGGATTTGAATTTTCAACTCCCATATTTTTGGAATTAAAAACATCAATTCCAAAAGACACGTCTCAAAACTTCAAAAAGATATTACCAAAAAAATAGGAAAACACCAAGCTTCTGCCTTAAACAGGCTAGAACGTCGCCGAAAAGAATATGGTTGCGTAGGCGGTTTGAATCTGCAAAAACTGGTAAGGACTGCTCGGGAAGGTTGGGCAACCTAAACTAAAGAGAACAGGACAGAAAAATAAAGACGAAATCTGGAATTGTACTGTTCCGGCAAAAAATCACTGTTCAGGTAAAAATCACTATTCCGACAACTATTCCAGAGAAACATTTATGGGTTATGGTCGAAAACAGTAGGCAACCAAGAGGGAAGAAAAATTGTCGTCGGAAAAAACCTATAGGGCCTCTCACATGCCAACGCGTAACTGGATCTCGCCAAAAAAGGCAGCAGTCTTCCTGGCGTGTGGCGTCGCGTGTAGGGATTTCTGTCGAAGGGGGTCCTTGAGGTTTGGTCGCGGGTGCCTTCTGGATCTGATGGTGGTGTTGATTTTCACATAACACCGTCAACTCTGAAGCTTGACGCAGACAACCACTCATGTCACCAGAAAATTTGCACGGTGACCGAGTTATTTCTTCGACGTCACTAAAATGATGCACAACAATAATTATCTCACCAATGCTATGATATCATGTGAGAAATGATGGAAGAAAAATATTATTGAATTGTGGAACTACAACATTACATTGATTCCTATTTATAGGCACTATATCCCGATCATTACAATGAATGTAGAATGCTTATAATATAATGTGGTATTTGCTCTCTCTTCTACTCCAAACGGTAAGAAGTAAGACCACTAACTCCACCACCCCTCTTCCCGGAAGGTGAACCCTCCTCCCCAACCGTAAGAATACTAACCCCACCCCACCCCTCTTTTTCCGGCCGGCGACTAGGTACGCCGACCTCTCCACCATCTCCTTTTATCTCTCTCTCCTCTTTGTCTCTCCGTCCTCTCCTCTTTCACTGACGGACAACACTACCCACTGAGGCTCTGACCAGGTACGTCGATCAATCGTCGGTGAGTTATTCCAGCCAAATCATTCAAGATAGTACTTTTCCGGCCAGACCCTCCTCTTTTCTTCTTTCTTCTCCTTTCATTTTTTGGTCTATTCTACCCCTCCGATCGGAAACCTAAACCGATCAGGTCTATACAGGAATAAAGTTTTCCGGCAAGGTCGGGCGGTGAACAATAACTCCGGAAGTGAACAATATTTCCAACAGGGAACATTTTTTCTGTTGTTGAACAGTGGATTTCGTCGGCGAACAGGTCTCTGTAGATACTTGAGTTTTCGGGCAACTTTTGGTGGCGAGCAGTAAATTCCGGTAGTGAACAGTAACTCCTGGCATTGAACAGTGACTTTCGACGGCAAACATGTTTGGTTCAACTGGAGTTGGTACCTCCGGTTGCTTGTATCTATTCTTTGTCCTTATTCTTGTATTTAAATTTTGACGCTTCACTGTATTGCTTCTTGCCTTTACGTTCTTCCATTTACTCTTCTTGCCTTTAGTTATATCATTCTTGGTGTTCCTGTTTTAGGTGTGAACCTTTGATTAGTCTATTAGTTTATATTCGCTTTAGTGGCTTTGGTGACTGATAGTAGACTAGAGTCATGTTCTCGGTTGGGGACGGGGGCGAGGGTTAGGGTGTAAGTGGGGTAATGGAGATGTTAGGCTAAGAATAAGGTCTTGGAAGATTGGGACTTTAACGGGGAAGTCCATAGAGCTAGTTAAGATTCTTAAGAAGATGAGGATTAATATAGCCTGTGTCCAGGAGACCAAATGGGTAGGACCTAAGGTTAAGGATGTGGACGAGTATAAGTTATGGTTCTCGGATAGGTCGAGGTATAGGAATGGGGTAGACATTTTGGTAGACATCGAGCTAAGGGATCAAGTGGTAGAAATTAGGGGGTAAAGGACAGGATGATGGCCATTAAGTTGGTAGTTGGAGGGTTCACTGTGAACATTATTAGTGCTTACGCGCCGCATGCGGTCTTGGACGAGGAGGAGAAGAGGCGCTTTTGGGAGGATTTGGAGTGGTGCGAGATATACCACCCACTAAGAAGTTATTTATAGGAGGGGATTTCAATTGACATATCGGATCACTTCCGGGGGTTACGACGACGTGCATGGAGGCTTTGGCCTCGGGGACAAAAATGGGGAAAGCGTCTTACTTTTGGAGTTCGCTAAAGCTTTTGGAATGGTGATAGCCAATTCGAGGTTCATGAAGAAGGAGGAGCACTTGGTGATTTTCCGTAGTTCGGTGGCTAAGACTTGAATAGATTTTTTGCTCCTTAGGAAGGTCGACAACGGTCTTTGTAGAGACTGCAAGGTTATTACGAGTGAATATCTTACAACCCGACAGAAGCTTTTGGTGATGGATTTGGAGATCAAGATGGAGAAGAAGTGGAGGGTTGCGGATGATAGGCTAAAAATTAAATGGAGGAGTTTGACCATGACTAGTGAAAAAGAGATGGGGGAGAGGTTGATGGCCAAGGGGGCTTGGGGGAGTAGTGGGGATGGGACCGATATGTGGGACAGGACGGCCAATTTCATTCAGGAGATAGCTAGAGAAGTGCTAGGGGTTTCACGGGGTAGCCGTGGAGGGCATCGAGGGAACAGATGGTGGAATGGTAAAGTTCAAGAGAAGGTGAAAGCAAAGAAAGTGGCGGATGAGAAATTGGTAGAAAGCAAGGATGAGGTGGAAAAGTGAACGAATAAGGAATTATATAAAATGGCGAGGAAGGAGGAAAAACTAGCGGTTACAGTGCGAAAACGGCAGCTTTTGAACGCTTGTATGTGGAATTAGAGGAAAAAGGCGAGGATAAGAAGTTGTACAGACTAGCCAAGGAGAGGGAGAGGAGGACCTGTAACTTGGATCACGTGAGGTACATCAAGGACGAGGACGGCAAAATACTGGTGCAAGACGCGTGTATTAGACGGAGGTGACAGTCTTACTTCCATAAACTCTTGAACGAAGGAAATAAAGACATTGTGTTGGGAGATCTGGAGCAATCCGGAAGATACTGGGATTTTGAATATTGTAGAAGTATTAAGGTTGAGGAGGTTAAGGGTGTTGTTCGTAGGATGCGTAGGGGACGAGCGACCTGGCCTGATGAGATCCCAGTTGAATTTTAGAAGAGCGCAGGCAGGACAGGTTTGGAGTGGCTGACTGAGTTGTTTAATGTCATTTTTAAGACGGCAAGAATGTCCGAAGAATGGAGGTGGAGTACAATGATTCCCTTGTACAAAAACAAAGGTGATATCCAGAGTTGCAACAACTATAGGGGTATCAAGCTGCTGAGCCACACTATAAAAGTTTGGAAAAGGATCGTGGAGACGAGGGTGAGGAGAGGCGTGACTATTTCCGAGAACCAGTTTGGATTCATGCCGAGGCGTTCGACTACAGATGTCATTCATCTTATTAGGAGGTTGGTGGAGCAGTATAGAGAGAGGAAAAGAGACTTACATATGGCTTTAATCGACCTCGAGAAGACATACGACAAAGTCCCTAGGGAGATTCTATGGAGATGTTTGGAGGTTAGAGGTGTACATGTGGCGTACACTAGGGCGATCAAGGATATGTATGATGGAGCCAAGACTAAGGTACGGACAGTAAGAGGAGACTCGGAGCACTTTTCAGTGATGATGGGGCTGCACCAAGGATCAGCTCTTAGCCCATTCTTATTTGCCTTGGTGATGGATGGACTAACGCGACAAACTCAAGGGGAGGTACCATGGTGTATGTTATTCACAGACGACATAGTCCTGATTGATGAGACTCACAGCGGAGTGACGTTAAACTGGAGGTTTGGAGACAGACTCTAGAATCTAAAGGGTTCAGGTTGAGTAGGACCAAAACAGAATACTTGGAGTGCAAGTTCAATAACGGGAACGACCACGAGACAGGCGTGGAGGTGAGGCTTGGTACTCAGGTCATTTCAAAGAAAGAAAGCTTCAAATATCTCGGGTTTATTATCCAAGGGAATGGATAAACTGATGATGATGTCACACATCGTATTGGTGCAGGGTGGATAATATGGTGGCTCGCATCTGGAGTCTTGTGCGATAAAAAGGTGTCACCAAAACTTAAAGGCAAGTTCTATAAGGTGGTGGTTAGACTGACTATGTTGTATGGACGGAGTGTTGGCCAGTCAAGACTTCGCACATCCAAAAGATGAAAGTTGCGGAGACGAGGATGTTGAGACGGATGTGTGGGCATACAAGGAGGGATAGGATTAGAAATGATGATATCCAAGACAGAGGGAGAGTGGCCTCGATAGAGGATAAGATGCGGGAAGTGAGGTTGAGATGGTTCGAGCATGTGCATATGAGAGGCACAAATGTCCCAGTGCGGAGGTGTGAGAGGTTGGCTATGGACAGCTTCAAGAGGGGTAGAGGTAGGCCGAAGAAGTATTGGGGAGAGGTGATTAGACGGGATATGGCGCAGGTGCAACATACTGAGGACATGATCTTCGATAGGGGGTTGTGGAGGACACCGATTAGGGTAGAAGGGTAGTAGCTAGTTGAGCATAGTCCTACTTACACTTACATACTAGTAGTTGTAGTGTTATTATTGTATCCCTGCTTAGCCTATCATACTAGTAGGCGCAATATTGTTTTATAGTCCCTGTTATTTGATTTCTGATGTTGTATGTTCTTTCGTGTACTTTGTTTATCTTATTTACCTGTGTTAGTTACTGCTTCTTTTTTCAGAATTCCTTATCATGGCTTATTCGCTTTTGTTACCATCATTTTCATACTGCTTCAAATTTCTTGTCCGGGTCTGACTGTTTCTCTTGCTTTGCTTGTACCTATGCTTTGTCTTGAGCCGAGGGTCTTTCGAAAACAGCATCTCTACTTACCAAGGTAGAGGTAAGGTCTGCGTACACTCTACCCTCCCAGACCCTTCACTGGGTATGTTGTAGTTGTATATCCCGATCATTTTTAATGTAGGATATTATATACAAATTCTATTCCTATTCATATTCGAACAGATTCAAAGTAATCTTTGGATATACAAGTGCACGTAATTCATCATGTCAGAAAATCAAGGAAAGTTCACAAGATTCCAGAATGAACTTTCACTAAGCCATTCCATAGTGGTGATAAATTACAAAAGGTCACCTCCTGGATTACTATGCAATTCAATATAGTTTTGACAGGAAAACTACAAAAGATTACCTCCTATGCACTTCTTTAGTGTGATCCCTAGTATATTTATCAGCAGCAGCATCTGATGATAAATTTCATATCTATGCACTTCTTTATTGTTTTGACAGGAAAACTACAAAAGATTACCTCCTGGATTACTTCATAGTGGTGCCGAAATTTAGGATTCATAGTTTTGTACCTGATCAAAATTATAAAAACAGAGAATGTTTAGGACAGGGGGAATGTATAATCTTTTTACATATTTTAATGCAGATACAGCTGAGAAGACCTACCTTCTCCAGAACTCTTTATATGTGGACACCAGGAATCTTCTTTGACCATTAACATGATCCTGGTAACTGAAAACACGAGCATTAGTTTGCTCTTTGACATACTTCATCGCTTCATCTTGCCTTGGAAATGTAGCCCATATATCTTGTCTGGTTAAACACAGGAAAGAATACTTTTTCAAAAAAAAAGCAAGATTATTAAATCTTTTGAGAAAAATAGCAACATACCTAACCATCAATAGTGGGTAAAAGTGATAAAAGAATCATTTTCAATTACCTTAATTTATTTTGCTCATTAAAATCTACACGGATTTCATTCAACAGCCGCAACAAACGAGCTGGTCTTTTTGGAGGAACTCCATGTGGAGAACCATAAAATACAAGGGGAGAGAACTGCGGTTCCTTCTTAAGACTTTGTCTCTTTGCTGTTGATGAACCGATCTACAAGAAGAATCTTCAAATTTCAGTTAGAGTTTCCACCCAACTGTGTTATGGCATGAATGTGCTTGAAGACTAATACTTGTAAATAGTGAAAAGGAGCCATCAAAGTTTAGAAAAACGAAACAGATAAAAGGAACAAAAGCAGTATGTACGTTCTGTAGGCAAAGTTCAACATCTGTTGGATTTTGGACCTTTCCCTTTGATTTTGACAAAAAAGTATCTGAAGATGTTGATAGCTTTTCCAATGTATCATTTTGCTTCACAGTCTGCTTTCCCTTTTTCCTTTCTCTTATTGCTGATTCTGAAATTTGTATAAGAAAAATTAACCACAAAATAGAGAAATATCAAAATTTAAGTTCACTTAAAATGTGGTCAAACAGCAACTGAAGGCATAGTTGCAGCACACTTTCAAATATTTTCTATATTTTTCTTTTATGACCTAAAGACCACAAAGAAACCAGACTAAACTGCACCATATGTACAAAGTTAAGCTTTGATGCTTTCTGTAAGATATGACCTAAATTTGGCCATGTGCAAAATACTTTTAACGGCCAAGTGTTCTTGGAGCCAAAGTAAAATTTCCTGGAGCCAAAACATTCTAGCTTGGAGTCAAAAAATAAATGTATTTTCTTTAATTCTTTTTCATTACTTGGGGACCAAACACTTTCCCCTATAAATGTTGTTTTTCTTCCTTCATTTGAATCATCCACCAAACTGTTAGAAACTCATCTTGAGTACAACAATAATGTACCCAGTATAATCCCACAAAGTGGGGTCTGGGGAGGGTAAGATGTATGCAGACCTTACCCCTACCTTTGTGGGGTAGAGAGGTTGTTTCGGATAGACCCTCGGCTCGAAAAAAGAAAGTGTTTGAAGCAAGATAACAAGTAAAATATGATAGCACAGCAGCAAGATACATACAAACGAGACAACAAATACTAAGACCCATAGAGGAAAAGAAACTAAGTGATTACTAGTTAGATACTACTAATAGGAAGAACCCTCGGTTATCTACTAGCCTTCTAGCCTAATCTTCGACTTCTACACCTTTCTATCTAGGGTCATGTCCTCAGTGAGCTGCAGTTGCGTCATTTCTTGTCTAATCACCTCCCCCCAGTTCTTCTTTGGCCAACCCTACCCCTCATAACTCCTATTATCGCCATCCTCTCACACCTCCTTATCGGTGCATCCACGCACCTCCTCTTCACATGCCCAAATCATCTCAGTCTCGCTTCCCTCATCTGATCCGCCACGGGCGCCACGAGCGCCACTTCCACCTTACCCTGTATAACTTCATTCCTTATCATATCCCTCCTAGTATGCCTACACATCCATCTCCACTACATTCATCTTCTGAACGTGGGCATTCTTAACTGGCCAATACCTTGCCTCATCTTGAGTATTCTTTGTAATAGCGAGTTTAGTATATTCCATAGAGTTAGTGTTGGGAAACACTTTGAGTGAATCTCTTCTTTTTGAGTGATAATTGTGAGGTATTCTCTTCGGATATATTTTTGGGATTAATTAGAGTTCTCTCTTTAATACTCTCTCTTTTGTGTATCGGTTGTTATAGTAAATTTGCTCCTCTCCATTTATGGACGTAGGTCATGTTAACCGAACCACGTTAAATGTGTGCCTCCTTTTATTTTCATAACTTACCATTAATGTTGTATTTGTTAATGTCATTATAACATTGTTTGGCTTTACTTCCGCATTAGCCAGATTCTCGATCCTAACAAATTAGTATCATAGTCAGATCCAACCGAGTTTATTTCAGTAGCCAAGATGTGTAACAAAGACCTACATTGGAAAATTTGACTGAAGTGCAAACTTTGGAATGTGGCAGCTAAAGATGGAAGCTATTCTAACACCGAATGGCATAGACTTAGCACTACAAGGAAAAGAGAATAAGCCAGAAAAATGACGGACCGGGAGTTTGCTATCATATACAAAAAGGCAAAATCGGGTATCATTTAAAATCTCTCAAATGAGGTTTTACATGAAGTAGCTGCAGAAAGCACAGCGAAAGGCGTGTGGGAAAATTAAAAACCTTGCATATGAAAAGGATAGAGGAAAATAGACTTTACCTGAAGCAAAAGCTTTATACATTTCTTATGGTTGAAGGTACTTCTATGCTTTCAAATCTTGACTCATTTGATTTCATTCTTATGGATTTGAGTGATATAGATGTTGAAATTAAAGATGAGGATCAAGCTGTGTTATTGTTTGTTTCCCTACACCAATCATTTAAGCATATAAGAGATACTATGCTTTATGGAAAGGATAATATCACTTACAAGGATATCAAATCTATCTTAAAATTAAAAGAAAAGACAGACAGAGATATTGTTGGGGAAGCTAATAGGACTCAAGCAGAAGTTGGCTTGTTTTGTTAGGGATAAATCCGACACAATGTCCAAATACAGTGATTTAGAGTGTCGTTATTGTCATAAAGAGGCCATATTATCTCTGAATGCTTTAAGTTAAAAAACCAAAGAAAAGATAAGGAAAACAAAAATGAGCACAAAAATATTGACGCAGTTGAAGCTAGTGTAGCAGCTGATGAGATTAAGGGAACTATATTTTTAGCAACTAAAGTTAGTTCCATATCAAACGATGAGTGGACTTTAGATTCCAGTTGTTTGTACCATATGTCCCAACATGGACATGTTTCATATTTTCTACATATGATCAGGTGAAGTTGGAGTTGTCAAATGGGTATCAATGTCTTTTGTAATCAGAAAAGTATAGTTCGGATCAAAATGCACGATGGTGTGGTGAGAACTCTCACTAATGTTAGATATGTTCTTGACTTGAAGAAAAATCTCATTTCTTTGGCACATTAGAACAGTGTTATCAAAATCGAAAAGCGCAAAAAGCTCTAAGGTCCATTGGGGCATTAAACGCAACGTGCAAATGAAGTAAGGGCTTTAGAAAAACGATACAAATGAAGAAAAAAGTACAAATATTTATATGTCTAGTCAAAGACTATTACATATAAGCATGAATAACAAATATATGAACAAAGAAATTGAATTTTTTTACGATAAAGTAAATTTTATTGTTTAGTGTCGCCTTTTCAGGAAACACTCATTCGCAAGGAAAAGTTTATCTTGGAGCCTTGATGACGACAATGGAGTGCACAATAAGCGAGGTGAAAAGCCCAACATGTTTCGAGCCTTGCTTTAGGGCTTAAGTGTGCTTTAAGCACACCTCTGACAGCACTGCTTTAGAATTTCTTGGGTGCAAATACGAAGGTAGAGTTTTGAAAGTTTCTCGAGGTACTCTCGTGATTCGAAAGCACGCGGATCTGGTTCGTTGTATACTTTATTGGGATATACTGTTGCAAGTTCTACTACAATTTCAACATCAGATTTATTTGATTTTAATATCATCAAATCGTGGCATAAGCCCATTGGAGCTTTTCTCGAGGTGGAGAAAAATTACTATATCATCCAAATTAAGGCCATGTGGAGATTTGTAAGAACCTACATTTGGCCATATGCAAAATACTTGTGATGGCCAAGTGTTCTTGGAGCCAAAGTAAAATTTCTTGGAGCCAAAGCATTCTAGCTTGGAACCAAAATAAATTTATTTTCTTTTAATCTTAATTTTTTACTTGGGACCAAGAACGTTTCCCAATAAATATTGGTCTTCATTTGAATCATCCCCAAATTGTAAGAAACTCATCTTGAGCATTCTTGGTAATAGATAATTTAGTATATTCCATAAAGTTAGTATTGGGAAACATTTTGAGTGAACCTCTTCTTTGTAAGTGATAATTGTGAGGTATTCTCTTGGGATATATTTTTGGGATTAATTAGAGTTTTTTTGTCTCTAATTTTGTACTCCCTCATTTGTTGTTATAGTAAATTTGCTCTTTTCCGCTTGTAGACATAGGTCACCTTGACCGAACCACATTAAATTTGTGCCTCCTTTTATTTTCTTAACTTACCATTACTATTGTCTTTGTTATCGTTGTAATATTGTTTGGCTTTAACTCCGCACTAGCCGTGTTCCTGATCCTAATCACTTCCCAAATTGGTTTCCTACCTGCTATTAAGTCCCATTTATATATAAATAAATAGACCATAGTCAAAACTCAAGTGTTGTAAACAATTCTGACACGCAATATACAGAAATTACCAGTATTAGTCCGAAAAATTGTAAAGACAGATCTTAGGCAAAGGGTTCAAAACAACCCTTTGGCTAAGTCGTGCAACAGTAAACTAGAAGAGAGAAAAACTTTTGACGACTAGGAAAAGAGAATTGAAGGTGTAAAGGGAAAAGCGATTACGAGGGGGAGAAATGCCGCATTTGAAGCATTCAAATAAGCGATCCACGTCGTCCATCGGCACTCCGTCGACTTTGAGCGGGAATTGGGATTACAACACATAAATTGGACCCAAAGCCCTTTTCAAGTCTGAAATTGATTATGCTATTACTCCGTTTCAAAGTTATTGTCCCATTTTGACTTAGTATAAAAGTTAAGAAAATAAAGAAATTTTTAATTAATCTTTTGAAAGGATTACAATATATATATATATATATATATATATATAAGGGGGGTTGTATTTCAATAAAGTCTTTCAATAAAGCGGTGCAAACAATGTTGTGTAGTCCTACTCAGTACTCCCTTCCTAAGGGGGTTGTATTTCAATAAAGTCTTTCAATAAAGCGGTGCAAACAATGTTGTGTAGTCCTACTCAGTACTCCCTTCCCGTTATAAGTCTCTTTATGTTAGTCTTTTCAGTCAAATAGCTATCTCCGGTAAAATAAATTTCAATTTTTTTTTTAATCTGGACTCTGTCCAGTCACTAGTCCCTAATTACTATTCATCATCTCTGTCATTCGTCCTTGGTTACTGTTATGTTCTTGACTACGCTATGCTTTTTTATTTCTCCTTCTGAACAGTTCATCTCTTCTTCTAGACCTTACCCCTATCACGACAGTCGTCTTTAGCTACACCTAATTTTCAGGCCAAAACAATCCTTCAGCGGACAACAACAGGTCAATAATCAACCACCGTTGACATAGGAATTTACAAGCTAATCCATTGAGGTCATGACGGAGTCCGAAGATAACCATATACTAAGTTCAGAAGATAGCCATATCCAAGCATATTGCAGTTAAGATTACAACGATATTTTCTAGATTTTCTCACATGATTTATAACAGTAAATAAAGATTCATGATGAAAATAACAACATCATATTAACAACATAACAACATTATATTAACATACTGGTTCCTGTATTTCTACAGGATTTCATAACAAACATAATATACATGGTGGAGATAACTACTGAAAGAAAAACTTACATAATTCGAAGTACGGGGAGGTTTCCCTTTCGGGAGTCCCGGAAACTACTGTACACTAATGAAAACTTGTTCCAAAAAAACTATCTTACATATGGTGGTTTATACAGTGAGGGGGAGAGAGAGGGTTTGCATTTTTGGGAGTGGTGTGATGCTCTCAATGTTTTTGCTCTGTCTGTTTTTTCACTCTTTTCACTCTGTCTAATTCCTCTCAAGAGTCTGATATTTATACTGTCTTGCGGACTTCAACTCCGGACTTCAACATGTAAAGGAATCTTTCAAAGTTTCGGTCGGGTCTTGCGTGGGCCCCATCATTGCTTTATCTTTTGAAAAATCTTTCTTTCCATTTGTCGTCTTCTGTTGCTGGCATATGCTTTTCTTAAAGTCTTTCTTTTTCTTTTTTAGATGCTGTCCTTGCTGTCTATCTTGTCTGCTACTTTCGGCTGCTTTCGGCCAGTCTCTTTCTTTCTTTTCATCTAGCCTTCTGCACCGTTCTTTTATCTTCTGTCGATGTCTCGGATTTATGTATCTAAATTATGTAGAGCTACTGAATCAAAACTCATGCCTGAATCGTCATTTTCATTTGGATCCTGAGCATAATTGGATTCTAGAAACTCATTGTCTGAAACTGTATTGGATACATGATCTACGTTATTTTCGTCTGAATTATTTTCTGGGTCTTGTTCTTGAGTCCTTGATGTCTCTGGATTTATATGTTTATCCTTGCTCAAGGTGTCTGTTTGTTCTTTAAATATATTTTCTAAAGTTTCTCTGATGATTTGTTCTATTTTTTTATTTTGTCTGTGCACTGGTCTGCTCCTTGTTTGGGATGTAGATTCTGTCAAAGTTCGGGGGAGCTTGCGTCTGTTCTTTGAGGATTTTTCTTCCTCGTTTTCACTTTTTGGCAAAGTGACAGCCATTAACGGATTTGATAAGTCTTTACCGACAACCGTTTGCACCGGACTAGTTGTACCTATACCTGGTACAATAGGTTTCTTAGCATTCATAAGGGAACGCTCACCTGTCTTATCCATTTTTGAAGGAGATGGAGAACTCTGAGTTTGTCTGATTTGGAGTTCTAATTTAGAGACTTGTTCTAGGAGATGTATATTTTGTAGCTGTAGTTCTTCCTTTGTCTGGTTTAGTCTTTTGAAAGCTTCGGTCATTGTACTACAATGATCGCAAAAGATTATTTTGTCTGTGTCTTTTTGTATTTTGTACTGAGGAGTCTGGGCTTGGGTATATCTTAGAGTTGGTGATATGTAGTAGTTAGGCCCAAGGGTTCCTCGAGCATAGTCTAGAGCTTCGGTGAAAATATTGAAGCCTTTGAACAAAGGAGTCTTGAAATCTTTTATAGAGTCTACTACTTCAAGCCAAGTCTGAAAAATACCATTTGTTTTTCCATGGACAACAACGTAAAATTTAAATTTTTTGTCCAGGTTCTTTTCATTTAAATAAAAACAAGTACTATTTAAAGTAGCCACAAAGTGACTGGCGTCTTTTCTGTTGTGGGCTATCCACAAGTTGTCTATCAAACATCTCTGTTGTCTGTCTAACACATAATCTGGCAAAACTTTAAATGTTAAGTTAGACTGTGGAAAAGATACTAAATTATTCTTACCAAAATAAAGTCTTTCTAAAGTAGGTGTCTCATGAGCAGTTATGGGCCTGAAATTCAGGTTTCCCAACTTGGGGTTTGGCTGGGCCTTTCCCCTTGTCTTTTGGATTAGTCTTTGACGAACTCATTCTGCTAAGAGACAAATAAACTAATTAGTTCGTTGTAATCTTTAGCCTGCTAAGCTGATCTGCTAAGCTATTATCCTTTCCTTTTATATGTTCAAATACTAAATTGTAAATTGATATAGTGTCTAAGAAGTTAAGCCATCTTCTTCGACTGCTATTTTTATCATTTATTTTCTGGTTAAATTTAACTATGGCTTCACAGTCTGTTCTAATTAAAGTTTCTGGTTTATTTAGAATATATAATCTAAAAGCATTTAGACCGTATACTACTGCTAGTATTTCTGCGTCTATGCTACTCATATTTCCTTTTTCTTTATACTTACCACTTTGGTAAGCGCAAATCTTTTCTGAGGTTTTACTACTATATTTATTTGTTCTAGCTTTTAATACTGCACCCCAGCCTTCAAAACTACCGTCTGTTTCTATGATTAAATAGTTTGTTTCTAAAGGCATACTTAGATCGGGGATGTTCTGGATCTGCTGTTTTAGTAGTTTCACTATCTTAATGTCTTCTGCATTGAAATGCTTTTGTCCTGTAGAACCTGTCTTAGAATATAATGGTCCTGCTATTTTTCCTAAGTCTTTGATAAAAGGGTCTAGCGTAATTTAGGATTCCTAAAAATTTTTGCAAATCTTTAGTATTGTCTAGCTTATCTGGCATTTCTAGTGCTTTCTTAGCTATATGAGGCTGTAACCTAACTTTACCTTCTCCTATAGTTACTCCTAAGAAGTTTATGTATTTTTTACATAACTCCA
This sequence comes from Anisodus acutangulus, assembly GCA_029783415.1. Taxonomy (NCBI): domain Eukaryota; kingdom Viridiplantae; phylum Streptophyta; class Magnoliopsida; order Solanales; family Solanaceae; genus Anisodus; species Anisodus acutangulus. The sequence continues at coordinate 18,349,393 of CM056504.1, read as the reverse complement.
TCTTTTTCTTACTAATTATAATTCCGTTACTTACAAATAGTCTAAAAACTGTCTGTAGATGTCCTAAATGTTCAGTCATATTATTACTGAATATTAATATGTCGTCTACGTATACTATTACGGATCTTTTATAATCTCCAAAAATCTCATCCATTTTCTTTTAAAAAATGGGCGGAGCAGTCTTTAAGCCGAATGGCATGACCAACCATTCAAAATGTCCTTCTGGACAAGTGAATGTTGTCCATTCAATACTGGCTGGATGCATTTTAACCTGCCAATATCCTGATTTACAATCAAATTTACTAAAAATAGTCTTTCCTTGTATTCTATTAATTAATTCTGACTTGTCTGGCAGCTTATAACCATTACTTCTTGTATTATCGTTAAGTCTTTTATAATTTATTACCATTCGGGTTTTTCCTCTAACTATCTCCGAATGATTTCTGACTATAAAGGCTGCTGACCTATGTTTTGACGTTGACCGTCTTATAATTTCTAAGTCCATTAATTCTTTAATTTGTAATTTAAAATCTTCTATGTCTTTATTGGTTGCTTCTATTGAAGCTGTTCTTATAATATATTCTGGATTTATAATCTCTAATTCACATAAAATTTTATTGTTATTCCAGTGTCTACGTGGTTTTTCTCCTATAATTTCTAATTCGTCTAGAATTTTTACTATATTATTTAAATTTGTTTTATCTTTTATTATTCCTATTTTTTCTATTCCATTTTTAAAATTATAAAATTCTGTTTCTAAATCTATTAACGTGTAATTCTTTTCTAAAATTTCATAGTCTTCTTCTAAGATTTCTTTTATCATTAAGTTTTTATTATTATTCTGACAACAATATTTGTCTCCATTGCTACAATCTTTACAACAACTGTCTTCTTTATTTTTTAAATTTATAGGGGAAATCTGTATTATTTTAGTCTCAGTCTTTTGAGTTTGTACTGGCGTATAAGTACTATTTTTCTGGAAAAGTATCCCATCTCTAGTGATGGTACAGCTTCCATTATTGTCTAGTAAGAAATCTAAACCTATTATAAAATCTGTATTTATATTTAAATCTCGTACTAAAATCTTATTCATGCTATAGCTAGGATTATAAAATTTTGCACAAGTATTTATAAAGCTAATTGTTGCTTCTTGTAGGTAATACTTATAGAAGTTATGGGTTCCATCCATCTGCATTGCTGAAGATGGCTTATCTAGTGTTTTTACTAGATGGCTAGGAACAATTTTCTTGTTTAAAATACTTCTTGTACAACCTGTATCTACTAGTGCTAATGTAGTAATCTCGTAGTCTTTAATTTTAATCTTTGTTAATAATCTTAGTGAGCTAAACTTCTTGTCTTCGTTACATATTAGAGTCTTTTCTTCTGAATTCATTAGTTATGATGCTACTTCTGTAATTAATTCTCTTTCTAATTGGTCTTCTTCGAAAATCTGATCGTTTTCTATATCCTTCTGTTTTCCTTTTTCTAGCTGAGCTATTCTCATTTCTAAAGTATTTATTCTGGTTTCTAATGTAATTAATCATATTGCTATGGTTGTATCTTCTTGAGTCTGTTTTATCGGTTCTTTGTATCCTATAGTAATTCCTAATTCTTTCTGGAGACAATTTATACAACCTTCCATGTAGCATTTTTTACATTTGGCCCTTTTGCTTCTACTAGGGAACCATTTGCAAATGCAGCATGACGTGCTATCTAGACCTTTATTTCTTTCAAATAAATGGTCGCACTCTACTAATATATTGACTAAATTATTTAAATCTTCATTTATATCTAATTGTTCTATTCCTATTTCGTTAATAAACTCGTCTGCTTCTGAGTCTGAAGAATCTAATCTATTATTTTCTCCTGTATCTATACTTACTATTGAGTATATACTTTCTGTGTCTGACATGTATTCATCTACATTTATTAACGTCTCTTGGAAGTCTTCTATTAACTGAGAATTTCTAGTATTATTATTAATTCTTTTAGGACATGTATTAGCTAGGTGTTCTATGCTACCGCAAGTAAAACATTCTAATTTATTCTTATATGTCCTATCATTTCTATATTTTCTTATATGCTTATTTCTATCTAAATATGGTTTTCTAGCTGATGATTTTCTAAGGTAGTATCTTTTCTTCTTATACTTATCATAGTTCTGATAACCATATTTTTTATTTTTTCTTTTATAGCTTTTCTTTCTCTGGGGTCTTTATCGTAACTCTGTGTGGTATATATTACGCTTTTACAGAAATTCAACTCATTTTGTTTAAGTTGTTTTTGTATCTGTAAATGAGTACATTTCTCTTTGTAATATTTCCATCACATGCTGAATTCTATGTCCTATAGACCATCTAGCGTTTGGGTTTTGTAAGATCCCATCACGCTTGTTCCAGCGTTCTTCTATTTCTCTACCTAAAGCCCCTGGTAATTTATTAAAAAGTTTTTTACCTAAGTCTTGATCAAACGAATTACCGCTGATCGTACAATAATAAAAGAAATCATTTAAACATTTCTTTATGTATACCCAATTACTAATACTTAGTTGTTCTAACTTAATTAGTGCATTTCTTTGTAAAACTACTAGTCCACTATTTGGGTCTTCTCCTGTAATTAACGTATGTATTTTATTGGTGAAGTTGTATGGGTTTGACCCCATAGATACCAATTGGTGGAATTCTTCTGGGAAATCTGTTTTATAAGCTTCCCATAAAGCCTTAGTAGATTCTCCTAAGAATGTTTCTAAGTATTTATACATTGTCTCAGGGTCTGTTTCTACATAATTTTGTATATAGTCTGCTACCACTATTCCCTTTCATAAATCTATTACGGAGTTCCATCTTTGTGGATCGTGGGCGGCCATATTCAAAATCTTTCCTCTATTTCCTCCCTCTTGGAGAGTTATAGGTTCTTCTAACGGCATTCTTCTTCCTGAAGGTTTAACATTTTCTACAGGTTCTCCTGCAGTTCTAAATACTCTTCGTCTAGGTATATTGCCTGTACTAGTGTCTACTGTGATATGTTCTCCTGTAGTTCTCTGGAAAGAACTGGAGCTAGATGTGCTAGCTTCCATAAGTTCTTTCTGACTAACTTCGGAGTTTGTCTCAAAATCTTCTTCACTATTTAATGCGAAATCTTTCATTATTTCTTCCAACATTGCTGTTTTTTCTTTGGAAAGTTTTTCTTCTTTATATCCCGCATTATCTGTTCTGATCTCACATGTTTTAAAATGTTCTATAGTCTCTTCTAACTCCATATTGTCTTTTTTACAACCCTTGCATCTGAATAACATCCAGGGTTTTTCCTTTTTCAGGTCTCTAGCCTTTTCTATGGCGATGTCTACTTCATAACCTTCTTGGATTATCTCTATGTTCATAAGATTAATTTCTTCTTCTTCTATTGTAATTTCTTCTTCTAAGTTCTTTTGTGGAGTATAATTATAATCTGTAAATCTTATAAAAGTTTCTCCTTTAAGATTTGTGTATTCTAGGTGTGCGGCAGGCTGTAATACTTTCTTTTTATTATTAAAGTCTTCTAATTTCCATTCTAAACCTGCGTATTCTTCAGGTTGGATTTTTGTAGGTTTTATTAAATTTATGCCTTTATTGCTCATTAATTCTACTACATCATTTATCTTTATTTTAAACTTTGTATTACTATTGGTTGTCATTTTTCCAAGAAATCCTAAGCATAACAGTAAGTTATTGCCGCTATGCATTTCTTCGTATCCTTTAGTCTGGATTCCTATTTTTATATGTGTACCAAATTATGTTAAGTTCATTAAGAAGTCTGGACTAATGTAGAATATTCCTCCATTATCTGTCATATCTATTTCTGTCATACCGATAATGGATTTCTTCATATCTGTCCATCTGTCATCATATATAACTATGAGGACTTTACTACCCAAATTCTTTCTAGTTAATCCTTAATTCCTATTACTATTAATCCCATGTGCATGAGAGTTTTAGTTGTCTTTTTAACGTGTTTAAAGGATTCTCTATTTATTAAACTAATATTTTAAATGAAAAGAACCTGGACAAAAAATTTAAATTTTACGTTGTTGTCCATGGAAAAACAAATGGTATTTTTCAGACTTGGCTTGAAGTAGTAGACTCTATAAAAGATTTCAAGACTCCTTTGTTCAAAGGCTTCAATATTTTCACCGAAGCTCTAGACTATGCTCGAGGAACCCTTGGGCCTAACTACTACATATCACCAGCTCTAAGATATACCCAAGCCCAGACTCCTCAGTACAAAATACAAAAAGACACAGACAAAATAATCTTTTGCGATCATTGTAGTACAATGACCGAAGCTTTCAAAAGACTAAACCAGACAAAGGAATAACTACAGCTACAAAATATACATCTCCTAGAACAAGTCTCTAAATTAGAACTCCAAATCAGACAAACTCAGAGTTCTCCATCTCCTTCAAAAATGGATAAGACAGGTGATCGTTCCCTTATGAATGCTAAGAAACCTATTGTACCAGGTATAGGTACAACTAGTCCGGTGCAAACGGTTGCCGGTAAAGACTTATCAAATCCGTTAATGGCTGTCACTTTGCCAAAAAGTGAAAACAAGGAAGAAAAATCCTCAAAGAACAGACGCAAGCTCCCTCGAACTTTGACAGGATCTACATCCCAAACAAGGAGCAGACCAGTGCACAGACAAAATAAAAAAATAGAACAAATCATCAGAGAAACTTTAGAAAATATATTTAAAGAACAAACAGACACCTTGAGCAAGGATAAACATATAAATCCAGAGACATCAAGGACTCAAGAACAAGACCCAGAAAATAATTCAGACGAAAATAGCGTAGATCATGTATCCAATACAGTTTCAGACAATGAGTTTCTAGAATCCAATTATGCTCAGGATCCAAATGAAAATGACGATTCAGGCATGAGTTTTGATTCAGTAGCTCTACATAATTTAGATACATAAATCCGAGACAGCGACAGAAGATAAAAGAACGGTGCAGAAGGCTAGATGAAAAGAAAGAAAGAGACTGGCCGAAAGCAGCCGAAAGTAGCAGACAAGATAGACAGCAAGGACAGCATCTAAAAAAGAAAAAGAAAGACTTTAAGAAAAGCATATGCCAGCAACAGAAGACGACAAATGGAAAGAAAGATTTTTCAAAAGATAAAGCAATGATGGGGCCCACAGCGCACCCGACCGAAACTTTGAAAGATTCCTTTACATGTTGAAGTCCGGAGTTGAAGTCCGCAAGACGGTATAAATATCAGACTCTTGAGAGGAATTAGACAGAGTGAAAAGAGTGAAAAAACAGACAGAGCAAAAACATTGAGAGCATCACACCACTCCCAAAAATGCAAACCCTCTCTCTCCCCCTCACTGTATAAACCACCATATGTAAGATAGTTTTTTTGGAACAAGTTTTCATTAGTGTACAGTAGTTTCCGGGACTCCCGAAAGGGAAACCTCCCCGTACTTCGAATTATGTAAGTTTTTCTTTCAGTAGTTATCTCCACCATGTATATTATGTTTGTTATGAAATCCTGTAGAAATACAGGAACCAGTATGTTAATATAATGTTGTTATGTTGTTAATATGATGTTGTTATTTTCATCATGAATCTTTATTTACTGTTATAAATCATGTCATAAAATCTAGAAATTACTGTTGTAATCTTAACTGCAATATGCTTGGATATGGCTATCTTCTGAACTTAGTATATGGTTATCTTCGGACTCCGTCATGACCTCAATGGATTAGCTTGTAAATTCCTATGTCAACGGTGGTTGATTATTGACCTGTTGTTGTCCGCTGAAGGACTGTTTTGGCCTGAAAATTAGGTGTAGCTAAAGACGACTGTCGTGATAGGGGTAAGGTCTAGAAGAAGAGATGAACTGTTCAGAAGGAGAAATAAAAAAGCATAGCGTAGTCAAGAACATAACAGTAACCAAGGACGAATGACAGAGATGATGAATAGTAATTAGGGACTAGTGACTGGACAGAGTCCAGATTAAAAAAAAATTGAAATTTATTTTACCGGAGATAGCTATTTGACTGAAAAGACTAACATAAAGAGACTTATAACGGGAAGGGAGTACTGAGTAGGACTACACAACATTGTTTGCACCGCTTTATTGAAAGACTTTATTGAATATATATATATATATATATATATATATATATATATATATCTTTTGAACGGATCATTTTTATTAGTTTAGAATCTCATTTTTTGTTTTTCTTTCAAATCTTTTATATCTAGTTTTACTTGTTTTATTTTTTTTTTGCAGTTCTTGAACTGTTATTTCTTTGATTTCTTTCATCTTTTTACTTTTTCCTAGGATATTTGTTCAAAGCCATGGGGTAGAGATATAGAGAAATGTTATTCAGATTTATGAAATTCTTGTCTAGAGGTTTAGGCTCTTATGAGTTTTCTTGCCTAGGAAGGTCCGGGTAGCAAGTCTTCAAGGGTAGGCAGTTAGACCCTTGAATTGATTGGGATTGTAGGAAGAACTTGAGTTTTGAAAATAAGATTTCATAAAAATAGACTTATTTTTCAATAAATCTACTTCTTTTGATTTTGGTTCAACATCTTCCATGGATTCCAAGAAGATAATAAATTCGGAATAGATCGTTATACAAGATTTTGAAAAATCAATAGATAATTGCTTCATCCTAGTCATGGATAGATCACCCAGGTTCGGGTCTATAAGCAGTGACAATTGCCCTGAAAATACCGAAAGTAAATAGATATCAATTTTATAAAAATATCAAATACCAATTTTTCAAAACTTATTTCACTATTAAAACAGAAGAAAGAGATATTCAATTAACAAAATTCTTTGAAACAATACAATTACTTTTTCAAAATTCCTTGAAAAAAACATAGGGAAAGAAACTATAAATATATCCATATTTGCTTAGTCCAAGTAGGGATAAAACAATTAACTAAGGAAGAATTAAATACTTCAATCCTTGCGATCTTAAGAGATGTCAGATTCACTAACTTTGAAGATTCCTTATTAAGTTTTGTTGAGTCTAGTCTCTGCACATGACCAATCTCTTTTGATTGTTACCCAAACTTTTCAGTATCCCTTAATGATAAAAATATCCTAAAATCCCTTGTCTTACAAATAAAAACCCACAATTACCAAATGCTTGAAGGTTCAATTTCGGTAGGAATAATATTTAGAATCGATTACAAAGCTATGCTTTCTGCTTTTGCCACAAAAGTTAGGTATCATAGTAAAAAAGGTGAAACACTACTGTTACAAACAAATCTTTCCAGATCTAACACCGTAATACCAAGACCTATTATGTGAAAGGATATTGCCCTACCAAAAGAATGAATCTTGGAAGGAGTAGTTAAACCTGAACCCTAGAAACTTCCCAACCAAATATTCATCTTAAAGAAATAACACAATACCAAGATGGTAGAGTTAGCCTATCATTCCTAAGAAGATCTACGAGTAGTAGATACGATGATACAAGTTCCATAGAAATCCTAGATTTAGGTAGAGTCTCACAAATTCCTTCAGTAATAAATACCCATTATAAAATAAAACCGAGACATTCTACGTAAGATTTACTCAATCTAAGAAACGCAGACTATACCAATGAAATACCTAGACCCGTATATGAAAAATCTACTATTAGAGAAAAATAAATGATCAAGAACCTACTAGTTCAATATTTTCCTCAATAACAAAAAATATAGTAAACGAAATTGGAGTTTTAGAAAAATAATTCCAAGTAGATAAAAAAATCATACAAAAAGATTTTTATGAAAAATATAACTTAGGAAAAAAAAATTGATTCTTTAAAAACTTTTTAAATGCTAGGAAACAAATACAAGAAAAATTCGATGAGTTTGTAAATGAAAATAGGATCAATATTCTATTTTTACTGGTTCGAAATATATTCCTCTCAAAATTCCATAGAGTATCCTTTTTCTAAATCGGTAAATCCTATTACAACTAGGAATAAAACACCGAAATGGGAAACCCTAACTGATTCTAGGAAGGTCCAGCCCAACCACCCTCCTCTACAAGGTATTAAGCTTAACATTCATGGCCATCATGTAGACACAATTCCTTTTAAAAACTTAGCAGAAGATGAAAAAACAAATACAAAATCCATTCTCGCACAAAATAACTTTACAAATATTAATTTAAATACCATAAGAAAACAATTAGATAGAGTAGAAAAATACATAAAAATCACCCTTTAGTCACTATAGATTCTCCAGAAATGTCTAAAGAAAAGAAATTAAAAAACTCAATCTTTAAACTCTTTCAGGTGTCCAAAGATAGTGTAAAAAATATCCGACAAAATAAGTCTAAATTTATTCAGGCTATACAATATTAATTAAGTAAAATGGGGACATCCAATAGTTCTAATAAAGAACACATTGTTCCAGATACACCACAATCAAGTAATAAAATAACAACTTTAACATATGATTCTGATAACAGTGATACCTTAGAACAATTCCAAAATAAAACACCCATTGTTAATAAAATGGATTGAAAACAATCTGTACAACAACAATTACAAATAATTCCAGCTCCAGACCTAGGAATAGTAAAACCCCAGTACCAGCACATGGTCACTTGCGCAAACACCGGCAACCAGCAGCAATCCAAAAACTAAGAATTCCCCATCAACCATTCGAAATACTCTCGGGACCTCCCGGATACAAACAAATCATGTATACCTATCAGAAAATACATTTTAGACCTGCTTGTGCACTCGGGTTTCCTGGAAAAGGTCTCTAAGGATCGAGTTTGACTAAAGTGAACTCTTAAGTTCTAGTTTCACCATTTCACAACCAAACCTCCAAAACACACTCGACTACCTTGGGAACCAAACCAAAGGCTTGACTAAGTCATAAACGTCATTCCGGAGCTAATGGAACCAACTAAACTACAAAAAGAGTGTGTTTACTCAAAAGTCAAGGATTAGTCAAACTCTATATTGTCTTAACTTAGCCTTTCTCAAACCTATAATAAGGATCTGAAACCTACCCAATCACCTTAGGAACCTTTGCCACCCATACCCGTAAGTCACAAGCAAGCAAATAAAGACTCGGGAAGGGTAATTTAGGGGTTTCAAGGTAAAATAAGCAAAACAACGTTTCGAGTCGTTACAACTTTACTTGGAGTCCAAGGTGAGCTGCAAATTCTTTCCCAGTACTAGATTCTCTCTAACCCTTTTATTCTTTTCTCTTTTACTTCAGACGATATTTGTATTAAGTATTCAGACTTTGTAATCATATTTAGAAGTTGTTCTACTTGTGACTTCCAGATTTTGGGAATTTGATCCAACTTCCAAGTATTAAGTTATTAAGACCTTGTCAGTACATTGAGTGTTTTTCTTACTTTCCGCACTTTCAATTATGTATATTGTCTTGTATGACTGGGGTTTGCCTACGGATTTAGGGTAGGTTCCCTCACAGCACAAATAAGATTTTGGGTCATGACAAATTAGTATCAGAGCACTAGGTTCATTGGTCTCATGAGTACAAGAACAATGTCTAGTAGAGTCTTGTGGATCAGTATGTAGACGTCTGTACCTATCTTCAAGAGGCAATAAAACATTTAATAAAGTTCGCTTCTTTGATTCTTATAGTGCGTCCTCAACTTTATTGAATTCTAAATCTCTTTTTATTTCACTCTTTCTCACAGATGGTTAGGACTCATTCAGTTGCAGAAGGGGATCAGGTTCCCGCACCCATTGCTAGAGGTGGTGCACGGGGCAGGGACAGGGGAAAAGATAAAAGGCGAGGTAGAGGTAGACCTCGAGTTATAGCACTAGCCCGATGTCAAACACCATCAGCAGCCCTGGCCCATGATAAGGTAGTGTCTCCGAATCCAGAGGTTATTTCAGAGGATGATCAGGTATTGATTGATGAGGACAACCAGGGTCAGGCTGATGGGGCAAAGCCAGCTCAAGTGCCCCTAGGTTTTATTTCTACACCGGTGCTTTAGGACACTCTGGTTCTTATGATGAGCTTACTTGAGACTATAGTTGTCATACCCTAACCTCGGGGGGTGTGGCTGGCATCCGCAACCCTAAGTCCCGAGCGAACCAACTATAGTACCTGGATGCAATGATATGAAACTGGGGCTGACAAGGCCTCCAAATAGCAACAGTAAGATGAAAAGCAACGGGAACCTACATGCAGAAAAGGCCCAATACGACATATGTACATAACTAAGACCGACAAGGCTATCACGAGTATACCAACAACTTATAAGGGCCGACAAGGCTACACAAAACATATGTATAACCAATTCTAGCCCGCAAGCCTCTAGAAGTACAATATGTGTACTCAAGTCGGGACAGTGCCCCGACATACCCAATAAAACCATATACATATAAATAACGCCTACCGACTCTGTATAGCAATTTCAGAGAAATAGAGTGCACCAACAACAACTGAAAGCAGATGTCCTACTATAGAGGTAAGTCAGTCTATCTATCTGTACCTGAGGGCATGAAACACAGTGCCCCATAAGGGGACATCACTACAAAAAATGTACTGAATATGTAAAGCAAGTAAACGTAAGTAAACACAATAACCAGAGTAAGGCAAAATAAAGAAACAACCTGGACCTCGAGAAGCCACTATGAGCATATGGAATGCCTAATATCACTAGAAGCTAGTTATATATATATATATATGCCACACTCGAGGTGATATTAATATCAAGTCGTACTTGACCTTACAAAGGACTCGATGTGGGCGTACTCGACCTTAATAGGGCTCGATGTTATCGTACCTGGCGTAATAAGACTCGGGGTTGTCGTACCCTATTTCATTGGTGTGTATATATAAATGTCACATCCGGCCGTCTATATCATGGCTCGGTAAAAAATAAATACATATATATATAAGTGTAATGCAAGACATACCTCAAGGGACATCATGAACAGAGTTGGAGTGACCTATGGTCTCGCTACGTTCATCAACACATCTTCCATCATGAGTCAATAAATCAAGATATACAATAGTCAAAAAGCTTCTTCATTAGAATAAAAACCATAGACCTTTCTAGCTTTTAAGAGTAGAGTACTTTTGGATGGACATTCATTTACGTATGAGTCATGCCAAAAGAAGGAAGAGTTAGCCTTACATACCTTATAGATGAAACTATCTACGATCCATGAGCTCTCACATGTTCTACGAACGATGATCTACATTATACAAAGAATTTGTATCAATTCCGGTTCAAATCTTATGACAAAGCTCATTTAGCCTTGTCGTCGAGCAACTTGCATTCATAAGTTCATGAGATCGTTTCTAGCTCAATTTCCATTCATAAAGTCACAACATATCCATATTAATCCCACTAATAACCACAACCCCTTCAACAACTCCACAACTCCATATAATACATTCAAACTATTTAAAACAGCGTACAACAACAAGATATAATTCAAGACTTTACAAGTATTTGTCTTTTAAGAAACCTTCAATAACTTCATCTTCAACACCTACATAACCTTAGATAGATGATGTAGAAGAAGAGATTCACCTTGGGTTGCAAGAAACAATCCAAAATATAGCTTGCTTTACCACCAAATTTTCTCCAAAACCATTAGAACGCGAAGGAAGATGATCTAGCGATGACCACGGGATTCCCTAAGTCAGACTTTCGTAGTTTGCCTTTGGATTCCCTTAGCTTTTAGTCTTGGACCATGGGAGACTTGTTAGAGAGTGTCTCTAGAGTTTTTAGGGTTCGAGAGTGGGAGAAATGAGTTAAATTAGTAAATAGAGGTCTATATATAATGGATGAAAAGTTGTCCACCAACATGTCCCGTGGCACATCGTGCAAATCGCAGGACTGCCTTGCGTCTCGTAGGTGATGTAAATCAAACCCCTCACATACAATTCAAGATAAGAAGTAGAGCTCCAAGAATGCAAATGGTGAACCATAAACACACTCCCAAAAGCTTCGAAATGTATGGAGTGTGGAATGGCAGAGGAGACAACACTTGATTGTCTTAGATAAAGTTGTATTTTTTCGGCCTTAAGTGTTGGTCTTGGCCTAGGCATTGCTTTAAAATTATTGTCTTTAAATTCTTAGATGAACTAGTAGTTACTTAGGACATATTAAGAACCCTTAGCTTCATGTAGGACACATTTAAGACACTATATAAGGGGGAAAGATGACTAGGCCGAAGTAAGCTTCATTCAAGAGTGACACGTCTGAGAATACACATAGAAATAAAGGTTAAATACACCATCTAGAAGGTGTGAACCTCAAGAGAATAAATCGTGTGTGTACTTCCTAAATTGCACGACATCAAGATGAAGTTGAGGAAATCAAGGAGTTGATTGAATTACTCCAATCGGTCGGTCAAGAATACATATCAAGGGAGATGTCTCTCACCACTCTTCAAGAAGATCATTTAAAGAGTTGACCAGATCACATGTGAAAGCTATCAAGGGAAGTTCTAGAACACATTAAAGTTTGGGATTCACTCCCCTCGGCTGAGGACCTTTCCCCTCCCCCGTTCCTATCTTAGTCGAATTAATTGGTAGTTTGTGTCTTTATATTTTCCTTCTAGAATGGTCCATTCTCTACTATACAATGGACCTTTAGGACATTGTAAAAATCAGTTGTTGTTGATTGAAAAACTTGAGTGTTAACTCAATTTAGCTAAGCGTTTCAATCCGGGATTGTTATACTTAGTTGATCCTCCGGGAGGGTCGATTGGTTCTCCGGGAGAACCACCTTTGTGTCGAAGGTTTCGATCACCCTTGATAGGTTAGTCTTGAGCATTGCGGGAAGCAAACCTCAAGCTAGTCCTTGTGAAATTGATAACAATATCTTGGAGCCCACACGAGCAATTAACTCCTCGTGTTACCATCCAATGGTCCATATCAACCAAATTGTGACTTGGTTTATGTCTCAGATTATTTCCAATAATCTGTATACAATACGTGCTCCAATTAATTGTTCCTCCACATTTCTACCTCCCATAACACCTCATTACCATCTCCACTACAAGGTCTCCATCTGAAACCAAACACAACTCCATGCAAATACCACCAAACACACCAACGTCCCCATCAATGTCTCTACCGGACCTTCACTGCCTCAGGTTGTTTTCGTAACCTTAGCTCCACTAAAATACCAAACCACCACCACCACCCTCTCCCGCAAGACTCTCGGGACCACCTCCCAAAACTCCAACTCACGCTTTTAATCCAGGCCATCCAAAACAGCCTCCAACCACCATACTGCCTACCTTACCAATAAACCGAGAACCCCATTTTCTTTGCCTACTTTCGGATCAACCCGAATCTCACCAACGCCCGAATCACTTACCAACTCAAAGCCCTCCGTACTTATATAAATTTGGTATCGGAGCCAAGCGTTCCCGTCCTACACAATAACACTATGGCTAACATAAATGAGGAACTTAGGAGGGCCATGTCTGAAATGATTGACGAACACATGCAACTTCTAAGGAGAGAATTTCAAGAGAGTGTCGTGATTCATGATGTAGAATCCGGAGAAGAAGTGGCCCACAATAATATAGGCATGCCAACGATGATGTACTAGAGGAACCAAAACACGAAGGAGAACACGACCGAGCCTTGCGGCTTGATCTCCCTACGTTCAATGGTAATTTAGATCCGGAAGAATTTCTTGAATGGCTAAGAGCCATTGAGAGATAGTTTGAGTTTAAACAGTATGATGACCGGAAGTGCTTCAAAGTTGCCATATTGAAGTTAAAGTCTTTTGCTTCTATATAGTACGAAAATTTAAAAGAAATCCAGAGGAGGCACGATAAAACAAAAATTGACTCTTGGGAAAAGCTTAAGAAACACTTGAAAAGAAAATTCTTGCCGCGAGAGTACGAACAAGAACTCTATCTTAAACTCACCAAGCTCGGGCAAGATGCCCTTAAGGTTGAAGAATACGTTTGGGAGTTTGAAAAGGTCATGATTTTGTGTGGCTTGTATGAGAAGGGGACACAACAAAATGCACGATTCATAAGTGGATTGAGTACGATAATACAAGAGAAGCTCGAGGTGTCCACTTACCATACCTTTGAAGATCTGTGCCATTTGGCACTAAAGTTCGAGCAACAACAAAAGAGGGGTGCCTCTAAACCATATGCTAAGCCCATGAGTACCAAAGGAAGGGGTAGTGCTTCGTACTCTAACCCTTTATACAATTAGGATGAGATGGGTAAGGGCAAGGAGAAGAAGGTAGAACCATCCAAGGAAGTTAGAGGAGGCGGTAAGAGATGTCTTAACTGTCAAGGCCTCATACATTTTGCAAGATAATGCTCGAATCCGAGGGCCATGACCCTTGAAGAGTACCAAGAGTGTGATAGTGCCTTTGTCGTGGAAGAACCCGAAGTGGAAGAAAGTCAAGGGGAAAATGAGACCATTGCGGAAGAAGGAGTAAGTCTTGTTCTCCAACATGTGTTAAGCATGTAACTGGGAGAACTTGAAGAGTCGCAACAAGAGCTGATCTTCTACATACGGTGCAAGGGGAAGGACCGAGTGTGTAGTGTGATAATTGATGGAGGAAGTTGCGCGAATATGACTTCTCTAGAGATGGTAAGAAAGTTACAATTGCTAACCCGTGCACATCCCAAGCCCTACCATCTTCGTTGGATAAACAAAGCAAACGGGTTAGAAGTAGCCAACCAAGTCCTTGTTAACATCTGAATTGGGGGATATGAGGATGAGTTATGGTGTGACATCCTACCCATGTATGCGTGCCATATTTTGTTAGGGAGGGACATGGCAGTATAACTGCAAGATGATCCACGATGGGAAAGATAATACATATGCCTTCCACAAGGATGGCAAGGACTTCCGGTTGAGACCCTTAAGTAAGGTAAGGGAGATGAAGATTCAATGGGCTCAAAGACAACAAACCAATTCCGATACTCTCATGATTGCAGAGAAATAAAAAGAGAAATGAAGATAAAAGAAGGGGAGGCCGACGGAAGTGTTAGTGTGTGAAGAAAAGAAAAATCTTGTGGAGGATATAGAACAAGGTGTCGGGACGACACAAGGTTGTATCCTTTTCACCAACCCGTTGTATGATCCTACAATTATGGCAGAGGAGACTAAGGGGTTGCGAAAGTTGCACTTCCAAATGGCTCAGCAATCGGAACAATTCCAACAAATGGTGTGGTTCATGCCCTCAACATGGTATCCGAAAAACAACTACTTAGCCATCATGATTCGATGAGTACTTCTGAATTAGCTACCCAATGAGACATTGGCTCATATGCGGTAACGATCGTGTGGGCGCTTAAAATGAGTAGAACTTGATATGCACTACTTCACGAAGTGTCTTTGAAGAATGGCTCACAACTACTCAAGGGGGGAGTCAAGCGAGTGGTGGTCGTCAAGGACCTACAACAGAGGAACTAATGGCTTGTGGTATCTCTCCGAATGAGTGATAAACAAAACTATTCCTTGAATCTCATGCAAGGAGTTTGCTTGGCCCAGATACATAACTCATTATCCGCAAACCGTGGTGTTAAGCTCGTTGAAGTAGGCCAAGATTGGTGCGAGATTATAGATGTCTATGAGAGGATTTCTCCTTCCCCTATAGTTCAAGGATGAGGTTCCGTTGACACTCCAACCCTAATTATGAAGGAGCTACTTGGAGCTGTATGGGTGGATGGTTATGATCTAGACCAAGAACTGCAAGCCATAGAAGCCTATGACGCAAAATTGGAGGATGAACATCACTAACCGTGGACCTATGATTCATTGATCCGATGAGAAACATATTTGAAGAATGGTCCCTTTAAATGGTTAGCCGAATTTCAAGAAAACTCATACAAGAAACTGAGTCCACAGGAAAACATTGATATAAAATGGTTTGATAGTAAAGAGTCCTTGCATTTGATCCCTACGAATTTGAGGACAAATTCTTCCAAAGGAGAGAAGAATCATGTAAATCAAACCCCACACATAATTCCTCAATTCAAGATAAGAAGTAGAGCTCCAAAAATGCCAATGGTGAACCATAAACACACGACCAAAATCTTGGAAATGTATGGAGTGTTGAATGGCCTAGGAGACAACACTTGATTGTATTAGAGAGAGTTGTATTTTTTCGGCCTTAAGTGTTGGTCTTGGCCAAGGCCTTATTTAAAATTATTGTCTTTAAATTCTTAGATGAACTAGTAGTTACTTAGGACATATTAAGAACCCTTACTTTCACCTAGGACACATTTAAGACAATATGTAAGGGGGAAAGATGACTAGGCCGAAGTAAGCTTCATTCAAGAGTGATACGCATGAGAATGCACACGGCAACAAGGGTTAAATGCGCCATCTAGAAGGTGTGCACCTCAAGAGTATAAACCGTGTATGGACTTCCTAAATTTGACGACATCAAGATAAAGTCGAGGAAGCCAAGGAGTTGCTCGAATTACTCCAATCGGTCGGTCAAGAATACATATCAAGGGAGATGTCTCTCACCACTCTCCAAGAATATTATTTAAAGAGTTGACTAGATCACATGTGAAAGCTATCAAGTGAATTTCTAGAACACATTGGAGTTTGGGATTCACTCCCCTCGGCCGATGACCTTTCCCCTCCCTCGTTCCTACCTTAGTCGAATTAATTGGTTGTTTGTGTCTTTATATTTTCCTTCTAGAATGGTCCATTCTCTACTATAAAATGGAGCCTTAAGCCATTGTAAAAATCAATTGTTGTTGAATGAAAACTTGAGTGTTAACTCAATTTAGCTAAGCATTTCAATCCAGGATTGTTATACTTAGTTGATCGTCTTGGAGGGTCGCTTGGTTCTCCGGGAGAACCACCCTTGTGTTAAAGATTTCGATCACTCTTCTATCTTAGTCTTGATCATTGCGGGCAGCAAACCTCAAGCTAGTCCTTGTGAAATTGATCACAACATCTTGGAGCCCACACGAGCAATTAACTCCCCGTGTTACCATCCAAGGACCCATATCGACCGAATTGTGACTTGGTTTGTGTCTCAGATTGTTTCCAACAATCCATATACAATCCGTGCTCCAATTACTTATTCCTTCACATTTCTACCTCTCATAACACCTCATTACCATCTTCACTAAAAGTCCTCTATCCGAAACCAAACGCAACTCCATGCAAATACCACCAAATACACCAACGTCCCCATCAACATCTCTACCGGACCCTCACTGCCTCAGGTTGTTTCCATAACCTTAGCTCTACTAAAATACCAAACCACCACCACCACCGTCTCCCGCAAAACTCTCGGGACCACCTCCCAAAACGCCAACTCATGCTTTTAGTCCAAGCTATCCTAAACAGCCTTCAACCGCCATACTGCCTACCTTGCCGATAAACCGAGAAACCCATTTTTCTCACCTACTTTTGGGTCAACCGAAATTTCACCAACACCCAAATCACTTACCAACTCAAAACCCTCCATACTTACATCAGTAGGACTGCTACATGATGTGTCCTGAGCTAAGAAAATCTCTGTCAAATCCTGGGGAAGATGTGCGTCTCGCAGGAATTTCTCGTGGGTCGCAGGATGTGCCTTATAATTAGCAAAATGCTCTGAAAGGTGATGACTTAAAAAACTTTTGTTGAAACCTAATTTTGTTGATCCGATAAATCTTAAGCCTTCCCGAAACTTACATAATACATCCATTAACCTTCATAACTCTCATAGAGGGGCTTAACATCTTTGAGCCTATGTTAGCCACAATACGATAGAGACAACACACAAAACAAGAGGTGTAACATCCTTCCCCTTTAAGAACATTCGTCCTCGAATGTTGAGGAATAATCTAACTCTCAAGATTTCTGAAAATTTCGGCAGAGTTTTCTTTGTAAATAGGACTATCCCATATCTGTCAAGCAGCCTAAAAATATATCCAATGCCACCTAGGGCCACAACCATTAAAAATAAAGTAATATTGGCCTCACACGACCATATATTTACTCGGAATCAATAGGGTTAACCATAACTCACCTTAGTCATCGAAATCCCGGGCTGCACCTGCCACATCTGTATCAATAACATTATCTCTATAAGTACACAAGATAAGTTGATATGTAAAGAATAAGGAAACCGTATAACATGAATCATAGCGCAAACTCGAAATCTAAAGCATGCACGAATTTTGAACATTATATCTTTTTTTATCTCTCATGTCATTCCTTCCATATTAGTACTTCCCCAAAATATTGTAATAAGGGTTATTCCTTTTTGTCCTAAAGCTCTAGAATTAACAATTTAAGATAGTAGATGAGACTTCTTCGAGCAGCGAATCTTTTGAAATCTAAGCATTCTCTACAAGGGTATCACGGAAGAAATTCTCTTGCATTTCTAGAGCGGTTGGCTTATAGAAATATTGAGCAGGTTGTTCCCGAATCCCGTAGGTAGTTCATGTATTATAGGTCACCTGGCCAATTCTCTGAGTAATATCATCTAGTTCAAAATATCGGAGGCTAAGCTTGCCCCTCCCTTTGATTCTCAATATGCCTCTCCTGGACAACACTTTCAAGAATCCGTCGGGTTATGTTTCCTTTAATCCAATTGACTTCTAACCTTTTGTAACCCCTTCTTACTACTCTTACATGACATACGAGACTCCCAGAAAATATCTCAAGTCCTCAAAACTCGAATCAGTTATTACATTCTTTACTCATGTATGAACTACGGGGCCAACACCCTTTGTCTAGTGATTCTATCTACTTTATGACTTAGTACCTTAAATCAAGTCTCATTAGCTTGGATAACTACTTCTAACCATTGGATAGGGGTTTAATGTCTTCGGTTATTTAGTGTTTCATATGATATTATTTTAATGCTTAACACAATCACTATTGCGACATGCCATTTATCAAGAGATAGGTGGTTCTTTAGATCTCCTTTAGCGTACCTTCAATCATCCCAAATAATTTTCTCAATCTTCCAATTCATCTAGGACTAGGGATAATCAGGTGCCCTAAAGTCCTTTCGAACATTCTTCTGAACATAACCATAATTTAAGTACCATTGCTAAAAGGCGTACAACTCAAGTCACCTTGTAGATAAACCATATTTTTCTTATACAATTTTTTATAATCCTTAGTCACTTTGATAGTTCTGATTGACATAAGTTAACCAGCTAGTTGTGTTACTAGTAATCACCCGGATGATTCCATTCATGAAGGTGGTGAGATAAATCCTTAAATAAAAACCCATGTTTAATGATCATCTGGCTCTCTCGCACTTCAAATTCCCCGAGTTTATCCATTGCATGCTGGCTATTCATATATTGGATATAACCCTTATACCCCTGTTCCTTTTTCGTACCATTCCCTTAACACATCCCTTTTACATCGGTGTACTCCTTAGTACATTCTCTATGAGTGCTAGTATCGTGATCAGGGGCTTCTGTGGTAATCTTGTTTCTTAGTTTTGCTAAGTTGGGAATACACAACAATCAGAGTACTTGAGGATCCCTTTTTTCCCGTTAATCTCAAGAATTACAGTTTTCTACTATTGACATACTCTTATCAACCCACACATATGGAATCTTTATCCTGACGATTCTTATTTTCCCTTATGAAAGATAACTTGTTTGAGTTTTCTATCTAAAAAGTACTATCCTTTAAATTAGTTTGTTGACTTCCACTTAACTTGTAAATATACTTCTTAGGCTACTTCCCCCTTTTAACTTTCACACTAATCAATCCACCGCGGTTGCATCGCTAGTTGCACGAATTATCATAAAATCCTTAAGGATACTTAAACCTTTACCCTTTTTATAAAGTTAACATCATTCAACAATTCATATATTTGAACTCTCTAGAACCAGAAATATCTCATCTGTAATCACTCCGTAGACAATACCATCAAAATTCTCATCCAGAATTGGGAAGAAAACTCATTCGAATATTTTCATCACTCGTAGTTGTAGGTGACTTCCTTTCTTTATTTACAATTACAGTTGCCTCTTTTATTTGCTTACCCATCGCAAATTATTTATTCTAAAATGCCTTGACATACTTACCTAGTCCCAAACATTATCACTGTTTCTTATTTATGAGTATCTTGAGCTGTACCATCTGCCATTCCCAACTACACACATTTTACAAGTTGTCGCACACTTCAATCCTATTTGCGGCATTACATAGTTCGATGAATTTTCTTAAATCTCCTTGAATTTCCACCATCGAATCATTCCTTGCCCTAATCACTTAACCGCCTTATTCTTACTTTTCTATTTCAGGATATCTGGGTGTTTCTTGTCCTCGATATACTTCTCATACTGACTCTTCAAATATTGCAGATCTGACACCTTTAGTCGACGAATCCTCATTACTCCCTTTACATTGTCTTGACGTAATTATATCTTAATGGAACCTATATTGTCATAATCTCATCAACTTTTATTTTGCTTGTTACAGTAAACCTAACTGTGGTCGACACATCTATTTTTACTTCAATATTCCATCATGTCCTCCCATTCATACGTTTCTAATATTTTTTCCTTTCTTTACTCATTCCTTGGTCCTCCCAAGGTTCTTACCACCGTTAGTTACAATCAGACTGTTCTTATTCTGTTTTTAGAATTACAACATGTCGTTCTATCTATTTAGGAGTTTTCTTCACTTTGTTGTCTATAGCAGGCTTCGTCTTATTAGTAAGCAATGTGATCTCTCGGTAACTAATTGAGGGATTTACACCATCTTCTATTGCCACAACAATTGACCCATATGCATGACTTGTGGTCTTTATTCTAGGTATGTTATTATGTACATACTCATCAAACGTACCCGTAGCGAATCTTAATACAATCGATCTAAAATAACTTATTCATATTAACGACATCCTGGGGTCGTCTCAAAATTTGCACACAAGGCATGATTATTGGGTATTACGCTCATAGAATATCCCTTTAGTTATATCGACAAAAATCATCATAAAGCTAATAAGTTCTAATAATCTCCTTTTAAACCTTCTAACAATACTCTTTATGTCCCACCTTTCTGCTTATCTTTGACTCAGTATTTTTGCTTACAAAACTTAGGCTTTCATAAATTTACCAGAGTAACGTAAATCACAATTTAGGATCTGCCTATCATAATTTTCTGAAGGGAAAAGTCATATTATCCATATCATTACTCTGTCACTAGAGTTTCACTTTCTTCCAGGGGACCATCATACATACGAGGATCTGTTTAACGTCTCACTTTCATAGTCATAACCTATACTCGTCGGAGTATCTAATTCTCTATGTAACTAGTCCTTGAAATAAAGGTTGTATTAACACTTTTCAACACAATAGATCAATACTAAGTCTATCAAAAAGTAGCAATATCGACAACAATGTAATGATAGCATACCTCAGACGACATTAGGCCTCGAGGCTCCATCCATTCCCTTACCCTTACATCTACCAATCATCCATGGACACTAACGTACCTTGTGGCCTCGCCTGTCACACCCATATCGAAATCCTATATCCTTATGGCACGACCCCATATGCATCCGACCACACTATTTGCAAATCGGCCAGAATGGCCTCACTCGACCTGCACCCTCCTGACCCAGGGATATTAGGGTTTGTGAACCCTACCTCAGCTTCACTCGAGAGCTCTGACTATACTCGATCAGTTGTGAAGGTCCAACATGTGGGTTATACAACTATAACTTGTGGCCACATGGTCATCCACTGCACTCCCTAACTATCCTGGCCCTCTCTGCCCTCTCATCACCCTCAATGGGGTCAAGTCCGATAATCATTGACGACCTTTACCAAAAAATCTCCCTAGGCTGTGAGTTGCCTAACCCTTCAAGGGGTCTTTCAATATGAGCCACACTGGGATAACACTATGCTTGAGAGGCAACCAACTGAATCAACAAATACATCGCTTTCCTAATATCCCCATCAGACAGAACTGGCGGTGGGGCTAGTAAAGTGGGAGCTACCCTCAGCTCCTATGGTATTTCTGGAGTTGAAGACACCTGAAAAGAGGACTCACCCGTGTCCTCTGACAGATCTGACTCGATAAAGTGCGTGTTATTCGCACCTCACCTCAAATCATCCTCAATCTCTTTGCTAGATATAATTCTACTGGAAGAAGATGTTTCTGTATTTATAAACACGATAAAAGTTATGAAAAAGACTCTTACGACTCAGCTCTATGGCACGATTCTAGATGAAGAAGAAAAGTACCCATCCTAAATGTCTTGTAGCCACATGTTTATAAGTGTGGTGCACAACACACCTATATATACAAGACTCTACTAGACATGGCTTGTAGACTCCCTAGGATAGACCTGCTCTAATACTAAGTTTATCACACCCCAACCTCGGGGTGTGTGTCTGGCACCCGCAACCCTAAGACTCGAACAAACCAACTATAGTACTTGTATGCAATGATACGAAACTAGGGCTGATAAGGTCTTTAAATAGTAATACTAAGATGAAAAGCAATAGGAACCTACATGCAGAAAAGGCTCAATACGACATACGTACATAACTAAGGTCAACAAGGCTATCACGAGTATACCAATAACTGACAAGGGTTGACAAGGGCACAAAAAACATATGCACAACCAACTTTATCTTGCAAGCCTCTAGGAGTACTATATGTGTAATCAAGTTGGGACAGGGACCCAACATATCCAATACAACCATATACATATACAATAACGCCTACTAATTCTGTATAACAATTTCAGAGAAGTGGAGTGCACCAACAGTAGTTGAAAGCAGATGTCCTACTGTGGAGGTAAGTCGGTTTATCTATGTGAATATGTAAGGCAAGTAAACATAAGTAAACATAATAACCAAAGTAAGGAAAAATAAAGAAACAACCTAGAGCTTGGGAATATGTAAGGCATGTAAACATAAGTAAACACAATAACCAGAGTAAGGCAAAAAAAAGAAACAACCTGGAGCTCGGGAAGCTACTGTGGGCATATGGAATGCCTAATATCACCGAAAACTAGTTATGTATATATATATATATATATATATATATATATATATATATATATATATATACACACATATATAGTCACACTTTAGGGCGATGTCAATATCAGGTCGTACTCAACCCTACAAGGGACTCGGTGTGGGCGTACCCGACCTTAATAGGGCTCATTGTTATCGTACCCAGCCTTAATAAGACTCAAGGTTGTCATACCCTATTGCATTGGTGTGTATATATAAATGTCATAACCGACCGTCTATATCATGGCTCAGTAAGAAAATAGATACATATATATAAGTGTAATGCAAGAAAGACCTCAAGGGACATCATGAACAGAGTTGGAGTGAACTATGGTCGTTACCCTCTGACTATCATTATTGTCTCTATGTTCATCAACACATCTTTCATTATGAGTTAATATATTAAGATATACATGAGTCAACAAGCTTCTTCATTAGAATGAAAACATAGACCTTTCTAGCTTTTATGAGTAGAGTACTTTGGGATGGACATTCGTTTACGTACGGTTCATGCCAAAAGAAGGAAGAGTTAGCCTTACATACCTTAAAGATAAAGCTATCTACAATCCACAATCTCTCACATGTTCTATAGACGATGATCTATATTATATGAAGAATTTATATCAATTTTGATTTCAAATCTTATGAGAAAGCTCATTTAGACATTTCATCGAACTACTTGCATTCATAAGTTCATGAGATCATTTCTAGTTCAATTTACATTCATAAAATCACAACAATCTCCATACTACTCTCACTAATCTCACAACTCCACAACTCCATATAACACATTCAAACTATATAAAACAACCCATAACAACAAGATATAATTCAAGACTTTACAAGTATTTGTCTTTTAAGAAACCTTCAATAACTTCATCTTAAACACTTATAGAACCTTAGATAGATGATGTAGAATATGAGACTCACCTTTGGTTGCAATAAACAATACAAAATAGAGCTTGATTCATCACCAAGTTTTCTCTAAAACCATTAGAACATGGAGGAAGACGATCTAGCGATGATCACAGGATTCCCTACGTCGGATTTGCATAGTTTGGCTTTGGTTTCCCTTAGCTTTTAGTATTGGACTATGAGAGATAGTTATAGAGTGTCTCTAGGGTTTTTAGGGTTCAAGAAGTGGGAGAAATGAGTTAAATTAGTAAAGAGGGGTCTATATATAATGGCTGAAAAATTGTCCACCAACATGTCCCGTGGCACGTCCTACGACTCGCATGACTATCTTGCATTTTGTAGGACTGCTACAGGATGTGTCCTGAGCCCAGAAAATCTCTGTCAAATCCTGGGGCAGAATGCGTCTCACAGGAACTTCCCGTGGGTCGCAGAATGTGCCTCATAATTCGCAAAATGCTCCGAAAGGTGATGAATTAAAGAACTTTTGTCAAAACCTAATTTTATTGATCCGATAAGTCTTAAACCTTCCCGAAACTTATGTAATACATCCATAAACCTTCATAACTCTTATGGAGAGGTCTTAACATCTTTTATCCTATGTTTGCCATGCTACGATAGCAAATACACACAAAAACACGAGGTGTAACAATAACTTACGGTATTCTACTGGTCACTTCTGATGGATCACAAACTAAGGTTGGAGGACAGACTACTGGTCATATAACTATGCCTAAATTTCAGATACTAGGGGTTCAACCAACACCTGCTGGGGTTCCTCGCTTCTTAGGCATGACAATACATGGTCGTACTTCACCCCTAGCAACTCATCCCACGATGTTAGTAGCGGAGAATAAGATGTTTGAGTAGTTCAGAAAGTTTGATCCTCCTAGATATGATGGAGACCCAGATGATGATTCTTATAGGTTCTTAATTAGTTGTCATTAGAGGTTGCACCACTTTGGGTTAGTGAAGTCTCATGGAGTAGACCTCACCACTTTTTAGATGATTGGACTTACCAAGCAGTGGTTGAAGTCATATGTTGAGACCAGACCAACATGATCCCCTCATCTTACTTGGGCTTTATTTACTCAGGATTTCTTGAATTAGTTTCTCGCAGTGTTAGAGAGAGAGAGAGAAGGAGAAATCTATTTGAGGGGTTACACCAAGGGCCTATGATTGTGACAGAGTACAAGACACAATTCCATGCTTTGTCTTGCCATACTTTGATGATTCTTCCTGATGAGATCGAGAGGGTGAGGAGGTTCACCAATGGGTTGATTTGTCCTTTTCGCTTGATTGCAGCACATATGGCTACCACAGGTTCTACTTTCCAGTAGATTATTGATGCATTTAGAGAGGCTGAGTTTATTAGGCGAGAGGATCACGAGGAGCGAGTGGTCAAAAGACCTCATTTTAGCACTCATATGGTTGCATCATCTGGAGGTATGTGTCATTTTTGGTAGAGGTCATTACCATTTGAGTGCTATGCCAGTTATTGTAGCCATGCTTGTATTTGAAGAAGGACATTCGGTGCATACTTCTTATGGTTCAAGACAACAAACATTGAGTTCTTATAGGCCATCTAGTCGTGGTGGGCATTCTAGTGCTAGTTCTTCTTCTCAACAATCTGCAGTTCCTAGAGGATATTATGAGTGTGGTTATCTTAGACATTTCAACTATTTATAGTTCCAGAATTAGGTATGGTAGGCAGCACTAGGGTTAGGGTCTAGAGCAACAGGACCACCAGCTAGAGGTGGGTCTAGGGTACTAGAGTTGGTTTTCATGGTAGCAAGGGTGGCCCTCAGGCTTGTAAAGGTAGTGCTTAGCCCGTCCGATGTGGTGGTCATGAAGGTACTCAGACTTGGGGTGATCGTGCTTATTTCTATGATTTCCCCAGGAAGGCCAGAGGCTGAGGCCTTTAACGCAGTCATCATAGGTATTATTTCAGTTTGCCATCATCATGCTATAGTTTTGTTTGATCTAGGCTCTACTTATTCTTGTGTGTCTATCTACTTTATTTTGAGTTTGGATTTAATGTGTAATTCTCTAGCCATGCCTACTCATATCATGACATTATTATGTTGAGCGAGACTCTTCGACTGTCTTCGATGCTCTGCTTTTGCTCTCTGCGTTTCCTGATGAAATTTCTGAGACCCCCTCGAGAATGTTTCCCCAATTGCATATTTGGACCGGCTGACTCTTGGGCTGATTTGCATTTGAAGGAATTTTTGAGTTCCTCTAAAAAATTTTGCCCCAATTTATGAGCTTGGGCCAGCTGACCATTTAAGCCGAATTTTTGATGGAATATTTGAGATCTTTTAAAAAATTCTGCCTTAGTTTATGAGCTTTGACCGGCTGATCCTTTGAGCTGAATTTTTTATGAAAGTTTTGAGATCTTCTAAAAAATTCTACCCCATTTTCTATTGTGTGAGGCGATTCTTTGATTTTTGGTATCTCTAAGGTTTCTTAGGGATTCATTTGGATGTTTTGTTTGGTACGGTCGAGCTCGAAGAGCGCCTATGTATTCCATGTCAGGAATCAGGTCGAGATGTGGTTCAACATAAACAAGGTTGATTTTTTGTGATAACGCAACCAAGCTCGAAAAGTGCCTACTTATCCCTCTTTAGGAATCAGGTTCTCGCGTAGTTCATAATACATAAAATGATGGATTTGGGTAATATTACGACCGAGTCCGAAATGAACGTCTACGTATCCCCTTTTTTTGTTTGGGAATCAGGTCCTCTCGTAGTTTATTACATGGAATTGATTTGGTTTGCTAATGCGATTGCAAGCAAAAGTACAATTACATGCAAAATGAAAGTGCGATTACAAGTAAAGAAATGCGATTACAAGTAAAAAATGGTTACAAGCTTGAGGAGCATGTCTTCACACGTAGTACCACTTGATTGTGTCTGAGTTGATTGCTTTGGACCACTCTTGGTCATCCATTTCTGCAAGGACGATAACTCTTCCTGATAGCACCTTGCATACCATGTAGGGTCCTTGCCAGTTGGGTGTGAATTTTTCTCTATACTCGTCCTGGTGTGGAAACACGCGCTTGAGCACAAGTTATCCTACTTGAAAGATCCGAGCGCTTACCCATTTATTGATGGTGCGTGCCATTCTCTGTTTATATAGTTGTCTATGGCATACAATAACTATCATTTTCTTATCGATTAGAGCCAGTTACTCATACCTTTTCTGGACCCACTCTGCGTTGTCCAGTTCAACTTCTTGTATTTCTACCTCGACTGGTATGACTACTTTAGTGCCGTAGATAAGTAAGTATGGAGTTGCTCCGATTGAGGTCTGAGTGGTTGTTCAGTATCCTAGAAATGTGTAGGCAGTTGTTCATGCCAACACTTGTAATTGTCGATCATTTTCCTTAAATTCTCTTGATATTTTTACTTCTGATGAGTAATACAAAATTGTTCAGAAATTTCCTTCATTAGATGGCTATTCAAATTTGCTCTATTATCTGTTATGATTGACTCAGGAATTCCAAATCGGCATATGATGTTGTGGTGCACAAAGTCGGCTGCCACTTTCTTCATTACCAACTTGTGAGAAGTAGCTTCAACCTACTTTGTGAAGTAGCCTATGGCAACTAGGATGAAGTGATGTCCATCGGAGGCTACTTGCTCTATGGGCCAAATGACGTCCATGCCCCAGGCTACAAATGACCAGGGTGAGCTCATGACATTAAGTTCATTTGGAGGGACCTTGATCAGATCTCCGTGAAGTTTGCAGTGATGTCATATTTGCACGAATCGGCTGCAATCGGTTTCCATTGTCATCTAGTAGTAGTCTGCCGTTAAAATCTTTTTGGCCAGGACAAACCCATTCATGTGAGTTCTGCCAGATCTGGCATGTACCTCTTCGAGTAACTTTGTGGACTCGGTGGTGTCGACACATCTGAGTAACCCTAGATCAAGCATCATCTTGTAGATTACTCCTTTGTTTAGGAAGAAACCATTGACCATTCTTCTGATGGTCTTCTTTTGGTTTACTGTTGTGTTTTCGGGGTACTCTCCATTTTCTAGATATGTTCTTATGTTGATATACCATAATTTTCTGTCGGGTTTTACTTCCACATTAGAATAGTAGACATGTTCTTCCCTGATGCTGATCTCCAGCGAGTCATGTTCTTCCCACATTGGAACAGTAGGCATGCCCACATTGAAACCAAAATCGTTCCTATTTCCAAACCTTTATAGTTAATTGCACCGTCAAAGAATATTCTCCATCCTGAATCGACTTCGATGGTTTCTTCTTCAATTGACATTATGTCCTCGTCCAGGAAATATATCCTTGACGGTGTGAACTTATTATCGACCAGACTTTCTACAAGAAAATTAGCCAATGCCTTTCCCTTGTTAGTTTTCTGGACTATGTATTTGATGTTGAATTCACTCAAAAGCATTTGCCATTTGGCTAGTTTCCCTATAGGCATAGGTTGGTGAAAGATGTACTTGAAAGGATCTATCTTAGATATCAGGTGAGTAGTGTATACTAACGTGTAATGTCTTAAATTATGCACTATCCATGTTAGTGCACAACATGTATTTTCCACCAGAGTATACCTTAAATCATAGGAAGTGAACTTCTTGCTGAGGTAGTAGATAACACACTATTTCTTTCTTGTTTCATCGTGCTAAGCCAACATTCATCCAAATGCGTTATCTGACACAGACAAGTAGAGCAACAATGGGCTCCCTAGCCTGGGAGGAACCAGAACTGGTGGATTGGAAATATATCTCTTGATAGTGTCGAAGGCTTTTTGACACTGTTTGTCCACTTGGTGCTCGTATCCTTTTTCAGTAGCTTGAGGGTAGGCTCCACGATTACTGTAGATTGCGTTATACAACACCTGATGTAATTTAACCTTCCCAGGAAGCTCATTTCATCATTCTTGGTAAATGGTGGTTGAAGCTCTTGAATGACCTTAATCTTTATAGGGTCTAGCTCTATGCACCCGTGACTGACTATGAACCCAAGCAATTTCCTGGCGGGCACTCCAAATGCACTTTTAGTCGGATTCAATTTTATTTTTGTACTTGCGGAGTCTATCAAAGAATTTCTGCAAGTGTATGATGTGGTTGGAGCCTTTTCGCGACTTGATTATGATGTAATCCATGTAGTCCTCAATTTCTTTATGCATCATGTCATGGAATATGGAAGTCATCGCTCTCATGTAAGTGACGTCGACATTTTTGAGGCTGAATGACATTACATGATAGTGATATACTTCCCATGGAGTGATGAATGCCATTTTCTGAACATCTTCTTCACTGATCAAAATCTGATGAGAACCGACGAAAAAAATCAATGAATGACTGAAATTCATGCCTTGTGCAGTTATCGATGATGATGTGGATGTTTGGAAGTGGGAAGTTATCTTTGGGACTAGTTTGGTTGAGATCTCGGTAGTCCACACAGATTTTGATATTTCTATCCTTCTTCGATACTGGCACAATGCTGGCCAATCATGTGGGGTATGGAGTTACTTGCACGACCCCCGACATTATCTGTTTCTCAACTTTAAACTTCATTCTTGTGTTGAGATCGGTATTGAACTGTCAACTACTCTATTTAACTAGGGCAAATCCCTCGCTGATAGGTAGCTTATGAGATACAATGTATGTGCTTAACTTGAGCATATATGCGTATGACCACGCGAATACGTCGACGTAATCTCTTAACAAATTTACCAATTCTTCTTTTCTGAGCGCGTCAAAATGCACTCTTATCCTTCTTTCCTTAACTGTTTCCCCATTTCTGAGGTCAATTGCTTCTATCTCGTCCAAATTAGGCGTCTTCCTATTCTCATATTAATCTTCCTTATCCACGAGGTCTCTAGGTAATGTTGTTTCTTCATCATACTTCTCATACTCTTTGTCGTCTGTATAACCCGACTCACAACATGTCATGACGTTATGAGTTATTTTAATGTTATTACTGAAAAACAAGGCAAATCATCATTAGTTTGTAAAAACATGTTTAAATATAAATAAATAAAGACTGCTTTTTGTATAAACTGAGGCTTTTTATTTAATTTTGACAAAAGTACAAACTGTGGTCCTGATTCGGATCATTCATCAAGTAATTTACATTTTTGAACAATACTTGGAAAGCTAAAGACATAAAGGGTGAAGTCTCAGGCCTCATGCTGATTTTCATCGATTTTGGAAAATAAATTTAAAATTCTCTCTCTATCGAGGAGCGAAAAGTGGGGTAGAGGTCCATTGGACAACTGCTCATCCAGATCAGTATCGCAGATTGTGGGTGCTTCAAAGCATTTTTCTAGTATAGCTTCACACTCTTCCTGTTGGAAAAACATCCCCAAACCTTCTTCTGAGTCCCCGCTGTTGTGTGTGGGCGTGCGTATACAAAATGACTGGTACAAACCTGAGAAAGGCTTTCTCATCTCTGGAGGACATCTATTTCTCTTTTTAGCATTGGAAGCTTCTACGGAGCTTGGTATGTACCTAAGGTCGAAGCGATACTCATTTTCTACAAATGTCACTGGCTTTCTAATACCTTGGATCTCTCGTCCTAGGCCTTTGCCAAACACAAACCCATTCTGGAGCATAATTATATCGACCATCTTGTGGGCCGGTGACATTGGAATGTACTCATCATCCCCTCGGTGGGCGATAGTTCCATTATATGGAAGTCCGTATCTATTGGGACTGCTTCAATTACAGGCAACGAGTTGTCGGGATAGTTGTGGATACTTCCCGCTCTATGGATTACGACCTCATGATCTTCCCAGACAAATTTAATTGATTGGTGTACAGAAGATGGCATAACTCCGTCATATGTATCCATGGTATCCCCAATAGGAGATTGTAATTTACAGTGATATCCATTATTTGAAATTCTGTGGCGAATTCAGCGGGCCGCATTTGTATGTTGAGGTCCACTTCACTCATAGGGCCCTGTTGTACCCCATCAAAAGCTCTCATATTGGTGTGACTCTAACATATCTTTCCAATATCATAGCCCAATTTCTTCAATATTGACACGAGGTATATATTGAGTCCGACCGCATTATTGACAAATACTCAAGAGATAACCTTGCCTCAGCATTTGATGGTGATGTAGAGGGCTTTGTTATGAGCCATTCCCTCTCGCAGCAATTCATCGGTAGTGAATGAAATCTGATGTGCCCTGATGACCTAGCCTACTATGTCTGCCAATATTTCACTCCTGGTTCCTATCGGGAGGTGAACCTCATATAACACCTTCATTAAGGCTAGAAGATGTTGTGTAGAGCTCAGAAGTAGTGACATCACTGAGATTTTGGCCAGTTTCTTCTGCAATTGTTCATCAATGAAGTAATCTATTGGCTGCATCTGGCGCCAAAAGTCCTCAGCTTCCCCATCAGTGATGGGCCTTCTTGAATTATTTTCTTTGCGGGGCGCTTCTTACGTTGCTTCATCGGGAGTGTAGCATCTCCCTAATCTTGTCATACCTTGTGCCACGATTATTTATTAGGCGCCGAGATGACTACTTGAGGTACTTGGATGACGAATGACTTCTTTTTGGCGGGGATTAATGTCTTGAAATTTGGACGCTCTTGCAGCGTGAAAGAGGTGATTGTGTGCTCTAGACTTTAAATGCCATCTTGGGCCAATGTTTGGCACTCCACCCAACCCTTTTTTTTCCTATCATGTGTATGTGATTTGCACCATGATTTGGAAGAGGATTTGTATTCATATTTCGCGATGCGGCCTCTAGAATGAGCTTTCGCTTATCAATCATATTTTGTAACTAATGCTTTAGATTGATGTTGTCTTCAGTTAGATGCCCATTCCCCTGAGAATGGTAAGTATAAGTTTGGTCATGTCGGTTAAAATGACTCTATGAATTGTCAAGCTTTGGCATCACGACTTTGATGAGACATGCGACACTTAATTTGGCGAACAGATTGGTTCACATTTCTGGAATTGGCGTGAATATCTGAGGAGGCTTATTCTCTAAATTTGGATGCGGCAAATCATATATGGCAGGAGGTGGTTGATATTGATGATTTTGCTGGTTTGGTGCGCTTGATGCGCAGGTGCAGGAATGTGGTAATTTGGAGATGGAGCTTGGTAGTTTTTTTGTGCGTAATATACCGTCATAGGGCTTTAGGGTGATGGTATATAGTTTCTTGGAAGAGGAGATTGGTATACATCGAAGCATGATTGTGGTCATTCTCTCCTACAATTTCTTCGGCTTAGAATGTGAGAGAAGTTTGCCACATCCTCCTTTTTCTTCTTGGCGGCTCTCGTGGAGCTTGATGTGCCAGCTTTGTTTACAATGTTGATGATTTTTTCTGTTTTGAGACCATCTTCTATAGTCTCTCCCATCTTGACTAAATCGGAAAACGACCTCTCGATCATAGCCAACATTCTATCACAGCAATCTAAATCTTGATATCGGATGAATGCCGAAACCAGTTCTTCCTCACTCATTGAACGCTGTACTCGGGCAGCTTCGGCCCTCCACCTACTGGCATACTATTGAGTTTTGGCAGATTTTCTCTAAAGAGTATCGGTCAGGAACATTTTCCACATTAAACCGGAATCTATTTATGAGGGCTTTCATTATTTCTTCCCATAAGTCCCAACGACTGATATCTTGCACCGTAAACCACTCAGATGCTTCACCTATGAGGCTTCGGCTGAAGACCTCATTTCCTTTGGGGTCGACTAGCTGGTCGCAGTAAGATCTTAGATGATCTTTGGGGTTTCTTATGACATTGAAGGGTTCAAATTTGGGCACTTTGAAGCCCCCCGACAATTCCAAATCGGGATGCATGCATAGGTCATCATATCTCAATCTCATCACTTTGCGGGATCCTTCGTTAGCTTTCTCGAATAGATCCATCATTTTATGTTCCATTTCCTTCTCTCTTCGGTCCTGCTCGGACCTTTAGTCCCTTTCCATCTCCTCTTAGTGATCCAATTTTGGTGAGGAGTCAATATGGGTGATTGGGTTATGGAAGGATACAATAGAATGTGCGACGTTACTTTTGGGAGTGCCTGCATACTTGGGAGTAGTATGGGTAGTAATGTTTTGGTGAATTCTAGGATTAGCATAAGCTGGTGGCACTTGAAATGTGAGCGCGGATTGAGAAGTCCCAGCTATGTGGGTATCATTTGGTGAATGTGGTGTTTGATAAGAAGCCCCAGTTTGGGCATTTGGAAATTGTTCGGGCACATGTGAACTTAGAGATGGAAAATGTGGTGGAGGCCTTCTTGCCTCAGCAACAACTGCTTCTCTGGTAGCATTGATGGCTTCATTTCTTGCGATCTGCTCTTGGAGGTCGGCGACTTATTTGAACAACAAAGTGATTACGTCCTCGAAGTGTGAGGCATTCTGGAGATCTTGAGGAACTATGTCCTCAATCATATCATTCTTGTTGCGGGTATCATCGGGAGTACCAGTCATGTTTGCTTGAGATTGTCTTGGTTTAAGGATACTGCCGCGGCTTTAGATCTGGTGAAGGATACCAGTGTTTCGTGATGGGTCGACCCTTTTCTATAAGAAGAAAAACAATTCAAAAGAAAATGATAGTTAGTACGTTAGTCGGAAGTCATAATACAAGATATCACACATAAGTTGCAACAAAGGCACATAGACTCATGTATTTGATCAGAAACTCTTGATTGATTCTTCAATTTCGGGGTATTTTGGTCATTTTGGCCAATTTTGGTTTTTGGGGTTTTGGTGTGAAGGCTTGTGGTTGATTTGCCACCGTGTAATCATTGAACCCGAAACTGTCCTATAAATAGGGGTTAAAATTTATATAATAAAGGATCCAAGTCTTATATAGACTGCCTATGTATCCCTCATTTGGAAATCAGGCCCTGCTGTAGTTCGGGTTACATAGAAATTATACCCTATTTTCCCCCACATATCCCTAATTGGGACATCAGGTCGGATGTTGTTTCATTTATAAAGTGTGGGAGGGTAATACCTTTAATTGAAAGATAAAAAGGGGATGCCTAAACTACCCAAAAGCTGACTTTGCCCTGAAGCAATTGCAGGTCGTCGTCCTTACGACTATACATTTTTCGGGGGCTTTTATAAAAACGGCCTTGTATCACAGTCTAGATCTAGACTGTGTTAACCAAATGCTCGAGCTCGAACTCAAAGGCTTCATATTTTTCGATGTCATGTCCGGGAGTTCCTGAATTACACAAGCATATCTTCGTCCTCAAAGTGCTTGGGCAGAGTTTGTAGGTAATTTTGAGTGGCTGAACCTTGTCGGTGAGGCACAATAGCGAGAAAATATCGACATACGAATCCTCAATGGCAGTGAAATTATAGCGCCAGAGCCGTTTGTCCATTATGATTCCTTCGCTAGGAATAACAGAGTCATGGACTAGTAGGGAGTTAGGTCCCCACAGGTTGCGGATGACTTTCTTGTCAATCAGTTTGACGACCCTTTTCTTGGAGGCAACACATTCATCAGTGACGTGACCAGGCTGGCTTATGTGGTACATGCACCTTTTGTGAGCAAAGAGCGGTGTGTTAGTTGGGAGGACCTTTCAGCTAATATGTGCAAGTGCGGTAGCTTCATCCCATCATATACCTCGGTGTTTCACACTTCTCTTGGTGCAACTCTGAAATAGTATCCATGGGATTTGAGGACAATTGCCCACCACATCAGAGACAATCTACGGGAAGACCCTTGTGGTGTCCCATGGTGATTAACAACTTCGTTGATGATTGGAGTAACTCCTTCATGTTCCCCACTTGATTCCCCATATGGAATTGGGTCATTTTCTGGTAGGTGTGTCAGAGGGACATAGTCGTCCATCATAGTTTGGACCTCTTCAGGGAAGTTTTGGTATTATGGTTTTCCTTCGAGAGACCTTTCAGTCAACTTTTGCACAAACTCTAAGATCTCGTCTACTTCTATCATTTTGGTGTTTGCCAAATCGGTTTTGTAGTCAACTTCTTGCAACTTAGCTCTTGCCAACTCATTCTCGTGGTCTGAATAGAAGTGATGGGCCCATCTTGTGGTGATGCTGCGGAAAACAAGCAAGGGGAAAACAAGGGTGCAAGTTAAATAGTATCTACAATTATCTAATGTGATTAAAAACTAATTAAACTAATCAACCTATAACTTAGAATAAATAAATAAGATAGAGTAGATGGGCTCAAACAATTAGTCGGCAAATAGAGAAGGGAAGACGTGAGCAGTGGGCCAAGCCCAAAGACATAGCAGTGTGACAAGAACAGATAGACATAGAAATGGGCCAAGCACAAACATATCATGTGTATGAGAGTAATGGATGATATACATATATACATACTTCATATACTAGAAATATTAACATATATGGGACTGTATCTAACTTATATACCAGAGGTATACCCTAGAATTTTCTTTAAGATAAGCACATAAGAAAGAAATTTAAAGAAGAGGCTTTGTCATAGCTATATTTCATGGCTATATATCCCTATTTACTAACCAAATTCATTCCAGAAGAAACCACAGTTCAGTGCTAACATATCTTGAGTGAGAATTTAACCATACCAGATTAGGCAACCAACCCAAAACTTAACCGAGCCTATGTTGTTTTACAGATTTACACAAAGAGAAAGGGAGATGGGCATACTGCAGTGGTGAATATAGGGGAATAAGGGAAACAACTTTCTGATCTTACCAACACGTAGATGCATGACAGAGATACATATGACCAATCCAAACAAGATGCAGAGTCGTGGGCATGAGGAAAGGATAAGATTATGATAGATGCACACTAGACCCTTAAAAGGCTACTGTGGACATGCTGAGAGTAGGGAAAAATAACTTGTACACTTAAGATATGCAATCAGATTTTATTTAAGTAAAACATGATGTAGTCTTGGCTTCCTTAGGCTAAAGCACACAAACTAAGCTAAACTCTCAACATGTCAAGTTATTTTAAACCTATATAGAGACTGAATTGACACAACATGAGTATTCACCGTATATCTCAACTAGACATGACCTTCAGTAACCAACACTCACATAATGAAAGCATGGAATAATCTTAAACAACCCATCCTTAACTTAAATAGACTCCAGATAGGATTAGTGAAATACCAATAAGCTGGACATACCATATATTACCAAACAAGCTTTTAGACTATCATTGTTTTACCATAGAACTGGCTTGAACAAATGCATGTTTTCCAGGAAAACTCAAACTAGCATTTTAAGCATGTAATACATCATACAGGATATGAACACAATGTCATTTATGCTTATCTTCATTTTTAGACTCTTATAGAACAATATGACCTAAACATATTAGCAATTCCATCATAAAGACCTTATATAGACCAAAGAAACATGCATACTAATTGAAATGGAACACATACTCATACATTAAGCCTATCTACTAAAACCAATTTTAGATTGACATTATTCTGAACTCCATTTAACTTAATCAACTCATAGTTGACTAGAATCAAACCATATCAATATGTTGACCACTTAAAACTGATTACACATGATTAAGTAAACCTCAAAATAGATATTATACTAACCAGATGAATTGTATGTTCACAGAACCATCCCTAAACTAATAGGTTTGGCTTCTATTTGCCTAAACACACATAAAAACCAATAAACAGAGAATGAAACTAACTAAACATGCTATACTAGACTATGATTAGCTTGATCACAGGTTTTATGACTTCAGAGATGTACACATGATTAAATTACTTTGACCTAGTATAAATAACACCTAACACACAAATAATCATCCCAATACATTTCAAACAATGGTTGTAACTACACAAATATGCTGGACATCAACTTAAGAAACACAACAGCCATGATGACAAATACCAGCAATTATCTTACCTAACCAAACTTAGTTATATATGATCTAATGAATACAAACAACACATAATTTTAACCTAAAACATACTGGATATTGATCTAAGAAGTTCAAATGGCAACTGGCTTAGACTAACATATGTTAATAGGTAACTAATGGTTTAAACAATCATAATCTAGCTAATCTCACTTATTTAACATAACAATACCTAACATGCTTTTATAACTATCCTAATAAATGTAAGCAACACCTAATCTAAATAGACAACTCATATTTCAATCAAACAGGCTCAAACAGTAATCAAGTATGCTTAACAAATATATAAACACAAAACTAGTTTTACTAGACTAAAAAAAGGGAATTTAACATTGTGTGGAGGCTACCTAAGGATCGACATTGAGCTTGTACTTCACCCCCGTTGATCTCAAACTCACAAACACACAAAGAGAAAAAAGGTTTTAACAGTGAACGACCAATTAAAATAGCTCTAGGTTCCACCAAAGGGCTCTGATACAACTTAAACCTAGTTGCTCGAACATTAACTAGACCAACTCTTAATCAATGTAAAAGCCAAGAATCCTATTTCGAACCCTTAGAGCTGTGGGAATAGGTCTATATTTATAGGGAGTTATGAAACCCTAGCATACTCTCTCAATCAGTATGGGAGAACTCAAATTTAGGGGGAATTTTCACTCCAATCCGATTCTTAACCAATAGAAATTAGGAATTCAAAAATCAAATCGGACAAGAGTAATAAATGATGGAAGCAAAAGCATAGTACAATGGAGGGGCGACTTTACCTAGGTATGGGTTCTGGTGGTGTACTAGTGTAAGAAAGGGGCGGGCATTTAATGCCCTTTCCCTTTTCGATGAAGTAACACTCTGATCTTACCAACACATAGATACATGATAGAGATACATATGACCAAACCAAACTAGATGTAGAGTCATGGGCATAAGGAACGGATAATATTATGAACAGATACACATTGGACCCTTATAAGGCTACTGGGGACATGCTGAGGGTAGAAAAAAATAACTAGTACACTTAAGATATGCAATTAAATTCTGTTTAAGTAAAACATAATGTAGTCTTGGCTTCTTAGGCTAAAGCACAGAAACTGAGCTAAACTCTCAACATGTTAAGTTATTTTAAACCTAAATAGAGACTGAATTGACACAACATGAGTATTCACCATATATCTCAACTAGACATGACCTTCAGTAACAAACACTCATATCATGCAAGCATGAAATAATCTTAAACAACCCATCCTTAACTTAAACAGACTCCATATGGGATGAATGACATACCAATTATCTAGACAAGCCTTATATTACCAAACAAGCTTTTATACTATCATTTTTTTACCATGGAACTAGCTTAAACAAAGGCATGTTTTCTAGAAAAAGTCAAACTAGCATACTAAGCATGTAATACATCATACATGACATGAACACAATGTCATTTGTGCTTATCGACATTTTTAGGCTCTAATAGAATATCATGACCTAAACATATTAACAATTCCATCATACATACCTTATATGGACCTAAGAAACATGCATACTAACTGAAATAGAACACATAATCATACATTAATCCTATCTACTAAAACTAGTTTTAGATTAATATTGTTCTGAACTTCATTTAACTTAATCAACTCATATTTGATTAGAATCAAACCATACAACATGTTGACCACTTAAAACTGATTACACATGATTAAGTAAACCTCAAAGTAGATATTATACTAACGAAATGACTTGTATGTGCATAGAACCATCCCTAAATTAACATGTTTGGTTTCTATTTTCCTAAACACATATAAGAAACCTATAAATAGAGAATGAAACTAACTAAACATGCTATACCACACTATGATTAACTTGATCACTTGTTTTATGATTTCAGAGATGTACACATGATTAAATTACTTTGATCTAGTATAAAGAACACCCAACACACAAATAATCATCCCAATATATTTAAACAATGGTTGTAACTAAACAAACATGCTGGACATCAACTTAAGAAACACAACATCCATTATAATAAATACCAATAGTTATCTTAACTAACCAAACTTGCTAATTCATGATCTAATGAACACAAACAACACATAATTTTAACCTAAAACATATTGGATATTGATTTAAGAAGTTCAAACAACAACTGACTTAGACTAACATATGTTAATAGCTAATCTAATGGTTTTAAAAAATCATAATCTAGCGAATCACACTTATTTAACATACAATACCTAACATGCTTTTGTAACTCTCCTAATAAATGTAAGCAACACCTAATCTGACTAGACATGCTCATATTTCAATCAAACAGGCTTAAACTGTAATTAAGCATGCTTAACAAAAATATAAACACACAATACTAGTTATACTATACTAAGTAAACATTGAATTTAAAAGAGGAAGGAATTACCCTGTGTGGAGGCAGCCTAAGGATCAAAGTTGAGCATGTTCTTCACCTCCGATGATCTCAAACTTGCAAACACACAAAAAGAAAAAAAGTTTCAATAGTGGATGACCAATTAAACTTGCTACGAGCTCCACTAAAGAGATTGCATCCTAACTTAAGCCTAATTGCTCGGAATTTAACTAGATTCAACTCTTAATTAATGTAAAAGCTAAGAATCCCGTTTTGGACCCTTAGAACTATGGGAATAGGTCTGTATTTATAGGGAGATATAAAACTCTAGTAGACCCTCTCAATAGGTATGGGAGAACTCAGATTTGGGGGTAATTTTCCCTCCAATCCGATTCTTAACCAATTGAACTCAGTAATTCAAAAATCAAATCGAAAAAGAGTAATAAATGCTGGCAACAAAAGCATAGTACAAATGAGGGGAAACTTCACCTAAGTATGGGGGTCTGGTGGCATACTATAGTGAGAAAGGGGCAGGCATTTAATGCCTTTATTCTTTCAATGAAGTAACCAATGAAGAGGAGCACTATACAAGCTCTGTTCCTCGCCAAAAATGGCAAAAGGAAACACAGTGGTAGCTAGGGTTCCCAACCATAACCTTGAAGGGGTGAAGGGTTGTTGCCCCTTTATGATTCATCTGGTGGGCTTGGGCTGAGCCTTTGTCCTTGGGCTCAGTCGTTTAACATGAGATATAAGGCCCAAAATCTTTTAAAATCTAATTAATCTATTGTGGCCACATTTTACAAATGTGGTCACACTTTAAATTAGAAAATAACCGAATAATTTTGCAAATAACTTAATTAGAATAAGAGCTTCATTTTAAGCCAAAATTTGACACTACTTAGGATAATAGAAATTTAAATCATGCAAAGTCTCTTTTTAAATTAAAACTCGATTTGAAATTGAGGTGTAATTCCCTTATTGAATTTTAATTAAACAATTTCCTGAATTTGACGGAGCAGAATAATTAATCCTTCAATTTTAAAAATTCTTTATGACAATTACATTTATACTTATCGGTTAAAAATTTCCAAAATTATAATTAATTACCAACATGTGTAAAATTAGGATACGATATACAATATATATACCAAGTGATATTTTATCAAATGAAATAACAAAATGCTCCCGAAGTAATTATGTAAAATTATATTTGCCTTGTGCAAATTATATTTCACTCTGTCTATGACTCGGAAATTCCAAATAATTAAATAAAATTATTGGAGGGTAAAAATTAGGTGTCAACAATTGCCCCTTCATTGGTCGGGGATAACCAGACTATCCCTGAGCAGTGAATTTTGACTAACATAGTTTTTAGCTGACCAATAAGAAATTACTTCTCGTTTTTATGCAATTTTTCAAAAATTGCGGCCGGACCCTAGTTTTTAGATTCCCTACATATCTCAGGTTGCATGAGAATTCACGCCACTTGTAGTTCGATTCAATTAAACTACTAGAAGTTGATAAAACAAAAATATCAGACCGAGAAGCTCCAGAATGATATTGTTAGAATGTGACCGATCCTCGGAGATTGAGTAGCCTGCATATCTCCGGTTTTAGGAATCATGTCACTTGTAGTTCAACTCGATCGTCTGAAAAGGGTATCCCTTATGTTGGAATCCCTTTGACCCTTCTGGTATATGCCCAACCGATTATGGGTTTTAAAAATAAAAAAATCATGATTTTCGAGAGAGGTCGATGGGGAGTGATGTTCAAATAATGTACAAAGAGATTGACTTTCATTGATACATATTTTCAATCGGATACCTAAGAATAAGTTCCACATTTGCTCTGCATAATTATGGAAAATTGCTTGGTTATGTTGTGTTTTTTGTTGTTATGGTTGTCTTTTTGTTGTTTATTGATATGGTATAATAATCTAGAAGGAGAAGTGGCCATATAACACCTAGAAGTTGTTTATGTTGTTGTTAACCCTTGTTGGGCTGTTTGATATTACTTTTAATATGGAAATAAGGCTGGAATGTCATGTCAATATATATGTTTATATTCTGGACCTGTTTATAGTGTTGTAAGTATGGGAGAGATGGGAAAACGATTTGGGTTTTGATTCCAATTCGAGCTTGTTGTTCATCGTGATAGATAGTAGTTTCGTTGATGACATTTGTGCACTTGTTGTTATGTAGATTGATTTGTGTTGTTGGATTGTTGGTTGTGTTTTCGTGCTGCAAGTAAATAGTTGAAGGTTGTATTTGTTCTTGTATTTTTATGGACTTGGGAAAGTAAGGAAATCAAGGGATATGCTAAAAAGGGCATCCCAGTGCACTAAGCTCCCACTATGGGCTGAGTCTGGGGAAGACGAGGGATATGCTATTCGATTTTATATAAAATAATGAGCTTGTGACTCGATAGGGGATTGTTTAACTACTCGTAATTAATGTTAGTACCCTTATTGTTGGTTGTAGACTTACGCGTGAAGTAAGCTGATTCCTTCTTGAGACATCATGGTTCGATATAATGTATGTTAAGACTATCCCTTTCTTTCTTTTGGCATACATCGAAGGTAAATGAAATTTAAACGAACGTCCCTCCAAAATGACTCTATACATGTTAGTTAGATATGTCCATGTTCTTCATTTCATTACGATAATAATTGAATCTTCTTTGTCCCTTGTCGGGAGTACTTTTCTCACTATAGATTCATATATGATTATATGCTATTTTGTGTTCCCTGTTGGTTTCATGACATCTAATAGCAGGTAAGATACATAATGATAGTCGGAGGTGCAACGACCTTACATCACTCCGATGAGCTCAGAATGTTTCTTATGGTCCTTATGGATGTATATATATATATATATATATATATATAT
The DNA here is from genome assembly GCA_029783415.1 of Anisodus acutangulus. Taxonomy (NCBI): domain Eukaryota; kingdom Viridiplantae; phylum Streptophyta; class Magnoliopsida; order Solanales; family Solanaceae; genus Anisodus; species Anisodus acutangulus. The sequence goes on along the minus strand of CM056504.1, from coordinate 18,307,415 downwards.
ATATATATATATATATATATATATATATATATTATCTCTATTGCCTATAGAGGATTGCCTATAGAGGCCTACGGCGTTATATACACAATATATATATATATAGCACCACTAATCAATTGGTTGTAATAATGATGATATTGCTACAGAGGCCTAAGACATTATATACGCAATTATGATATTACCCACAGAGGCCTACCATGTTATATACACGATTATATTACATTCTGCATATCATGGTCCATAGTGGCATTCTTTAGTCACAGGTTGATTCTTTTAGATTCTTTTACACATTGATGCTCTTACTTATCTTTATCTGCCTTAATATCAGTACATTCTTTCGTACTAAATCCCCTTTACTGGGGGCAATGTGTTTTATTCCTATAGATTTAGGTATACAGGCTGACACACCTCCTAAGTAGGTTGCCCTATTCAGCGGTTGGTCGTTGCGCTCTATTTTTCCCGGATTTGTGGTAGAGTTGGTAGGCTATGATACTTATATAAATATATATTTTGGGTATAGCGGGGCCCTGTCCCTACCTTCTGTTATGTTATGCTACACTTAAAGGCTTATAGACATGGGTCTTATGTATAGTTGTTTTGCATGACGTAGCTAGCCTTTCTGTTAGTCAGTTAATATACTGTAGCCTTGTCGGCCTTATATATGCATACATGTTTGGGTTGTTTTCCTTTAACAGGTTAGTATGTTCAAGTTGTTATTTGAATGTCATTATAATTCCTTGTTGGCCTAGACGCTTGCATAACTAGGTTATGTTTAAGGGTGGTATGCTTAGGCCGTTAAGGCGCCAGGTGGCAGCGACACCCCGCAAGGTTGGGTTTCGACAAACTTGGTATCAGAGTAGGTATGTCCTAGGGAGTCTACAAGCCGTGTTTAGTAGAGTCTTATTTATGAATATGTTGTGCACCATATTTATAAGTAGGAGGCTATAGGGAATTTAGAATGATTGTCTTTCTTCTTATCTTCGATCGTGCGCTAGAGGTGACCCATAAGAATTCAAGTCCTAATCCCTATTTTTTTTGTACTTTTAGTAATGCCTACAACTAGGAAGCAAGAGGCTAGTAGAAGGTTGGATGTGGAGTCGGGAGAAGGTACCAGTCAGGTGCTACCAACTAATGTGGGACAGAATGAACCTCAGAATGAGGTAGTGTGTCAGACCTCTCAGACACCGCCACCTCTAGAGGAGCTCGGAGGGCTGCAGTACCTCTAATCCCTCCATCTGATACCCATGATAAGGATCTCAATATACGGAGTGTAGTACATTTGTTGACTCGGTTGGTTACCTCTCAGGCCATCGTTAGGGTGTTTGTTCTTCTGATAGGGAAGTTAGTGCGAGAGTCTAGTATTTCATTAACTTGGACCCTCCAATGTTCACAAGAACAGACCCAAATAACGACCCGCATAATTTTCTATTTCAGATGCACAGAACATTATGAGTGATGCATGCCACTAATACAGAGGTAATAGAGTTGGCCTCTTATAGGTTATGAGATGTTGCTATTCTATAGTATGAGATATGAGAGAATTCTACGGGATCACGTGCACCACCGGTAGTATGGAGAGAGTTCTCCGAGGCCTTCTTACAACACTACTTACCAGTAGAGTTACGATGAGCTAGACTTAATAAGTTTCTCAACCTCCAGTAGGGGAATATAAGCTTACGGGAGCATAGCCTTCAGTTTAATTCCTTGGCTAGGTATGCTCCTATGATCGTGGAAGAGATTAGTGATCGGGTACACCGGTTCATGAATGGCTTGGTCCCGCATTTTATTAATGAGTGTGCTACGACCTCCTTGAATCCGGGTATGGATATTTCTCGCATTCAGGAAGATGCTCAGAATTTAGAGGACCACAAGCAACAACAACTGGATGACCGAGATCGTGATTGAGGTCAGCATTAGAGGGCAAGATCTGCAGGTGATATAATAAAGGATAGATGAATACGAAAACTTACAAGGAATTCAACAAACAAAGAAAGAAATGGATAAATAGGTTGACACAAAGAGATATACCAATTGAAAATTAAAGTTCTATAATAAATAAGACATCCAATTGAGTGATCACAAGCACCTAACCTCTAAGGATGACCTCAAGGGAAACAAGGTTCCAGAGCAACCAACCTCTCAAAAATTCATTCAACCAAAAGTTTCAACAAGATCACAATCTCTCAAAGAGAAAATATATCATCAATATTCAAAGTAATCTAAGCTAGGGAAATAATAAAGTCTACTACTTATACTAGGATATGAAGGAATACTACTAGCTATTACAAATATGTCATTAATGAAGTAAGGGCCTTGTTTGAGTATTCCTTTAGTGGTGAAGTCTTTAATTTAGAAAATAGCCTCTCTGCATTCATGGCCATCTCCTTCACCAGTTTGTCCATCTTGATGCTCTTTTTCCTCTCATGCAATCGTTCACACTTGGGATCCTCGGGATGGAGCTAAGACATGCTCTTGAGTTCCCATATTCATGCATAACCCTTTTGAGGTTTGGAGTTCATAGACTTGGGTTGCATCATTCTCCCCTTCTTGAAAGAAATTTGTCCTCCAATTTAATGGGTCACCTACACACGTCCAACAAGAAGACAAAATGCCAACACTACAAGATTCATTAGTCCTAGAGAGATCCGCAAGGATCGTCTCATAATACAAATCATCATAAGCAAACAAATAGTATAAGAAAGTGTCTCTTAGCTCACTTTCAAATAGAAAATCTCCATTAGACATGATGGCCTCATCACAAGCATATGGGTCATCAAAAGAAAACAATGTAGTATGGAAATCATCTACCAATGTCATACCCTCATTGTAGCCATCAACAAGGTCACTCACAACATCAAAAGCTTGCACCCTAATTAACAATACATCCGTAGCACCATCCTGGATTCTCTCATGAGCATATGGGTCAAGCAAGGAATCATTGTCGGATGGGTCTCTTGAATGAAGCCATGTATAGATATCATCATCAATAGGTGGGGCATCATACCAAGACTCACAAGCATTGATACAAAAGGTAGAAAGCCTATTACTAGGATCCCGCAAATAATCAAGTAAGTCACTCCCCTTTTCAACTAGAGGTGCATCATCCTCTACAAGTGAAGTACAATCCATCAACAAGAAACCTTTATCAAGGGAATATTGGTCAATATCCCATAGTGAGTTATCATATATCTTTTAGCCACTAAAAGAAGCCACATCAACATCATCACATCTCAACTCAATAGACAAATCACTAGAAATGACCTCATCATCATCATCAAATAAGGCATTATCACAAGCGAGAGAGAGAGAGAGAGTAATTACTAGACATGGAATCATCAAAGCATGAGGTATCACTCTCAATTAGGTAAGGGTCATTTTGAAAATCACACCTTCCAATAGTGGGAAGTACATCAAATTCAAAGCAAGGAAAACAATCACTCATACTAACATTCGCATCCGAACTACACAAATAAGTAGTAGTTCTAAGTGAAGATTCGTACCTTGACATTCTTTCAAAAGATCCATCAGATTGCTTCTATGGGCCGGTTGGGGTGGCATCTCCTCATCAAAATATCCCTGTGAAAGATAAGAAGAAGAACTAGACAAAGATGGGGCTAGTTGGTCAGATGGTAACAAGTAGTCCCGATCAATGATAGGGACCACCTCACTTTGTTCCTTAACCTCCACCCTATACTCCCTCAAACTTTCCAAAAGAGTGGCTTTGTTCCTTTCTTCACTACTAATATTGGCACCCTCTTGATCACTATTTTTCTTATTACCCTTTCTTTTCTCCTTTAACTCCTTCATATTTTGGTAGACTTCACTAATTTGCAAAGGTGAAATAGGACATAGACTATGCTTGATCCTATTGTGAACAAGTGAGTACCAATTGGTTCTCCCATTATGATCAATTGGCCTATTATATTTCCAAGGTCTTCCAAGTAGTAGGTCACAAGTTTGCATGGGGACAACATCGCATAGAATCTCATCTTGATACTTCCCCACTTTGAACCTAATTATAGCTTATCGGTTCACCTTCAATTTACCACATTAATTTAGCCATTGGAGCTTATAAGGATGGCTATGGTTGGTTGTGGTGAGATTCAAGAAATCAACTAATGTCATGCATGCAATATTTGCACAACTCCCACTATCAATGATCATGGCACACACATTTTGGTTGATAACACATTTAGAATGGAAGAGGTTTTCCATTTCTCAAGGATCATCCATGGCCTTGCTTATCATAGTCCTCATCACTACATATATTGGGATGGTAATCTCCCCTTCCTGAGGCATGTACATACATGTCAACACCCTCCTTGCCAACCCATTCAGGATAGTGATTTCATGTAGCTTATTTTCATGATCAACAAGTTTATTAATCTCATTGGTACCCTATTTAATATCCTCCTCGCACTCCCCTTCAACTCCCTAAATACAAATTTATTTGTATTTCATAACAAATGCTCTACGATTAGGACATTCACTCATCCTATGACCATAGCCTTGACATTTAAAGAATTGAAGAGGTTTAGATATATTACCTCCTTCTTTCGGAGAAAACTTGAAAGTTTGCTTCTCATCTTATTGGTTCTTGACAAAGGGCTTCTTAGATTCTTGCATGTGGTCCTTGTTCTTTTACCAATTGGAAGAAGAAGTTCCCCCTTCCTTTTGTTGTTCCATGAACCTTTGTAACCTCTCGACTTGTCGATCTTACCTTCCTTGAGCTCCTCCTCTATCTCAATGGCCGCTTCAAGAGTTTCATCAATATCATAATTGTTGTGCAATCTCATCTAGGAAGTAATTTCTCTACTCAACTCAGCTTTGAAATATAATGTCTCATTTGGTCATTTAGGTATTTTACCCTTTTACCTCTGTTGACACTTCTCTTAAATCGTTAGAGTGTATTCGACTTACAGGGATGGGTGAAGTAATTCACGAGACTGTTAGAGGAGTTTAGATAAGAAAAATGATATTTTGGAAATTCTTAAGTTAAGAAATGAAGGCATACGACAAAGTCCCTAGCGAGGTTCTATGGAGATGTTTGGAGGTTAGATGCATACCTGTGGAGTACACTAGGGCGATCAAGGATATGTATGATGGAGCCAAGACTAGAGTACAGAAAATATGAGGAGACTCGGAGCACTTTCCAGTGATGATGGGGCTGCACCAGGGATCAACTCTTAGCCCATTCCTATTTGCCTTGGTGATGAACAGACTGACGCGACAAATCTAAAGGGAGGTACCATGGTGTATGTTATTCACAAATGACATAGTACTGATTGATGAGACTCGAAGTAGAGTGAACGTAAAGCTGGAGGTTTGAAGATAGACTCTGGAGTCTAAAGGGTTCAGGTTAAGTAGGACCAAGACAGAATATTTGGAGTGCAAGTTCAGCAATGAGAGCGACCCTGAGACTGGCGTAGAGGTAAGGATTGGTACTCAGGTCATTCCAAATAAAGTAATCTTCAAGTACCTAAGGTCTATTATCTAAGGGAATGGAGAGATTGATGATGATGTCACACACCGTATTGGGGCAGGGTGGATGAAATTGAGGCTCGCATATGGAGTATTGTGAGACAAAAAGGTACCACTAAAACTTAAAGGAAAGTTATATAGGGGTGGTGGTTAGACCGACTATGTTGTATGGGGCAGAGTGTTGGCCAGTCAAGACTTCGCACATACAAAAGATAAAAGTTGTAGAGATGAGGATACTGAGATGGATGTGTGGGCATACAATGAGAGATAGGATTAGAAATGATGATATTCGGGAGAAAGTGGGAGTAGCCTCGGTGGATGATAAGATATAGGAAGCAAGGTTAAGATGGGTCGGGCATGTGCAGAGGAGAGACACATATGCCCCAATGTGGAGGTGTGAGAGGTTGGCTATGGATGGGTTCAGGAGGGGTAGATGTAGGCCAAAGAACTATTGGGGAGAGGTGATTAGACGTGATATGGTGCAGGTGCAACTTACTTAGGACATGACCTTAGATATGGGGTTGTGGAGGACACTGATTAGGGTAGAAGAGTAGTAGGTACTCGAGCGTATTCCTACTTATGCTTACAAATGGATAGTTGTAGTATTATTACTGTAAGCCCGAGTAGCCTATCACACTTATAGGCACATTATTATTTTATAATCCATTGTAGTTTAACTTTTGCTGCTATGTGTATTTTGTTTAGCTTATTTAGTTGTGTTAGCTACTGCTCCCTTTTGTTCGAATGCACTTTATTCTACTTTAACTCCTTATTTAAGTTTGACCGTTTCTCTTGCTTTACTCTTTACTCTTGCTTTGTTTTGATTGCCTTGCTTGTGATTATACTTTGTCTTGAGCCGAGGGTCTCTCAAAAATAGCCATTCTACCTACCAAGGTGGAGGTAAGGTCTGTGTACACTCTACCCTCCCCAGATCCACGGTGTGGGATCTCACTATGTATGTTGTTGTTATTGTTGTTAAGTTAAGAAATGAAGAAGTTTAACCAAAGTCAACATCGGGGGAAAATGCATTTTTTGAAGTTTTATCGATTTCATTAGCTCCGAAATGTGATTTATGACTTAGTCGAGACATTAGTTTGGTTTCGGAGAGGTTCAGATGTGATTAACATGGTAGGTTAAGAAACTAGCTTTTGAGATGATTTGCAGTTGATCACGGTCAACATCAGGTCAAGACAGATCCATTTTCATGTTTTGAGAGTTTGAGCAACTTCGTATGATCATTTGTGACTTGTAGGAACTTTCATAATTGGATTTGGGCTTCGTTTGGTCAAGTTTAGGTGTTCGAGTCATTGACATAAGTCACTCTCCTTCGACACTTCAATGTACCATTATATTCATTTGATTTTGGAATTGATGCGTATCGAAATTTGTGATCCGTAGAAACTTGACTCATCGAATTCCGACATCGTATGAGGGAGTTATGCTGATTTTAGATTTGGAAAAAATTGTTGGTTTTTGGTGTGCACCAAAGCGGAATTCCGGGCGCCTAAGTAAAGCCACCAAAGCGGAAATTGGTCCGCTGACGCGGAAATGACAGTGTATTAAAATTAAGACTGCGTTCATTTAGTATTTTGAGCATAACCCGAGTTCTACAGCTCCCATTGAAGTGATTTTCATGGCGTTGTTCTCGTCTCAACAAGGGGGTAAGTATCCAACATTTATTTTGAAGTTTCTTTAAGATTATTTATGTTATTTATTGATTTTAGCCGTGTTTGGTTGGTGAAAATTGGGGGTTTTAAACCCTAAGTTAAATTTTGAATTTTCTTCAATTAATTATGGTTGGATTTGAGTAAATTCTAGGTTTTTGGTTTGATTAAACCTTGGGTAAACTATTTCTATCATTAGTTTTTATTTCAATTTGGATTTTGCAAATATTCAATTTATGGGTTTTGACACAAAGTGGATTATGACAAAGTCATGAAATTGGAGGGTCAATTGGGTTAGACTTCCATCAAAACCTTAGGTTATGACTATTTAGATAATGGGTAACGTGTTTCTAACTTTAATTTCCGATTTTGCCCTTATGGGCCCAGGCTCACTTTTTGGATTTCTGACTAAAGTAGACTTGTGTGAACCTGTAGAACACTATTCTGATAATTTCGAACTTGATTTCTTAATAAAATTACCATTTTGACTCTCGGGAGTCCGGGATGAGGTTTTATATTTACTTTTGACATTGAATTCCTTACAAGACATATTTGGTATCATTAGAACAATGTTTTAATATAGAACTTATAATTATTAGAAGTTTCTCATTCAAAGATGATATGAAAAGGGATGAAACAAGTCAGATAGTTTGTGGCACCTGCTCGTCTTTAAGGTACGCTATGGTTTAGTTTTTTTAGACTCTTATAGAAGTGTGTAGTAGTTATTAATGTTGAGAGATATTGGGCGTGTTTGGAGGTCCCACTCAATTGGTTGTGATGAACGGTTGAGTGGGTACCGGTGTTAAACTGAATTGATGGGTGATTCGGGGAATCAACCTTAAGCCGATTCCGACTGCTGTTATTTGGGCTTGTCACCATTATGTGGGCTCGTTTCCATATTTGATATTTTCATGTTTATTCATCACACATTCTTTGATATGACATCCCAATTATATTTGGATTATTCTAGTTGGACTATTTAATATGATATCCCGATTGTACTTAGATTATTGTGGTTAGACTTTTGGGTATGATATCCTGATAGTACTGAAAGCATGTGTTATTCATATCCTATACTTAGTTGCATCTCATGCATTTTGATTTTTTGTCTTGTGTTGTCATTTGGCAACACTGAGATGATGATGATATACAAGGGTCGGGTTGTATGCTGCAATGGCTATGATGATATACAGGGATCAGTATTGCACGCCTGTAACAAATATTATTACAGCCAAGAGTTGGGCTCCGATGGAACATTCTGGAGGGGTATATGGACTTCAAAGGTCCCCCCATAAGTGTACGGTCATAATAAAAACTTGACGTATTGTATATAGGATGATCAAAGGTACCTGGCATATGCATTACATTCATATCATATACATCTCATTGTATTGACTATCTGTTGATTGGTAATGTGGATTGGTTGTCATGATTTGGGCTTGTCTCTATGAATACTTATAAATTGGGTTGATTCTATCGAATCGAATTTATTGCCATGATTCTGCTGGTCTCTGTAAACACATGAATAAATAGCTTTATTGTGTTGAAATTGAATTGGTTGCCATGTGTGGTTTGACTTCTGGTGTATGAATGTTTATGGGTTATAATTTGTTGATCTAAGTATTTGATGTGAACTGTTGTGGTGGTCATAAAGGTCAACATGTCATTACTACTGTCTAAATCTGGGAAACTATGTGCATTTGTATGTTGTCTGGTAATTGACCGTATGATTGGGTAGCGAGTCTAGTAAGGAACCAGTGATAAGTTTTGATATTGGGAAAGTAGACATTGAATGATCTATGTGTGTCAAACTGTAAGTGCTTACAGACTTAACCAAATCTAAAGGCTAAGAATAATAAAGGTGTTAATGTCATCACAGTTAGCTTAAGTGTAATACTCTTGGTAAACATTCTAAAAGGGTTATTGTGATCTAAGTATTGACTTATTAATTTGATGTGTTAAGTTGGGTAAGTGGGGTTAAGCATGGATATGACATGGACAAAAGAGTACTAGTCGATGGGTATTATGATATTTAGATCTCTGTATATGTGTATGGATTGATGTACTTGACAATGATTGGAACCTTATGTGAATAATGTGATTTGATGAATCAGTGAATTGATATGTGTACAACATGATTTACATGAGCTATTGAACTGTGTAGTATATGCTTATCTGGTGTCAACTTGATATTTATCTCTGTTATATATCTTCAATTATTTTGGGCCTATGATACCTACGGTGGTACGTTGTGTACTAAAGCTACACTTGCTGCATTCTTTTTGGATGTAGATACAATTCTTATTTATTGGTTCAGGACGTTGAGTTGAGTTTGAGTTTGGAGACTTCCAGTGTTCGGGGTGAGGATACTTCCATTCAGCATGCCTTGAATACTCATATTTTACTACTTTTCTTTTATTTATCCGAAAGACATGTTCAAACATTCATTATGTTGTTTAGGCATTTGGCATGCGTTATTCTTTATCAGACTTGTATTTTGGTTAGAGCTCTTGTATTGTTGACCAGATACGTGGGGTTGTATTTTTTGGTTTCCAAACTTGTTCCGCTTTTATATAAAGATAAGGTAGTTTTATTCATATATTTATGTTGTTAAATTAGGAAGTGGTTCGCCTACTGGTGGGGACAGTGTAGGTGCCACCACGATTCCTTAAAAGGGGTCATGACAAAGTTGATATCAGAGCTTTAGGATAAACAATCTTAAATACAAGAGCAATGTCTAATATAGTCTTGCGGATTGGTGCGTAGACGTCTGTACTTATCTTTGAGAGGCTATGGAACATTTAGGAAACTTCAAATTCTTCATTATTTTCGTGCTAAGTTGAATCAAATTAGTATCTGAACTTCTTCTTCCTATTCTATCACCGATGGTGGTAACACGTTCATAAATTCATGCGTGAGTGGTTCGATATGATGTCACACAGTAGGTTATGAGATGTCTTACCATGATACGAGTGCGTGACAAAGTTTAGTCTCCAGCTATGATTTGACGTATGATTGATTAGGGTATTATTATGACTTTTCAGTTCGGTGACATCCTTGGAGAGTGGGAATGAAAATTCAGAGGTATAAGGAAGAGAAATGGGATGATCAATCTCCATTGTAGAAAGGGAAAAATTGATATCTGACGTGATTGTTAGTTTATGGTGCAGAATGTACAAGAGTGATATTGTATAAGTTATGAAAGGTTTAGTTGGATTTGACTACAGAATTGTGGTAGCAGAGTAAGATCTAATGATTATGGGTTTCTTCGGAGGATGATTTTCTGTTCTAGGCCAGATGACGAGGTTGTTTGTGATGAGCGAAGCTTATGGAAATAGACAGTCGCGTTTCTTTAAATAAGGAGTGTGTTCGTAGAGTAAGTGTAAGCAATTGTATATTAGTTTGAACATTGGACTACGTCATAGGCTAATGGAAGCCAGTGATCAACTAATAGGAATGACATTAATGCTGGATAATTTGAGATTTTATTGAAGAATTATCGGGTGTTGCATCTAGTTCTTAGGTAAGATTTGTGGGCATGATATGTAATGGTGAATACTTCAAAATTTCTTTAGTTACTGGTATAATGACTTTGGAGTTGACCGAAGGACATGGAAAAATTACACGGTTAGCTAGAGGTGTTAAGGTTCAATGAAATAAGGTAAAGGTTGATTTTTCACAGGCAAGCATCCTATAAGACTCTCGAACAATGTATTGGTCAATGGACATATTTATGGTAATACATCGAGGACTGTTTGATCTAATACTAGTTGTGGAAAACTTTGGGTATCGAGGATCGTGTTAGTAACATATGAACCAATAAAGAAGATTGATTATTTCAGTTAGATATTTTGGCATGGGTACTTCGACGAATCTCCATGAGAATGTTAGCAGGATTGTATGTTCGGAAATTAAGGTTCGACCTTCAGGTCATGCAAAGATTAGTGATGGTTTGGAATTATCGCTTGGGTACTAAATTATTTTTGGTCAATGTAACCAGAGTGGGTCGATACCTTTTCTAGTCGAGGAATTTTTTAAAGGATGGTACATAGAATATGCCGAGTTTGGGAGGAGATTTTAGTCTTAAGGTTCGAGTGAGGCAAGGGAAACTTTTTGTGATGGATATACAGTGTTCTACTATTTCCAGGATCGGTTCAGTTATTTGCAAGGCCTGTGATATTTTAGTACACTTTGGGATAGGTTTGAGTAATAATCGGTTGTTAGTAGGGAGTGTGATTGAAAGGAAATGTGGAAATTTAAGGATTCAATAAATGCATGCTTGAGCTAATTAGTATGAGTGAGGTGTCTCTTCGAGTTAGGAAAGGATTCAGATTAGAAACAATAGAGATTTTTGGTTAGGTGATGATCATATTGACATTATTTTGCATCTTTCAGAGTGGGTGAAATTGGTTGGTATTCTTGGGGGAGTAGGTCTATGGTAGTCAACTATGTGTTATGATGAATGTTCCATGGGGTTCGTGATTGGCTACTAGTGGTAGACTATATGTAGCATTATTAATTAATGACAATGAAGAGTATTTCAGGTATTAAAGACTTAGAAGTAATTGCGCAAGGTAAGGTGCAAAAATCGTAAGGCTGATACATTCAGATTTGGTAAGGCGCGAGGGTTGGGGGATTTGATACCGTTTGGGTTGATAAAGGGTAGTCAGGTCTTGCTATTAAAGACTCGATGGGTGGAGGTAAAGTAAATAAGGCCGCAGGCTTATGTCAAAATGTTTGGAGTTGTTGGTGAGTTAAGAGAAAGTACAAGGAGGATTTGATGTGTTTATAGTTCACGGGGTTCTATTAAACTTGCGCATTAGGTAGAAGTTGATAAACATGAAGGTTACAATGAAAGGTACAAATCTTTGGTACTAAATTGATAACTTGGATGGAAATCAAGCTTCTGGGGTCGTGGGTGATGACACATGATTGATTACTCACGAGAAAAGGGATGAAATAGGTCACCTCATGCTTATGGGAAGCCCATCAGTTATGTATGGAATCAGTTCGAATGACTATCGATGATTTAAAGATTCAACATTTTATTTCGAGTCAGATTTGTTTATTTAGGGCCGGGTGAACCGACGATTCGATGGATTTCAATTGTGAATGGATGTATGACATTGTTATCGGTTCTCATTGATGTTTTCAAATAGGATGGATGATATTTTTAGATGACAATGACTTGGATAGTTCTAACGGTTTACACAGGTACTTGGCAATGTATTGATGAGGTAAAAATGGTTATGGAAAGTCTTTAGAGTGATCAATTGATTTTCAACGAATTTGGCATGACAAGTAATCAATAGGTGGGCATATAGTATGGTGTTTGAAGACTTGAGTAGAGTTGGGCTTGTGGTGTATATATATATATATATATATATATGTTTCTAAGGAATCTTGGTACGAAGGACAACATTGGTATTTGTGGGATTAATCAGACGCATATAGAGGTAAAGTTATGGTCAAATCATTGAATTCAAGCGGAGTCAGTTCTTACATTCGAGAATCAATTGTAAAAGGGTTCCAGTTATGAAGAAATAGAATATTAGGTCTTGAGAAAACTTAAAGGTAGTTCTGACTAATACAGTGAACAAGCGGTAATGTCCATATATTACTTGTTTTTTTGAGGCTATGATGTAGATTCTTTGATTACTCGTCAGCTTTGTGCTTTTTTATGTTCGAGGAAGAACATTTGTTTAATTGGTATCTGATGAAAAGACCTGTTTGGTTGTTTAGGCATTTTATCCTTTTACTCTTATTGACCCTTGTCCAAGAACCGTTAGAGTGTATTCAACTTGTGGGGATAGGTGGAGTGATTCCCGAGTCTTTCAGAGGAGTTTGGATAAGGAAAAGTATATTTTGGAAATCTTTAAGATAAGAAATAACGTGATTTAGCTCTCGAACGTGATTTATGATTTAGTCGAGTCATTGTTTTGATTCCCGATAGGTTCGAATGTGATTAAAGTGGTTCATTGAGAAACTAGCTTTTGAGATGATTTGGAGTTGACTACGATCAACATCGGGTCAAGACAGATCTATTTGGGTATTTTGAAGTTCGAGCAGCTTCATATGATTATTTGTGACTTGTAGAAATTTTCAGAATTGGGTTTGGACTTCTTTTGCTCAAGTTTAGGTGTTTGAATAATTGACATAAGTCGCTCGCCTTCGGCGCTTACATGTACCATTATATTCATTTGATGTTGGAATTGCATTTTGATTGTTGGAATAGATACTTATTGAAATTTGTGATCCGTAGCAACTTGAATCGTCGAATTCTGACTTCTTATGAGGGAGTTATGCCCATTTTAGTTTCGGAATAAATTGGTGGTTTCTAGCGTGCACCGAAGCGGACATCCGGGCATCGAAGTGGGCTTGCCGAAGCGGAAATTGACCCGCCGAAGCGGAAATGATTGTGAAATAAAAATCAGACTACGTTCATTTTGTATTTTGAGCATAACTTGAGTTTTAGAGCTCCGATTGAGGTAATTTGCTGCGTTGTTCTCGTCTAAACAAGGGGGTAAGTATCCAACATTTATTTTGACATTTATTTAAGATTATTTCTGTTGGTTATCGATTTTATTTGTGTTTGGTTTGAAAATATTAGGGGTTTTAAATGCAAAGTTGAAATTTGAGTTTTCTTCAATTAATTATGGTTGGATTTGAGTAAATTTTAGGGCTTTGCTTGTTTAAACCTTGGGTAAACTATTTCTAACATAAATTTCAATTTCAATTTCAATCCAAATTTTACAAACGTTCGATTTATAGGTTTTGACAAAGTCATGAAATTGGAGGCTTAATTGGGGTTGGAATTCTATGAAACCTTGGGTTATGACTATTTAGATTATGGATAACATATTAAATTTGGACTAATGTATAGTAATATGGGTGTTGTTAGACTCATGTGAACACGTAGCGTACTATTCTGATATCTTTGAACTTAATTTCTTAATAAAATAATCATTTTGACCCTTGGGGTCCGGGATGAGGTTTTAGATTTTCTTTTGACCCCTAATTCCTTACAAGACATATTTGGTATCATTATAAAAATGTGTTAATGTAGAATTTATAATAGTTAGATGATGCTCATTCAGAGATGAAACGAAAAGGGATGACACAATTTGGATAGTTTTTGGCACATGCTCAATTTTGAGGTAGGCTAGGGTTTAGTTTTTCGAGACTCCGATAGAAAGTGCATAGTAGTTATATATGTTGAGGGGTATTGGGCGTGTTTAGGGTGCCACTCAAACGATTGTGATAAATAGTGTAGTGGGTACCGATATTGAATTGTGTTGATGGGTGATTTAGGGAATCAACCTTAAGTTGATTCAGACTGTTGTTATTTGGGCTTGTTGCCATTATGTGGGCTTGTCACCATATTTGATATTGTCCTATTTATTTATCACACACTCTTTGATATGATATCCCAACTGTACTTGTTTTATTGTGGTTGGACTATTTGATATGATGTCTCGATTGTACTTAGATTATTGTGGTTAGAATTTGGGGTCCGAACTGTACTTGGGTTACTTGTTGTTGAATTCTGAAAGAATGTGTTATTCATATCCTACACATGGTTGCATCTCATGCATTTTGATTTCTTGTCTTGTATTGTCATTTGCATTAATACACTCATGGTTCTGATGATATTGATATGTGAGTGGTATGAAAATGTGTCGAGTCTAAGGTATTGGAAAAGGTAATAACACTATGAGATTATGACAACATTGAGATGATGATGAAATAGAAGTCTCGGGTTGCATGCCGCAACAAGTATGATGATATGCAGGGATCAGGGTTGCACGCCTACAACAAATATTATTATAGCCAAGACTTGGGCACCAATGGGACATTCTGGAGAGGTATATGGACTTCGCAGGTCCCTCATGGGTGTACGATCATAATAAAAACTTGACATACTGTATATAGGATGATCAAAGGTACCTGGCATATGCATTACATTCATATCATACACATCTCATTGCATTGACTATCTGTTGATTGGTAATGTGGATTGGTTGCCATGATTTGGACTTGTCTCTATGAATACTTGTAAATTGGGTCGATTCTATCGAATCGGGTTTATTGCCATGATTGGGCTAGTCTCTATAAACACATAGATAAATGGCTTTACTGTGCTGAAATTGAATTAGTTGCCAAGTGTGGTTTGACTTCTGGTGTATGAATGTTTGTGGGTTATAATTTGTAGAACTAAGTATTTGATGTGAACTGTTGCGGTGGTCATAAAGGTCAACATGTCATTACTACTGTCTAAATCTGGGAAACTATGTGCATTTGTATGTTGTCTGATAATTGACCGTATGACTCGGTAACGAGTCTAGTAAAGAACATGTGATAAGTGTTGTTATTGGAAAAGTAGACATTGAATGATCTATGTGTGTCAAACTGTAAGTGCTTAGAGACTTAACCAAATCTAAAGGCTAAGAATAATAAAGGTGTTAATGTCATCACAGTTAGCTTAAGTGTAATACTCTTGGTAAACATTCTAAAAGGGTAATTGTGATCTAAGTATTGACTTGTTTATTTGATGTGTTAAGTTGGGTAAGTGGGGTTGAGCATGGATATGACATGGACAAAAGAGTACTAGTCGGTGGGTATTTTGATATTAAGATCCATGTATATGTGTATGGATTGATTGTACTTGATAGTGATTGGAACCTTATGTGAATAATGTGACTTCATGAATGAGTGAATTGATATGTGTACAATGTGATTTCCATGAGCTATTGAACTGTCTAGTATAGGCTTATCTGGTGTCAACTTGACATTTATCTCTGTTATGTATCTTCCTTGGCCTATGATATCTACATAAGTATGTTGTGTACTCATGCTACACATGTTGCATTCCTTTTGGATGCAGATGCAGTGCTTATTTACCGGTCAGGACTTTGAGTTCAGTTTGAACTGGGGGAATTCTAGTGTTCGGGGTGAGGATACTTCCATTCATCATACCCTGGATACTCTTATCTTACTCCTTATCTTTTATTTATCAGGAAGACATGTTCAAACATTCATTATGTTGTTTAAGAATTTGGCATGTGCTATTCTTTATCAGACTTGTATTCGCTTAGAGCTCTTGTATTTTTGACCAGATTCGTGGGGGTTGTATTGTTGGTTACCAAACTTGTTCCGCTTTTATATAAAGATAAGGTAGTATTATTAAATATTTTTATTTCTGTATTTCTTTTTAATTTATGTTGTTTATTTGGGAAGTGGTTCGCCTATCGGTGGGAACAGTATAGGTGCCACCACGATTCCTTAAAACGGGTTGTGACAGGAACTAAGTCATATCATTCAGGGGATCCTTTTCAAAGTCGATTCTAATTTTCACATGTTTGAACTCATCATAGTACTCTTCTACACTCTTGTTGTCTTGCTTCAAAGTGTAGATCTTCTTGAGTTGATCTTTTTTGTAGCGCTCAGTGGCATATTTGCACCTCATTATAGCCTTTAACTCTTTCTAATTAGGCGTGAGATCTAATCCATGTAACCTTCTTTCTTTAGCTTGAGTTTCCCACCATGTGGAGGTAAACCCCTAAAATTAAACAATTGCATAAAATGCCATTTCACCTCAGACATGTCATTAGTCAAGAAGATTCTATCACATTGCATGACCCAATCAAGAAACACATCAGGATCACTACTCCCTTTGAAGGTTGGGAGAGTTACCTTGATTGAGTTAAGAATCGTGTCTCGAGCCCCAATGTTTCTCAAGTGACCCTGATCTCCATATTGATCTTCTCTATAGTTACCACCAAAGTAATCATGGCCTTGGTGGCCAGCTCGCCCTTAATAACCTCTTTGCCCACCCATTTGAGGCATATGACCTTTCTTTCCACCTATAGCTCGATGAGGACTTTGGAATTGTATATGTTGTCCCTACATTCGGTTGTCATGTTGATCACCCAAACCTCTTAGTTCCTATTGGAACTCAACACCCAATTGTTGGATGTTTTGGATTGGTTGACAAAGTGGTTGACATGCATTTGGGAGTGGTTGTGATTGATATATGTCATTTAGTGGTGGGTAAGGGTCATTTGTGGTGGAGGATAATTTGGCAATGGAGGATAATATGGTGTTGAAGGATAATTTAGTTGTCATGGTGCGATAGGATCGTCATCTCGTAGCGGTGTTTGTGGGATGGTTTTCGTAGGAGTGAGGTTGTACATGTGGTAAAGTGTTTCGGGTGATATAGTGGGTGAAAAGTCATTACACACCCCACTTATGTGGCCTTGATAATGGATTGGATGAGTCAAAGATGCCTCGCTAATCCTTCCTTCAACACTTCACATCCATGAATCCAAAGTGTCAATCCAACCTTCTAATTGGGTGGAGAAGGCGGTGAACATATTCATCACGTCAAGCAAAGTTGATTCCCTAGTGGGAACTCTAGTTTCCTCCTCATGATTTGCCATTGCACCTATTTAAGACACTCAACAAAACAAACAAACGCGTTAAGTTAGTTAAATTAACTCACAAAACACTCAAGTATTGCGCACCTTTTGATTGCCTCACAAATATCTTCGGCTAATGATTGTATGCTTGTTAATCCAGTGAATCACAAGGTTCCGTTTACTAATCGAGGTCAAGAGTGGATTCTTGTAGACTCAAAGAAAAGGATGACTCAATTTAAAAGTAACGTACTTGAATCAAGAAAGTATCGATGAAGTTTTAAAACGAATGTCACACCCTAAATTAGGGGGGGGGGTGTTAGGCACATGGTGCCACACTGCTCAGATAACCAGGTCCTTGTACAAATAGAACTTCCAGTCGATGATGTTGTACTAGAACATAACATGAATAAGAACACCATAGGAGGGCCGACAAGGCCACACTCTATAAGATATGAATGAAACTCAACCTGTGATGGTAAGGTAAGGGTATCAACCTGATATATATACATAAACAGGGCTGACAGGGCCGCAACACAAGTAAACAAAAGATAGTCAGGCCGGCAAGGGCTTATATCAATAACTGTACATACTAGACAAGTCTATGAGCCTCTACGAGTACCATTACTGTCATATGGCTAGGACAGGGCCCCGACTACTCATTATGAACATTTCTATACAAAACATACTCAACATCTGACCAGAAGCTCCGGGAAGCATGAAGTTTACTTTCTGACAGTTGAAGTGACAACTCCTACTGAGGTGGCCTAGCAGATCCCCTATCAGAACCTGTGTCATGAACACACAATGCCACCGGTAAAAGGGACGTCAGTACAAAAGAAATATACCGGTATATAAAGCATGAATAACAATAGGAAAATGTAAGCTATAAAGAAAGGCATAATAGTAATATGATACTCTGATAACCTGCATGCCATGTAGGGCGAACAATAAAACTCTGAAACTATACTGAACTTTGTATAAAGCAAATGTGGTTTGTAATATGCCCTTGGCTTATGACCCGAGGTGTAATCTTTCACTACCCTTAGGTATGTTCTGAAGTGTATGTATGGATGCACATATAAGTTCCTACCCGACCAACTATAGCGCGACACATTGTATATAATGTACATGTACGACTTCTCACTGGCTAGTCGCAATGGTGGTGCAAATAGTATAAATATATCTCCATATATAACTTCCCACCGGCATAGGTTCGGTGGTGTGGATACCCTACTGTGATGACAATGGCACTTATGGACTTTTTGGAATTCAATACTTTTGACTTTACTTTGGAACGACTCTTGATCGACTCGACGATTAACTCTTTGGAACACTTCTTCCCAAAGGCTTATGATATGGTGGAAAAGTAACCAACCAACAATGACTATGAGAATAGAAATAACAAGAACAACTCCCGATAAGAGATTATGATATACAAAAAAATAAAGCTTGAGATATTTCTTTTGAAAACGATAAACAATTCGGATTTCATGCTTTTAAAAGAATGGGATAGCCTTACATACGTTCATCGCTTAGTAAATGGCGTCACACAAACCCCCAGATGCTTTACGAGTGATTATCTACATAATATAGAGGTTTTTTATCAAGATACCATCAACAAACTAAGAATCGATCCATTGGAACAATTTGACGAACACCTAGGATGCATACTTCTCTAGTTATGGTGTTTATGGCTTTTACTCATGTCATATACTCTTCTTCAATACAACACCAATAACACCAAGATCAACACAAAAACCATAACCATAACAACCACCACACAACAAAACCAACAACTATAAGATCACCATATCCTTTAATTCAAGCTATGATCATCTCCAAGTTAACTTAAGAAATAACCAAGGTTCATAAGAGTTCTTTCATGAAGTTTTAACTCAACTTTGACAAGTTTCATTTATCTATGATTCTCAACAAAGCTATGAGAAGCTTAAGACCATCAAGAACATCAATATCTTACCTTAAATCAGCCCAGATAACTTGCACCATAACCTTCTTTCCAAGCACCAAGAGGATCCTTACTCCACCTTGCTTCTATGAAGGTTTCCAAGTTTTTTAATGGTGATCTAAGGATGATTTGCCTTAAATATGAAATGGAGTGGTTCCTTAATGACCTAAGAACCCTAAGTAGGAGCTTGAGAGTGTTTTGGATGTACACTGGATGAAGATTCTGTTGTCGATCCCGTTAGCTGAGCTGCATCACCTTTACCTCTACACAAAAATGGGCACATATGATGGCTAGGATTACCATATCTATAAAACATGTCGGCCCTATAATGACATTGTCTCGGATGTGTCCTACCACACTGGCCACAAGGCGGGAATGGTGGTCTCATTTATCCCGAACTCTCTTGCTCTTGAAAAATCGAAGCTCTCAAACTCTGCCTTGGCCTAGACTGAATACACATGTCATGTATAAGTTCTTGTAACTTAGATGGAGCATTATTGGAAAATCCAGGTGGATGCCTAGGAAATCGTTGTCTCAAACTACCTGA
Source organism: Anisodus acutangulus (assembly GCA_029783415.1). Classification (NCBI taxonomy): domain Eukaryota; kingdom Viridiplantae; phylum Streptophyta; class Magnoliopsida; order Solanales; family Solanaceae; genus Anisodus; species Anisodus acutangulus. The sequence continues at coordinate 18,287,339 of CM056504.1, read as the reverse complement.
TCCTTTCCCGAAAGACCCTGCTGATATGGCCTTTTTTGTCAACTCTCTCTATGAATCTCTATCCTCTCAAAGCTTACACTTACGGTCCTCGACACTCTGAGCATATGATTGTATCATGGAAATATCCATGTCCTTGTATGGGGAGGTTGTCGTACACTCGCCAATCAGATGTGAATCCAAAACTGAGATGAATTGATGAACTTGAGCCCTCATCGTATCCATGATATTCGGGGCATACCTTTTCAGAGAATTAAATTGCAAACTATAATCCTGAACGCTCTTGCCCCTCTATTTGAGGTTTAATAAGTTCTCAACCATAGCCTCTCGTACCTCTAAGGTGAAATAATGATCAAGAAAAGCATCTACAAACTCTTCCTATACCGTGGGTGGCGCATTTTGGCCTCAGGACCTCTCTTAAGGCTAGTACCACAAACATCCACATCTCGCAATCTAAAAGAGGCCAAGTCAACTGACTCCGTATCCGAAGCATGCATAAATCCAATACCCTCATCATTTGGTCAATAAAATTTTATAGGTCTGCACTCAGATCAGTACCGGTAAACACTGAGGGCTCAATGCAAGTAACTCTCAGGTCCTAGAGCTCCCTACACCATCAAAAGTCCCAAAACCTGAGAAACCCTATATCTGCCGCTACTGTGAAACTACTATCTATGCCAATAACTGCACAAAACTTTCCACTCCTTGCTCTAAAGACTTGGGCGGTGGAATTAGAGGAACTGAATTCAGTGTAGTTGGAGGTACTATGTCCTGAAGAGCTGGAGGAAATGTACCTCATCGGTGCAATAAGTGATATGTGGGAGTGAAACTCTCCCTGAACTTCAACTATATCAACTTGGCTGGGCGGGGAATTACTGGCACTTTCACCCCTATCAGCACCAGCTCGATGACTAGCGTAAGCTCTCGTAGTAACTAGCATGACTGAAAAATGGATTAGAGCACGAATTAGACTCAAAATCATGTAACTCAGCTCTATAGAACGATCTATGAAGTGAGAACAACAACCATCACTAAATGCCCGGAAACCTCTTGTTCATAAGTGTGGTGCACAATACACCAATAAACAAGACTCTACTAGACAAAGCTCACAAACTCCATAGGACTGAGCAACTCTGGTAGTAAGTTTGTCACACCCCAAACTAGGGGGTGTGGCCGGCACCCGGTGACACACTAGATCGAACGTACCACTCAGATAACCAGGTCACTATACAAATAGAACTTTCAGCCAATGAGGTCGTATTGGAACATAACATGAATAAGAATACCATAGGAGGGCTGACAAAGCCACACTCTATAAGATATGAATGAAACTCAACCTCTAATGGTAACGCAAGGGGATCTACCTGACATATATACATAAACATGGCTGACTGTCCGCAACACAAGTCAACAAAAGATAGTCATGCCAGCAAGGCCTTACATAAAAAACTATACATACTATACAAGTCTATGAGCCTCTACGAGTACCAGTACTGTCATATGGTTGGGATAGGGCCCCGACCTATGAACATTTCTATGTAAAACATACTCAACATGTGACCAAAAGTTCTGAGAATGATGGATCTTACTTTCTGACGGTTGAAACGACAACTCCTACTGAGGTGGCCTAGTAGAGCCCCTATCATACCTGTGGCATGAACACACAGTGCCCCCGATAAAAGGGATGTCAGTACAAAATAAATGTATCGGAATGTAAAGCATGAATAACAATATGAAAATGTAAGTTGTAAAGAAAGTCATAATAGCAATATGATACTCTAATAACATGCGTGCCACATAGGCAACAACATACCCAATGAAATCCTATAATGTGGGGTTTGGGAATGGTAGAGTGTACGTAGACCTTACCTCTACCTTGGTAGGTAGAGTGTCTATTTTCGAGAGACCCTCGGCTCAAGACAAAGCATAAGCACAAGCAAAAAAAGGAAAATGGTCAGATCGGGACAAGAAATTTCAACAGTATGAAAATGTTGGTATAAAAAATAAATAAGCAATGACAGCGCATTATGAAAAAAGAAGCAGTAATTAATGCAGATAAATAAGATAAGCAAAGTACACTAAAGAAAATATAGCAGCAGAAATGAAACGATATTATAAAGATATGGTTTGTAATCTACCCTCGGCTTATGGTATGCTCTGAGAATCAAAAGGTATGTTCTGAGGTGTATGTATTGATGCACATATAAGTTCCTATATGACCGACTATAGTGCGGCGTGTTGTGTATAATTTACATGTACGACTTCTCACCAACTGGTCGCAACGGTGGTGCAAATATATATATATATATATATATATATATATATATAACTACCCACTGTCATAGGTTCGATGGTGTGGATACCGTATTGTGATGACAATGGCACCTATGGCTTTTTTGGAATTCAATACCTTTGACATTACATCGAAATGACTCTTGGTTGACTCAATGATTAACTCTTTGGAACACTTCTTCCCCCGAAGGTTTATGATAAGTTGGACAAGTAACCAACCAACAATGACTATGAGAATAGAAATAACAAGAACAACTCTGACAAGAGATTATGATATATAAATAAAAAGGAAGATTGTGACGTTTCTTTTGAAAATGATAAACACTTCGAATTTCATGCTTTTAAAAGAAGGGGATAGACTTACATACCTGCGTCGCTTAGTAAATGACATCACGTAAACCTCTGGATACTCTACGAATGATTATCTACACAATATAGAGGTTTTGTATTAATATATGATCGACAAACTAAGAATCGACTCATTGGAACAATTTGACGAACACCTAGGATGCATACTTCTCTCGTTATGGTGTTTATGGCTTTTAACCATGTCATATACTCCTCTTCAATATAAGACCAATAACGCCAATACCAAGCTATGATCATCTCCAAGTTAACTTAAGAAATAACCAAGGTTCATAAGAGTTCTTTCATGAAGTTTTAACTCAACTATCACAAGTTTTCTTTATCTATGATTCTCAAAAACTCTATGAGAAGATTAAGACCATCAATAACGTACCTTAAATTAGCCAAGAGAACTTGCACCATAACCTTTTTTCAAAGCACAAAGGGGATCCTTACTCCACCTTGCTTCTATGAAGGTTTCCATGTTTTTAATGGTGATCTAAGGATGATTTGCCTTTAATATGATATGGAATGGTTCCTTAATTGATGTGATCCTAATTGGAAACCTTAAGAAACTCAAAACACAAAACAAGGATAGAATTAAAATTAAAATTGCAAGGAAAGAAAGATAAGAGTGAGACACATTAATTGAAATCAAAGGCAACCAAGGGTATATTAAACCCAAGATCTCCTTCAATTAAATTCAACTAAAGCACCTATACTATAGATGATTTCCACAAGTGAACATGTTCATGTGAGAAATCATGGAAGTGTTCTCCGACAACAAAGAAATTACACTCTAACTTAGTGTATCACTAATTAACAATAATTATATGCCTAAGTAGAATTCTAATGAATGTATTAATTGTCATCCAAAAAACTCCCCACTCAAATGAAACTAACGCAACTATTTATAGTTATGCCTATTAAAACAAAGGCCCAAAAGTGGCCTTTGCACAAATAACCCCACATGGGTTCTTCTTTAGCCACTTTGTAAAATGACTCCATCTCTTGTATCTTTTTCTTCTTGAATATCCTCTCAAGCTATCATCCAAACATTATACACTCGTGAGATATTCTCTTCAAGCTCTTCCACTTGTAGATGATCACATAAGGAAAAGACTCAATAAATTCCACCCATTTTTCATGCCTTATGATGAGCTTAGATTGACCCTTCAAGTGTCTCACGGATTCATGATCCGAACAAATCACAAACTCCCTATGCCATAAATAATGTTGCCAATGAGCTAACACCCTCACTAGTGCATACAACTCTTTGTCATAGGTAGAGTAGTTCAAAGAAGCCCCTTTTAACTTTTCACTAAAGTAGGCCAATGGCTTCCCTTTTTGCATCAAGACTCCACCAATGCCAATACCTGAAGCCTCACATTCAATTTCAAATGTCTTCTCAAAATCCGGCAATTGCAATAATGGGGAAGTACACAATTTTGCCTTCAACTCTTGAAATGCCTTCTCTTGCTCATCTCCCCATATAAAAGGTATATCTTTACTGATCAATTCGGTTAAAGGAGCGACAATGGTACTAAATCCCTTCACAAATCTCGTATAGAAACTTGCCAACCCATGGAAACTCCTTAAATCGGTTGCATTTTTAGGAGTGGGCCAAGTTCTAATGGATTCGACTTTCTCTTCATCCACCTCCACGCCATTCACACTTACCACAAAACCTAAGAATATCACCCCGGTCAACACAAAATGAGCACTTCTTGAGATTAGCATACAACCTCTCACATAACAAGACATCAAAAACATGTCTCAAATGGCACACATGATCCTTAATAGTCTTGCTATAGACTAGAATGTCATCAAAATAAATGACAACAAACTTATTGATGAAAGGCTTCAACACATGGTTCATCAACCTTATGAAAGTGCTAGGTGCATTGGTGAGACCAAATGGCATGACAAGCCACTTCTATAGCCCAAACTTGGTTTTGAAGGCCGTCTTCCACTCATCACCAGGGTGCATGCAAATTTGGTGGTATCCACTTCGAAGATCAATTTTAAAGAACACACTTGAGCCACATAGCTCATCCAACATATCATCAAGTGTCGGGATAGGATGGCAATACTTCACCGTTATTTTGTTAACTACTCTACAATTGATACACATCCACCAAGTTCCATATTTCTTGGGAACAAGTAACACGGGCACGTCACATGGGCTAAGGCTCTCCTTCACTAGCCCTTTGTCAAGTAGATCTTCGACTTGCCTTTGTAATTCTTTAGTTTCTTTCGGATTGCTCCTATATGCCGATTTGTTGGGGATTTGGGAACTCGGTACAAAATCGATTTGATATTCAATACCCCTCAATGGAGACAATCCTTTGGGCATCTCCTCCAGAAATAAGTCGTCATATTTCTGCGAAAGAGAAGAAACAATACTAGGTAAAGTTCTAGTATCTTGATTAGTATGTAACACGAGATGTTTGTTGACAAGGCACACCATAAAATGCCCCTCATCAACTCTTTCCAAACAATTGTTTGGTTTGGCAAGTGTACACATCTTAACTTTCCCCTTGGTACCCCTTGTCCCTCTTGGCTAAGTTAAGAATCTTTCTCAACCTCATCCTTTTGACCCCTCTCCCTAAGCTCTTTCATGATTCTATAGTCCTCACTCACTTGGTAGGGTGTCAATGGGGTGAGAATATGTTTTCTTCCCTCAAAGACAAATGAATACTTATTAGATCACCCACTATGTTGCGCATCCTTATCAAATGGCCATGGCCTTCCGAGCAACATATGGCAAGCTTGCATTGGCACTACATCTGTAGGACTTCATCTTGGTACTTGCCAATGCTAAATTTCACTACAAACCGCTTGGTGACCCTCACTTCTCCACAATCATTGAACCATTGAATCTTGTAGGGGCTAGGATGTTTCCTTGTGGGAAACTTCATATGGTCAACCAATGTTGTGCTCACCACATTTGTGCAACTACCGCCATCAATGATCAAGGAGTACACCTCCCTATTCATTGCACCCATGATGCTTTGCAACACACATGCCAAATTAATATTCTCCTCTAGGTGCCGCGCATAATCCTCCTCTTCAAATCCTCCCTCATGCTCACCTTTAGGTTCACCATTACCACCCTCCTCACCACCTCCCTCATCTTCATCAGTTTGATAACCATCAAGCATGTCCATAATTGATCTCCTATTAGGACATTCACTTGCAATACGGCCTCTACCTTGGCATTTAAAACATTGAATTGTAGAAATACGAGGAAAGTTAGTTTTAGCACTGTTACCTCCTCTAGCCATGTCTTCGCTCTTAGGTTTGTAGTCGAACTTGGCTTGGAGAGTTGAAGTAGTGGTCATTAGCTTATCCCACTTATCTTTGACTTTGCTCTATGATGAGGATGAGATATTCTTAGCCTTGTAAGATTTTTCCACTTTCGTTGTGGTCGGACTCTATTATGGATTTCTGATCATATTCTCCATAAGGCTCTTTAAGCAATATTCTATTTTTCAGAGAGAAGAATGACCAAACGTAGTCCATTTCAACCTTAGTTGCGTCATGAAATGCTTCTTCAAGAGTGGTATAGGATTGAAGCCTCATAGATTTGGAGATTTTCATGATTCAAATTGGCCACAAATTGGGTCGCCGTGTAGTTCAAGTGCTCTTCAATTTTGGATTTCAACCTTAAGTTCTCAAACTTATCTAAGTACTCTTCTACACTCTTACTACCTTGTCTCAACATGTATACCCTCTTAAGAACGCCTTGATAATAGTCGGGTGTTACATACCTTGCTTCCATGAGCTCAATCAACTCTTTCCAAGTAAGAATATCAAATAGGTACCATTGAGCTCGTTCACGCCTCTTGGATTCCCACCAAGTGGATGCTTATCCCTCAATTTGAGTGAGGGCATACTTCGCCTTCGAAGAATCTGATATGTTGTTAGTGAGGATTATCTGCTTTCTTTGTAACCTCCATTCCAATAATTCTTCCTGATCACTACCTCCATTTAACTTTGGACATTCCACTTTAATGGTATTCAAATTGCGATCTAGGACTCCCCTATCTTCATAGCCCTGCCATCTTTGCCGGTCATCATGACCTTGCCATCTACCCCTCTTCTTGAACATAGAGCCTACCTATACCTCTTCATCTCTCTCATCCCCTATGGACATCATTCCCATGTCTCCCTCCATATCTAGGTTCATCCCACCATCTCTCCCTATCAACCTCCTCAATGCCTTCGGCAAATAGGGGGTTTTAAAAATGCATTTATGGCTCCAGGTGGAAATCTTGTGGTGGCACATGCATTGGGGTGTAGGAAATATTTTGTGGAGTGACTCTCGGGGTGATATAGGGTATTGGTTCCTCTTGGGGTAGCCGATATAAATATGGATGTGTTTGAGGATTGGTTCGTCTCATAGGACCTCGGGTGGTAGTGTTTGGGATAGTAGGTGGAGGGATATATGGAGAAGGTACGGAGTGAGTTTGGGGATGGAGCAACTTTTGTACTTGCCCTGGGGTAAGAGTAGGTGACCTGTTAGGACCCTTACTTGATTCGACGTCAATGTTCGACTGGAGAGTGCTCACTCGACTAGCATTTTCAACATTCACCAACCTATTTTCCACACTACCCATTCGTTCTGTCATCCCTCCTATCGTCGTACTCAACCTATTCAATTCACGAAGTATATGGGACAGCGTATCCTCTCCATCATGAGAATGGATTCCATAATTCGTCATTGTACCAACAAAACTCAACAAATAAGTTAGTGCAAGGGTTCCTTACGTCACTCGTGTTTTCGCTCAAATCTCACTTCACTCTGGTGTTCTTCCAATGTTGGTGAAGAACCTCTAATCCAATCAATTTCACACCTATGGTAAGCCTTGTGGAAGAATGGATTATTGTTAGATAGAAAGACGTATGACTCAAATCTAACGGATGGAGACAATGAAGTTTCAACGAACATAGAGAAAAAAAAAGCACAAAAGAAATTGGCACAAAATGAAAGCTCGGACTCAAAAACTAGTTAACAATCAAGTAAGAACAATTACTAATTGTTAACTAGCTTATAAAATTAAAGAAATGAGAAGAAAAGAAGAAAAAATTGAATTTCAACACTTAGAAATTTTTGGAAATTTGGGATGGAAGTGATGAAATTCAAGAATTAATTAGCAAACAAGTAGGTTTAATTACTAGTTGTTAATTAATTAGAAGGATAAAATATAAGAAAATTAGAAGAAGAAATCAAACTGGGAAGATTTTGGGGTCGAAAATGGCTTGAAAAAAAGTACTTGGACGATTTGGTGCCTTTTCAGTGCTATAGCACTTGTTAGGCACTGAGAAAAAAACTAAGTGTCAAACTGACAACTCTCTGAAGTTGTAGTACACTTGCTACAGGCGAGAGTGAGGAAGTTGATCTGCGTGTCGGCTGATATGGCAGCTGCGTGGCTGCTGACGTGGATTTTTTATTTTTTGAAAATCAGATTTTTGAACTGATTTTCCTTTTTGTTTTTTGACTTTGGGCCCACAAATACTTTTAAACCTTTGACTTGAAGACTTTTGGATCAAACAAACATCTTTTGGGTCTTCTTCTATAAAGATTTGAAGTTCTTCAAGAACACCAAATTTCCAAACACCTTCAAATCAACTCCAAATTGCATCAGAATTTAATATCCAAGCTCCCCTTGATTGGTAGAACAAAGCCCAATAACTCTTGAAGCCAAAATCACCTTCTTCCACCAAAACCCATCTTCAAGTTTCAAAACTTCAAGGTCCTTCAATGGTAGAATCTTCAATACAACTTTAAATGCAACGAAATTTGAAAGCTAAGGGGTTTTTGATATCAAGGAACTCAAATTTGGCCTCAAATCCACCAAAATAACAACAAATTTTTGGGTTTTTTTGTTTTTTGTTTTTGGGATTTCGAATTTTGATTTTTTTTTTTGGATTTTGTAATAACAATAACCAAGACTATATTTGTAGGAACAAATCTAGAACCTAAGCTCTTGATACCAAATGATATGATCCTAATTGGAAACCCTAAGAAACTCAAAACACAAAACAAGGATAGAATTAAAATTAAAATTGCAAGGAAAGAAAGATAAGAGTGAGACACAATAATTGAAATCAAAGGAAACCAATGGTATATTAAACCCAAGACGTCCTTCAATTAAATTCAACTAAAGAACCTACACTATAGATGATTTCCCCAAGTGAACATGTTCATGTGAGAAATCATGGAAGTGTTCTCCAACAACAAAGAAATTATACTCTAACTAAGCGTATCACTAATTAACACTAATTATATATCTAAGTAGAATTCTAATGAAGGTATTAATTGTCATCTAAAAAACTCCCCTCTCAAATGAAACTAAGGCAACTATTTATAGTTATGCCTATTACAACAAATGCCCAAAAGTGGCCTTTGCAAAAATAACCCCACATGGGTTCTTCTTTAACCACTTTGTGAAGTGACTACTTCTCTTGTATCTTCTTCTTCTTGAATATCCTCCCAAGCTATCATCCAAACATTATACACTCGTGTGATATTCTCTTCATGCTCTTCCAACGATCCTCTCTTCATGAACATGGATTGTAATTCTTGGAGCTCCCTTTCTTGGCCAAGAGTGAATGGTCTTGAGCTCGCTCGGGTCATATCATTAATGACCTAAGACTCTAAGTAGTAGCTTGAGAGTGTTTGGGAAATATGTGGATCGAAATAGGAATGAAATGAAAAAACACCATCCATGGCCTTAAATAGGGTCACAATCGCCTCCCATATGCGGCTAGGTCTGCGCCGCATACCACCATATGCGGCCACAGAACCCAACGCATATGGTGTCAGTATGGTGGGAAAGTTGGGGCTTTGATCTGTTTCTTGATCCACGAAGCAAATCAGCTTTTGTAGGGTGGAATGGTTAGTATATCGCCTAATTTTTGTTGAACTTTGCCGAGATATACTTTCCTTAATCCAATTCCAACCTTTCTTATACCTCTGTAATACTCATATAAGTGGTATGTGACCTTGGGGAAGAGTCTCGGGTTGCCAAAGTTATAGTCAACCAACTATAACCAAAACCATCCTAAAATACCCGTACATCCTCCACAAAACTAAACAGTCTGAAAATCACACCTTTACCGACAACCTCACTATTCCGACCAGTTTCCACCACCTTACCATCATCCAACCACCACACAATGACCACCAATACAACCCTCAACTCATCTAGAACAACCCCACAAAATGCCTTAGCCCACTCCCACCCTAAACTACCTGTGTACCCCTTAAAACACCCACTGCCCTGCAAAAATGTCCCACCCGATAACCTTCACTTGCCCCCATTTTCGTGTTAATCCGTTTCCAACCAAACTCCGACCAACTCACCTTCACTTTCCCTTCCTTATTTACATCAACTTGAATTTCATAAATGTGACTTGTGAACATGAATTGTGATTATATTATAGCATGTAAGTGAATATATAATATAGCTTGTGTAAAATATGAAAACATGTATAACTTCATAGAACCGAGTAATAATGATTATAACTTGTGTTAAGAACTCATGGAATTCAAAGCATGCATTCATGGATTACAGACAGGTTCATGAAAATCTTAATGATCTGTCATGAATAAAATTGATGAATTATAATATAGACATGACGTATAATATTACATGTATTAGGGTTATCATGATAATATAACAAAATCCTAAAATTATGAAGAATTTATGTTTCATGGAAAAACATGGCATGGGAAGAATATGGATATTCTCACATATGGATAGAAAATCTACATACCTTTATTTTCCCCAATACTTATATTAAAAATCTAAACTTTGGAGTAGAGACCCAAAGCTTGAACTTTGAAACATTGGGATGGGTTTATCTTGAAAATCCTAGGTTAAGAATAATGAATTCTACTTATAATTCATGAGGATTATGTTAGAATAACTTAGAATTGCGTGAAAAAGGCTTTACCTTGATATGGTAGAAGGTTTGGAAGAGAGAACCTTCCACCTAGAGCTTGGAGATTGTGAAAACTGATTTTTTCCAAACTAAGTTGTGTATTTATACTGTGCAGTTTTTCAGAACTTTTACGGCTAGAATTGATGGTCCGTAACTTTTTCTACGGTCCAGGTATAGATCGTAAAATTTTATATGGTTCGTATAATCGTATAGTCACCTATATGCAACTTCCCAATGACTTGCATAAGCTGAGGGGAATTTTACGATTAAAAAGGACGGGTCGTATAAATTTATATGGTCCATATAAATGACTATGTTCCGTCATTTTCAACAACAAAATGTACATTTCAAATCAATGGTCCATAATACTTTTACGCTCCATAAAACCTGGGCGTAAAATTTGGATTTTAGAACTGAAACTCTTTTTTTCAACTTTAACTCCCGTCTTGGTTTCCTACACTCCTTAATCATGAACATGTCTTAGTTTTGGGGTATGAGGTGTTACAATATCTCCCCTTTGGAATTATTCGTCCTAGAATGATGGATCATGGTTAGGAATAAGACTGGACATGGCATGAGTACACAAATATGAAGACATATGACATGAAACATGGGGACTGAACTGACATGATTACATGAAAACATGAACATGGGGGCATGAGACATGAGTACTGAATACATGAACGTGAAATATGAGACATGGATATGCAAGGGACATGACATGAATACTGAAGGTATTTACCTTGTTCGCTTTTTGATTTCTCTTCAAATAAGTGCGGATATTTGGACTTCATGTCCTCTTGGGCCTCCCATGTAGCCTCCTTAACTTTCTAACTTCTCCACAACACTTTCACTGAGGCAACTTCCTTAGTTCTCAACTTGCATGTCTGACGATCTAGAATAGCCACAGAGACCTCTTCATAGGTCAAGTCATCCCTAACTGTAATGGATTCGGTATGGACAACAAATGACAGGTCTCCCACACACTTCCTCAACATAGATACACGAAACATTGGATGTACATCAATCAGATCTTGTGGAAATTCAATATCATAAGCCAGTTGATCAATTCTTCGTAGAATCTTATATGGTCCGATTTATCTGGGGCTAAGCTTCCCTTTATTTCCAAACCTCATGACATCTTTCATATGTGAAACTTTCAGAAATACTCAATCATCAACTTGAAACTCCAAGTCTCTATGCCTCACATCTGAATAGGACTTTTGGCGACTCTGAGTTGTTCTCAAACATTCTTGAATCAATATGAATTTTTCCATAGCCTGTTGGACAAAGTTTGGTCCTAAAAATTCTAGTTCACCAACATTGAACCAACCAATGGCGATCTACACCTTCGCCCAGACAAAGATCCGAACGGTGCCATCTTTATACTAGCATGATAATTGTTATTATAAGCAAACTCAATGAGAGTTAAATGATCATCCCAATTACCTTTAAATCAAAAAAACATTCCATCAACATATCCTCAATAGTACGCTCTGCTTGGCCATCTGTCTGAGAATGAAAAGTTGTATTGAGATTTACCTTAGTACCCAATCCTTTCTGAAAAGACTTTGAAAAGTGTGTCGTGAATTGAGCATCAAGATCTGAAATAATGGACATTTGGGTCCCATGAAGCCTGAAAATTTCTCGGATATATAGCTTGGCATAATCTTCTGTTGAATTTGTGGTTTTGACTAGCAATAGGTGGATTGATTTAGTATGTCGGTCCACAATCACCTATCGAATCATGCCTTCGGACTGAGTGAGGTAGACCTATCATGAAGTCCATATTTATCATTTCCCATTTCCAAACAAGAATCATTCTGAGCCAACCCACTAGGCCTCTGGTGTTCGGCTTTCACCTACTGACAATTCAAACACATGGCTAGAAAATCTGCCATATTCCTCTTCATATCATTCCACCAATAAATCTCTATAAGATCATGATACATTTTGGTAGAACCTAGGTGAATAGAATACCTAGAATTATGCGCTTCTGCCATGATTCGATCACATAAGGAAAAGACTCAATAAATTCCACCCATTTTTCATGACTCATGATGAGCTTAGATTGACCCTTCAAGTGTCTCAAGGATTCATGATCTGAACAGATCACAAACTCCCTATGCCATAAATAATGTTGCCAATGAGCTAACACCCTCACTAGTGCATACAACTCTTTGTCATAGGTAGAGTAGTTCAAAGAAGCCCCTTTTAACTTTTCACTAAAGTAGGCCAATGGTTTCCCTTCTTGCATCAAGACTCCACCAATGCCAATACCCGAAGCCTCACATTCAATTTCAAATGTCTTCTCAAAATTCGGCAATTGCAATAATGGGGAAGTACTCAATTTTGCCTTCAACTCTTGAAATGCCTTCTCTTGCTCATCTCCCCATATAAAATGTATATCTTTATTGATCAATTCGGTTAAAGGAGCGACAATGGTACTAAATCCCTTCACAAATCTCGTATAGAAACTTGCCAACCCATGGAAACTCCTTAAATCGGTTGCATTTTTAGGAGTGGGCCAAGTTCTAATGGATTCGACTTTCTCTTCATCCACCTCCACGCCATTCACACTTACCACAAAACCTAAGAATATCACCCCGGTCAACACAAAATGAGCACTTCTTGAGATTAGCATACAACCTCTCACATAACAAGACATCAAAAACATGTCTCAAATGGCGCACATGATCCTTAATAGTCTTGCTATAGACTAGAATGTCATCAAAATAAATAACAACAAACTTATTGATGAAAGGCTTTAACACATGGTTCATCAACCTTATAAAAGTGCTAGGCGCATTGGTGATACCAAATGGCATGACAAGCCACTTATATAGCCCAAACTTGGTTTTGAAGGCCGTCTTCCACTCATCACCATGGTGCATGCAAATTTGGTGGTATCCACTTCGAAGATCAATTGTAAAGAACACACTTGAGCCACATAGCTCACCCAACATATCATCAAGTGTCGGGATAGGATGTCAATACTTCACCGTTATTTTGTTAACTACTCTACAATTGATACACATCCTCCAAGTTCCATATTTCTTGGGAACAAGTATCACGGGCACGTCACATGGGCTAAAGCTTTCCTTCACTAGCCCTTTGTCAAGTAGCTCTTCGACTTGCCTTTGTAATTCTTTAGTTTCTTTCGGATTGCTCCTATATGCCGATTTGTTGGGGATTTGGGAACTCGGTACAAAATCGATTTGATATTCAATACCCCTCAATGGAGACAATCCTTTGGGCATCTCCTCCAGAAATAAGTCGTCATATTCCTGCGAAAGAGAAGAAACAATACTAGGTAAAGTTCTAGTATCTTGATTAGTATGTAACACGAGATGTTTGTTGACAAGGCACACCATAAAATGCCCCTCATCAACTCTTTTCAAACAATTGTTTGGTTTGGCAAGTGTACACATCTTAACTTTCCCCTTGGTACCCCTTGTCCCTCTTGGCTAAGTTAAGAATCTTTATCAACCTCATCCTTTTGACCCCTCTCCCTAAGCTCTTTCATGATTCTATAGTCCTCACTCACTTGGTAGGGTGTCAATGGGGTGAGAATATGTTTTCTTCCCTCAAAGACAAATGAATACTTATTAGATCACCCACTATGTTGCGCATCCTTATCAAATCGCCATGGCCTCCCGAGCAATATATGGCAAGCTTGCATTGGCACTACATCCATAGGACTTCATCTTGGTACTTGCCAATGCTAAATTTCACTACAAACCGCTTGGTGACCTCACTTCTCCACAATCATTGAACCATTGAATCTTGTAGGGGCTAGGATGTTTCCTTGTGGGAAACTTCATATAGTCAACCAATGTTGTGCTCACCACATTTGTGCAACTACCGTCATCAATGATCAAAGAGTACACCTCACTATTCATTGCACCCATGATGATTCGCAACACATATGCCAAATTAATATTCTCCTTTAGGTGCCGCGCATAATCCTCCTCTTCAAATCCTCCCTCATGCTCACCTTTAGGTTCACCATTACCACCCTCCTCACCACCTCCCTCCTCTTCATCAGTTTGATAACCATCAATCATGTCCATAATTGATCTCCTATTAGGACATTCACTTGCAATACGGCCTCTACCTTGGCATTTAAAACATTGAATTGTAGAAATACGAGGAAAGTTAGTTTTAGCACTGTTACCTCCTCTGGCCTTGTCTTCGCTCTTAGGTTTGTAGTCGAACTTGGCTTGGAGAGTTGAAGTAGTGGTCATTGGCTTATCCCACTTATCTTTGACTTTGCTCCATGATGAGGATGAGATATTCTTAGCCTTGTAAGATTTTTCCACTTTCGTTGTGGTCGGACTCTATTATGGATTTCTGATCATATTCTCCATAAGGCTCTTTGAGCAATATTCTATTTTTTAGAGAGAAGAATGACCAAACGTAGTCCATTTCAACCTTAGTTGCGTCATGAAATGCTTCTTCAAGAGTGGTATAGGATTGAAGCCTCATAGTTTTGGAGATTTTCATGATTCAAATTGGCCACAAATCGGGTCACCGTGTAGTTCAAGTGCTCTTCAATTTTGGATTTCAACCTTAAGTTCTCAAACTCATCTAAGTACTCTTCTACACTCTTACTACCTTGTCTCAACATGTATACCCTCTTAAAAACGCCTTGATAATAGTCGGGTGTCACATACATTGCTTCCATGAGCTCAATCAACTCTTTCCAAGTTAGAATATCAAATAGGTACCATTGAGCTCGTTCACGCCTCTTGGATTCCCACCAAGTGGATGCTTATCCCTCAATTTGAGTGAGGGCATACTTCGCCTTCGAAGAATCTGATATGTTGTTAGTGAGGAATATCTGATTTCTTTGTAACCTCCATTCCAATATTTCTTCCTCATCACTACCTCCCTTTTAACTTTGGACATTCCACTTTAATGGTATTCAAATTGCGATCTAGGACTCCCCTATCTTCATAGCCCTGCCATCTTTCCCGGTCATCGTGACCTTGCCATCCACCCCTCTTCTTGAACATAGAGCCTACCCATACCTCCTCGTCTCTCTCATCCCTATGGACATCATTCCCATGTCTCCCTCCATATCTAGGTTCCTCCCACCATCTCTCCATATCAACCTCCTCAATGCCTTCGGCAAATAGGGGGTTTTAAAAATGCATTTATGGCTCCAGGTGGAAATCTTGTGGTGGCGCATGCATTGGGGTGTGGGAAATATTTTGTGGAGTGACTCTCGGGGTGATATAGGGTATTGGTTCCTCTTGGGGTAGCCGATATAAATATGGATGTGTTTGAGGATTGGTTCGTCTCATAGGACCTCGGGTGGTGGTGTTTGGGATAGTAGGTGGAGGGATATATGGAGAAGGTACGGAGTGAGTTTGGGGATGGAGCAACTTTTGTACTTGCCCTGGGGTAAGAGTAGGTGACCTGTTAGGACCCTTACTTGATTCGACGTCAATGTTCGACTGGAGAGTGCTCACTCGACTAGCATTTTCAACATTCACCAACTTATTTTCCACACTACCCATTCGTTCTGTCATCCCTCCTATCGCCGTACTCAACCTATTCAATTCACGAAGTATATGGGACAGCGGATCCTCTCCATCATGAGAATGGATTCCGTAATTCGACATTGTACCAACAAAACTCAACAATCAAGTTAGTGCAAGGGTTCCTTACGTCACTCGTGTTTTCGCTCAAATCTCACTTCACTCTGGTGTTCTTCCAATGTTGGTGAAGAACCTCTAATCCAATCAATTTCACACGTATGCTAAGCCATGTGGAAGAATGGATTCTTGTTAGATAGAAAGACGTATGACTCAAATCTAACGGATGGAGACAATAAAGTTTCAACGAACATAGAGAAAAAAAAAGCACAAAAGAAATTGGCACAAAATGAAAGCTCGGACTCAAGAACTAGTTAACAATCAAGTAAGAACAATTACTAATTGTTAACTAGCTTATAAAATTAAAGAAATGAGAAGAAAAGAAGAAAAAATTGAATTTCAACACTTAGAAATTTTTGGAAATTTGGGATGGAAGTGATGAAATTCAAGAATTAATTAGCAAACAAGTAGGTTTAATTACTAGTTGTTAATTAATTAGAAGGATAAAATATAAGAAAATTAGAAGAAGAAATCAAACTGGGAAGATTTTGGGGTCGAAAATGGCTTGAAAAAAAGTACTTGGACGATTTGGTGCCTTTTCAGTGCTATAGCACTTGTTAGGCACTGAGAAAAAAACTAAGTGTCAAACTGACAACTCTCTGAAGTTGTAGTACACTTGCTACAGGCGAGAGTGAGGAAGTTGATCTGTGTGTCGGCTGATATGGCAGCTGCGTGGCTGCTGACGTGGCTGCTGACGTGGATTTTTTATTTTTTGAAAATCAGATTTTTGAACTGATTTTCCTTTTTGTTTTTTGACTTTGGGCCCACAAATACTTTTAAACCTTTGACTTGAAGACTTTTGGATCAAACAAACATCTTTTGGGTCTTCTTCTATAAAGATTTGAAGTTCTTCAAGAACACCAAATTTCCAAACACCTTCAAATCAACTCCAAATTGCATCAGAATTTAATATCCAAGCTCCCCTTGATTGGTAGAACAAAGCCCAATAACTCTTGAAGCCAAAATCACCTTCTTCCACCAAAACCCATCTTCAAGTTTCAAAACTTCAAGGTCCTTCAATGGTAGAATCTTCAATACAACTTTAAATGCAACGAAATTTGAAAGCTAAGGGGTTTTTGATATCAAGGAACTCAAATTTGGCCTCAAATCCACCAAAATAACAACAAATTTTTGGGTTTTTTTGTTTTTTGTTTTTGGGATTTCGAATTTTGATTTTTTTTTTTGGATTTTGTAATAACAATAACCAAGACTATATTTGTAGGAACAAATCTAGAACCTAAGCTCTTGATACCAAATGATATGATCCTAATTGGAAACCCTAAGAAACTCAAAACACAAAACAAGGATAGAATTAAAATTAAAATTGCAAGGAAAGAAAGATAAGAGTGAGACACAATAATTGAAATCAAAGGAAACCAATGGTATATTAAACCCAAGACGTCCTTCAATTAAATTCAACTAAAGAACCTACACTATAGATGATTTCCCCAAGTGAACATGTTCATGTGAGAAATCATGGAAGTGTTCTCCAACAACAAAGAAATTATACTCTAACTAAGCGTATCACTAATTAACACTAATTATATATCTAAGTAGAATTCTAATGAAGGTATTAATTGTCATCTAAAAAACTCCCCTCTCAAATGAAACTAAGGCAACTATTTATAGTTATGCCTATTACAACAAATGCCCAAAAGTGGCCTTTGCAAAAATAACCCCACATGGGTTCTTCTTTAACCACTTTGTGAAGTGACTACTTCTCTTGTATCTTCTTCTTCTTGAATATCCTCCCAAGCTATCATCCAAACATTATACACTCGTGTGATATTCTCTTCATGCTCTTCCAACGATCCTCTCTTCATGAACATGGATTGTAATTCTTGGAGCTCCCTTTCTTGGCCAAGAGTGAATGGTCTTGAGCTCGCTCGGGTCATATCATTAATGACCTAAGACTCTAAGTAGTAGCTTGAGAGTGTTTGGGAAATATGTGGATCGAAATAGGAATGAAATGAAAAAACACCATCCATGGCCTTAAATAGGGTCACAATCGCCTCCCATATGCGGCTAGGTTCAAGGCGCATACCACCATATGCGGCCACAGAACCCAACGCATATGGTGTCAGTATGGTGGGAAAGTTGGGGCTTTGATCTGTTTCTTGATCCACGAAGCAAATCAGCTTTTGTAGGGCGGAATGGTTAGTATATCGCCTAATTTTTGTTGAGCTTTGCCGAGATATACTTTCCTTAATCCAATTCCAACCTTTCTTATACCTCTGTAATACTCATATAAGTGGTATGTGACCTTGGGGAAGAGTCTCGGGTTGCCAAAGTTATAGTCAACCAACTATAACCAAAACCATCCTAAAATACCCGTACATCCTCCACAAAACTAAACAATGAAAATCACACCTTTACGGACACCCTCACTATTCCGACCAGTTTCCACCACCTTACCATCATCCAACCACCACACAATGACCAACAATACAACCCTCAACTCATCTAGAACAACCCCACAAAATGCCTTAGCCCACTCCCACCCTAAACTACCTGTGTACCCCTTAAAACACCCACTGCCCTGCAAAAACGTCCCACCCGATAACCTTCACTTGCCCCCATTTTCGTGTTAATCCGTTTCCAACCAAACTCCGACCAACTCACCTTCACTTTCCCTTCCTTATTTACATCAACTTGAATTTCATAAATGTGACTTGTGAACATGAATTGTGATTATATTATAGCATGTAAGTGAATATATAATATAGCTTGTGTAAAATATGAAAACATGTATAACTTCATAGAACCGAGTAATAATGATTATAACTTGTGTTAAGAACTCATGGAATTCAAAGCATGCATTCATGGATTACAGATGTGTTCATGAAAATCTTAATGATCTGTCATGAATAAAATTGATGAATTATAATATAGACATGACGTATAATATTACATGTATTAGGGTTATCATGATAATATAACAAAATCCTAAAATTATGAAGAATTTATGTTTCATGGAAAAACATGGCATGGGAAGAATATGGATATTCTCACATATGGATAGAAAATCTACATACCTTTATTTTCCCCAATACTTATATTAAAAATCTAAACTTTGGAGTAGAGACCCAAAGCTTGAACTTTGAAACATTGGGATGGGTTTATCTTGAAAATCCTAGGTTAAGAATAATGAATTCTACTTATAATTCATGAGGATTATGTTAGAATAACTTAGAATTGCGTGAAAAAGGCTTTACCTTGATATGGTAGAAGGTTTGGAAGAGAGAACCTTCCACCTAGAGCTTGGAGATTGTGAAAACTGATTTTTTCCAAACTAAGTTGTGTATTTATACTGTGCAGTTTTTCAGAACTTTTACGGCTAGAATTGATGGTCCGTAACTTTTTCTACGGTCCAGGTATAGATCGTAAAATTTTATATGGTTCGTATAATCGTATAGTCACCTATATGCAACTTCCCAATGACTTGCATAAGCTGAGGGGAATTTTACGATTAAAAAGGACGGGTCGTATAAATTTATATGGTCCATATAAATGACTATGTTCCGTCATTTTCAACAACAAAATGTACATTTCAAATCAATGGTCCATAATACTTTTACGCTCCATAAAACCTGGGCGTAAAATTTGGATTTTAGAACTGAAACTCTTTTTTTCAACTTTAACTCCCGTCTTGGTTTCCTACACTCCTTAATCATGAACATGTCTTAGTTTTGGGGTATGAGGTGTTACAATATCTCCCCTTTGGAATTATTCGTCCTAGAATGATGGATCATGGTTAGGAATAAGACTGGACATGGCATGAGTACACAAATGTGAAGACATATGACATGAAACATGGGGACTGAACTGACATGATTACATGAAAACATGAACATGGGGGCATGAGACATGAGTACTGAATACATGAATGTGAAATATGAGACATGGATATGCAAGGGACATGACATGAATACTGAAGGTATTTACCTTGTTCGCTTTTTGATTTCTCTTCAAATAAGTGCGGATATTTGGACTTCATGTCCTCTTGGGCCTCCCATGTAGCCTCCTTAACTTTCTAACTTCTCCACAACACTTTCACTGAGGCAACTTCCTTAGTTCTCAACTTGCATGTCTGACGATCTAGAATAGCCACAGAGACCTCTTCATAGGTCAAGCCATCCCTAACTGTAATGGATTCGGTATGGACAACAAATGACAGGTCTCCCACACACTTCCTCAACATAGATACACGAAACATTGGATGTACATCAATCAGATCTTGTGGAAATTCAATATCATAAGCCAGTTGATCAATTCTTCGTAGAATCTTATATGGTCCGATTTATCTGGGGCTAAGCTTCCCTTTATTTCCAAACCTCATGACATCTTTCATATGTGAAACTTTCAGAAATACTCAATCATCAACTTGAAACTCCAAGTCTCTATGCCTCACATCTGAATAGGACTTTTGGCGACTCTGAGTTGTTCTCAAACATTCTTGAATCAATATGAATTTTTCCATAGCCTGTTGGACAAAGTTTGGTCCTAAAAATTCTAGTTCACCAACATTGAACCAACCAATGGCGATCTACACCTTCGCCCAGACAAAGATCCGAACGGTGCCATCTTTATACTAGCATGATAATTGTTATTATAAGCAAACTCAATGAGAGTTAAATGATCATCCCAATTACCTTTAAATCAAAAAAACATTCCATCAACATATCCTCAATAGTACGCTCTGCTTGGCCATCTGTCTGAGAATGAAAAGTTGTATTGAGATTTACCTTAGTACCCAATCCTTTCTGAAAAGACTTTGAAAAGTGTGTCGTGAATTGAGCATCAAGATCTGAAATAATAGACATTTGGGTCCCATGAAGCCTGAAAATTTTTCGGATATATAGCTTGGCATAATCTTCTGTTGAATTTGTGGTTTTGACTAGCAATAGGTGGATTGATTTAGTATCTCGGTCCACAATCACCTATCGAATCATGCCTTCGGACTGAGTGAGGTAGACATATCATGAAGTTCATATTTATCATCTCCCATTTACAAACAAGAATCATTCTGAGCCAACCCACTAGGTCTCTGGTGTTCGGCTTTCACCTGCTGACAATTCAAACACTTGGCTAGAAAATCTGCCATATTCCTCTTCATATCATTCCACCAATAAATCTCTTTAAGATCATGATACATTTTGGTAGAACCTAGGTGAATAGAATACCTAGAATTATGCGCTTCTACCATGATTCGATCTTTGAGTCCATCCACATCTGGAACACATAACCTACCTCGGTACCTCAAAGTACCGTCATCATCCCTTGATCAAAAGTCGTAGTCTTATGCTTGTGAATCCCCTTTTTAAGTTGCAACAAATGGGGATCATTAAACTGTTTCTCCTTCACTTCAGCTACTAAGGAAGATTCAGACCAGTTCTGGACATCAACACCACCATCTTCAGAGTCTAAAAGTTGAACTCCTAAACTGTCTAGTCGGTGAATTTCCTTCATCATAGATCTCTTCTCTCCTTCAACATGAGTTATACTTCCCATAGATCACCGACTAAGAGCATCAGCTACCATATTTGCTTTCTTGGATGATAGAGAACATCCACATCATACTCTTTTATCAATTCGAGTCATCTCCTCTGTCCAAGATTCAACTCCCGCTGCTTGAAAATATACTAAAGAGTCTTGTGATCTATGAAAATGTCAACGTGAACTCCATACAAATAGTGATGCCATGTCTTGAGCGCAAATATCACGACTGCCAATTCTAAGTCACGAGTCAGATAGTTATTTTCATGACGCTTAAGCTATCTGGATGCATAAGCTATAACCTTACCATGTTGTATTAAAACACACCCAAGACCAACTCCTAAAGCATCACAATATACAACGAACCCCTCAGTTCCCTCTAGAAAAGTTAATACTGGAGTAGATGTCAACAACATTTGTAATTCTTCGAAACTACGCTTACATGCATCTGGCCATTGAAATATGTCTTTCTTCAGAGTCCACCTAGTTAATGGAGATGACATGTAAGAAAACCCATCTATGAAGCGCATGTAATAGCCTACCAGACCCAAGAAACTTCTTATCTCAGAGACTGAGATGACTCAATTCTTTAATACCTCAATTTTCTGAAAAATTCACTCTTGGAAAACTTCACATAAAGCTCACGATCCTAAAGCGTCTGCAACACTCTTTTGAGATGTTCTGCATGATCAGCCTCGCTATGGGAATAGACTAGAATGTCATCAATGAAGATAATGATGAAAAGGTCGAGATAAGGCTTGAAGACCCTGTTCATAAGATCCGTGAAAGTAGCTAGCATATTCGTCAATCCGAATGACCTGAAACAAAATATGAAATGACCATAGTGAGTTCTGAAGGTTGTTTTTGGAATATCCACTTCCTTAACCTTAAGTTCATGGTACCATAATCTGAGGTCAATCTTGGAATAACA
Source organism: Anisodus acutangulus (assembly GCA_029783415.1). Classification (NCBI taxonomy): domain Eukaryota; kingdom Viridiplantae; phylum Streptophyta; class Magnoliopsida; order Solanales; family Solanaceae; genus Anisodus; species Anisodus acutangulus. Next base: position 18,264,662 of record CM056504.1, on the reverse strand, counting down.
CTGGGCACCCTAAAGTTGATATAATAAGTCATTGATTCTGGGAAGAGGATATTGTTTCTTAATGGTGACGTTGTTCAACTGCCGGTAGTCAATGCACATACACAAAGACCCATCATTCTTTCGAACAAACAAAACTGGTGCACCCCATGGTGAGACACTTGGTCTAATAAATCCCTTATCAAGGAGATCCATAAATTAGGTTTTTAATTCTCTTAACTCTACTAGAGTCATTCTTAATGGAGGAATAGATATCGGCTTAGCGCCGGGAATTATACAATCTCCCTATAAGGATGAACTCCGGGAAGATATTCGGGAAAGACTTCTGGAGACTCATTGACAACTGGTACTGACTGGAGAGTCGAGGTCTTGGTATCTGCATCCCTAACCCGAACTAGATGGTAAATATACCCTTTGGATATCATCTTTCTGCCATTAAGATATGAAATAAACCTACCTATGGGTTCTACTGCATCACCCTTCCATTCTATGACTAGTTCACCAATAAATATCCATGATAACATTGAAGTCTATCATTTCTAACTCTACCAAATCGGCTACTTTAATGCGGTGATAAACTTTAACTGGACAACTCCTATATACTTGTCTAGCTATAACTGACTCTCCAACTAGAGTGGAAATCTCAAATGGTTCATGCAACTTTTCTGGTTATATTTCAAATTTCTTATCAATGAATTGTGGTTAGATATGATAGAGTGGATCTAGGATCTATAAGGGCATAAATGCCAAAAGTGAAAATGATTAGTATATATATGACTACATCTACACGGGCCTCTGTATCCTGACGACTTAATAGTGCATACAAGCGGTTTGTTCCTCTGCTTGTGTTACCGGACTTAGCTGGACCACGCCCTGTGTGGGCTTGAGAATTATGAGGAACTGCTAAATTTGTGGATTGAGCCACATTACCTCATGTACCCTACCTCTCTAAGGGGTAGTCTCTTTGAATGTGACATCGCTGACCGCACCTATAACAGACATTCATACCCAGGTGACACTCCCTTGGGTGTCTCTTACCACACTTACCACAAACTGGATTACGAAGGTATTTTGACCTATACTAGCATGTGACTGAAAGCCTGATGCCCTGAAGTTCTACCTCTGATGATCATTCTTGAACATTGGGGCTGGTGCACTGGCTAAATATGGAGCAGGTCCTAATGACGTGATTTTAAAGAACTGTCTGCCTCTACCTCCATCTCCATCATTACCTAAGTGACCTGAAGACTTAGCTCTCTTGTTGAACTCATTATCCTTCTCTTTTTATAATGCTTCCTCTTCCTTTATTCTGCTCTCATTGCCTTGTACAAATTCTACCATCTTGGTAATAGTTACTTCCTTGTTCTGAGCAAAGATATTAGCAGCATCGTACAACTAGGATCAAGACCATACAAAGAATGCATAACATTGGCCCTCATGTCTGGAACCATATGTGGAGCATACTTTTCTAAAGAAAAAAAATGAAGATAGTACTGAAGATAGTACTCCACACTTCTGTCATTCTACTTGACCTTCTCAAATTCTATAACCTTTGCCTCCCTGACTTCTATTGGCAGAAAATGATCAATGAAAGCATCAGTAAACTCATCGCAAGTTGCAGGAAACACATCTTCCCCTTGGGACTGTTCCCATGACTCATACTAAATATTAGAAACATCTTGCAACTTATAATCTCTGTAGCATTCATAACACGAAATATCTTTTGAAGCCCATCAATGTTATTCTGCGAGTCCTCAGTCTTTCTTGATCCTGTGAATGACAGAGGGTCCATACGCAGAAAATCTCGAGTCGTAAAGCTAAATGACTCCCCACTAGCTCCAGTACTCAATGTTATTCCCTAACATTGGGATTGTGTAGCCACAATCTGGGTGAGCAGCTAAATAGATCCTCTAACATCCGAGTTATTAAAACTGGGCAGCTGAACTGTAATACGAACCTTCACAGGCCCTGTGGTATCGGGTGGGGGTGTTGTACCCGAATTGGCTCCCTAAGCTTGAGAATCTTCCTCACGAACAACACTGGTAGTAGCCCTCTTTCTTGTAATTGATTTCCTTTTAGTAGGCATTTTCTAAAATACGCAATTCGCATGAGTTAGAAGGATTTGCTGGAGGTATAGCTCTAATTGCATGATCTAGAGTATGAAAGAGGTGAGACAATGCTAGATGTCTTGGTGGTCAATTGTTTACATGTGTGGGCGCCTCACACACATAAAAGAGACTCCACTTGATACATTTTTATAGACATCCTACGACACTTGATCTTAGGCTCTGATACCAAGTTTTATAACACCCCAAACCATGGACTGGGTAAAACACGATAGTCAGTGCCTAACTATATGTGATCGAGCGAACAACATGGCTTGCTAATCAACATGGGCATAAAAATATGATATATTAATAACTTAAAATATGTAAAACATAAATATTTAATTTATAGTATGAAAGTAGATTAAGGAAATAGTCTGAAAATATAATAAGTCAAAATAACTAAAAACCTGACATGACATGATAAACTAGTCTAGTCTATGAAACCTCTGAACCATGAGTCTGACTACAAAATTGTTTTACCAGGACAAGGCCCTGGCATACCTCTACTATAAAGCCTAATTATAAAAATAAAAATGCTGACACCTCGAATGAAATGGGGCTCACCAAATAGTTGATACTGAGGCAAATCCTAGTGTGATGATCCTTCATCTTAAAAGTCAGTACTTGTACCATAAAGTGCAGGCCCCAGTCAAAGGGGTGTTAGTACATTTGAATTGTATTATATGTAAAGCAACTGAAAGAATAAACAGGCACATGATATAATAGGAACATGAAACTGAAATTGAACATGAACATGGATATAATCTGACATGAGTATAATAACATGAATAACATTTGTATAACTTTATATTTGTATATCTGCGTGGAGACCATTAGTATAATCGACATGTAACCACCACGCATGAAAGCGACGTTTGATCTATGTCCGATCAGCTAAGTCATCTCGTACCTTGCCGGGGTACGAGACATGAACATGACATGATGGATCCAATAATCCCATAGAGGGTAACATGAAGGCATCATTCTCTGGGCGGAGCGATCCTTATCCTACATTGGCATACGTAGTTTCAGGCTGTTTGAGCCTTCTCGATATTTTGTTCAACTCCCAAAATATGTACTTGAATATAGTTAGCTTGTAAGCCCATGAATTTCATAAATATCACTTGTGAACATGAATTGCGATTATAAATTAGCATGTATATGAATATATAATATAGCTTGTGTAAAACATGTATAACTTCATGGAACCGAGTATTAATGATTATAACTTGTGTTTAATAACTTATGGAATTCAAAGCACGCGTTCATGGATTACGGATAGGTTCATGACAATCATAATGACCTATCATGAATACAATTCACGAATTATAATATAGACATGACATATAATATTACATGTATTAGGGTTATCGTGGTTATAGAACAAAACCCTAAAATTATAAATAATTCGTGATTCATTGAAAACATGGTGTGGGGAAGTACATGGATATTCCCACACGTGGAAAGAAACTTTACATACCTTTATTTGCTCCAATACTTGAATTAAAAATCTGATATTTGGAGTATAAACCCAAAGTTTTGAACCTTGAAACCTTGGGAAGGGTTTATTCTGAAAATCCTAGGTTAATAACAATAAATTCTACTTAGAATTCATGATGATTACTATATAATCACTTAGAATTGCGTGAAAAAGGCTTACCTCAATATGGGAGAAAGTTGGGAAGAGAGAACCTTCGTTTTAGGGCTTGTAGATTATGAAAATTGATTTTTCAACACTAAGTTGCGTATTTATAATGTGCGGTTCATTGCAACTTTTACGGCTAGAATTGAAGGTCTGTAACTTTTTCTACGGTCCAGGTGTGGATCGTATAATATTGTACGGTCCATATAATTGGACCTTCACCAAAATGCAACTTTCCAGTGACTTTCATAAGCTTAGGGGAATTTTACGGTTGAAATGGATGGGTCGTATAAGTTTATACAGTCCATATAAATTATTGTGTTTCATCATTTTCAACAACAAAATGTACGGTTCAAATCGACGATCTGTAATAATTTTACGGTCCATAAAACTTGGGTGTAAAAATGGGACTTCAGAACTGAAACTGTTTTTTGAACTTTAACTCCCCGTCTGGATTTCCTACACTCCTTAATCATGAACTTGTCTTAGTTTAGGGTTACAAGGTGTTACAATAGCTTCACAAATTCATATAGAAACATCAAATCACACAAAGTAGCCCACAACAACACAACTTAGCTTCAAGTCCTCCAAAATTATGTTCTATGAAGTTTCTTCAACAATCCATCCTCAAATACTTGTATAATATTAAAGATTAGAAGGTGGAAATGAAACTTGCCTTAAACTTCAAGAATCACTACAAAAATGAGCTTACTTCAACACCAATAATTCTCCAAGAATTGATACAATAAGGAAGAAGATGATCTAACGATGATCACGAGATTCTTTATGTCGAATTTATGTCATTTATCTTGGATTTCACTTAGGATCACTTGAAATAGCTTAGAGAGAATATGAGAGTTGGTTAGGGTTATACAAATGAGGGGAAATTAGATTTTGGTCAAAGAAGGGAGTATTTATAGCAACTTAAGAATTTGTCACCGACTCTATCCGTGACTGTGTCATAGATTGGGCCGTATTCTTAAAATGTTCATCACGTTTTGCACAGAGCGCCGATTGACAAAGAGTTTGTTGAGTTGGAAATCAGACTCGCTGAAATTAAATTTAGATAGGTCATGAACCAAATAATACCTTATATACTAGAATATATACCTCTACAAAGTTGGGCCAAAATCCAGTCTAGAATTCTTCTTACCTTTCCTCGAATTTCGGCGAAGTTAATTTCATCGATTTGTCTAACACTGAACTCTTACGATACTTAATTAACACTTATTTAAAACCTTACTTAACCTTAATTAAGGATATTATCCTCTATAAGCTCACATTAGTGACACAATCGGCTTCGAAAGTACAGGGTGTAACATGATTAAACACACTTCCGTTGATTCGTTAATTCTTAAACCTTTCTAAAACTTACTCAGAACATATGCAAGCCTTTGGAATTCTATTGAGGGTGGGTCCTACCATCTCCAAGCCTATGTTGGCTACGTTACGATAACAACAATGCACGAAAACACAAGGTGTAACATGAAAACACAACCTTTGAAGTTGTTGCTCATGTGAGTGTAGGAGAGAGTGGGGAAGACCTGGTATGCGTGCCTACTGATGAAGCGCATGACATAGTCGTGCAGTGCTGATGCGACTGGGTGCTTCTAACGTGGCACTGATGTGGAAATTCTGAAATTCAATTGTTTTTTAAAAAAAAATTGGTTGAACTTGGGGCCCCCACCAAACCTAGAACTTTATTTTTTGCCCAACAAACACCTTTTGACAAATTGACTTGGAATTTTTTATCAAAAGCCTCTATTGGGTGTCTTCTTCCTTGTGACGGTATGTAGATAGTTCAAGAACACTCAAAATCCAATAGAGGTACTAGTCAACTCCAATTTCCTCCAAATTTGATATACAAGCTCTCTTTGATGAGTAGAATGAAATCCACTAAAATTTGGAGCCAATAGAACCTTTCTTCACCAAAACTCACTTTCATGTTTCAAACCTTTAAGCTTCAGCAATGGCAGATGACTCAAATCAACTTCAAATCGCATAAAACATGATATTTAGACTCAACTAACACTAGAGAACAATAATCTAGTGTAAAACAAAAACAATAACTCAATAATTTTGAGGTTGTTGATTTTCAATTTTTTGGATTATTTTTGCAGTAACAAAAACAAAAACTAGATTTGGTAGAAACAAATGTATAACCAAACTCTAGATACCAATTGATCTAATAAATGATATACAAATGAAGAAACTAACAAGGAATTCAAAAAACAAAGAAAGAAAGGGATACATAGGTTGACACAAAGAGAAATACCAATTGAAAACCAAAATTCTATAATAACTAATACCTCCAATTGAGTAACCACAAGCACCTAACCTCTAAGGATGACCTCAAGGGAAACAACATTCCCAAGAAACCAACCTTGCAATAATTCATTCAACCAAAAGCTTCAACAAGCTCACAATCTCTCAAAGAGAAAATATATCATCAATGTTCAAAGTAATCTAAGCTAGGGAAATAATAAAGTCTACTACTTATACTAGGATAGGAAGGAAGACTAGTAGCTATTACAAATATGCCCTTAATGAAGTAAGGACCTTGTTTGGGTCTTCCTTTGATGCTGAAGTCTTGAATTTAGGAAATAGCCTATTTACATTCATGGCCATATCCTTCACCAATTTGGACATCTTGATGTTTTTCCTCCTCCCATGAAATCCTCAACACTTGGGATCCTCGAGATGGAGCCAAGACATGCTCTCGAGTTACCATCTTCATGCATAACCCTTTTGAGGTTTGGATTTTATGGACTTGGGTTGCATCAGCAGGTGATGTGACTGAGTTTTGAGGTTGGTTTTGGTCACAATTTCCTAGGCATCATGCTTATCCTATGGCTATGGCACCACAACAGTTTCAGGGACCACGCTGGTAAAATTTTTGAAATATGGAATCCATTGATCCTCAGAAAGGACAGTCGGGTTCATCAGTGAACACCCTACTCCAATGTCCATGAAATCAATAACGTGGATTGGTTTATCCCATTTGAATGGATAAACTTTAAGTTCAACTTGAGGGATGACCATGATGCTATTGATTTCCTCCTGAGCCTGTACTTCTACTTCTGAAATTTGGTAATGGTCATCACCGTATTTTTCGTATGCATCCATGGAGAAAATATCAGATACTTCTCTCGTTCCACCAAATTTTTGGTCACCATCCAAGTAAAGAAATCTTGGATCCTTTGAAGCCATTTTGAAACTTTGGCATCCTCCAGAGTGAAAGTATGGAATTCGATTCCAACAACTTTTGTTGTTGTTGGTTCTTCTCTCCTTTTTGGGATTGGCTTATCTGTCATCCCATCGTGATCATCATCGACTTCAGAAATCTCTAGCTCTCTTAGTTGATTCATGAATATTGGTGGGTTGTCTTCTTCAGAAGATTCTAGTGATAAATATTCATTTGGTTCAAGGCTTTATTTCGTAGGATCACTATCATATAAATATTGAGTATCTAATCTTAGGATATAATCTTTCTTTATGCCATTTTTAGGTTGGGCCACATAGAGGTTTGGAACTACTTGATATGAGATCATCAAGTTTTTTGGGTTGGTATCTTTGGAAGTTTCTCCAAATTCTTTCTTTCATTTGAACTACTTTTGAGCCGCAATGGAATCCTTCTTTTCCCACACCAATTTTGCAATGTCAAACTCAGGTTCACCTTTTTGTTTTTGAGTAAAGGACACGGGATCATGTGAAATGGAAAAGAATGTGGTAAAAGAGTGGTCTAATTTGGGTGGTGAGTATTTTTGTGATGACAGAGGGAAAAGATGAGTTTTGAAGGGTAACTTTGGGTTCTTTTGTTGTTCAAAGTGACCATGTTTCAGTTGTTGTATTTGTTCATTGATGACAATTATTTCTTTTTATTGTTGTCGAAAGAAGTGGAAAAGTGAGATGCGTGATGGACAAATTTCATACTGCATATTTGTCAATCTCAATTCCAGGGCCTTGATAAGTCCAACATGTTAAGAAGATACTTGTACCATTTTTTTCTCAATTGTCTCCACGTTGCTCATCAGCTTGTTTTGTGTGTGGCAACATTTCTGATGGAATTGTCAATATTGGTTAACACTTTGTTTTGACATATGAAATTTTCAGATTGCCAATTGATTGTTTCTTTAATATCACTTATTGGTGGCTTTTCTCTAGTTCGCAGCATAATATATTTCTTTGGAATTTTCAGAGCATGGCTTATATCATCCTTTCCAAAAGGTTATTGTGATGAGAATTCAGGGGTATGACTGGAGCTTGATGGGCTCATCATGAATACTTGTGGATTTGGTTCATTTATGGGTGAGGGTTTGTGGTATGTCTTTGGGCTAGGTAGCGTTGGCCAATCTTGGAGTTTGTATGAAATAAGAAATTGATATTTTCCTGGACGCCTAAGTGAACCAATACATGGATCTCTAGTTTTACACCATTTTCGAGACTCTCTTTCCTATTTTCTCTCATTTTTCTTTTTCTTTCGTATGGCTCTTATTGCATGATGTTCATCCCATTCAATTTCATCATCAATACATTCTTGACAATAAAACTCGACATTCCATGGGCAGTGTCCCGTGAAAGGACATTTGAACCACCATATATCATGACCTTCACTATCGAACTCTTTTATCTAGTCATGTCTCTCCTGATATCTGGGAGATGCCAATAGAATGTTTCTGGGTCATCTTCATTTGCGGAGCTATAAGTAGGTTGGTATATTTGAAAGGAGAAGGTTGTTTTATTGGGTTTTTTGAGGTGAGAATGATCAAAACTTGTGGAAACTTTTTTATCATGTTTTTTTTACAAAGGTTGGTTCAGAGGATTGGAGAGGTTCGATAGGTTCTCTCAATTTTACATAATTTGTGACACATGAATCAGGAAGAATTTTGACAAGTTCTTCCTTAGATATTTGCCTTAGGATTTGGGTGTACATGGTTGTTCCTTTGGTGATATCTACGTTTAAGAGTAAAGCATTTTCTCCACCTAGAAGAGAAAGATCCATAGCATGATTCTTAACTCGCCAACTTATTTGATAATGTAGAGTAGCTTTAATAGCATCTCTAGCTTGTGGAGCACCTTGGATTTGGACTTGGATTTTAAGGCCTCTGTCATATATGGATAATACAAGGACATGTTAATGTTTGGAAATACAGTGCCAAAGACTGTCCCAGCATTTAGAGTAACTTCTGTGGTACCCAAATTCGTAAGTTGGTACTCATAATATCCAGTATCAAGAAGAAAGGCGAGCCACAACTAGTTGGCCCTTTCTTCCATGATATGTTAACGCAATCCTAACAACACCAAAATGGATATGGGTGAAACCATGATTTTTCCACTGTCTAGGAAAATCATCGGGAATTTATAAAGTGATGAATTGTTCCTCTTGAGTTGCAAGAATAGGGTGTTGGTCAAGTTTTGAGGCACCAACATATTCTTTAACTCCTTTAGTTTTTTTTGGACCAAGGAACGGATTTGTCACCACGGGGAACATGTCTTTTTGGAAAAAGTGGAATATGGATTTATGAGGGGTAGTTCGATTTGAGACACTTTATTTTCATCGGGTAGGATATCTACTTAATATATGTAATCATATTTACATAAAGGGTAGTAGAAAGATTATGATATATATTTATTTTTTCAAGATATGTACAAGGGTTGGATGAGGATAGAAATAACTCAGACATATATTTTACTAAACTGCTCCTCCCTCCGAAAAGACAGACTGGCTCTGATACTTCATTGGTATCAGAGTTGCGCATCGGAAGCATGGTGGGACCATAACCCAAAGGTCCGAGAATTGAAACCTAGATTTGTTACCATAAAGAGGTATAAGGGCTAATAAATAGCAAGAAAGTACTACAAGCTACAATAGTTTTCCTACAAAAAGGACTAGGCTTCAACAACCCGAAGGAAGGCTTGCCACAAACCTGGCTTCAACATCTATAAGGAAGGCTTGCCAAGCTAGTCGAACAGTAAATTTGATCATAGATATAAAAGTTTTTTCTACAAATGGGCTAGTTTCTACATCCCTAAGGACGGCTTGCCAAGCTTCCCAACTTGGAAAAACTTTTACACTACTAACAGATTTAGCTGCTATAACTTAAAAATCTTTTGTATTTGTAGAAAGTTAACTTGCCTAATATTTTCTAACCCTATACTAAATCAAAGGTGCTCCATAAGATAGAGATGTTATTCAAGCTACCCTACATTATCAAATAGTTTGAGGTGTTAAGAATCACGCTATGGATCTTTCTCTTCCAGGTGGAGAAAATGATTTTCTCTTAAACATATATGCCACCAAAGGAGCTACCATGTCCACCCAAATCGCAAGGCAAATTTCTAGGGAAGAACTTGTTAAAATTCTTCGTGATTCATGGGTCACAAATTATGAAAAATGGAGAGAACCTATCAAACCTCTCCAATCCTCTGCACCAACCTTTGTCAAAAAGTATGACAAAACAGTTTCCATAAGTTTTGACCATTCTCACCTCAAAAATCCAAATAAAATAACCTTTTTCTTTCAAATGTACCAACCTACTTATGACCACGCAAAAGATGATGACCCAGAAATATTCTCTTGGCACCTACCAAGCATCATCAGTGAACATGACTAGATAAAGGAGTTCACTGAAGACGGTCACAATGTATGGTGGTTCAAATGTCCTTTCACGGGACAATGCCCATAGAATATCTAGTGTGATTGTCAAGAATGTTTTGATGATGAAATTGAATGGGATGAACATCATGCAAGATATTAGGACAAATCCAAACCAAAGAAAAAGAAAAAAAAGGGGAAAGTCTAAAAGAGAGTTCCAAAAAAGGTATGAAAATGGAGATTCATCCATTGGTTCACTTAGCCGTCCAGGAAAATATGAATTTATCATTTCGTACAAACCCCAAGATTGGACAACACTACCTATCCCAAATACATACCACAATCCCTCAACCATAAATATTCATGATGAGCACCTCAAGCTCCAGTCATACCCCTGAATTCCCATTACAACAACCTTTTGAAAAGGATGGTACAAGCCATGCTCCAAAATTCCAAAGAAAAATGGTGTGCTACCCACCGGAGAAAATCCACTAACAAGTGATATAGAAGCAACAATCAATTGGTAATCTAAAAATTCCATCTGTCAAAACAAAGAGTTAACCAATATTGGCAATTCCATTAGAAATGTTGCTAACATACAAAACAAGATGATGAGCAAAGTGGAAACAATTGAGAAAAAAGTGGAACAAACATCTTCTCAACATGCTGGACTTATCAAAGCCCTGGAATTGAGACTGAAAAATATGCAATATGAGATTTGTGCACCAGGCACCTCACTCTTCCACTTCTTTCAATAACAACATAATGAAATGATTTCCATTAAAGAACAAATACAACAACTGAAACATGGTCAATTTGAACCACAAAAAGCTCAGAGTTACCCTTCAAAACCTACATTTTCCCCATGTCATCACAAACATACTAACCACATAAATTAGGCCACTATTTTACCACTTTCCCTTCCATTTCACAATATCCCATGTGCTTTACTAAAAAAAATGAACTTGAGTTTGACATTGTAAAACTGGTGTGGGAAAAGAAGGACTCCATTGCAGCACAAAAGAAGTCCAAACGAAAGAAAGAATTTGGAGAAACTTCAAAAGACCCTGACAAAGAAACATGATGATCTCAGATAAAATAGTTCCAAACCGCTATGTGGCCCAACCAAAAAATGGCATAGAGGAAGATGATATCCTAGGATCCAGTACTGAAGATTTATATGATAGTGTTCCTACGGAAGAAAGCCTTGAGACAAGTAAGGATTCCTTGCTAGACTTTTCTGAAGAAGACAACCCACCAACATTCATGAATCAACTAAGAGAACCAGAGACGTCTGAAGTAGATGATGATCATGATGGGATTACATATGAGCCAATTCAAGAAAGATGAGTAGAACTGGCAACAACAAAATTTGTCGGAACCAAATTCCATACCTTTAATCTAGATGCCGCACAAGTTTCAAAATGGCCTCAAAGGATCCAAGATTTCTTACTTAGACGGTGATAAAAATCTGGCAGAATGAGAAAAGTATATGATCTTATCAGAATTCACTTCAAGGATCTCCGAAATTCTCAGACGGGTGGAATTCACTTGGGATATAAGATAAATACTTTTCTCACATCCTAAGATTTTTTTTTCAACATCAGAATCCTACATGAAGTGTTCTGTGTAGATGGTGGCCAAAGATAAGAAAAGTTACAGAGGAAGTTCTTCAAAATGAAGTGCGTATCATTTGATAGAAATTTTATTGATATCCACTTTCACAAAATGGAAAAAATATTTTTTGAATTAGGCAGAGAAGTTAGCCTAAAGCAAGCCTTTGTCTCATCACTTCCAAAAATGCTAGTAGCCTGAGCCATGACGGTTATTGAAGAAAAGTTCCAGTCAATAACAATCCCACAAGTCAGATACAACAGGAAGGCAATTTTTCTAGAATTGGATGATATTTGCTTAAAGAGGTCTATTTTAAAGCAGATCATACAGAACAATCCATCCCTTGATCAAACATATGGTATACCTGATCTAGTCACTAGGTCAAGTTGTTCGTGTCATACCCCTAGACAACGAAGAGGATTCAATAGGTTCTAAAGGCCAAATCCTTCAGCGGATAGATCTATGTTCAGAAGGCGTACAAAATATTTCAGAAGAAAAATCCTAGGAAATTTTCAAAAAAATGACAAGTGCTTCATTTGCAACAAAATTGGACATTTTACAAAAACATTGTCCTCAATCTAGAAAGTCAATCAAGCTTCTTACTGAAATTGAACATTCTAACTAGTATTCATCTTAGTGAAGATGATGATCTTGAATCTGCTCTCTCACTGGAGGATGACTTATTGAAGATGATGATCTTGAATCTGTTCTCTCACTGGAGGATGAGCCAACAGAAAAAACTCTTTTCTTCATGCGTGCATATGAAAAATACAATGAGGACCATTACCAAATTTCAAAAGAAGAAGTATAGGCTCAGGAAAATCAATAGCATCATGGTCATCCCTCAAATTGAACATAAATTTTATATATCCAAATGGGATAAATGAATCCACGTTATTGCTTTCATGGACACTGGAGAAGGGTGTTCACTAATGAACCCAGTCGTCCTTCCTGAAGATCAATGGATTCTACATTTCAAAATTTTTATCACCGCATCAAATGGAATCCTGACTACCATTGTCATCACAAAGCATCTAATAACAATTGAATTCTTTCCATGATTGATATTTTGAACAAAGTTGTTTGGCTCAGTTGATTCAAGAAAAGACCTCATTATTGGATTTGATATATATAGGAAACTCAAAGACCATCTCCAGATTAGAGATCATCGAATAACAATAAAAAAGTAATTCAAGCCATACTCAGAAGTTTCATGGTTATTCAAGATAACAGATGATGAGCATATCAGATATTCCAGGAAAATACCTCATTGTTGGATTTGATATCTATAAGAAACTCAAAGACCATCTCCACATTAGAGCTCATAGAATACCATTCAAAAAATAATTCAAGCCATACTCAGAAGTTTCACGGTTATTTCAAAAAAAATGACGAGCAGATCAAGGAGATCGAACAACAGCTTGTGGAGCATTCATATGCGGAATCTTACAAGGAGTTTATGTGAAAAACCAAAAATCCTTTATGGGTAAATGAAGATTTTTTCCTTAAGCTCCCTTTCAAAAAAATTAAAACATTAATCCAACAAAGGCAAGTCACTCATGCATTAATCCAAAACATCTTCCACTTGCGAAGAAGGAATGTGAAGAACTCTTGGAGTTTAGACTAATTGAGCCATCTGATTTGCAATGGACGTGTGAAGCATTCTCTGTCAACAAATCGGCTAAGCAAACAAGAGGTCAACTCAGATTAGTTATAAACTATCAGTCTCTTAACCATTTCATATAAGATGACAAATTTCCTATCCCAAATAAGCTTTACCCTTTTCTCACACTTAGCCAAAGCCAAATACTTTTCTAAGTTTGACCTTAAATCCGGGTTTTGGAAATTGGGAATACACCTTGAAAAAAGAGAAAAACAACCTTTTGCATTCCTGATCACCACTTTCAATGGAAAGTCATGTCGTTTGGGTTGAAAACTGCACCCTCTCCGTTCTAAAAAGCCATGATAAAAATATTTCAACCCATCCTTCATACATAACTATTGTACGTTGATGACATGTAACTATTTAGTGATACTGTGGAAAACCAGCTCAAATTGCTCCATTAGTTCATGGTCTAGTAAAGGAAATCGGAATCATGGTCTAAGCAAAAAAGATGGTTCTTGGTAAAAGAGAAATTGATTTTCTGAGAATGTATTTTGTTCATGGAGCATACATCCAGGGGCCACATATTTGTCAGAATTTACTCAAGTTTTCAAACACCAACTTCACAACGAAGCAGCTCTAACAATTTTTAGGTATGATTAATTATATTAGAGATTTTATCCCCAATGTATCTACATATATTTCTCCACTTATGAAGATGCTCAAGAAAAATGCTCAAGTTTGGGAGAAGGAACAAGATGAAGCAGTTCAAAAAATTAAAGAAATATCCAAAGAAGTCAAAGCCCTACATATCCCCTCGGATGAAAGGAAAATATTGTAGACTTATGCCATCAATGCATATTGTAGCGTGACACTTTTTGACGAAAAAAAAGACCAATGGAAGATATGCGGATATCCCAGTGGAAGGTTCAAAGAGGTTCAACAACACTATCATTCCACATTCAAAGAAATTCTTGTTGTGAAGAATGGAATTAAAAAGTTCAATTTCTTTTTAATTCACACAGAATTTCTAATCGAAATGGATATGAAGGATTTCTCGAAGATGATCTAGATAAATCCAAAGATTATTCCAAATCTGCAGATTCTCAGATGGGCACAGTGTTTCTCCCCTAAAAAATTCCAAGTGAAAAACCTCAAAGGGAAGGATAATATTCTGGAAGATTTCCTATCCAGACCTGATGAATTTTTAAAGAGGTTTTCGTCAGAACAGGACAAGAAAAAGAAAAAGCCAACTAGACAAATGTTCATGCTTGTAAGCTCACTAGGAATCGGTTCATCTAGGATAGCAAATCATCCACCGAAATTATTCTGGAAGTTCGTGGACCTATTTGATCTATCCATCCTTATAGAAAGAAGGACTTTCTATGAGCTTCAAGTTTCCAGGAAATATGGAGGATCCATCCTCAAGACATCTAGAGTCAATCCGGAATTCCTATTTTGTCATGTATTCATACCACTGGACAATGATTTTCTTCAAGAGCTATAATTATATTTCTGGTACTTGTGTCACTAGTATTACATCTTTATGGAATTCAAGTGACATGTTTTGGGATTTTGACAAGATTGAACCTGCTCTCAGAAAATTCCTACAGTGGTTTAAACCATGAAGATATTGAGTTCAATGCTTTCGAGAGTCCTACGTAGCAAATACTAATGTTACATCAGCCAGTAAAGATCATTGACGGAAAGGTTCATGCACAGCCGTATATTTCATTTTGGTGAAAATTCCCAATCTCCATTTTGTCCTTAGAAGATGAATACAATGAGGCATGGAGAATTATTTTCCAGCAAAATAAGTATATTCCAAAGGAAATATGGCCAAAGGACTAGGAGGAATGGAATTACACTAATAATCATCCCCACTGGGAAAAGGTCTGACAAGCATCAAAGGAGTACCAAGTACCGTATGATATCATCAGGGATAAAGTCACTCAAGCTATCACAAGAATAAGGTTAAATATGCCATCTCAAGATTCACAATAAATGGAGAACAATATGGCGGCATCATCCAACAAAAAATGTTACTACATAAGGTCATTGAGAAGAAGTCTAGAAAACAAAGAAATTTCAAGAAAATGCATGGCGTCAAATGGTGGATAGATGAAGGATACACAAGCCCGCCATCAACACCATCAAACACTGCTCCATCGGATAATGCTTAATGATGTGTGAAAGATTTTTACCACTTACCCTTACTTACCTCAACAAATTACCCACAAAAGTTTACTACCCATGCCAAAAAAATCTTCCGACCCCACTTTCACATGCTCACCACATTTTTTCCATATGCTTGAACATGATACCTCAAAGAAGATAAAAGTAGACCCCACTTGCACATGATTCCACATGCCGTCGCATGATTTTCCATATATATATTTTAATTTTCAGATTCTTGCACATGATTTTTCAAGCTTAGGGTTATGTCTTTCTTGTTTTATTAAGACCTATCACATGTTTAGTGGGGCCCATTTTCCATGTAATATAGGTTTGTCTTGTAGTACTCTTCCAACTCCTATATAAAGGAGGCTATGTAGTATTTGGAAGATCAGATAAAAATTTCCATCTTGTAATCTTTGCTATAATTAATAAATGAGTACTTTCTGAATTTATCTCTTATTCTTCTCTTCGAAAGGTATGGAAAGTTTGGTCCTTAATTTAGTATAGGGTTAGAAAAAATTGGGCAAGTTAACTTGCTACAAATACAAAAGTGTTCCGAGTTGAGAAGCTTGGCAAGCCGTCCTTAGTGATATAGAAGCCAGACCATTTGTAGGAAAAACGTTTATATCTATGATCAAATTTACTATTCGACTAGCTTGGCAAGCCGTCCTTATGGATGCTGAAGCCAGGTTTGTGGCAAGCCATCCTTCGGAATGTTGAAGCCCAGTCCTCTATGTAGGAAAATTGTTGTTGCTTGTATTACTTGTTATCTTGCTTTCTATTTCTTATCCCTTACACCTTTTTATGAAAGTACCAAGGAACTTCCGCCACCTTAAGTTGGTCCCAAAGGTGCTACCTGCGCAGTCTCGCGAAAAAGGTAATATCTCTTTACTCTAATGTTTCATTCACAAACAATTTAATGAGTTGGAAAATATACTTATAGATCTTAGATTTGGTGGGTGTATCACCCCGTAAATCTATGTTTTTGGGGAGAATAGCTCAGTAACATTAAACCCAAATTTCAGTAAAATTATGAACGTAACTTGTGATAACATTTGCCAACTTTTATTTTACAAATTGTTTGAGTTCAAAACTTAATGTATGAACATTGTATGATTCAATTACCTTAAAACAAGACCTCTTTATAATATTAATCGCTCCTAGTTTTACCCTGATAGTACGTGTTATAACATCTTTGATTTGTTTAACCTCCAACGCTCACGATACTTCCTTGACTCTTGTTTTAACCCATCATTATCTTTGTAATGGTCAGATAATACTGATTCACTTACGACACATTCTAACATGAAAGTATGGGGTGTAACATACTTTACTCCTTAGGAACTCTTCCTCGAATGTAAAGGCGTCTTAGATGAGAACTAGCTCTTATAGATTATACAAAAAATTGATAGAGTCTCCTCTGTAAACATGACTATCCCATACCTGTCAAACAGCTAGAAACTTACCAAATGCCTCACATGACCACAAACAAGTAATATTATCGCATTAGCCTAAGACGACCATCAACGTCAAATATTCATATCACAAATTGCAACTTACAAACAACAACAACAACAACATACCTAGTATAATCTCACACTGTAGGGTGTGGGGAGGGTAAGATGTATGCAAACCTTACATCTACCTTTGTGGGGTAGAGATGTTGTTTCTGATAGACCCTCAGCTCAAAATAACATAGTTAATGTAGGAATTCAAGAAAATAAGACAACAAATTATCACGATACAAAACAAGTAAATCAACACATAGGAATACACATATAAGAGTATGGATCTACGTAAAACCTAAATAGTACTACAAAGAAAGGGAGAAGGGTGGATGAATAGCCTAGCCACTACCTCTCTCACACACAATGTGATAAAATTCAACTACTTACTAACCTTCTATCCTAATCCTAGACATCCAAATCTTCCTATCTAAGGACATGTCCTTAGTCAGCTAAAGTTGTATCATATCAAGTATAATCACCTCCCCCAATTGCAACTTACCATATAGATATTTTGCTCCTGGAAATGTTGTAAAGCCTGAACTCTAAATATCACCTAATCAGAATGGGGGTCAGCAAAAAATGACATAACCTGGGCTAAGGGAACATGTGGTCGAGTTACAATTGTCAAGAATCTTCTGTTTGGAACAACAAATGGTACTTAGAATTCATTTCTTCCTCGGCTTCCTACGTCTTTTCTTCGACGTTCTTATTCCTCCACAATATCTTTATGGAGGTCAGATTCTTGTCCCCGACTTAAAGACCTATGATCTATAATAGCAAGTAGAAACACTTCGTAAGATAGTTTCTCTGTAATCTGAACATCATGTGTTTCTACAGTATAGATTCCAAAAAATGGGGTGGACGAACTCTAACTTTGATGGTAACTTAAGCTCATAGTATATTTATTCTCTATGTCCAAATAAGCCTTGGCTAAGCTTGACTTTCTTGTCGAATCTCGTAATGCCTTTCGTAGGTGAAACTTTTAAGAATTGGCAATTATCAACGCAGAATGCTAAGTCTTGTCGTCACACATCTGAATATGACTTTTGACAACTCTAGGCTGTTAATAATTGCTCATGAATGAGCTTTACTTTCTCTATATCTTAATGAACCTAATTGGGTCCAAGTAACTCTAATTCGCCTATCTCGCACCACCCAATAGGGGATCTGCATTTTGCCTCACAAAGAGACATACTGATTTTGAATGATAACTCTTTGAAGTCTAGAACTCACACTCATAATGTATTCTCGAGTGTTTGCATTATGTGCTCCGCCTTGCCTTTTGTTTGTTGATGAAAAGTCGTACTATGATTTACTTGCGTCCCCAAACCTTTTCGGAAGGACCTCCAAAAGGTAACTATAAATTGGGCCCCTCTATCAGGTATAATAGCCTCTAGAACACCATGTAGTTGTACTATTTAATTAATGCATAACTTGCATAATTCTCGATTGTATAAGTATATTCTAACTGGCAAGAACTGGGCTGACTTCATGAGTCTATCAATAATCACCCATATAGAGTCAAACTTATGGTATGAATGAGGCAAACCTTTAATGAAATCCATATTAGTTATCTCCTACATCCACATCGGAGTACCTATGTTCTGAACTAGCCCACTGGCTTCTGATGCTCTATCTTCACTTGCCGACAAATACGAATTCAACAATATTCTTTTTCATATCAATCTACTAGTATATTTATTTAATATCATGATACATCATAGTCGACCTTGGAAGAATAAATAATGTGCCTCTGCCCTAATATGGTGTCGAAATCCTAACAACATCTAGAACATATAATTGGCCTCAATACCTCAAGATTCTATCTTCTATTACCTCGAAGACTATAATTTTATTCCACTGAATTTTCTCTTTAACTTCCAAATCATAGGACCTTTATACTATCATTCTTTCACCTCTACTATTAGAGATGATACTATTGTATTTTGAATCATGATATTGTCATCACCTGGGTCTAAAAATCAAACTATCCAAACTAGTTAGTTGATATAAGTTTCAACCAACTCTCTTCTCTCGACCCCAAGTAAGCTAAATTGTTTATGGATCCGTTGTTGTGGCCGTCGGCTACAACATTAGCCTTTTATAGGTTATATAAGGTATCAATGTTAAAAACCTTTAGTAACTCTAGCCATTGCCTCTATCTCGAGTTCAACTCATTCTGTTTGAAGATATACTGTAGTTTATGATCCGTAAGATATCAACGTGAATAATGTATAATTAATACTACCAGACTGCAGTTAACTCTAAATTATTTGTCAGATAGTTCCCTTCATACTTTCTCACTATCTTTAATCATAAGAAATTTCCTTCCCTTGTTCATTCTGACATTTATAATATGGATACACTAACTTATCTTAGTTCACATACATCCTGGAGCTTCCTATATACATAATTTCAACATTACTCTTGATTCTTATCCTCCATTCAATGGACATGATAGGTGATGAGTTACTATTACTCCCTTATTGGATACGTACCAAATTATGTAGATCTAGATGTTACAAGACAACCTTTATATAATATCGAATTCAAATCGCTATGCTCAGACCGAATTCTTCTTCTTTATCTCTTGGCTAAAGTCCTTTGTCAGTTGCACATAGAAAAGATTCTCTTGTTCATATCAAACTACAAGCTCATTACATCATATACTCTGTTGAACTTTAGGTGATTTTAAATTGTCCACAATTATCCCTAACTGCTTTTCACTTCACCTTTAATATAATAATATTACTTATGAACACATCTTTTAAACACCTCCCTTATATTCTAGCCCAATGGTCTCCTTCCGACTTTCTAAAAGCTTATATTGAATTTCACCTACCATTGCTTCTGTCTAAAATACTTTATGAGAGTCGCGACCGCGCACTTGTGGGACTGAAACCTCATACATTTATATCTAATATGTAATTTCGTATGATCTAATGACTCACCTGAGTTTTCTCGTTTAACCATAACTAGGCCCTGCATAATCCTATTATTGATTGCTCGATCGATTTATCTTTATATCTCATTTCTAAGTAACTCCTCTTGAGGCTATGTCTTTTCGTTAATTTACCCCTCATGCTAGCTTCTGACTATCAAACGTCCAGTTTACCATCAATTGACACCTCTAGCCAGGAAGTCATTATTGTCTCTTCTCTACTGTTTGTACTTACGCATTATTCTAGAGTCGTTACACATCTATAGAGTTTGAGTAAATAAAATCTCATTCGTTTCAAACCTCTTATCGTAATCCTTCTTACCACTCTATCACTAAGTAAACCACATGATTTTGCCTTGATACTTTATCGTACCATGTTCCCCTCTTGGGAAAGTAATTAACTCATTGTTATCTGAATATCCATTCTTGCAGAGGTCACACCATTACCTCTTCATCTTTTGCGATTCCTTCCACTTCCGGTGGCTTATAACTTGCCTTGGGGTAATCTTTCCTTAATAAGGCAACTAGATAACTTATATGCATGTAGTGTTGTATACTCATAACTAGCATGCTCGACCTAGATAAGTTTAGCTTTTATTATGATGCTCGTCTCAGGGGAACCATTTTCTACTAACCCTCAAAGGTTGTTCCACTATTATTCACCCTCTTACTGCCACATTCACTTTGTAAAAATCGCAATGCCAACTAATACAGAAATCCTTTGAGTTCCTAACTTGTATCTTGTTATCTTAGATTACTACCCAATATTGGTATTTCTTAATCTAGGGGGATAGATCGATCTTTTGATGACTCTTATTGAAGCCGACAATTCACTTCTCGTGATTACGACTTATACCTTATTATAATTCAAACCATGCCTTCTCTTACTTTCTCTTCTTCTTGATTACGAACCTTGTCGTACTACCTTACTTTAGTTTATAATCATTAACCATTTCTCATATCTACACATAACACTTCACTTATCCTTTTATCTATCTCTTACTAACATTACTATTTGTTATCTTCCTCTCTAGGACTCTAGCGAGACATTCCTCTACTTCTAGCTTCTCCCGCTTCATTCAGCTTTATTCTTCGGTCAATTAATATCCCTTCTTCACTGGAAGCATGAATTACACTGAAGTGAATACTTATCCCATATACAAGAATTAAATTACCTAATGTCGAAAACTTTTAATCACACGCGAAGTCATACTTGACTATACAATTCCACAGTACATCACTTATGTTCCTCATAAAAAGGAACTATTGACATGTTCGAAATACCATTCAATAATATCATTTAATTCTAAAAAAATATGTGCATTACCAAGGATTACTCTACCCTCACTAGAGCCTAAAATTGCATTCCTTTCAAAGGCTACATCGGTTGGTGCCTATAAGTTGTAAACTGGGGTGGGTGATAGTAACTATACCTTTATCACTGCTGAAAACAAAACTGTAACACTTGTTTCCCTATATTTGAACTCCAACTACTTAATAATTTTCTCTACTTGGATACCTCGTACCTCATTTACCTTACATCTTTTACTTTTTGAAACTCATACTCTAACTTTCGATGCTCTCATAGATTTTTACCATATGGGTCATAGTTATTCACGCGTTAGGGCTCCGTATCAAGAATCTTACATATCTTGATACACACATGATTTGTTGAAGACATCACATTTCCTCATCATAAGCATCATTCAAAATGGAGTTCCTCTAACTCAACTCTTCCGCAACCACAACCAATCTTACCAACCGTCTCCTTTCTAGATGTAGGTATCACTGTATTATGAAGCAAATAGAATTTAAGAGTTTGAATTCTAATAACTTAACTCTACTACATGATCTAGAGTAAGAAGAAAAAGTGACATTCCTAAATGCCCCGTAGCCTCCTGCTTATAAGGGTGGTGGATAACACACCCATATACAAGACTCTACTAGACACGGCTTGTAGACTCCCTAGGACAGACCTACTCTGATACCAAGTTTGTCACACTCCAAACCGGTGGGGCACGACTGGCACCTGAGCCTAACTTACCGAGCACCACACATCATACATCCATAACCGTACTAGCATATATAAGTGGGCCAGAAGGGCCATCATACGAAAATCCGATGAAACATGAGAGAATATCCAACGATAAATAACCTAAAATGACATACATGAGTATATACATGGGACATACCGGCCGACGAGGCCATACAAAACTTATATACCCAAGACATTAGTCTACAAGCCTCTAGAGAGTACGTAAATAGCATAAGGTCGAGACATAGCCCTAACATACCCATAATGTCTGTATCAAAACGCATACCAATACAACATCAAGTCCAGAAGACTGGATCTCACCAACAACCGCTAAATCGGGCAACCTATTGTGGTGGTGGTTTATCAACCTATCTATCCGGACCAGCAGCATGAAATGTAGCATCCACAAACAAAAGGACATCAGTAGGAATAATGTACCGAGTATGCAAGGCATGAAAGAATAAGTAAAAGCAGTAATGTAAATAGAGATAAGGAATAGACAACCTGTAACTGTGAATGTTGTTGAGGGAATATGACATGCATGATTTGTCTTACAAACATATACATATATATATATATATATGTCACTCTGTGGGGTTGTAACATCATCATTGAGTCCCTCTATGGAGCTAACATCATCATAACATATTCGACTGCAGTGATGTGCACAACGGGTGCGGTACATGATCGACTATAGAGCGTTCGGTGTCATAAAATAGATATATATATATATATATATATATATATATATATGCATGAGTGACACATGAAAAGATATCTTGAACCTTTCGGAGTGACGTTAGGTCGGTAAACCTCCGAATATGTTATGTTAGCAACCTCGTCAACATATGACATCATAAGAATCAAGAAATACCATAAATATATGATTCACATGAGAAGGTAAGAATCAGAACAAAAGCATGGTCATAGGTCAAAATACGTTTCCATGGAAGGAACAACTTGCATATTTTATATCTTCTAAGAGTAGAGCATTTATTAGAAGGACATTTGCTTACGTTGCGTTCATCGTAGTAGTGCAAAATAAGGAAATGGATAAGCCTTACATACCTTATAATGTACTACCAAACCACAAAGTAAGCTTCCACAACTCCTTAGTCTACAACAATGGAAACGATACTATCGTCACGATACGAGTGTTATGATTATCGTATTAGAATGATACACTTTTTTTCTATAAAAAATCGAGCAGCATCTCCCCTATTTTATTAACTTCCCTGAAGTTCGAGACAATCAGAAAATAGCCCAACAACAAAAATATTCTCAACAAGATCTTTAAACAATTAAACTGCCCTTGATAACAAAATTTGTGAGTCATATGATAAGCAATAAGAGAATAGCGTTTGAAGATATAAGTTTACGATTGAAGTAAAAGTATAACAAGAAAGAAATTCAAGTATTACATTGGATTAGGATGCCTCCCCTAAGATGAATTATGTTGATGTGTTATGGAATATTATTATGGACATATAGTATCATCCCAAAGATGAATCATACAATAGCTTCGTACGTTCGCCGGTGAGAAATGAGCCCTTAAGTAAATTAATTACATAAATAGGTCAAGTTTTCATTAATGAATTATAGATCATCGTTAAGATGAATCAATAATGAATAGATGTAAGTTTCAAAGTATGAATTGATAGAGGGATAGGCCAAGTGGCCTACGAGCTAATACTACCTCCAGAATTGGAATGTGTGCATTCAGTCTTCTATGCATTCATGCTATGGTATGGCATTGAGATCTACCCAGAGTTGTATCAGTTGATGAGATTCAGATCACCGAGGACTTATCCTATGAGTCCAACTTTCTATTTTAGATCGGCATGTTCGTGAGTTAAAGATCAAAGAAGTAGCTTTTATCAAAATTTTATGGAAAAGTGAGAACGTTGAAGGAATGAGGTGAGAAACCCATGAAGAAATGAAAATCGAAATGCCCTCACTTGCTCAAGATAGAGGTTTACAACCTGATTGATTTTATATTTTCCTTAAAGCCATGTTATGAAGGATTTATTCTAATGCTATATTAATCTCATGATATTCAGAGTCGAGATGTTATTACATCACAGGAGATAGGGTTATTTAAGCTCGAGGTGGGCTAATGTTGTTATGTTCATGTCTGATGTTAGATAGTTGTGTGGTCCGACATATAATAAATGTTGTTTATTAGCCCTGTGTGGCAATATGTTTGGTATTTGGCAGGTTTGTTAGCTGTCCGATTATAGAGGAAACTCTGTCAAAATTTTAATAACCATTTAGAGTTTATATTCCTTTGAGTATGCCTCCGCATTCGAGAATGAATATTTCTAAGGGGGAAGGCTGTTGCACCCCGTATTTTTGCACTAGTATGTGTTGTGGGTAAAATAACGTAAACTCGGAGAAGTTAAGATCTCTTATATAGATAACGATTGTTTATAATTTATTTAAAAAAGAGGTTACGTTGGGATTGGAGGTTGAACGAATCAGAGAAAATAAGTTTCGTTGATGTAAGAAATATTGAACAAGTTATATGGATCATATGGAATTTGGTCATACTCGTATACGCAAATCTAGAGCTTGGTGTATAAACGGATGAAGTCCTGAAATAATTTAGAACTTAACAAGTGTGACTATGGTAATTGAAAATAATATTTTGTAGGTGCCAAAGGAGGCTATGGAGTAGAGTTATATCATATGACCATGATAATAAGTATATATGTGTGTTAAAGATGATTATTATTTAAGTGAATTGAGATCAAGAAATTAATTTTGTGGGTGATTGGTTAAATATTGGGATAAAGTGGGAGAATAATGGATTAATTATAGTACTAACTAATATTATGTGGATAATTATTAATTTGGTGGGTGCCACGTGGGACCATGGGGAATAAGTGGATAATTATTAGACTTAGTGACTAAGCTTTTGCTAGGTGATTAGGTGGCATTATTAGGAGAGTTCATTTGACAATGAATCTTTTATGGTGGGACCCATGGTCCACTAAGAGAAGAAGAACTCCATATATCTAATTAAAGATAGATTTATCTTATAAACTAATCATGGGCAGCAACGAAATTATAGAGAATTCAAACATTGTATTTTCATCTTGGAAAAAATTTACATTTCTTTCTATTTTGGGCAGAAAGGAGACATTGTTTTAAGGAAGCTAGGTTTTTCCGTCTCAAGGAAGATATAAGAGTTTTTCTCACTATTTCGATATCGTTGTTCAATTTTTTTGGCGTAGTTGAATCCGAACTTTCTTTGAAGTGAAGTAAGGTGGGACAAGAGTAGTTCGTGGAATATAAGATTGAGGAATTTAGGAGATTGGTCACATAAACAAGTAGGAAGTTGACGTTAAAGGTATGTAAGGATAACCCTCCTTTCGAAGGCATAAATTTCAAACATATATCGATTTCTAAACAAATTGTCAAAGAAGTATCTTAACTGCATGTTTGTTTGTCCCTTGTTGGGAGTACCTTTCATGTTATAAAGATATATCCTTCATGTCTATTGGTATACTTCCTAAGTTAAGTAGTGCACCACATTTATAAATGGGAGGTTACAGGTCATTTAGGATTGGTTACCCTTTCTTCTGATCCCAGGTCGTGCTATAGAGCTAAGTCATAAGAAGTCAAATTTAACTCGTGTTTGATGTTCTACAGAGATGTTGATGACCTATTAGCTACGGCCATGGTAAGAAAATTTAAGGGGATAAGTTATGAAAGTATTAGAAAATAAGGTACAAGGTTTAGATGTAAATGAGATAGGACTGAAAAAGGTATGAGATACCTAAGTACAAAGATTGTGAATATTTCAGATTTCATGTAGGGCCAGAAGCGCCATAATTCAATATCCAGAAATGATAGTGGTACCATTAGTATCATGTCTTCCAACTTATAGTTTTCATGTACCAGGAGGTTTATCTACTAGAGTAAGAAGAAGTAAGAAGCGATTGATGTCTCGCTTGAGGTTTTGTAATAGTATAAGAAAGTCTATAATGCTAGCAAGATAAGTGAAAGGTTACGTATAGTAATGAACAGAATTGGTGTAGGTCATAAGCCTAAGTATGATAATGCGACAAGGTTTTAGATCGATAAAAGTAAGGGTAAGAGAAAGTAGGTAAGGAAGTAATGAGGATAGGTAAGACCTTAGGATTAATCCCATAAGGACCAGTGAGTTGACAGTTTCTGTAAGTTATATAGCGACCGATATAGCCTGAATGAATCAGAGGAGTTTTACAACTAGAACAACTTAAAAGAGGTGGAATGTTGCCCTTGATAACAGAACTTGTGAGTAATATGATAAGCAATAAGAGAATAGTGTTTGAAGATATAAGTTTACGATTGAAGTAATAGTATAACAGGAAAGAAATTCAAGTATTACATGGGATTATGATGCCTCCCCTAAGATGAATTATGTCGATGTGTTATGGAATACTATTATGGACATATAGTATCAGCCAAAATATGAATCATACAATAGCTTCGTACATTTGTAGGCGAGATATGAGCCCTGATGTAAGTTAATTACATAAATAGTTCAAGTTTTCATTAATGGATTATATATCATCGTTAATATGAATCAACAGTGAATAGATGTAAGTTTCAAAGTATGAATTGCTAGAGGGATAGGCCAAGTGGCCTACGAGCTAGAACTACCTCCAGAATTGGAATGTGTGCATTCAGTATTCTATGCATTCATGCAATGATAGGGCATTGAGATCCCCCCAGAGTGATATCAGTTGATGAGATTCAGATCACCGAGGACTTATCCTATAAGTCCAACTTTCTATATTAGATCAGCATGTTCGTGAGTTAAAGATCAAAGAAGTAGCTTTTATGAAAATTTTATGGAAAAGTGAGAACGTTGAAGGAGTGATGTGAGAAACCCATGAAGAAATGAAAATTGGAAAGTTACCACCACTGCTAATTCAAGATCATGAGTTGAGTAGTTTTGTTCATGCTTCCTCAATTGCCTTAAAGCATATGCGATAACCTTGCGATACTACATCAGAACACAGCCTAAGCCACCCCTCAAAACATCACAATAGACAGCAAACCACTCAGAACCTTTTGGGAGTGTCAAGATAGGTGTTGACGTGAGCCTACCCTTCAATTCCTGAAAACCCCATTCATACTCATCTGACCACTGAATCTTAGCTTCCTTATGAGTTTGCTTTATCAACGAAGCAAAGATAGAAGAAAAGCCCTCGACAAATCTCCGATGATAGCCTACTAAGCCTAAGAAACAAAAAACTTCTATAGGAGTTATAGGTCTTGACCAATTTTTAGAGCTGAAATCTTTTGAGTATCAACCTTAATGCCTTTATCTGAAACTATATGGCAAGAAAGGCTACTGAATTCAACCAGAACACACATTTGGAGAACCTTGCATAACTTACGATCCTGGAGCATTTGTAGCACCACTCGCAAATGATACGCATGCTTCTCTTTTGATCGAAAATACACCAAAATATCATCTATGAACACAATCAGAAAGATATCCAAGAATGGCTTCAACACCCTGTTCATCATGTCCATAAAAGTTGTTGGCACATTAGTAAGCCCAAACAACATCACAAGGAACTCAAAATGGTCGTACCTGGTCCTGAAAGCGGTTTTTTTAAATATCCTTCTCCTTGACCCACAAATGATGTGTCACACCCAAACCTAGGTGTGATAGACATGCACCTAGTGTCTTACGTACATGAGAAACCTATCTTATAAAACCATTAAACTTATTGTATTTACACACTTGTAAGCAAAATATTCCAACAACATATATCCGCATGGGCCTACGAAGCCTCGACATATACATATATTCTACCAATATACTAAACCTAACCATATGCATACAAGTGTCTACAAAATCCTCTAAGAATATCTGACTAATATAACATAGCCAGGAAATGGCTCCATCCTACTCGTAACATGTATATATCATCATACTAACTCAAAAACAGCAACTCAAGAACAAAAGGAGTGCACAAACCATAGCTGAGCTAAGAACCTACTGGTGAGATCATCAATCCGTCCATCTAAACCCGCGAACATGAAGCGCAGCTTCCCCCAACAAAAGAGACGTTAGTACAAAATATGTACTAAATATGTAAGACAATATAAGAAAAAGTAAGACATTAATGTAAAAGAATCATGAAGTATCAACCTATATCTCGTACTTGCCACTAAAGGTCATGACATGCATAATGACTATACTTATATGTAATGCCACATTACAGATCTATATCATTTCATATCGAGCCACTCTTCGGGGCTAATATCAATATCGTAAACTTTAACTGCCCAACTGATCAGTGGTAATTGCCCGACCAACCATAGCCTGGTGGTACATTTCTGCCCTACCGGTGGTAAATAATGATACACAACTGACCAACCTATGGTAAATGCATATAACATAACTGCCCGACCAACCATAGCCTGGTGGTAAGTACATGTCTTCCCTACCGGCTGTAGATCGGTGGTGATTAAAGATACATAACTACCCAACTGGTTGTATCTCGGTGGTCAGACAAGGGTACTATGACCATGTCCTTAGGTATACCATATATCTGTACACAATGCCATTTAATCCCCTACCGATACATCTATAATGCACAAGGTTTATAAGGATACATTTTTTAAAATTGTCGGAGAGACGTAAGGTCGTTACATCTCCGGTTATTTTTATGTACTATCGATCATCATTTACTACATTATCATACCAAAAAGGATACCAATATACATGAAAGAAAATCTTTATAACATGAAAGGTATTCCCAATAAGGGACAAACAAACATGCGGTTAAGATACTTCTTTGACAATTTGTTTAGAAATCGATATATGTTTGAAATTTATGCCTTCGAAAGGAGGGTTATCCTTACATACCTTTAACTTCAGCTTTCTACTTATTTATGTGATCAATCTCCTCAACGCCTAAATCTTATATTCCATGAACTACTCTTGTCCCACCTTACATTACTTCGAAGAAAGTTCGGATTCAACTTCGCAAAAAAATGGAACAAAGAGATCGAAATAGTGAGCAAAACTTGTATATCTTCCTTGAGACAGAAAAACCTAGCTTCCTTAAAACAATGTCTCCTTGCTGCACAAAATAGAAAGAAATGTAAATTTTCTCCAAGATGAAAATACAATATTTGAATTCTCTATAATTTCGTTGCTGCCCATGATTAGTTTATAAGATAAATCTATCTTTAATTAGATATATGGAGTTCTTCTTCTCTTAGTGGACCATGGGTCCCACCATAAAAGATTCATTGTCAAATGAACTCTCCTAATAATTCCACCTAATCACCTAGCAAAAGCTTAGTCACTAAGTCTAATAATTATCCACTTAGTCACTTATTCCCCATGGTCCCATGGGGCACCCACCAAATTAATAATTATCCACATAATATTAGTTAGTACAATAATTAATCCATTATTCTCCCACTTTATACCAATATTTAACCAATCACCCACAAAATTAATATCTTGATCTCAATTCACTTAAATAATAATCATCTTTAACACACATATATACTTATTATCATGGTCATATGATATAACACTACTCCGTAGCCTTCTTTGACACCTACAAAATATTATTTTCAATTACCATCGTCACACTTGTTAAGTTCTAAATTATTTCAGGACTTCATCCGTTTATACACCAAGCTCTAGATTTGTGTATACGAGTATGACCAAATTCCATATGATCCATATAACTTGTTCAATATTTCTAACATCAACGAAACTTATTTTCTCTGATTCGTTCAACCTCTAATCCCAACGTAACCTCTTTTTTAAATAAATTATAAACAATTGTTATCTATATAAGAGATATTAACCTCTCCGAGTTTACGTTATTTTACCCACAACACATACTAGTGCAAAAATACGGGGTGTAACAGCCTTCCCCCTTAGAAATATTCATTCTCGAATGCGGAGGCATACTCAAAGGGATATAAACTCTAAATGGTTATGAAACTTTTGACAGAGTTTCCTCTATAATCGGATAACTAACAAACCTGTCAAATACCAAACATATTGCCATACAAGGCCATAATAAACAACATTTATTATATGTCGGACCACACGACCATCTAACATCAGACATGAACATAACAACATTAGCCCATCTCGAGCATAAATAATCCTGTCTCATGTGATGTCATAACATCTCAACTCTGACTATCATATGAGTTTAACATAGAATTAGAATAAATCCTTCATAACATGGCTTGAAGAAAAATATAGAATCCGTCAGGTTGTAAACCTCTATCTTGAGCAAGTGAGGGCATTTCGATTTTCATTTCTTCATGGGTTTCTCACCTCATTCCTTCAACGTTCTCACTTTTCCATAAAATTTTGATAAAAGCTACTTCTTTGATCTTTAACTCACGAACATGCCGATCTAAAATAGAAAGTTGGACTAATAGGATAAGTCCTCAGTGATCTGAATCTCATCAACTGATACAACTCTGGGTATATCTCAATGCCATACCATAGCATGAATGCATAGAAGACTGAATGCACACATGCCAATATGTTGGAGGACTCAGAGAGTGTATTATGGAAGAGGTTCATCAGTCTCGATATTATGTGAATCCAGGGTCCACAAAGATGTATCACGATTTTACGGGGATTTACTTGTGAAATTAGATGAAGAAGAATGTTGCAGAATATGTTGCCCAATGTCTAAATTGTCAACAAGTTAAAATTGAACACCAAATGACCGGGGGACTAGTTCAGAATGTAGAGCTTCCGACATCAAATTAGGAGATGATTAACATGGATTTTACTATAGGTTTTCCCCATTCACATTGCAAGTATGACTCCATATGAGTGATCGTTGACAGGTTGACGAAGTTGGCTCATTTCCTTCCAGTTAACACTACCTATATAACTAAGGATTATGCCCGATTAAACATAAAAGAGATAGTTTGCCTTAAAGGTATTCCCATATCTATTATCTATGATGGAGGTTCTCAGTTTACAGCTAATGTTTGAAGATTATTCCAAAATTATTTAGGAGCCATCGTACATTATTTTATCAGCAGACTGACGGACAGTCTGAGCATACTATCCAGACGCTCGAAGATATGTTGATGGTTTGTGTGTTGGGCTTTAAAGGCAGTTGAGATGATCATTTTCCGCTTATTGAATTTATTTATAATAATAGCCATTACTCCAACATCAGCATGGCTCTGTATGAAGTCTTGTATGGGCAGAAGTGTAGATCTCCAATTTGCTAGTTTGAGGTGGGCAAAGCTGAGTTGCTAGGCCTCGACATGGTACAACAAGTAGTAGACAAGGTGAAGTTGATCCTGGATCACGTATTGACTGCCCAAAGATTGCATAAGTCTTATTCAGATGTTTGGCACCGAGATTTAGAGTTTGTCGTTGGCGATAGGGTATAAGGGCATGATGAAATTAGGAAAGAAGGGAAAGCTTAGCCCTATATATGTCTGACCATATAAGATTATTTGGAGGATCAGCCAAGTGGCATATGAGTATGAGTTACCTCTTGAATTGGAGGCAGTCCATCTAGTGTTTCATATATTAATGCTTCAAACGTTTATAGGGCATCCATATGGCATTACCCCTGTAGAGGATGTTTAGATTATGAAGGACCTGTCTGACGAAGAAGTCCCAGTTTCCATCCTATATCATCAAGTCCAAAAGTTGCGTACTAAAGAAGTAGCCTCCGTTAAAGTGTTGAGGAGAAACGATAATATAGAAGAGATGACATGGGAGGCTAAAGAGTACATGAAATCTAGATATCCTCATTTATTCTAGACAACAGGTTCATGTTGATACTCGTGCGATACAATTTATTTATTCCTACCCTATAGTAGTGAACTTACCTTACATACATTGTAAAGGCAATGATTATGGAACATATGTGATAGACACAACCCAGCCTATGAAACTTGACAGTTAAGGTGAGTTATAGCTTAATTTATAAATCTCTTGACAAGTAGATTATCATGTGAGGCTGATGTGATATTATGTATATTATTGTATAACCCTGTGTGGCGTTTGTTATGTTTTCTAGAAGCGTGGTCAGTTTTGGATAGTCCTATTTACAGAAGAAACTCTGGAAAAAAATTCATAAAATCCCAAGAGTTAGATTTCTTGGATACATTATCCCAACATTTAAGGACGAATGTTCTTAATGGGAGAAGGATGTTACACCCTGTATTTTATGTCTCTTTCCTCATAAGTTAACTAACGTAAGTACGGAGAGGTTATGATGTCCCTATGAGGTTGATGAAGATTTTAACCAAGTATTAAGTAAGTATCATAAGGTTTTGAGGTTAAATGAATCAAATGAAATGTGTTTGTCAAAAAGTCAGTTTGGACGGTCCATTTCACATACCGTGAAACTGATTCACAGCCTTTAAAGTGGTGATGCTCTACTGCGAATCACTATCCAGAAGCTAAAATTCCATGTGGCAATTCACGGCCGGTGAAATGGATTCATGACTCATGAATCTGCCATGAAATTGAGGCGGTGCCACCGACCTAGCCTCCTATTTAAGTCATTAGCTCGACTTTAGGCTTTATTTTCCTCTCCTACCAGACCCTATACACCCCAAAATACTCTTAAGAAGTTCTTCCTTCATACAAGACCTAAATCCAACATAAGTTATGGAAATCTAACGCTAATAAGCTCGTATTGCTTTCTACATCGTCTTTCTCAATCTCGAGGTGGATTTGGAGAATCCTTCAGAGTGAAGTAAGCTCAAATTTGACCTTTTCTTGAGGATTATGGTAAGATATCACTTCTTCTGTATGTATTTGAGGTTATATACATCATAGTTAGTGGATTGGAAGCTAAACTTGATTAAGGTGGAGAATTCATTGTTGAAGAAGTGTGGTACTTTAATTAATTATGGGTTATTC
The DNA here is from genome assembly GCA_029783415.1 of Anisodus acutangulus. Taxonomy (NCBI): domain Eukaryota; kingdom Viridiplantae; phylum Streptophyta; class Magnoliopsida; order Solanales; family Solanaceae; genus Anisodus; species Anisodus acutangulus. The sequence goes on along the minus strand of CM056504.1, from coordinate 18,231,541 downwards.
TTGAGAAATTTTATAGCTAGAAATTGTGTTGAATAAGGTGATTATGTTGTTGATGATGATCTTGAGACTTGGTGAAGGAGGTAAAAGAGAGAGAGAGAGAAGTGTTAGTGTTGTTATAAGATGAATTTTCTACTTGACAAAGTATAATCCAACTTCCCTTTAGTTAATGATGGTTATATTGGCATCTTGTTGTAGATCGAAGTGTTATACGGCCCGAGTACATCATGTATTGTATCAGTTGAATATGAGAGGTATGTTAAGGCTATCATTTCCTTCTTTTGGCACTATCCTAGTAGATACGACACCTAACGAATCATCCCTAAAAATAATTCTACTATTCAATGCTAGAAATGTACTCGATCTTTATTCTTTTAAAATGTTTCTTGAATCTTGTTTATCCCTTGTAAAGAGTACTTTACGCATATTAGATTCATTCTCAGTATATGGTATTTTATGTTCTTTATTGGTTTCACGACAGCTGATAGTATGTTAGCCACATAACGATAGTTGGAGGTGAACAACCTTACGTCACTCCGACCAGCTCAGAATGTTCTTATGGTCCTCAGGCATGTTTATCCATAAGTATTATATATTTATATTACCCACAGATACGCAATATATATGTATAACATTCGCCGAAATCCATAGTCTGAGGGGAGAAAACAACTTTCCACTAGCGTCACCATGTCACCACCGACCAGGTTCTGTCATTCCTATTTTTCGCCGCCTTGTCCTTGCTATTGATTTATGAATCCTTGCTTGTTATTGATTCTATTATTGTTTCATCATTATTTTTGGGCTGAGGGTTGATTTTATTTGTGCTATGCAATTTTCTATTTAGCTACTAATATCTAATTTTGTTCTTGTCATTGATTTTAGTTTTGTTTAGTTGATATTTCATGAGCTGAGTATTGATTTCTTCTCTCTTTTTTGTTACTTCTTATTTTGTTTTTCTGTTATCATTCTCTCTTTCTGTTTAGCCATTGTGTTTGTTTGTGCAATCTGTGTTCACTCATTCTTGCTTAGTATTTTATATAGGGTGGATAGGCTGTGTATTTTAGTTAAGTCTTGGTTAGTATCTATTTGCTTTAGTGGCTCTAGTGAACGTTAGTAGATTAAGGTCATGTTCTCGGCTAGGGTAGGGGCAGGGAGTAGAGGGATTACGAGGACCATAGGATCTCATAGGTTGCGAGTTAGGTCCTAGAACATAGGTACTCTAACGGGGAAGTCGATTGAATTAGTGAAGATTCTTAAAAAGAGGAAGATTAGTATAGCTTATGTTCAGGAAACCAAATGGGTAAGAACTAAGACTTTGGAGGTAGATAGGTATAAGTTGTGGTACCCAGGGCGTGCGAGGGTTAAGAATATAGTAGGCATTTTAGTGGAGAGGGAACTCCGGGATCAAGTTGTAGAGGTTATGAGGGTGAATGATAGAATGATGACTATTAAGCTAGTTTTTGGAGGGTTTACATTTAACATAATTAGTGCGTATGCACCTCAGGCGGGTTTGGCATAGGAGTACAAAAGGCACTTTTGGGAGAAGTTGGACAAGGTTGTGAGGGGTATCCCACAGACTGAGAAACTAGTGTTGTGATGAGACTTTAATGGCCACATAGGGCCTACTGCAAGAGGATATGGTGATTTGCATGGCGGGTTTCACTTTAGGGATATAAATGAGGGAGGAATTTTTCTCTTAGATTTCGTGAATGCTTTTGAGTTGGTCATAGCTAACTCGAGCTTCTGAAAGAGGGAGGAGCACTTTGTGACCTACTGTAGTGTGGTAGCTAAGACACATATAGATTACTTGCTCCTTAGGAATGGTGATAGAGGTGTTTGCAAGGACTGAAAATTTATCCCGAATGAGAACCTTACAACCCAGCATAAGCTTGTGGTTATGGACTTGTGAAAATTTATCATAAAAGGTAGACTTCTAATGGACTTAAATACTTCTCAATATTTAAGTCATGCTGGGTAAGTATGCGCTAAATAGTCGAGATTTAGCTTCGCTATATCCTAGGTTGACTAGAGTGGACTTTTAAAAGAGTGGGACGCTAGTAGACTGCTCAGGGTGAACCATTGTTGGCTGTTGGATAACAACGAATCAACTACGTCTTCAACATGTTCCAAAGAAATATTTAATTTTTTACTAGAGGATGACTGCGAAATCGCATAATCGTCTTTGTGCACTAATGCAAGTGTGTGCGCGTGCCATTTGGCAGAATTTATGATATGCATGCTATGACAGTTATATACAATAATTAAAACACTTAGCAAATAATTACAAGTAAAATCACACAAATTGGAATCATTATGGTTAGAACCTATTTGAAATGCCTAAGTCGTCATCTTTTACGACTCACTTTTTCGTGAGGCATAAAAGCTACTTCATAATTGTGGACTCTTTTCGAATTTATTTATTTATTAGAGTCACCGCCTAATTAATTTAGAAGAAATAGGAAAATCCAAGTTTTAGGTTGTTATTTTAAAAATAAAACATTTTATAGTACCAGAGTTCGAGTAAGGGTTCAAGTGATTCTCCATGAAAGGTGTTAGGCACACTGGTAACAAGAATCCGCAGAATGCAGTTGACCTTCGAGTTTTAAAGTGTGATTTAGTAATTATTTGCTTAAGATGCGTTTAAAAATGTATACAATCATGGCATATCAACAATAGTTTCATACACAAAGTAAAATCCTTTTATTTCTCTTTAAAAAGAGTTGAATCTCTTTTGGAAAAATACATATAATGTCTTTAAATAGTTATTTCACTTTTCGGACCAAAACACACTTAAGATTTCCCTTAAGTAGAGTTTGTCTTAATTTATTCCCAAGTGTTATACCCTATTTATCCTTGTAAGTTTGGAAAATATTAAGTGTATCCCTTGCAAAACATGCCATAAAGTTGTGTATTTTTTACAAAAAAAAACTATCATTTCCAGTTGTAAGTTATAAAATCATCTATTTCCCCTTTTCGTTTAAGTGAAGGTCAATCATATTATTTGTTTGAAACCCTTTCCTACTAAATTGAATCTTTTTTATTATTTGACTTTAAGCGGGTCAGGCCCAAGAAACCACACCTGAGAAACCTTTTAAAATCATTTTTTTGTATTCTTCTTTACATATAAACATCTTCTTGAAATCATTCTCTCCAAAATTTCTAAATTAAAAAAAGGTTGATTTCTTTTCTCAAAGTATACTGCTACTTCGTTTTCGCTTAGGTAAAGGAAAAGACGTTTATTTCATTTATCTCATAAGAAAGTATCCTGTATTGTTTTTTTTGTTGGGTCCAAATTAAATGAACATCGTTTGCCTATTTCACATAAGTCTTAACTATGGGTTTCAATATATGTTTTACAAATATCCATACATAAACAAGTAAAGTAAAAGAAATTAACATGATATGGGCTGGTGGGTATACCAAGCCCACCAGCTAAATGTGCAACAATTTTCACTCATGCTTGAGTCTTCTAGGTCACAGCAGACTCGATTTTATACAGTTGTTGGGCCTCAGGCCCAACAAAAGTGATTGGAGTGCGAGATAGGCCCACTTGGCCCATGAAGACAGTATTTCATACAAAAGGAGGGGAAAAGGAAAATATGGGTTAGGTGTTGTTCATCTACATATATCCCAATGAACCGTCTATCGAATCGTTGCAATTGATGTTCAAGCCGAAGAAACTTATTCAATGGTCACCGCTAACCACTTTTGGTCCCAAATCTTTGGGGTTGCTTTTTTCGCGCGAGCGGTGGTGGATGAAGCGGAAGCGAGAATGTCGGCTTGAGTAACGCAAACATTGGTGAGAATCCAATGCCCCGAAAACCTAAAGGTTCTTTCTTCTGTATCGAGGATCATCGAAATAAGCAAGAATATTATTTCGACGGAAAATACCATTTATTCAAAATCTTAGTGAAACACTGAATTTCTTATCTCATGTCTGCTTTTCGTGAAAAAATACCAAGTAACTCTCAACCTGGAGTTCCACCTGAAGAAGCAGGGCCCGCGGTAGCTGCCGAATCTTCTACTGGTACATGGACAACTGTATGGACCGATGGACTTACCAGCCTTGATCGTTACAAAAGGCGATGCTGGGGTGAATGGAATCCAGTACATAAATCAGTTAATAAAAGAATAGAAAAAGCTTTTACTGTGTCACTTAAGTTATATAGGAATTCCTGAGCCCAAGAGTTAAGAATAGAGTGTATCTACACTTAACAAATGAAGAAGTAAAGCATGATAACATACAATCAATGTATAAACTGCATCAAACCAATTCAATGTAAGACGATCAGTTACAACCAGCCCAAACAAAGAACAAAATTTTGTAAAGCCCAAACGCTGAAAATCACATAGAAGCTTCAGGCCCAACATAATCGCACAAAGATAGAATGGACAAGGATGGGCTGAAGCATCATAATTTCAGCCCAGACAAGTTAACATAAATGATTTTGATATCATTATATACTTGATATACATTCTTTATACAACAAAGTATACATAGTAGGTGTATATTTTGTATGCCCCTGGTATATAATACCATCTTCAACTAAGCAAATAGGAGTCGGTGTTATCATACCCAACTGCAGTGGTGTGCACATATAAGTGTTGTACCCGATCGACTATAGCACGGCTCAGTGTCATAAAATAGATACATATATAAGTGCAATGCAAGACCTCATAAACTAATAGAGACATGATGGGGTAACACAAGGTCGTTAGCACTCCGTCAGACATTATGGAACTCATATACAACTTTACAATCCATCGTGAACTCAGAACCAATAGTGTAGCAAAGGCTATCAAGAAAAGTGATACACAATCCGGACAAGGGAAACAAACCAATGGATTTCAATAGAATGTAAAGAACACTTTCGACAAGGAACATATGAAGATCATAGAACCAATTTCAAAAGTAACGAATACATAATAACAACGAACAAGAGCAACCATACTTACAATACTTGTATCTTCCAAGATTATGAGTTTCTTATGGAACATCCGATTTAATAACGTTTACCTTTGAATCATGCCGATGAATGAAGAAATGAGGTAAGCCTTACATACCTTATCGTCGACCAACATTACTTCTATGCCATCTCTCTTGTTCTATAATTGTCGACCTAAGCAATAGAGATAAGTCAAATCAAAATCAAGACGATGGTTTCACGATTACTTCCTTACGACATTTTATTGAACGCCTAACGTGCGCAACTTTCATATGTTATTTTTATGGCAATTCAACTATCCTCATTCCTCCTCCTATAACCATGACAACACTAAGATCACAACTTCCATAATACATCATTTCCATCCATAAACTCCTCAAAAATCAAGCCAAAACTACTTAACCACCCGCATATCTTCACCATAGAGTATTTAGCTCAATTCTCATAGATTCTCATAGATTATTATTACCAATGAAATCATCTAAGATATGAGGGATATAAAAACATTGAAGAACAGCAAGATATCACCTTAATCAACCAAGAGAGCTTCTACCTTAAGCCTTCTTCTAATTCTCCAAAGACTCCAAGTTCAACTCCACTACTTAAAGGAGGTTCTTCAAGATAATTCAAGCTTCTAAAGGGGGAAATCAACCCAAAACCTTAAGGGATGGTCCTTGATTGATGTTTATACCTTTAGAGAGTATTTAAGAGCACCTAGGTTAAGTTTGGGACGAAAATGAAATAATCTTCGAGATTTAGATATATATATAGCCAACCAACCACCACCATTCTGCGAAGGGATCTACGCCACAGATCACCATATGCGGCCGCATTTCCCACCGCAAATGGTATTAGGAATTTGGCGAACTGGTGGCCTGAATCTGAGGCCCAATCCGTGAAGAGGATTGGGTTCCGCAATTCGAAACGCTTAGTGTATCGTCCTATCATCGTCAAACTTCGTCGAGATACATTTCCTTCAATCCAAATGATTTCTAATCTTCCATAAACCTCCTTAACATCCTTATAAGTCATACGAGACCCTCGGAAAAGATCTTGAGTCATCAAGGCTCAAGTCGGCTAACTATGCTCTCACTTACAGACGAAATTACGGGGTGTAACACAAGCAATTTGTATCTCAGTTAAGTATATATATATATATATATATATATATATATATATATATATATATATATATATATATATATATGCAAGGTACGTAAGCAAATAAAGGCATCTTACATAAATGAGAGTCTCATACTAAAAGAGAATAGGGGTATGCACCTATCTAAACGCTAAATCCAACTTTCCTAAGGACAGAACCATATATATTTATGGATGAACTAGAGAAATGGCGAACCTAACCATTCTTGAAAAAAAATTCTTAGAATTCTTCATTGAAGGGCTGAAGGAGGATATAAGGAACATAATTAAATTATTGGAACCCTATTCATTCATGAAGGTAGTTGAGAAAGCTAGGCACCAAGAAAAAGTGTGAGATTATAATGCTAAAAGGACTAAAACTCAGTGGTCTAGGGGTTCTACTTTCAATAATGGTGGAATCACTAATTACAATGGACCAAGTAGCAACAATGGGGGCAATATGGGGAACAAACTGTTTAAAACTAGAATGGCACAAGTATTGTGTTACAAGTGTAGGGAAATGTATTATCCTGGACATCAATGTAAACCTAAGCAACTCAATTCTATAGAAGCTTGCTATAAGACACTGAGGATGAGCAAGGAGCGGCGGTGACAGGGGAAACTGTTATAGAACCAACTGAAGAGGAACTAAGTGCATCATTTCAATATGGTGAAGTCATTGATGGGGATATTAGTTTGAATGCTTTGTATGGCACAGAAATTCCAAAAACCATCAGACTTAGAGGAGAAAACAAAAAGAATAAGTAGATCATATTGTTGGATCCTGGCAGCACTCATAGTTTTCTAGACTTAGAGACTGTTAAGATTTTGCAGTGTGTGATTAGAGAAGCTATACCCATGAGAGTAACAGTTGATGATGGGAACCAAATTATGAGTATGCATACTTGTCCTAACTTCAAGTGGAAAATTCATGTTATTGAGTTTGAAGATTTTGTGAGGGTTATAAGGATGAAGGAGAATGACATGGTTCTTGGTGGTGATTCGATGAGAAGTCACAATCAAGTGCTATTGGATTTTGTAGAGTACAAGGTACATGTGACTCATAGGGGGAAAAGGGTGGAGTTGAAAGGAATTTACCATCAAGCAGAGCTTAGAAGCATGACTGCTAGTGGTGTTAAACAATTGCTTAGGAAAGGACACACTTTGTGGGCTTATTTATTCACTATATCAGCTATAGAAGTACAAAAGGAGACAGAAATACCTACAAATACAACAATTCCCAATTTTTTTTGCAGAGACCAAAAGCTTTCCACCTAAGAGACAGCATGACCATTTTATCCTACTCAAGCCTGAGTCAATACCAGTAAGTATTAGACCTTACAGATATAATTTCTTTCAAAAAAATAAAATTGAAAAATAAGTCAAAGATATGATGGATAATGGGGTAATACAGTCTAGTCATTCTCCTTTTTCATCTCCAGTAATGCTAGTTAAAAAGAAGGATGGTAGTTGGAGGTTTTGTGTAGATTATAGAGAACTTAATAGAATGACAATCAGGGATACATTTCCAATTCCTTTGATTGATGATCTGTTAGATGAGCTACATGGATCTACTGTATTTTTTAAGATAGATTTAAGGATTGGTTACCATCAAATTAGGATGTTTGATGGGGATGTGTACAAGACAACTTTTAGAACTCATTTGGGCCATTATGAGTTCAAGGTGATGTTATTTGTCCTAACCAAAGCCCCATCCACATTTCAAAATATCATGAATCACGTATTTAGGGAGCATTTGAGATATTTTGTATTGGTGCTCTTTGATGATATAATGGTTTACATTACCATAGTTCAATAACATGTTTATCACCTACAAGAGGTGTTGAAATTACTAAGGAAGGAACAACTATTTGCCAAACTATATAAATGTTTATTTGGGTAGTAACAAGCTGAGTACTTGGGTCATATTATCACTGGCCTAGGTGTGTCTAATCTATGTGGGCAAGGCTACAGATATGAGGTTTTACATTTTCACTGCATTTCACACCTCTCCATTGGGAGGTCATTCAGGGCAGCAGGGTACTTACAGGAGAGTTGGTATGGTTTTCTATTAGCCCAATATGAACAGGGATATTGGTGTTTCGGTTGCTGCTTGTGACATTTGTCAAAGAGTGAAGACTGAAAATGTACATTATCTGGGGTTGTTGCAACCATTGCCAATTTCTGAGCTACCATGGCAATATCTTGCCATGGATTTAATAGAAGGATTACCTTCATCTGGTCACAAAAATTCTATATTGGTGGTCATTGATAGACTCACTAAGTATGGACATTTCCTACCACTAAAGCACCCCTATACTACTAAAGAGGTGTCTGAAGTTTTCTTACAATAGATTTACAAGTTGCATGGGTTGCCTAAGTCTATTGTGTCAAACAGGGACTCAATTTTCACTAGCCAGTTTTGGCAACACTTATTCAAGTCTATGGGGACTAAACAAAATATGTGAACTGCATACCACCCCAGTCTGATGGTCATACTGAAAGGCTCAACAGATGTCTTGAGTCTTATTTAAGAGCCATGGCCTTTTCTCAATCTAAATAATGGATGAAGTGGCTACCCTTAGCCGAATGGTGGTACAATTCAAACTACCATACTATACTTAAAACCACTCCATTTCAGGTTGTCTATGGATACCCTCCACTCCAAATTCCTAACGGGTCATTACCATACTCTACTCATACTCCGGTTGATTCTTGTTTAGCTCAGAGGCAGAATCTACTACAACAACTAAAAGACAACTTACAGATAGCCCAAGCTCGTATGAAGTTCTTTGCAAATAAAAATAGAACAGATATGGTCCTACAGGTTGGTTATTGGGTTTATTTAAAACATCAGCCCTATCAACATGCTTCAGTTTCTATTCGCAAAAATCTCAAACTTAGTGCTAAGTTTTACGGACCTTACAAGATAGTAGAAAGAATCGGTTCAGTTGCTTATCGTTTGGAGCTTCCAGTTAGATCTCAAATCCATTCCGTGTTTCACGTGTCTCAATTGAAGAAACGGATGGATCCCGACATCACCATTGTATCTCAGCTACCTACTTGTGATGTTGACGGTCGGGTAATAATTCAACCTCTTACAATACTACGACGTCGTATGATAAAGGTGAACAACACAGTTGTGGTCAAAATACTCGTGCATTGGTTGAATTTGAGTGCAGATGAGGCAACTTGGGAAGATTGGGGGTACATCAAAGCCCAATTTCCTGAATTCGCGACTCAATTTTGACCTTGAGGACAAGGTCATTGTGAAGTAGAGGGTATTGTTGTGCATACGAATGAGAATTAGGGTTTGAATATGATTTGGAAATTGGGATATTCGTGTAGATATTAGCTGAGGTCGGTCACGAGCAATGCATGTGCTTAAGTTGCGGAGGTCGGTCACGAGCAATGCATGTGCTTAAGTTGCGGAGTCACTTATCCACATGGAGGTAGCAGCAACGGTGTAGATTAGAAGGTGAATGACGACTCAGATTAGAAGCACAGTTTTAATACAATGGCTGAGATTATTCACAGTTGGGGTTGTTAAATAACGAATTGGACAGCTGGGAGAGACAGTCACTGAAATCTGGTATTTTCTTCTTCTTCTTCCTCACTAAATCTCTCCTCTTCTCTACCTAACCCAAATCTCCATTACATGTGATATTGGAGCTCAATATTCATTTGGATTCCCTATTCTTGTAGTGATTCTCTTCTAAGACACAGTCGTTGTATTGTAACCATTTGAATATCAATAAAATTCCCTAATTCTGTCTCAATTGTTCACATTCCATTGCAATTTACATTTCAATCATATTAGTACATTATACTATCTCCGTCTGGTGATGAGTGAGAATGAAGAGCAGCAGCTAAGGGTTTCACTAATCCTTAGATGTGTTCCCGAGAAATGAAAAGCAAAAAGGGGATTTTGGGAGTTTAAAGAGGAAATGGGTCGTGTCATCCGAGTCTTGGGTCGGGTGTTGGTCCAAAATTAAAAGGGAAAATGATTTAGAGGAAGGAAGGTCAATTTCAAATGTTTCTACGAATAAATTTAAAACTTTATCAAAATTATTTCAATTGTAGCCATAATTACGTAGAAATAAATTTAGCATTTCAATTGTAACCGGGACTTGATGGTAATTGCAATTTAAACTAAATTATTGTAAAATTTGATATGTAATTGATAATTAATTTAATTAATTAAACTTCTTGATTTAATGGAGTAAATTATTTATCAATTAATCACCACTTAATTGAAATAATTAATTAAATAATTATTTTCACTAATTTCAACTTAAATTCTGAAAAATATGTTTAAAATCATAGTAACTATGCAAAAAATATGCAGACGATATACAATAATATACTTGATGATATTGTGCCAAAGGAAATGACAAATGTCATTGGAGTAATTTGTAAAATCTTTTGGCTTTAAAAGATGCATATTTCGCTCCGTTTGTGATCCAAGAAATTCGATCAATTAAATAAATTTTACAGAGGGTAAAACTTAGGTGTCGGCATCCCGGTACGTTTGGGACTGATGTCACCCCTGGGGGAAGGAATAATGCATGATCTAATAAGCAATAGAGTCATTGCCATGGGTTGCTCCATACGGTCATATCTTATTTTTACAGCTGAAATGCACTCCCAATAACTCATGTCTCATCGGTTAATCTCGAGCTTTGAGCCACTATTCGACAAATGTTTCTAATGTGAAATAGTCATTTCCTTTGTACTTTCATGTTGAATAGTCTAGACTTTGGTAAATAAATACACCTTCCAAGAGAAAGAATCAGATCTGATTCTTCACATTTTGCGGTAGCAATAGAATATGATGGCATCGCAAGAGATTGTAATAGAAGGACAACCACACCCTAATCTCAACTTTGTTAAATGTTTTGGTATAGAAACTCCACTTGAACTTTGACAACGATAATGTTTTCAAAATCGTTCCCAATATCTCCCATTTTAATTTATTTTCTCCTTCTCAATCCTTATGTATTGTTTTATGTTTCATACGTTAAAGTCTAATTGAATCTAGACACCAATTGTGATATGACTATAAACTATTGTAATTAAATTTTCCAAGTCTTTCCTAAGTATATTCGATTTTCCTTCACCTTAATGAATTTGTTACAAGTTAAACCCTAGTGTTTTCAATTAATTTTAAACTTTAATATTATAAAAGGGTCAGAGTAAAATATGAGAAAGGACAAATTAGTCAACTTGTAATTATTTTGTATAAGTAATAAGTAATTTAAAACAATTGATACAAGTAAATCAAAATAAGAGAGGTACATGTAATATCGTGAACTACAAGGGAAGTTAGTGATATGAGAACAAACCTAGAGGGAAGTCTTTAAAATTATCTCAAATATCCAATTATATTTATAGGTATAAAATTGGAATTTTTACACTATGCCAATTAGGTACATGTAATATCGTGAACTACAAGGAAAGTTAGTGATATGAGAACAAACCTGGAGGGAAGTCTTTAAAATTATCCCAAATATCCAATTATATTTATAGGTATAAAGTTGGAATTTTTACACTCTATGCCGATTAGGACAAAATAATTACCCATTTTAACCCATATTTAATTTTTTTACCGTAGTTAATCCTTTCATAACAGTCTCAACAAAAGCTTAGACAAAAGAGTGAAGTCTCAAGGATGTGAAAACAATAAAATAGACAACCAAAAGAAGACTACTACAACTATATCTGACTACTAGAACTAGATTTCATCTTAATCTGGGTAATGGACTTAATCGACTTCTTCAATCCTGGGACCTGCACTGGTAGCACCAGCAGAAGGGCCATCCTCATCCATGCCACCAGCCATGTCAGGACCACCAACACCACCCTGGTACATCTTCGCAATGATGGGGTTGCAAATGCTCTCAAGCTCCATCTTGTCCTCAAACTCATCAGCCTCTGCTAAATGATTTGTATAACAATGTAAAAGTGTGTATAAACACCTCTATTACATAATTATATAATTTTATACATGTATAAACCCCTCTTGTATAAATTTGTATACTTACTAGCGTAAAAGTGTGTATAAACACCTCTTATACATTATTATACACTTTTATACATGGTTGATATATTGTCTACCGTAGCTGTATAAAAATGTATATTTTGTATAATGTTGTATACCGTAGAAAAGTGGTTATGCGGATGTAAATTAAAAATATGACTGCGTGGATATAATTTCTTATGCTGAATTGTCCATTATTGAATTTTTTCCTAAAATGAGTACTCCCTCCGTCCCAAAGTATGTCATGTTTCACTTTTTAAGAGTCAAACTAAATAAATTTTGACCAACATTTTAAGATATATTTTTCATCATATTGATATGTGAAAGATTGTAATTTATATTAATTTTCATAAGTTTTTTAATATCTAAATTGTAAACATGACAACTAATATGAAACAGAAGAAAAAATATTTAAGCAACACTATAATAAAGTAATTATTTAATTAAAATAATAGCTATACAATTGATATTAATAGTATGAAGTATTAATCTAATAGTTAATGTAAAAAGTAATCAAAGTAATAACAACAATAAGTGATAATATTGGAAGTAGTAGTTAGTGTTAAAATGATAATAATCTAAATATGTTATAAAATGATAGCAATAGCAATAGCAATATAAAATAAGAGACGTAGACAAAGAAGTAGAGAGAAGGAAGAGACTTTCTTCTTATTGAAGTGTATGTTTCACTTCCTTCAAAGATGAATAACATCCCAATTTATATGATAAAACCACCCAATGGAGGTTACAAATATTAAGTGTCAAATCAATAGGTATATGTGACCTCCCAATCGAGGTTACAAATATTAAGTGCCCAAATTAATAAGTACATGTAACATACAAAAGGTTAGTGAATGTGTATGGACATCCATACAAAGGATATGTATTTCATAACACTCCCCCTTGGATGTCCATAGATAATGTGCCTCGTTGAAACCTTACTAGAAAAAAATCCAGTGGGAAAAATTCTAGTGAAGGAACAAGAGTACACGTTTTAATAATACATATTTTGGTTGCCTAATTAAAAACCTTATAAGGAAAAGCAGTGGAACAAAACCTTATATGGAAAAAAAGTACATGTATTAACTCCCCCTAATGAGAACTTATGTTCAAATGCTTGAGTCTTCGTATTCCAATCTTGTGCACCATCTTCTCGAAAGTTGCAGTTGGTAGAGACTTAGTGAACAAATCAGTCATATTATCACTTGAATGAATCTGTTGCACGTTGATATCACCATTCTTTTGGAGCTCGTGTGTGAAGAACAACTTTGGTGATAATGTGCTTTTGTCCTATCTCCTTTTCTGAATCCTCCCTTCAATTGAGCAATGCATGTTGCATTATCTTCATATAAGGTTGTGGGTATTTCAAACCACATTTACTTCCAAGCGATTCAAATAGTCATAACATCAATTGAATTTATTGATATTTCTTCATTTTCTTGAGTTTGCGGCTCATTGATTTCTTCAAGAATATCAGGATTGATCAAATCTTGCATTTATTTATGAGATTCTTTCTTAGTGTCATTTTGGCCATTTATTTTTCTTTTTCTAGGATTCCAATCCTTAGAACCCAATGGTCTATCACGCTCCAGGTGTGCTTTTGGACTCATTTGCTATGACACTAGTAGATGGTCCTACTGGGACATCAATCCGAATTGAAATATTCTCTCCAGGGATATGTGATTCGGTAATCCCTTTCAAATCTGTAAATGCGTCTGACGTTTGATTTGCTATTTTCTGCAAGTGAATAATCTTTTGGACCTATTGCTCACTAATAGAAGCACGTAGATCAAGATGAGATGATGATGAATTTTCCCACAAAAATTTCTCTTTTTATTTCATTATTATCTCCCCCTAATTTTGGAAAAATCTCTCATCAAATCGACAATATGCAATTGATCTTATTTCAGTATCTCTATGTAAGGAAGAAATTATATCATGTTCATAGTTATAGCAAGATAAATAAATGTATCAATTGAACAAATATATGGTACTTCAGGACCAATCTAATTTTCTCATTTCAACTTCTTTTAGCAGGTAGTCTACTGCTTTTCGAAAACTCTTCAAAATCTCCAACCACATTCAAGTCAGCAACTTGCACAACCTTATGAAATATTTTGAATATCGTAAATGGATAAGGGTAAACAAAGTCATCTTTGTACCCCTCATCAATAAATATTTATTAAGGTGATTTCAGTACATCAACCTTAGTTCATTTAATCCAATTATGGATTACAAACAAGTTTTTCAATAACTTGTATATGCTTCACGCATTTTGAATCCTTCAAAAAAAAATATAACTTTATCACGTGAGCCATATAGACTGAGATAATTTTCATTTAGTATTTAATTTACATGACATCTTCTCATGTCAGGACTGTAGGTCTAGTAAATTTATCAAGATGTATCTACTTGGTAATTATTCCTACATCAATATGCTTTAAGAGATGTAGAATTCAGATCCTCATAATATTATATAATATTGCGCACTATATTGTATCAAATATATCGTCGATGAGATATCATTTTATATCGGTTTGCAATTAGACACAACTTACTGAGATCTTATCACTTCATTATTTTTCAGGTACCTGAACCTCGTACGAGGTTTTATGAAATGTTATGTCGTAGGCTCTTTAAGAGCACATTGCCTCCTTATTATGATCATTTGCTCCTCTCCTTTTTCAAGAATTATTACGTTTGAAATCGATTTGTCTACCATGCTTCACATATGTTGTAAACCCTGTCCTTTATGGATATTTAAGAGCATCTTGCAGCTGAAATATGAAATAGTTGGGTCAGTAAATGCTTCTAACATTTGACTTGAATTATCGTTTGAACGAGGATCATACTGGTGATAATTCACAATCATATACCGCACAATAAACTATTAGATGAAAACATTTGGTTCTTGACCTTGAACCAATTGTGAGGGGAGAATTTATCATAATGTATTAGTCTGAAGCATACAAATGTCGTTGTATGCAATATATCATATTTCAGATCAACACATGAAACTTTGTTCTCATTCGCAATGGTTTAGCTATTTATCGGAGGCATTCAACACTAAATCAGCTTGAATATAAACCAGTATCAACAAGATGAATTATCTTGATTACATAATTTGAAAATTGTGCTCTCAACTCAATTATTTTGAGCAAACAATTTTGCATATGTCAAACTGCGGGTTGACAATAAACGCACATGTGACCGTCTTATCGATGCATCTATTTAAGACATCACATAACAGGTGAACGAGCCCTTATTCACCTTTTATATTTTTCAAAATTTAGGAAATTCAATCCCAACATTAGTCAGTATAATCAACTTATCATGAGAACAAACAAATTAATTCTTGAAGAATCTTCAATATATTCCGAATACAAACTTAGCACATCAGATTTAAATCAGGACAATCAAAATTGTCACGTTAATTGATAAAATTATTTGTACTAGTAAACTTCATGTTTACCATGTCATGTGCTATTTATTTTAGTAAACTTCTGGTTTACTATGACATGAATTCTATTTTGTACAATAGCTTCTGATTTATCGTGACATGTGATTTCATCATGCTTATATTTGTGCAATACAATTTGGAGAATAAAGAGGGTAACATTTCAAATACATATTTCTTACCCACTATGATTTGTAGATATTTAGTCATCCAATCATTTATAGCTTCAATATGATAACCATTTACTTTAGTAAACTTCAGGTTTACTACAATTTGTGCTTCGGTCATAACAACGTTTTATAATCTAGAACGAATGACACAATAGTATATAAGCTCTTTAGGAGCCTCTATTTTATTCTCCATAATCACACATATTTTTTGGATACTATTGGTGTCATGATCTTCTAGATAAATAGTTAGCTCTTCTGGAGCACTTGATCATTAATTTTGTACAACCAAATATTGCTTAGATATTGATGGTATCATAAAAGAAATTATAGTTAGACACTACTGGTATCATGAAATAAATTTTTCTTTGATATTTCTGATATCATGAAAGAAAATAGTAAACGAATGGACACTTACAAATGATAAATTCATAACTGATTTTTAATCCAAACTTGCTATGAGAAGTATCTTCAAATAGAATGATATATACAAAGTAAAACTAATACACATAAACTACTAGCATTGTCTAAAATACAAAGTGAAAACTAAGTAATATAACGAAGTAATCGTTACTGAATGAACTACATGACATATTACTGAATGAACATAGTAAGAAATTCCAAAATTGATTCTTATTCTTTTTGAGATATTAGTAATATTTTATTAAAGGCCATAAAGGCATTGGCCATAAAAAGTATTCAGAAGAAATATAACCACAAATATGGATACACACCAATGCAAAAACTCTCGGCAAGCCATGATTTGTATAATTATTATCATTCTTTAAAAGTTTTTGTGTCTTTGCCTTTAATTGTTATCTTAACATTTTGCAAAAAATTAAACTCATTTATTTCTCATTAATCACCCTCTCAAATGTAACGTCCATACCTTTAAACCCATTTATCAACTACTACAAATTAAATTCATTAATTTACATCAAATAATTCTCACCACATACCAAATATATACTTCGTACATAATATTTTCATACGCCCAACAAACTAGCGTTAAAAAAACAGTAATACAAAATTATAAATATAGAACTATATATAAGCCAACATTTCATTTTGAAATAAAATATAAGTCAATGATGGCTATTTAAGAGGTCAAATACGTTATCAATTGAATTGCAACAAATTCAAATGATATGTTAGAAACTGACAATATACTGTTCATTAAAAATAATATATGACATTCAATTGTTTGAAAAAAATTATCTGGCAAATAGATCAAATATTCTCATAATAAATGTCATTAAGACAATTCAATATTTGTATCAATTGAATTAAATACAAGGACTTAATGGAGGAATATTAAGACTCATAATTGAGTTTGCTACTTCAGGAGCAGATTTCTGAATTTGCTACTTTGGGAGTAGATTTTTGAGTTTACTACTTCGGAAGTAAAGTATATAATATTTAGAATATTTTTCCCAACTATTCTACCTCTTCTAGAGGTGAGTCGTGATAACATCACAATCAAACGCACGTCTGTATATATAAGCTTTACTTCATATTATCACATCTACTTCAGGGAATGGATCAGTACTTATAACATTTATCAAAAATTCTCATTCTTCGGAAATGGAACATAATCATCTGTAATGATATTACCACTTCTGATGGTTATTGACATATATGAATTTAATCATAACGAGATTTAAGAGATATTATCACTTCTGGTGATCATGTATTTCTTGTAAACCTTCATTCTTAGCCATTAAGGAATAAGAAATTAATATCATAATTCCTCTTAATATTATTATTCTTCAGGAATAAATTTGAGGCATAATTGATCAAGCGAACCATTTAAGATTCGGAGATCAAAAGAATCCATACGAAATAATGATAACAGACATCCAAAATCCATTAAGGATGATATATAATACACTACTAATGCTATGAATTCATTAGCTCTTTTTCATAATAACAATTTTACTTATGGCAAAATACATATCAAAGATTTAGTCAGAACTAAAAAGTAAGGTTGTAAATCATCTTTCTTCGAGCCACATAGTCAGAATCTCAAATATCTCAACAAAGAGAACTTATGTCCCTCACGATTATATACAACAGAGAGAATAATAAAAAGAAACGAAAGATGCTAAAAGGAATACCTGACGCAGTTCTTACTTTCGTCATATTTTCAAAATATTTGCCCACGACAGAGTCTCGTGCTAATAACGTGTTATAAAATGATAGCAATAGCAATATAAGACGAGATGTAGACAAAGAAGTAGAGAGAGGGAGTAGACTTTCTTCTTATTTCAAGTGTATGTTCCACTTCCTTCAAAGGTGAATAACATCCCAATTTATAGGAGGAAATAACCCAATAGAGGTTACAAATATTAAGTGCCCAAATCAATAGGTACATGTAACCACCCAATGGAGGTTACAAATATTAAGTGTCCAAATTAATATGTACATTTAACATACAAAAGGTTAATGAATGTGTATGGACATCCATACAAAGAATATGTATTTCATAACAAAATAGCTTAAAAATAGTATATTTAGTTATATCTATCTATATATACTATTTAAAAGTGATAACCTCTAAAGTTAATTGTTGAATTACCAAAATGTATTTTACCCTTCAATTCAACACTACTCTTATAACATTTTCATACAAAAAAGTAAATACATTACATTACAAATACTTAGAAAAGACACTTTGATAATAACACGTCTAATAATCCGAAAATTTGGGGCAAATGATAAGACCGTTGTTAGAATTTCATAATGATGTTAAAGTACATCAGTTACAAAGCGCCTGTTCATCTTTTTTTTTTCCTTTCTCTTTTATATATGGAAAGTGATTGCTAATTTCTTTCTACTGTTAACCAACTTCTTCCACCATCAAGCTCGTATTGCACGTTTTGGTCAACAGAAGAAAGGTAATTAACTATCTTGTTCCATGTATATTATTTGCGACAAGTTTAGATGAATCTGAACTGTTTGATGAAACAAAGACGAACAAGATTTTCTCTTAGCAATTTCCAGTTGCTTTTCACGGGGCATGGCAACAAACATGAAAAATCAATTGTAAATTTAATTCATATATATTGTTAATCTTCAGTGTAGTGAATATCACTGAAATTTCTTTTTACATTCTTGTAAGTCGGTTATCTTCCAAAAATCTTCTACTTATTTTTCAGCTCGAGACGAATTGATGGTTGAAGAAACACAAAATAAAATGTTTGTTCTCTTTTTATTCACCCTCACCAAAACGTTTCCCATCCTCCAAAGGACCCCTTATTAACATTGAAAACAAAGTTGTTTAATTGGATGACCACACAAAATGGTAAGTTGGATAAGATAGGAGTTGAAAATTCAGCGAGCTGATGAATGCTTTCCAACTCCCGATGACTTTGTGATCTTAAGACGTGGTCGTTGCTTTAAAGTTGTTAATCACAAGAATTGTAATAATTGTAAGATATAGGTCTGAATCACATGTTTTGTAATAATTAAAGGGAATATACTTGCAACACACATATCCGATGGCTAGTTTACCAGGAAGAGCCAATAAATAATTAGAGGAAAGGGCAAAAAATTGGTTGTCACCAACTATGATGCATAAAGGCCCTTTGGAGTGGATGTTCATAAATAGGTAGAATTTTCCTTATGAGTTGGACCAAATCATAGTTGATGAAGTTAAAGATGTGGATATGACTAGTTATCTTTGAGATGCAAGTGTTACGTGGCAATGCTCTTTCTCATAGATATATTGGGAGTCGTATACAAGTAATATTGTCAGTGAGGGATAATACTAGTGTACATCCTAATCAAGGCTCATTTTTAGTGTACTGTTGCTGTTCTAGTTTCTGTATGAAATTAGCTTTTTCTTCCTCTGGCAGATCGTTGAATATGAAAACTGATTTGTCCCCTATATCATCCTGAAATACAAAGAGAGAAAATACCCGCAAAGCGCATTAGATCTTGTCACTGGAATTGTTTCTGCATTGATAAATACATATTACTTTGCTGTTTTTGAAAAAGTACAATGGGTGGGGATAAAGAGCACAACTAAGAAAATGGATGGGGGAGGTCTACCTTGATAGGCTGAGTGAACTTCCTCCCAGCAAAGACCAAAAACAGGGCCATCCATGTGCTTAATAGAGTAATCTTTACTCCATCATCCATCAGACCAGTCTGTAATCCAGAAGATAGTCGTTAGATCATCATTATAATATATGAAATGAAACAATTTCAATTCTTGGTTGGACAAATAGAATTATGAAGTGAAATTGAAAATGAAAACCAATCATGCTCTCAACTCTTAGCAATTTCCAATGGTTATGTTAACTTTTGAAAGCCTAGTCCAACAATCTGAGTGCTGGCAAAAAGTGGAGAAAGAAGTTTTGATTGGAGCATCTCAAGATCTTCAGGTTGTCGTCTCTAAGGTTGGAAAAGTATATTTCAAGCTTATAACTAATTAACTCTGTATAGAATGAAATTTTAGGGTTAGCAGAATAGCTGCAAATGTTACCAGGTGCCCCAGTAGGAGGGAAGGGATGACAAATGTCAGAATACCAGCTTCCAACTTTCCATAGCAAAGTCCTGTTTCCAAGATAACAAAAATAAACTTAAATGAACAGACTGTTTTCCAGAAAGTGGAAGTTATAAGCAATATAATTTGAACATATGAATTATTTATCATAACTGCTCATGATAACTACAGAGGGACAATCAGTAAGCTTTTATTCTAAAAATCAGCAAACATTCTGTTACATCTCCAAAACCTCAACTTGCAAACAAAAAATTCTAAAACGAGTAACCATTTGATAATACTGTGCTGTGGTAGGTGAAATTGTGGAGATAAAAATTGATGAGAAAACACACAATCTCAAGGTTGCCAATTGTTTTCTATATATATTGTTGGAGGATGCGTGTATCAAGTAATAAATCATCCAACTTGGTAGCTTCATCAATAATGATACCTTGTTCCTCATGCACATATCCAGACATCCTTGGTTTGATTGGATGATAGGGTAGAGTCTCAGAGAGCAGACAAGAATGTTGATTTCCTACTGTTCAATACAATTTCAGCAGTTTCTTGTAGGGAACAATGCCAAGTTGTATGTTCTCTTATATCTTTTCTGCGTCCTCAACTATTGGCCTTGTTAATTGCCTTAAGCAGTGGCAGAGCCAGGATTTAATGGGGTTCAAAATATGAAGAATTTAATACACGAAAAAGCCAAGGGATTCAACATCTACTGCATATACATAAAAAGTAATTTTAATCTTGTATAAAAAAAAGGGACAACCCGGTGCACTAAGCTCCCGCTATGCGCGGGGTCCGGAGAAGGACCGGACCACAAGGGTCTATTGTACGCAGCCTTACCTTGCATTTATACAAGCGGTTGTTTCCACGACTTGTATATACAATGTAATTTTATGCCGAATGAACCCCTTGCTCCTACCTGGCTCCGCCCCTAGACTTATGATTAATTTTAAGAAATAACAAAACACACAATCTATAATTGCATGCTAGTGTTATTTGGTCCTGAAACTCAAAATTTTCCATCATTGAATTTCAGGTCTTTGAGGATCTTTTATTTGTAATGTCAGAAAGATTTCAGCAGAAATAATAAGCAAAGTCAATAAGTGGAGCTAACCTTCCTTGAAGACAAGTCCTGTCAATGCTGCAAATAGTGGTCCGACAAACCAAACAGCTATCGGATTATCGATAACATATTGAACTAAATTCATGTGAGCTGGTTGAGCAAGGAAAGAATATGTAGCGAATGATCCGAGAGCACCGAGCAACCATAAAGCTTGAAGAGTACGTTTAATTTCAGTGACATAAATGTGAATAAGATATAATGAGAGGCCAAGTCCACACGATCCAATTGCATAAAATAAATCAAGATTTCTCTCAATGAAGTTGCTCATAACTGAATCATTCGGAAGCAAAGCCGTAGAAGATGCAACAACAAATGATGCAGCCGCAGTTACTAATCCTGATCTATACAAAATTACCTGATAACATTAACACATAGTTAGCCATCTTGATTGATTGTTGAAAGAAGAAAAAACCGTTTTGTTTTAACTTGCAAAATTCACATAGTAACAAAGACAAAATTAATGAATCTTTTTGTTCATTAACATTGTCAAAATGAATGCTCTTTGGCAAACCGACCTCTGAAGACGTTCCTTACAAAGTGAGCTAATATTAACACATCCTTAGCTTCCTTTAGGAAAATAGTAAGCATAAGTATATTATAACTCACTCCGTTTCAAAATGATTGTCCTACTTTTTTTTAGTCCGTTTAAAAAAGAATATCTCTTTCTTTTTTTTGGCAACTACTTTCCACGTGATATATTTAAGACCACAAGAATAAAGAACATTTTAGTATATTGTATGTTTCTTTAATTTAAAACCGCAAAATTCAAAACTCTTCTTTACTTTCTAAAAACTATGTGTCAAGTCAACCACCAGACAAACAATTTTTGAAAGGGATGAAGTATTTATTATAGGAGCAAAGAGTGGCAGAAACCTTCAATTGAGCTAAGCCTAAATTCTGCAGGCTTCTGTTTAACTTGGAATAAGAGTGTAAGTTACTAAAGTAATATAAGGGGGAGTAGGTTTTACCTCTTGAATATCGGAGTCTTGGACTGACCAAGGGCCATAAACGCCTTGATAAACTGTCGCCTGGGACTGTGACTGAGAGCCTGCCCTGCATTTGAAGTCAAAATTGGAATTGGAATTGAAAGGAGAGGATATTAGGGGTTTCCACTTTCCTTTAGTAATACGAGGCGAAAGTGAAATGAAGGCCGACGCCGTTACTGAATTCATGCTCCCCTGCTACCTCTGTCGATCAATCAACTCTAAATCCCTACAATCCTTTCCGCTTCTACTGTTGTTAACCCACAACTAAATGAGAATGTGTGGACATTATATGCACAACACAAACGAATTTCCATTTTTACCAAATAATATGGTTACACAATAAAAATAAGTAATAATAATCAACAGAGCTCTTTCCTAGAAGTTATGGCCATTTTACCGGGTCAATCAGAGCTCTTTCCTAGAAGTTATGGCCATTTTACCGAACACTATAGATTTAGTGGAAAATTAGCCTAGCGTGACGCGGGCCGCGATGTCCCGCGCCAGGCATAAACTTAAAGTTACAAGAAAATTAACAGTCTCAATAAAATGTGCCTAGCGCGATGCCCCACAAGCCACGCTAGGCCATTTTGTGCCTGGTGCAATTTTTCTCGAAGTTTATATATCTCCAACTCCGAAAACATTACTTCGTTCAAAAACCTTAGCAGCAATTTTTCCTCTCCTCTCAACCTCCCACATCAGGGTAAGATCATTCATATAATTCTTAATCGGTTCTAACATTAATTTCATGATCCTTAATGCGATTCTTAAAGAAAAAACATAGGATTTTCAAGGTAATCCTTCTCGAGTGATTCAAGCTAGGGTTTTGGGTGTTCTTCATCAGAGAAGAAAACTAGTTCTTAGATTGGATAGTTTACAGGTATATAGGACTTCTATCTATGTGTGGGAATATCATTGTTATTCCTCACACCACATTAATTCATGAAACCCTATTTTGCCTCAGAGTTAGAGAATTATATCTCAGTAAATGATAAATCTCATATACAAGTTACTTAATTTTATATATGTATTGTTAAACTCAATCATGTTTCAAATAGTGGTATTCATGTATATCATTACGATTGTCATGAACTTGTCTGTAATCCATGTATGCCCATGTTATCTTTTCCATGAGCTCTCAGATATATATCATGAACTCAAATTGCCCATTATATGGATTCTTACATGTTTTCATGTCTCAGGAAGTAAATACATATATTTCTACATATTTTCATATAAAACTATGTTATGTATACATGTTAAAAACTATATTATGAATCATGTTTAGAAAATCATGGGCGTAGATGGCACTTAGATTCATGTTTATGTTTTTGGGAGTAACATAGATTTACCGATAAGGTTTAAACAACTGAAACTACGTATGCCAACGTAGGATACAGATCGCTCCGCCCAGTTAGGACGATTCCTTCATGTTTATTGATTGGATTCATTCATGTCATGTTCATGTCTCATACCCCGACAAGGTATGAGGTTACTATGATGGTCGGGCCAGGTACCAAACTCCACGTGGTGCTTTTATATTGTCGGTTATACTATGGCTCTCCCACATGTATACATATTTAAAATATTTTACTAAATTTACAAATTCATCATGCAGATCATTGTCATATCCAGGTTTCAGTTACAATTACAACTTTATAATTTACAGCTGCAGTTTCAGTTTTCGATTACTTCATGTATCCATGTTATTGATTTGGGCTGTCCATTTATCAATCACTCCACTTATAGTTCTTTCATTCAGTTGCTTTACATAGAACTATAATTCTAGTGTACTTACATCTCTATTGCCTGGGGCCTGCATTTTACGATACATGTATAGATTTTCGAGATGACAGATCTGCTCATTGGGACTTCATCATATCAGTTATTTGGTAAGCCCTATTTACTTCGGGGCATTGTCTTTACTTTTAGCAGTTATGTCATGTTAGACAGTCATGTATGTTGGGGCATTGTCCCAGCACCATTTCAGTATTTCAGACTCATGTCAGAGGTTTTATAGACTAGTCAGTATGTCATGTTCAATATTCAGTTATGTTTAGCCTTGTGGGCTTCACAACTATGTTTTCAGACTATTTATGCACTTATATTTTAAAATAATATTTTTAGTATTATTATGAAGTTACATATTTTATTCATACTTTTCATGTTTTAACTTAAATTTTGCATCAGTACATGTCTCATGTTGATTCAGCAAGCCATGTGGTTCACTCGGTCACATGCAATAAGGCACCGAGTGTCGTGTTACGTCTAAGCCATGATTTGGGGAGTGACAAAGCTTGGTATCATAGCCCTAGTGATAGTGCATCAGTCATCTTGGGCTGCCTCTAATGGCAGTTGAGTTGATTTGGGGTCATTGGCATGAATGCCCCAAGAGGGGTGGAGTTTATTTTCTACCCTTAAATTTGTGGTCTTTAATTTTTATCTTTCGACACTTTAAATAATAAAAAAGTGATTGAAAATACTTCTGATATTGAAAAACAAAAAAAATATGACCGACATAAGTTTATAGTTTCATTTAATAATATAACACGAGTTATACCTTACGTTTATGCCGCTTAATTCCTACATAACTTATCCCTCAGTTCAGAACTCATAAGTTATGCCTTGCAACTTACGAGCACAACTTAGTTCCGATAGAACTTATGCAACTTATGTTGAACAAGGCAAACATTTCTAAAGTTAGCCGAGGGAATTAGACACTATACAACTTATACTGAATAACTTATTTTCTATAGAATTTATATCAGACAAGATAAAAAAATTTATAAACTTATAAATTTTATTAACTGAAACAGAGATAAAAATTAAACACCATCATATTTGAGGGCAAAAAAAGAGAAATCCATGCAAAAACTTCATTGGCGTAAATATTGTGTGCGGGTAATACATGTAAGAGGAAAAAGAACCGAAATAATGAACTCAACGAGACACTACCCGACACTCTCTCTTAACCCTCCTTTTTGACTCATTCGGTAAAGCTAAAAGTAGGGTTGTTCATAATAATCCAATTTGATCAATCCGATTCGAAAAATCGGATATCCGAAAAAAATCGGATCAGATACATATCACAATTTCTTTACTTTCAGATATTCGAAATATCCATTTTTTTTATTTTTTATGAGATTTTAATTTGTGAACTTTATTTGTATTGGTGTATTAATTTGGATGTTGTACATTGGATGTTTTAGCTAGTAATTAATGTATTGGA
The DNA here is from genome assembly GCA_029783415.1 of Anisodus acutangulus. Lineage (NCBI taxonomy): Eukaryota > Viridiplantae > Streptophyta > Magnoliopsida > Solanales > Solanaceae > Anisodus > Anisodus acutangulus. The sequence continues at coordinate 18,205,955 of CM056504.1, read as the reverse complement.
CATTGCACCTATAAAGTTCAACTTTGCATTTTGGAGTTTTACTATTTGTTAGGAATTACATGTTTATATCCTTGAATAAATGAAGACTATATTGATGTGTATTGACATGTTGGGTTGAGGTTATTTCAATATTTAATTGTGTTTACTTTAAATGGCATTTGAGATTTCTTATTAATAAATTTGCTGGAGAGAGCAGTATATTTATGTGTCAATTACTGGAATGATGAATGTATGATAAATTTTGGATATTAGTTATCGGATTCGAAAATTTCGAATATCCCATTTTTTTATTGAATTGGATCATAATTTTAATGAACCGAAATTTCGGATCGTATCGGATGGGATAATCCGAAATGAACCGCCCTAGCTAAAAGTCTCGGCTCTCAAGTGTCAACCATATTTTGCATCCATAATTTTTTTTAAAAACATATAGGTATTGAGGCAAAAGTGTGGAGGTCGGCATGGGAGATGGCACAAATACAAGCAGAGGCAATTCCAATAGCAATCGGCCAGAGTGGCTGCAACAGTATGATTTGATAGGGAAGATTGGGGAAGGAACTTATGGCTTGGTCTTTTTGGCTAAGATCAAAGCTAATCGCAGCACATCTATTGCTATCAAGAAGTTCAAGCAATCCAAGGATGGCGACGGCGTTTCCCCCACCGCCATTCGCGAAATCATGGTTCCCACTCTCTCTCTCTCTCTCTGCCATTTTCTTAATTAATTAATCTGGCGTTTCATTATTTGTTCAAAACAACATTTAATAGCATAATCACTTTTAGTGAGCTGGTAAATAAGTTTTGATTGGGTGACGGCTTGTCATCTTCCATTATAACTGTTATAATAATGCTCAATTCATGCTATTGTCTAAGCTTTTCCTAGTAGCAAGCCAACATCGTTGCGGCAATTTAGGCTTTTAGTTTCTAGCAGAGAAATGTACCTTGTTGTTTTTTGAGACTTTAGTTTCCAGTCATTAACGACAATATTGATGCAGTTGCTTCGGGAGATATCCCATGAGAATGTTGTAAAGCTTGTCAATGTGCATATCAACCAGGCAGATATGTCTCTCTATTTGGCTTTTGACTATGCGGAGCATGACCTCTATGTGAGTAGTATATGTTCTTCACTTGAGTATACAAATTACTCCTATTTTGTTTTATTCCAATATGCAGAATATATCTATGTTACTTGTGTAAATCGTAATCTTTAGTATATCGCCTTTCAATAGTGTTTATATTTCTACCTTATTTCTTTTCTCCATCTTTTTAAGAAAATGCATTTTCTACGAAGTGGTGGTTAGATCTACTATGCTGTATGGGGTATAGTGTTGGCCAATCAAGAACTCCCACGTTCAAAAGCTGAAAGTTGTGGAGATGAGGATGATGCGATGGATGTGTGGGCATATTAGGAGAGGTAGAATTAGGAATGAAGATATACGAGACAAGGTGGGAGTGGCCTCAATGGAGGCTAAGATGCGGGAAGCGAGACTGAGATGGTTTGGGCATGTGAAGAGGAGATGTACGGATGTTACAGTGCGGAGGTGTGAGAGGTTGGCTATGGATGATTTCAGGAGAGGTAGAGCTAGGCCAAAGAAGTATTTGCCTATTTGGAAGAGGTGATTAGACATGACATTGCATAGTTGTAGCTTATCGAGGACATGACCTTATATAGGAGGTTGTGGAGGACACGAATTATGGTAGAAGGTTAGTAGGTAGTAGTGCGTTGTCTCGCCTTTTCTTCTAGACTAGTAGTAATAATATTTCTCTTGTAGTTTCTTGAGTTCCTGTTACTATCTGTCTCGTACCGTGTTATTTTGTTGTAGTTACTATTCCTTTTTAGATTGCTTTGTCATGTTTTCTATAATATTTTGCGATGATCTCTTTACTTTCTTTATTTCATTTTTTGACCCGCTTTAAAATGCTTTTCCTTGAGCCGAGGGTCTTATCGGAAATAACCTCTCTACCTCTTAAGGTAGGGATAATGTCTGCGGGGACTCTACCCTACCCAGACCCCACTTGTGTGATTACACTGGGTATGTTGTTGTTGTTGCATGTCTATAGGATAAAGGAAACTAAACTATTGAAAAGTCAGAGCATGTCATATAAACAATAGGCTTGGGCCCAATGGCAAATACTTTAAAATAATAAAAGCCCTAATATAACTAAATGAATGGTAAGGCTAAAGGGCCATGTGGGACCATGCGTAAGTCATCTTAGGAACTCTAATGATGGTCAACTCTTTGTCACCTCGTGGTTAAGGTTTGTCATACCTGTGGTCAAACTTGCTGAACTCACGGCAAACCTTCATTAAGTCTTCCGGTCGTCTTAATGATGTAAGTTTGTGGTCATGCTGTGTCATCAGCAACACTTTATCTCAAGTATCTAATATGATCCTTGAATTTCATTTTGCGTCCAGAGAAGTTTGCCTTATCCGTTCTAAATGTCGATACTTTCTAGATTCATTGTGCGTGACAAGGATGTCTAGGTAGGTTATCCAATCTTTAAAGATTGACGAAGTAAATGATCGCTTTATCTCGTCAGTCAATTTAAACTAGTCTCCGTGATTTAATTTCAGATGGTAAAACCATAGAGGAATTAATGTCCAGCTTTAGACCAAAACACCATTTTATCTTTAGTAAATCAAATGACATTTGAATTTTATTTTGTTGTGTATGTCCAGAGAAATTTATCTAGGTGTATTGTACACTCCACGGATGTCTAGGTATCTCGTGCAATCTTTTAAGAGTAATGAAATGAATGACCTCTAAATTTCCTCAGTAAACTTAAGTTATCTCTGTAATTTAATTCCTGATGGTAAAAAAAAGAGAATTTCACTCTTCTATGCAAGGATAATACTAATTATGTTGTTTACCCTTATCTTTGCCTTCCTGAGCAATATGGGTTTATCTTTGCCACTAATGTCTTAATTATCTATGTGGGTGACAATTGTCATCTAACTTCATTGTCCATTTGAAATCTTCATTTGACTTTAGGAAATTATTAGACATCATAGAGACAAGGTCAATCAGGCAATTAATCAGTACACTGTCAAGTCTCTGTTATGGCAGCTTCTTAATGGTCTCAATTATCTTCACAGGCAAGACATATTTATTAGATTCCTTTGTTACTTTTATAACTAGATTCTTATTTCAATAGTGTTATCATTTGCATGTTGTTGTAGTAATTGGATTGTACACCGAGACCTAAAGCCATCAAATATCTTGGTATGGTTCTGGCCTGTCCATCCTAATTTCTCTTACATTTTTTAACAGTCGCTTTGGGCCGTATGGACATTCTTGTAGTTAAAACATTCCTTATTTTGTATCCTTCACTTCCTTCTACAGGTAATGGGCGAGGGAGAGGAACATGGAGTTGTTAAAACTGCTGATTTTGGCCTTGCAAGAATTTATCAAGCTCCATTGAAACCATTAGCTGAGAATGGGGTGAGATACACCTGTTATTGCAACTATAGCTTCTCCATCTCTTCTTTTTGGTTTAGCTTGTGATTGCTGTTGTGGATGGTGCTTCTGCTTCCCCTTGCCCAGTAGAGTAGTTACACCTTATATATAAAAGCTTAAGCTATTTTCTGTCAAGTGGCATCCGTTGGGTGTAGTCTAATGGTCAATAGAGCTGGAATGGTCCATGGAAGACCAGACATCAAATCTAAGCAGAAAAAACCACATTTGGTAGTTCCCAATTGTATAAGCCTTGATGGAAAGGCTGTGCTGGTGGGAGGTAACTAGTTATCCGGTATTTGTGCTGATGGGAGGTAGCAGATACTTGGGTTAGTTGAGGTCTGTGTTTGGCCTGGATACCATAGTTATCCAGAAAAAAACTACTCCATATCAACTGCTGTTATCGTTCGCTTGTTTCCTTGTCTCTTATCTTTCTCTCTTCAAAAGGTTTTGCAATTTATGGTTTCCACTCTGTCAAAGAGCTTTACTGGTGCTGGAGCACCGCTTCGCTCTGGTGCAGCTTGATATTGGAGCAAGAAGTCTCACCATTTTCAATATTATTTATTCTGCTGTTCTATTGGTGTTATTTGGTTTTCAAAATGCTTCGTTTTTTGTTTTGGTTTTAGAAATTAATCTTTCTTTTTGTTTTCTAAAAGTAATTGTGAATATTTGTGTGAGAAAATTAGACAAGAAAGAAAGAATTGAGCAGAACACAGCCTAATTATTCCCTCAAGCAATCGAGTTTAAATAGTGAATCTACAAGTGCTAAAAAAGGAAGGAAAAAATTCTGACTACTTGATTACAAGAATGAATCAATCTAATTAATTCCAACTAATCCTAATCGGTACACAACATCATCTAATATTCTTAACAATTTGGATCTGGAAGATTGATTGGCTGTGTTTGTTTTTTTGAAAAATGTTACTAAAGCCCTAATATTAGAAAGAGATTAAGCCTAACTAATCTGCGGATCGAACTTCATCCCCCCCCCTCCCCCTTTCCCTCCCCAACACACACACAAAAAGGGCCAAGAAGACTCTTAAGAAATTTGAGAAACAGCCCAGCAGGTGGAGAACAATCAAAAGAAATAACTTTGACTTGCCTTTCTGGTTCTTGGTGAAACCAATGGTCAAGATTTTTTTTGTAACATCCTGCTTTGCTTTTTGAAACCAAAACAAGTTTGTCCCAAAATGAAACAGTTAAATGCCATTCTGGAAAATGTTTAACCCCTTCAACTTTGAGAGAACTAAGATTAAAACTGTCAAAAGCATCCGTTGGTAAATTAAAGACTTATTAATAACCTATCTGATGCTCGATGTTTTTACTTAATGTATTGTCCATGGATGGTGGAGCCAAAAATGTGGTTGTTGAAAATCCAGTCTTTATTACTCCGTTTCAAAATGTTTATCTTACTTTCCTTTTTAGTCTTTTCAAAATGAATGCCTCTTTCTTTTTTTGGCAACTCTTTTATTTCAACTTTACACATGGCATGTTGAAGACCACAAGATTGAAGGACATTTTGGTACGTTCTACATATCTTTAGTAAACAACATGATTCAAATGTCTTCCTTACTTTCTTAATCTCCGTGCCAAGTTAAAAGATAACAAACATTTCGAAACAAAGGGAGTATTATTTTTTATTAAGTAATAATTTACTGATGTTGTGGGCAAACCCTGCTTTACAAGTCTTATAGGAAAGAGTAGAGAATTGATGTAGATTAAAATTAGGAAAGACAAGATTTAAAGATAACAAGTAAGGAATCTAGATAAAACCCAATTGGAAGCAAATAATAGAACATTCATGGAAGAATAAATGCCCTAATTAAGCTACAATTAGAACCGAACCTTATTGGGAACCCTTAAGTGGATAGTAATCCCCTTGAAACCCCCTTGAATTGTCTTGAAGCAACTATGGGAATTATCAATTCTCACTGGGTCAATATTCATCAATGAGGTAAGCTCTTTTTCTACTCTTAGTTAAAAGGTATTTATACTAGGTAAGTCTTTAACTAGGCCTAAAAAGGTAAAATCCCAAAAATTTTAAGCTCCGATGATTCAACATTAAAACGTGGATCCGGTTGCATTTTGTGGAGATGCTTGGTGGCCTCCAGCTTCAGAAATGTGGAGATCTTCGTGGAGACGATCCAGATAATGTTTTCATCTTGTCTATATGACTGATCTGTTACCCACTTTGTGTTAATGTTGATGAGTGGATTACTAAATAAAATGGGCAGTGTTCAAACTGAGAAGAGTTTGAGAATGACCAAAATAGATCTGACCAGCATCACATTACTTCTGATTGTCACAACTTTTGCCGTGTTAATTCTTTTGTTCCAAACAAACTCAACAGTCCTGGATTTTGATACGAATTGCTTTTCTGATTGAGCTGCAGGAGTGGAAGTTAATTATAAGAAGGATGATTCGTTATCCTTTTCTTTCTCCTTAGGTGCATGTTTGACTTTCTTTGTTGGACATCACTGCTTTGTAGTAACTCTGTTTTTGTACATTGAGTAATGAAGGTTGTAGTCACTATCTGGTATCGTGCGCCGGAGTTACTCCTTGGAGCAAAACACTACACAAGTGCAGTTGGTATGACCCTTTGGCGTTTTTGAACTTCAATAATTGTTCTAAAAAGCAAACATTTTCTCTCTTCTTTTTCAACCAAGAGGAATTACTGTGTTTATGTAGATATGTGGGCCGTTGGCTGTATATTTGCTGAGCTTCTTACTCTAAAGCCACTATTTCAAGGGCAAGAAGTGAAAGGCACACCAAACCCGTTCCAGGTTAATATTTTTGTACTCTCCAACATCGCGTTTATGCTTTTCCTTTTAATGGTTCAATAGCATACCTTTTGATGCTTTTTACTGTGTAACTTTTTTATTTTAATAATCTAATACACAATTCTGTTAATGTAGCTTGACCAACTGGACAAGATATTTAAGGTTCTCGGTGAGGATGCATTTCTGTATATTCTCTTTGTTCCTTTTGCTTTGATTTGAAAACTGCTCTTAAGTTCATACTGTGTCAGGTCATCCCACACCAGAAAAGTGGCCAACACTGGTAAACCTTCCGCATTGGCAATCTGATGTGCAACGTATTCAAGGACATAAGTAGTAGGTTCATTCATACTATTTTTAGTATTAAAGATTTCTTTTTGCAGTGAACTTTCTTGCTATTCTTGCCTTGCAATTGGAGTTGTCATCTAAAAATTTATTGTTTCCCTTGCAGTGACAATCCTGCACTTTATAGTGTTTTGCACCTGTCTCCCAAAAGTCCTGCATATGACCTCCTTTCTAAGATGCTTGAGTATGTACTCATTTCTTAGTTAATGCAAAATTGAATTTTAATGTGTTCAATATGATATGCCAATACACCTGCTAGATGATGGTATGCATGCTAAATTACTAGGGGTGTTAATCCTTATTAGAGGTGGCATGCTTACACATATTGTCACAATATACTTACCTATATAACCATAATGACAAGACTGGTAACAATATAAGTGAAAATGAGTCTAGCTGATTCAGTATTGTGACTTTTGTTTCTTAGCAAGAACTTCTCCCTTCTCTCTAGGAGAATACGGCAATACGCCAAGATGTCAATCCAGAAACATATAGAGGCATCCAGCGTGACCTACACTATGTCTGAGGGTGACTTTTGGCAGACTTGCCGGTATTGAATTTATGTTTTCAGTGGCAACAAGGAAGTTAGAAAGGAAAAAAGATTGAGTCAGTTGGATAGAAGGATGAGGGTCAGCAAAATCCATCACTGAGAAATCAGCACATGGAAAGTTTGGGCTGGTATGAAAGTAACAACTCTAGGAGATGCCATAATTGTTATTTGTTTCCATTTAAGATGGAAGCTGATAGGGTCGTATGGGGTGGGCAAAGATGGAAGGGTGAGGCTTTCAAGTTACCTTGTAGATGGTCTTTAGTTACTATCTTGATGGTCTTTCAAAAAGGATTCGTGGAATTGCGTCATAAGATGACAACACAGGGGTAAGTTTGTTGGGCCCCCTATCCACCCCTGGTGCTGGAGCTTATTCAGACAATAGGGGATTTTTGTGGAGTGTATTTGAATAAGGAACAACCTATAGTAATCGGTGAACATGTCAAGGGTTGTAAAGAAAGAAGAAAGAGACAGGGTGGACTTGGCATCAGAAACTTGAAGACAGAGCAATTGTCTTCTGATGAAGTGGTTATGGCGGTTCAGTGGAGTGGAATCAACCTTATGGAGGGATGTTATCTTGCATAAATTTGGCCAAACTAGACCTTGGTGTTCTAATGAGGTTAATACAACCTATGGAGTGAGAGTCTGGAGATCAATTAGATCTTTATGGTCAAAACTGCAGGGGGATATCAGTATTAAGGTGTGAAACGATATCAGGACTATGTTTTGGAAAGATATTAAGGTTGGTCAAGCTCATCTAATGGATTCATTCCGTGACTTATTTTTGCTCTGCAGACCTGATGTAACTATCAATGGTTGTTGGTCCCCACAAGGATGGAATTTATTTTTTAGGAGGCATTTGAATGATTGAAAAGTGGGGAGGGTGACAACCCTTCTGAAAGAGATTGAGAGTTTTACGGGTACTTTGACTGAGCTAGACAAGACACCTTGAGACGGAGACATACTACAGATGGAGTTTTCTCAGTCAGCAAGATCTATAAGAAGGAGATCAGTGTAGAGGTGGGGAGCTGTACAAGGACTTGAAATAATATCTAGAAAAGTTTGGCTCCAATTTAGGTGAAATGTTTCACATGGTTGGTGGCCAAAAGGGCTTGTCTCACCCATGAAGTATTACAGAAGAAGGGCTTACCAGTAGTGACCAGGTGTTTTTTATGCAATGAGACGGGTGAAACCAACAATCACCTATTCCTTCATTGCAAATTTACTGCTCAAATATGGAGTATGTTTTTTAGTCTCACAGAGATCAAGTGGACAATGCCTGAACATACTGCAGATCTGATGAGTTGTTGGATCAGAAGAGGGGTAGAAAAACTCATAAAAAGTGGTGGAGGATTATACCTTCCTGCATTTGGTGGGCTGTATGGAAGGAAAGAAATGGTAGATGCTTTGAAGATAAAATCAATTCCATACATAAAGTGATGTGGAATTGTATTGTATCTTTATTCTTTTGGTGTAAAGAGAATTGTATAGAGAAGTAGATGACCTAGTATATTTCTTAGGAGCTTTGTAAATCTGTTCTTCCTTACTTTCTTTTCTGTCTTGTTTTGGAGGTGGCCAGCATACCCTTAATGCTGAGGAATACAACAGTACCAGTTTCAAAAAAAAAATGAGGTGACAAAAGTAATCTTGGCTACGGAGAAAAGGTATTAGTACAAAAAAGCATAATTGTGAGTGTATCCTTAGTCACCAATCTAGCTTTTAGACGATCAACCTTCTCCCGTCAACACCTCATTGACAATAAACACCTTACGGCATTCAACTGTTGTCTTATCCTGCGTTTAAGGAACTATCTCCCAAGTACCATTGTCAAGAAGAAATGGGGAATGGGGAATAAAAGACCTCTTGACATTGCTCCAATACTTGGAGGACTATAACATTGATCCTCAGGGTAGAGACGGGATGAAATGGGGATTCAACAGTAATGGTCTTTACTCAGTCAAGGCAGGTTATACACAATTGAGCTCTAACAAGATGATTGACCTATGGCCTAGGAAATCAGTCTGGAAGACAAAACTACCCCCAAAGTCTCATGCTTCACCTGGACTGCTCTTAAAGGGCTTTGTCTCACTCAGGATAACCTCATCAGAAGAAGCTTTCAGCTGGTTAACAGGTGCTACATTTGCAAGTCTGCTTCAGAGAATATAAAACATCTCTTTCTACGCTGTCCAGTTACTACTGATTTTTGGAATATGTTCCTAACTATTTTTGGTCTTAATGGTCCATGCCTTTCACTGTCAGAGAAGCATATGCTTAGCCAGACCTCTAGGAAAGTTGGAAAATCCATCAGGAAAATCTGGACCATGCTCCCTGCCTGCCTTTTTTGGTACATCTGGACTGAAAGGAACAAGAGATGCTTTGATGGGGTTTCAACTCAAGTATGTTCTCTAAGGGCTAGTTGTTTGGTTAGCCTCTTTAGTTGGGCTAACCTTTCCCTGGTAAATAACTTAGACATCTTTCTGAAATTTGTCTGCTCCTTGGCTTTGTAAGTTTCTTTTGTACTTTCTGGACTGACAATTCTCTCCGTTTGTAATCTGTGCATCCACTGGATGCTTTTTAATGATAATTCACTTCTTAAAAAAGAACATTTTTTAAATCATAGCCTGAAGCCAACCTAGATGAGCCATTGCTTTTGCTTCAGTCTTGAGAATTTTAACAGTGGATAAATTTGTAGCAAAGCCATGATATGAGGGTGATAACTTGTGATACCTTAAGAAATTGTAAACATGATAATGTTCGTGAGTAGTACAAGTATCTTTTAAAATAGCAATTGGGAGGCCAAGTTCATCTGATGAGTATCTTACTGACCGTTAGAGTAGGTAATGAGTCACTAGGTTGACTTGGTATACTTGTATCATGAACATAATCATCAACTTAATTAGCAGGCAAATGGATTGGTTGAGGTCATACAAAGTAGACCTAAAGTGGAGAGGCTGAAGAAGTGAGAGCTAGAGGTTGAAGAGTTGGATCTGGAGTACGGGGTGTGTCGAAAAAATGTTATATCTCTTAATACAAAGTACTTAGTTTGTTTGTAACAGAATCATAACATTTTTAACCTTTTTGAAGATGAAGTCCCAAGAAAATGCATTTGATAGACTTGGTTGAAGTTTGTCTTTTCCGGGAGTTGGATCTTGAACAAAGCATGTTCAACCAAACACACTGGGAGGGAGAGAATTGAGATTCTGTTTTAGGTAATGGATAGAGTAAAGACTCTTCTGCTGCAAAACATGGAAAGTGCTCGATTTATTAAATAGCAAGCAACTATGACAACTTCATCCCAAAAATGAATAGGAACATGAGCATGGTGTCACGCCCCAAAACGGATTGAGATGTGGCCGGCACTTGATTCCATTAACTTGCACCGAGCGTACCAATCTAACCATTCTATCCGAACCATGCCAACGTGCATCATATAATATTCAGTTAAGCACTATCATATTAAACATAACAAGTGTGGTAGCTTTTACAAAGATAAAGTGTCGACATTTGAACGTGCATATATAATATTTCAGTTGAGCATTATCATTTTGAACATTTGCACCCTCTGGTCCAAACTCTTAGACTTTAAGATGTATATATAATACTTTGAGCTCCAATCCCCAACTCAAATTTCCACCAAAAATACGCTACCCGATTCTGCATTAGTATAGGCTAGTTGCTCGCATGAGTTGTACCTCGCTTTGTGCTGTTTGTACCTTGGCAGATACCTTCCCAAATTTGTCATGCCCCAAACCTGGGAGGGATGGACCGGCACCCCGTGCCTTAACTTTGATCGGCCGAACCAACTTTAATTCATGCATGAGCGAAAATATAATCTTTTCGTAAAACTCTTTCTTTCCATAAAATCGAGAGATTTTAATTAACAAAATAGTTATTCATATATGCCGCATGAGACGTCAATAGAAAAGACAAACAACATATCTAAATCCACAATGTCTTCGGAGTCTATGACAATATGAATAAATGAATGTCGGTGACAAGGCCCCAACCATACCCAAGGGAATACCAATGTTTGTATATAACAAATAATGCCCTAAACGTAAAATAGGGCTCTCCAAAAGACTGGAGGATGGGGGGATTCCTAGCGAGGGTTTACACCGCCTTGAGTATCAATACCTGCATCCACAAAAGAAATGCAGCTCGACGAAGGGATGTGAGTACACACAAAGTACTTAATATGCATCGTCGACTCCCTTACAGATTATGGGACAAGACATTTAAGGAAACATGGAGAGACAATACACAATTGACAACAAGCAAAGATCATTTCATAAATTATAGTGATGAGCTTTAAACAAACTAATTTTTGTACTGGGAGTCCCTATAATCACTGTTATGTGCATATACTGCCATGTGTACCTCATGACATCCGATCTGTGCCTGATCGAAAAAGTCTCACCATAATGCCGTGTGGCTTTGATCCCAACCAAGGGAGACTATCTAATTGCCCAAACAAATGGTTACCATCATAGTAATGCATCGACACGTGTAGCTTCAGTTATTTGGCCCTTCTTCAAATACCTTCTCAGTTTTCCAATTTTACTCACAAAATTTTTTATTTCCTTCTTTGGCACCTTTGGTCCATAATCTTAGTCTTTAAATTTAGGCTCAGTAGCCAATTATCTTTCTTATATCACTTGCATATTCATATACATTATTTCATTGGGAAAACCATTATATTATGTTCATGTATATTTGAAAACCATAAAGCATTCTTGATCATGTTCTTCATGTGAAGCATAACATTTGAAATCATATCATTTAAGGGAACCATGAATAATGCATGATTACTTGGTCCCGCAATCATACACTTAACATTTAGAAATCACTTACACTTTAACTAACATTTAGAAGGCATGGATTTTGGAGAAAACGTTCTATGGAATGGTCCATCTCAACATACTGAGCGTCCCAAATCTAGTGTAGCTCCTCGTATCTCACTTGACTCAATAAGAGTTAATCTACAAGTTACAATGAATACTTGTCATCAATAACCCATTGGGTACTTCAAATCACAAAAGAGACCCATTTACTCATATAAGATTCTTATCTTGCCTTACCATCTTAGTTCCTTCCTTTTAGGTCTTATGGAACTCGACCCTTCCATTAGAAACACCCAATTTCATCATTTACCATAAGTCGTCACTATTCATTTGCTTCTCCATTATACATCTTAGTTCGTAAACACCCAAATCAAGAACTAGTGTCATTCACCGCCCTCATGGTTTATTCCTATTTCATTATACTCCTCAAATATCTATTCTATACTTGCATTTGAGTATTGTGCGTAGAGATTATCTTTTGGGGTCAAAACAAATCATGCACTGGATTATGTTTCATAACCATAAATACATCATAAATGCTCACCTTAGGTTCTTCTTTGTCCAATTGAAACATCTTCTCTATAATTTCACCCTTTCTAAAATACTAAAAAAAATCCCTTTTTGTAAATTCTTTCAGAGTGTACTTATGAAGGGGATGCTCCACATTCTCTCTAGGATCCAAGATTTGCCCCAAATTTGTGCTGTTTTATCTTTCATGGTTTGCCCCAATTAAAAGACCTGAAGGTCTGTGTGGGCCATGCAGGTCCTGCCCCCTCCCTTTTCTCCTTGGCTTGCTTGCTGGAAGTGGTCATACACACTTGTGTGGGCCATGCACCAGTCTGCATGGTGAGGGGTCAGCTGCGTGGGTGAAGGGTTGTCCTTCTACTCTTCGGTAAAAAGGTTATAACTCAATGTCCAATGAAGAACGGTTTGAACAGTTGAAAATTAGACTTGAAGAGCTTTAATTTGATATGCAATGCACGATATAACTCCATATATATTGGGAGTTCCGCTAGTTTGAAGTTAGATCTTACGTAAGCTCATTTGAAACTTTAGTCTGTTGCATAGTTTCCAACTTGACTTGGCCCTAGGGCTTTCCTTAGACCCTAAATAACTTCCAATACACCTCCTACACTTATTATCATGTCCAAGTGATATTGTACTAGTGCATATCCCCTTTGATATGCAAATACTAGTGCATATCCCCTTTGGTATGCAAAACCTTGTTTCTAGTATTCGTTGGCGCACTTTTAAAGTTTTAAAACCTTGTGAAATTTCAGGGTCACTGCCACCAACATTCACTCCCATATAGTATTGCTGGTCTTACAACCATTCTATAGAACTTGCCTTTATTTTGGCAAGTATCCTTTTATCCCACAACACTTTGGTAGCACTTTTGCATTTTCAACCATCCTATTTTGATTTTGTGTGAACTTTTTTTTCTCTATCATCCCATTCTTCTGGAATCTCGAGCCGAAATATCTATATTATTTGCATTTAGGTACAACCAATTCAGTCTAATCTCTCCTCAACTTTCATTATATTTGTTTTTTAAAAAAGAAACAAAAGATGTTCTGAAGGAAATATGGGTTCTTTATCTTATAGAAATGTACATGCTTGTACCTTTTATCTTTTTTTTTGTGTTAAATTCTAATTGTAAGTGATATAGGCCATATGAGTTTGTGAATACCCTACATAGCTATATCAGGAAGCTTTTGTATTTGTAAATACTTGTTTCAGGGAACTTTTTCCGTGCTATAAACAATAGAAGTACCTTCTCTCTAAAAAAAAAGAATTTCCTTAATTTTAATGCAAGCATTTGGTTTTATGCCCTAATGTTCGTTTCCCATTTATTATTGACATGTTACTTATTCCAGAAGCTTCTATTTAATTGAGATATAATATTTTAACATCATCTAATATGCAGATATGATCCTCGCAAAAGAATAACAGCAACGCAAGCTCTCGAGCATGAGTACGGACTCTCCATCTCAATCACACACACACACATACACTTTGCTCTATTGTGTTATTCACTTACAAATGGTTTTGAGTATGACCGACATATTTCATCACAAAATAATTTTGTAAAATACGTATTCATTACTTGATTATCTTATACGTCTCTGATCAAAAGAATAGGCACAGTTAACTACTTCTCTTCACCTGCCCAAATAACAAAGTTTACCATTTCGATGTCCTATTTCCATCCTTTAAGCACTGGGCTTACTTTACTAATCAATTGTTGAGCGTATTTGGTCCACGTATTTTCATTATTTAATTGCATTTACCATGTCATAAAGTATTTTTAGCTGATCTTCCAGAATATTGTTTGGCCTAGTGATGTTATGTAGTTTATTCCTTTTTATACCGAACACTTATCATGATCCTAGAAATTTCTTGAAATTAAATTGAGGAATCCTGTTATTTTGCCTTGGTTTTACTATTTCCTATATGGTAACTAAACTAGGGAATTGAAGGCGCCGAGTTTCTTTTGATATCTTTTCATAATGGGTGGAGGCTTTCCATGTATTATTTTTGAATCTTTCTACTTTTTCTGGTTTATAGGTACTTCCGGATGGAACCTCTACCTGGCCGCAAGTAAGTACACGCTTTCCACAGTCTTGTCCAAACAATTGATTTATAGGATGTTTTGTTAAGCTAGTTTGATAAAATGATGCTAGAACAACTAAAGTATTACTCTCTGTCCCAATTTATATGCAATGTAGTTTGATTGAGCACGAAGTTTAAGACATAAAGACTTCTGAGTCTTGTGGTCTAAAATAAGTGTGGTTATAGATCATCTCGTTAAGCGTAAAAAGTGAAGTTTAAAGTTAAATTGCTCCTAAATAAGGAAATGTGTCTTTCTTTTTGGGACTGACTAAAAAGGAAAGTGTGTCATATAGGGAGTATGAAATTGAGATTTACAAGTTTTCCCTTTTTATATACATTTACACATGCCGAAAAAATATAAAACATACGTAACCTTTTTGATCATTGATTCCAACAAAGAGAATATCCTATGAGCATCCTGTCCGAATCCTTGAGACCATAGGTGGTTGCCCCAAACCTTTTAAAATACCTTTGGATACTCTTTCAGAACCAATGTGGGAATTTGTGTAATTACCGCTTTTGTATTTATAACCCGATTTTGGATACACGTTGATTTGAATACCGATTTGAGTGTGAAAACGGCTTCCGAACCCAGGTTTTGATACTGAATGTAAGCTTCTAACCTAGAACTATACCTATAAGATAATGCGTGGGATTGCTCATGTTCTTTTTAAACCCATTTGACCCTATTGTTTGACTTTATGTAACTCAACAACAAACATTTCATCCCTTGTATTCTTGTCGACCATCATTATGAGAAAGCATTTTCGGATGGTAACGTGTTGGTTTTTCTCTAGGTTATTGAAATGTGGAGCTGTAGCACTTGTAGATGCTTTATCTTTCCTTCATTCCAGGGAGAGTACTTTGTCTTTATTAAGCTAGCTATTTGTTTTAATCCTTAAAACTGCTTTATTGTGACAGTGCACTTGTACCACCACAACCTGGAGAAAAAGTTGTGAATTATCCAACTCGACCTGTGGACACAACTACAGACTTTGAAGGAACCATTAGTCTTCAACCATCTCAGCCAGTAAGCATAAAATTCTGTACATCAACTAGGTTCATGTCCCGATGCTTGCTGGTTTATTATTGGTGTTTATTTACATTTCTAATTTCCTACTCCCTCCGTCCCATATAGTCCACTTTCCACCTTACACGCCCTTTAAGAACTCATAAATAAAAGTGTATTTTTACTACATTACCCTTGTCTCTCTCCAATTAATTGCACTCTAATCAATATTGATTATTTTAAAAAACAATTAATGTTAAGGGAAAAGTAGGATAACCTTAGTTAATTCTATCTTGATTTTGTAAATGAACAAGTATTTTGGGACGGATATTTGTATGTGGCCAACTTATATGGGACGGAGGGCGTATATTTTAAATTTCAGTAAAAAAGACTGCATGCATAGGAGTCAACTCGTGAAAGCTAATCAATTAAAACTATTATCCAAGTAAAATTGAAATGGTTCCTCTGCAGTTCAGCTAGAACGGTTGTTCTGCATTTCAGCTTGAATGGGATTTCTCTAAGTAACTTTTAGACGGTTGCTCTGAATTTTCAGCCAACATAGGTGCTTGGTGCCGTTGGTTAATATGGATTTGCTAAGATTCTGTCTTATCTAATACTGTTATCCAAGTTGGAAAATAGAAAGTACGTCTATATCTGGATCCTGCTCGGTGCAAATTTCAGATTTATGTATACTAAAGGAGGAGGATTTCCTAAACTGTAGTAAAATGTATTTTGATCCCAAAGTATAAGAAAAAGCTTAATAATAAGAAGGTTACCTAATTGTGTTATGGAGGAATAATCTTGGAAATCACTTCCGGAAGATGTTTTCTTTATGTTGGACACCGTTTAAGCACCATGTTAAAACTAAGTCACATTGTCATTCTAAAGGATTAGTATGACGCCTTATTGGTCAGTTGCATCGTGCTCATATTACTATTTGTTGGAGCAGGTACCATCTGCAAATGCAGCATCCGGTGGCATGCAAGGTCCCCATGTTATGCCAACTAGATCTGTACCCCGACCAATGCAAATGGTCAACATGCAAAGGATGCAACCTCAGGGCATGTCTGCTTATAATCTTGCTTCTCAAGCTGGCATGGGAGCTGGAATGAACCCGGGAAACATGCCCATGCAACGTGGTGTTGCTGCTCAGGCACATCAGCAGCAGGTTGCTCTAGTCAGCCTGGTACTATTATACTTTTGGTAGTTCTCATCCCTAAATTGATTGATGCTTTTGGATGTCAAGCAGATGAGAAGGAAAGATCCAGGAATGGGAATGCCTGGATACCCTCCACAACAGAAATCGAGACGGTTCTGAAAGTCTTTTTCAGTGACAATCATGTACGTAGAAATCTGGTATATTCTGTATCAGCTCGTCTGTTTTTTCCCTTTCCCTGAAAGTTCCCATCTTGTACTGCGTCTTTTCTCTCCTCTTATCGTCTCTAGTGGCGAATTAGTTGACAAGTGGCAGTAGCCTCCATAAGGTTTTCAAATTCATGTTTTCTCCTAATTTTGGGATTTTTTTTAATAGCTCTGGGATGCGGACTTTTTGTTCTTTTGAATTTCATGTCATGTTTAGTTCACAAGAAAAGAAGTAAAGAATAAAGATTCCCTTGCATTTTAATTAAAGGGATGTGATGTCGTGGAAAACAGTAATTTTTCTCTTCTTGTTTAGCAGGTGGGTTCTGGAAGATCATGTTTCTGAAGTTAACTTCATTCTGAAGGTTAATGGACAAGTTTGCTCACTATTTATGAAGCTGAAGATGGTTGACTGGCACTAGTAAGTCGGATTGCGGATGGGACTCTCTTATCCTATTGACACTGTGGATCAGATATTGCTCCATCATCCAGATCAGTGATGGTCAGCTCTGCCATGAGCCACCTATCTCTATATGGACTGCATCTCCATGTATAGAGTTGTGTATACGTATAGTATGTACACCAACCAATTGTCAATGTATCAGGCATGCCATCTTATTGTCTTAACTGTAGGAGGATCCCTCTGGTTTAGAAAATTAAAGCCCAGAATGCAGGGTTCATCCGTCTTCAACTATTTTTGTTCATTCCTGCAACTCCGTGGTGATTAAAGTGAAGAATGCATGCAAGACACGCTCATTGGTGATGAACTAGTAGGAATTGCTTTAAAATCGATGGCATAGAATTTGAAAAGTCGTTAGGTTTGTTATAGATAATGTACAGTTCAAAACATAAAATAGACGAATCAACTACCGAATTCACTAAATTTGATGTACAAATGATAGCTACAGGTGAGTCGGAATATCCTCCAGTAGTGTTTGCTCCATTAATCTTCAATGGTTGCTTCAGACTGACAAGTCATCAAACTAACATTTGAAGGCGGTAACGTATTTCTGCAAAAATCCTATTTAACATTCGTCAAAATCCTCACTTTAAACTTTTTCTAAACAATAAAAATATTTCACCTTGTAGATTTCTTCTTCCTCTGAGGTCTCTGTTTCCCCAATGTTATTCATGTTTTTTTTGTTCATGTTTTGCCATCAATTAACATTTAAAGATTATTTTTTTGTTGCAAAAATTGGTTCGTTGAAAGAATTCAATCTTTGTAATTCTGGAAATAATTTTTTTTTTTTTGGATCCAAAGCTCTAAATTCTTCTCTCGGCCGTACCTGCTGCATTCTAATTCTTTATTACTCAAGTCTTCGTCCTCCAAAGAGTCCAAAATCTTGGAACGACATGGTTTTATAACAAAGGAATAAGGATCTCATTGAAACGGTTCTAACCATAAGACAATTTTATTCGGTTCTTTTTCAAAATCATGTTCCAGTTTTAAACCCTTGTATCTTGGTGGAATATGGTGATCCTTTCGGTCGCTCTCAGCTGATGCAGAATTGCTGAAAATGTTGGTATAGGTTGTTCAATAAAAGGACTAGAGACTAAATTTATCGAGTATGTACAGAAAAGAAAAGGTTCTCTCTGTCACACACTGGGATCTAGGTTTAGAATTTTACATAAGATATTAATCACATGAATATTTCCTGCTATGTACCCTTCTTTTCCAGGGGGGAAATGTATTGTTCTCTTAAGCTAAAAGCAAAACATACTTTGATTGTAGCGGTGTTACTGCCGCGTCAAGTTGAATGTGATCTTGAGGTTCATATTTCAATGAAAATATGAGAAAAATTACAGTTTTGTTTTGATTCTCATAAGATTTTATCTTTCTTAGTCTTGAAATTTTGATTGCCAACCATTAAGTACCATCATTAAGCATTCTACGTGTTTCATGCTAGTCTGGATGTATTCTACCATGAAGGTTGAATGTACTTCAGATTGCAAAATCTCTGTTTGGATCGCCTAATACAGCTTAAACTCTTTTCAAAATTTTATCTTGATTGCCTGGAAATATTAAAAAAATTATCTATTTGCAGGACGGATCATACTTGAGGGGTCTAATTAATATCCGATCCCGATTAGAAAAGTCATTGACTAATTGTGACTTTTTTAGTTGGAGATTATGTGTTATTGTTTTATGATTATTCTTATTTTTTGTGGACCTTTCCTTTATCTAAAAAATTTCAAGTTTTCTGCACATTCCTAAAGTTTAGAGCATTCATTCGTACCCAATTTAAATGGGAAATTTAAAACATTCAATGTGATAATGGAAGGAAATGTTATAATGAGCCGTTTCGGGAATTTTGTAACACTACTAGCATATCTTTTCGATTTTCTTGTCCTCATACGTACTCAAAAAATGGGAAAGCCGAAAGAAAAATTCGTATCATTAATAATATTGTTCGAACCTTACTAGCCCATGCTTCATTACCACCTTTTTTTTTGGCATCATGCATTATAAATGACTACTTACCTCATTAACATACTCCCTAGCAAAGGATTAGCATATCAATCCCCACTAAAAATTCTTTATCATAAAGCTCTCTCGTATTCTCATCTTAGGGTGTTTGGGTGTTTGTGCTATCCACTTTTTCCGTCCACTACAATTAACGAACTTCAGTCCGTTCTACCGCTTGTGTGTTTTTGGGTTACCCGTCTAATCATCGTGGTTATAAATATTTTAATTTATCCTCCAATAAAATCATAATTAGTTGTCATGTCATTTTTTTATGAAACCCAATTTCCATTATTGTATAATTCCGTATCAAATTCTTATAGTTTTTTGGATGATGGACTCTCACTGTACATCATCCATCATTTAGTCCAGCAGTCCTGTGACCCAAATCTGCCAGCAGGCCTGCTGCCTACTGGCCCAATTGTCCCGTGTCCAGCTACGGTTTCGCGGCTAGCAGACCCACTGTCTGCTGGCCCAAGTCCTTTTCTTCCGGGTCCAGTGTCTCGGCCAGCATGCCCACTGCGTGCTGGCCCAACATCTATGTCCCTATGTCCAGTCCATGGGCCAGCAGGCCCACTACATGCTGGTCAGTCCTGAGCTGACCCGACACCTACCCAAGTCTCGTCCACTTCTATTTCGAGTCAAGGGTCCGTTACTCGTAGCCAATAGGGTATTTTTAAACCTAAAAGACATTTTAATCTCAATTCTAATGTCACTAAATCACCCTACCACGTAACCTAGTGTCTACCATTCATGACCCGAATTGGAAAATGGTCATGGATGATGAATATAATGCTCTTATTGAAAATAAGATGTGGGAGTTGGTGCCTCGTCTGCCTGGTGTCAATGTTATTCGTTCTATGTGGATTTTTACTCATAAGGAAAAATTTGACGATTGTTTTGAGAGGCATAAGACCCGTCTTGTAGGTGATGGCAAAACTCAACAGGTTGGCATGGATTATGGAGAAACATATAGTCCGGTGGTCAAACCGGTTACCATTCACATTGTTCTTATCTAGCTCTCTCGAAAGCATAGCCCCATTCATCAAGTGGATCTAAAAAATGTTTTCTTACACAGTAATCTTTAAGAGACAGTATACATGCATCAACCCTTGGGTTTCAGGGACCCCGATCATCCTAACAATGTCTGTTTACTGAAGAAGTCCTTGTATGAGCTTAAACAGGCCTCTTATGCTTAGTATAAAAGGTTTGCAGATTATGTGTCTACTATTGAGTTTTCTCACAGCAAGTCTGATCATTCTCTGTTCATCTATCATCATGGCACTTCTCTGGCATACATTTTGTTATATGTATATGATATTATATTAATTGCCTATTCTGATAAGTTGCGCAAGTCTATCATGTCTCTTCTCAGTTTAGAATTTGCTATGAAAGACTTGAGGCCCTTGAGTTATTTTTTGGGTATAACTGTTCCTCATCATACAAGTGGTATTTTTCTATTCAAGAGGAAGTATGCAGCTGAGATTATTGACTGGGCTGGAATGTCATCCTATAAGCCCCCTCCTACTCCGGTTGAAACTAAATCGAAGCTGAGTGATAATTGTAGCACACCTTACGAGGATCTCTCCCACTATCGCAGTCTTGCAGGGGCTCTTCAGTACCTTACTTTCACGAGGCCCGATATTACATATGCAGTGCAGTAGATGTGTTTATTTATGTATAACTCGAGGGACGAGCACATGCATGCTTTCAAACGCATTGTGTGTTACATTCAGGGCACTCTTGATTATGGTTTGCACTTATGTCCATCCTCCGTATCTACTCTCGTGTCCTATAATGATACAGATTGGGGTGGATGTCCAGATATCAGACGTTCGACACCTGGGTATTGTATGTTTCTTGGTGATAACTTAGTCTCTTGGTCGGCTAAATGCCAGGATACTTTATCATGATCTAGTGCAGAGGCCGAGTATCGATGGGTAGCTAATGTGGTGTCCGAGTCATGTTGGCTGCGTAATATTCTATTAGAGCTTCACTTTTCTATTCAGAAAGCTACCTTGGTCTACTGCGATAATGTTAGTGCAGTCATTCTCTCTGAGAATCCGATCCAACATGAGCGCACTAAATATATTGAGATTGATATTCACTTTGTTCGTGAAAAGGTAGCTCGTGGACAAATACGTGTCTTGCATGTCCCTTCACGGTAGCAAATTGCTGACATCTTTACTAAGGGTCTTCTCTTAGTTCTGTTTGAAGATTTTAAGGACAATCTCAACATACGACAATCGCCCGCTATGACTGCGAGGTGTGTGAAAGACTACAATGTATATCATACGGTAGTCCATGTATATCGGTTTCCTCCATTGTATATATTTTACCATAATTAGTAGAATTCTTGTATATGTATAATTATGGTAGTAGTCTTGTATTGAGAAAAGCTAGTATTCTTATATTAGGAAAAGGTAGATTTAGTTTCCTTAATTAGATATTGTATATCATGTATATATACCTTTTTATTAATGTAAATAATCAAAGGATTATTCTCTTTCAGTTTATACAAATACCACGTGGCAGTGTATGTAGAATTTGAGTAACTTATACATTTGAGAAAATACGCATACTTGTGTGTCATAAGAACCAATTTCTTTGATGTGGTCTTGTTTATTGCGCGACAATCATACTTTATTCCCTTTTATATTCGAGTTCCTCTCGTTCATGTTATATTCTTTGATCACTATTCATTTTCTTGCACTCCCTTTATATGTTCCTTTCCTTTTGTTTCTATGAATCATCATCAATTTTTAAGATGGAATTTCTATTGGTTGTTCCATCTTTTATGAGCCTTTTGGTGTGAAGAACTTTTCTTGTCAGATATCACACTTTTTTCCCTTTTTCACCTAGGCTTTTGAAGTTGTTTGAAGGATAGTCTTATGAACCCAAACTAGAGCAGAAACCCTTTTTGCTTTGTCATCTGTTTGAGTCTTGCCTTTTGATGTTCCATGTCCATGGGACTCCTGGAACGGTTGGGGGTAATACTTCATAATTTTGGATCTTCACTAACAGGAAATCTTGCATTCTTGCCTTCCACCATCCATAATATTTTCTTTTAAAATATGGTGGTCATGTGATTGATTGACCTTCTTGAACTACAAAAGGTGCAATTATCTTTCAAGGTGCTAGCCTTTGTAAAAATATCTATCTTTGATACCTATAATATTATTTCGGCTACAACCTAAGTACTCAAAGAACAAGGTCATTTGAGTAACTATGCAAGAGGTAAAGTGCGGAATCGTAAATCAACACAAGATTTTAGAATTAAAATTGTAACGCACCGTACTCCCAAGCTAAAGATTGAATAAATGAGCTAGAAATAATTCTAAGTGTCGGACACAGGGGGCCTCTCAACGTGAGGCCCAAAGTTACCAAGTTGGTCCCCATGGAGAACACCAGAGGATTTTATGAAAAAATCATTCAGCACGGGAGTCGAGAGAGGCATGCGGTGCGAGGCACAAGGCCGTAATGAGCCACGGGGTGCGCAACCCATCACGAGCCTTGTCCTCGTGATGGATCTCATTGGGCGAGCTAGGGGTATCCAGCCCCGGGCCTATAAATCGACCCTTGTGCGTTTTATTCCGATTTTTCAAATTTCAACTCTGTTCTCAAGCCTTAAGCAGTGGTTTCTTCTCCTTTCATCCCCGCAACGTCAAGGTAAGATTATTCTAATGATTTATAATTTATTCTAACACTCATTACATAATTACTAACATGATTCATCAACCAAAACATAGAATTTTCAAGGTAAATCCTTCCCAAAAACTCAAAGCAAAGGTTATTGTGTTCTTTGTCAAAGAATCGTATTTGTTCGCTATATTGGAGCGATTACTGGTATGTAAGCCTACTATCTAAGTGAGATAACCTAATTGTTCTTCCCCACGCCATGTTCTTCATGATTACCATGAAACACTCACGAAAAATAGAGTTATGCCCTAGTTCATGAAAAGCTTTAATGCTCTTATACTTTAAATGATTAAACTTCATACTTCCATTCATGTATATCATTCCGAACCTCATGAACTAATTATGTAATCCTTGAATGCTCAGACTTTGATTTCCGTGAGTTCAATAATGAAACTCGAAATGTGTACAAACTAATATTGCTATATTCCATGAGTTATCCATGATTGCATGTCTCATGAAAGCTATACTATACATGCTAAAATTATGATACTCCCTTTGTCCCAATTTATATGACACATTTTTTTTAGTCAGTCCAAAAAAGAATGACACATTTCTTTATCTGACAACTATTTAACTTTAAACTTTACCTTTTACACTTAACGAGATGATGTATAACCACACAAATATCTTTGATTTGTTTTAGACCATAATATTTAAAAGTCTTCCTTTGTTTCTTAAACTCCACACCAGTCAAACTACATCATATAAATTGGGATGGAGGGAGTATGAAATATGTTATGAAAACCATGGGATTCTACGCCACCTTTTTTCATGTTACGATTTGAGAGTAGTAAGGATTTCAAGAAGGTTGACACCTGAAACTACGTATGACAACATAAGATAAGGAGCATTCCTTGGTTCAAATGATTCCTTCATGTTACCTATTATGGGTTATTTTATGGATCCAGTCATGTCATATCATGTCTCATATTCAGTAAGGTATGAACTAGCTTAGTTGATCGAGTCAGATATTAGACGTTATGTGCTCAAATAGTGGTTTAAATGTCAGTTCTACTAAGCCTTTCCCATATAAAATAATTTACTTATGTTATGATATTCATGTCAGACCATGTTCATGTTCTTGTTTAGTTCCAGTTTCAGTTCAGTATTGCCTCTATGACTCATGTCATTGATTTGGGCTGACCATTCTCATGAGCACCCCATTTACTATTCTTTATCCAGGGGTTTTACATACTAGTGCTATTCCATGTTACTTAAGTCCCTTTTGCCGGGGATGATACTTTTTCAGATACAGGTTCAGAGATTCAGGATGACAAAATTCCTCGTTAGGACTTGTTTGTATTAGCTTTTGGTAAGCCCCATCATCATTTGAGGTGTTATATTTTATTTCAATTTAGTTAGAAAATTAAGGTATGCTGGGGGCCTTGTCCAAGTAAACAATTAGTTTTCATGTTCATGTCAGGGGCTTCATAGACTAGCATGTCATGTAAGATATTTAAGATATTGTTTTAGCCATAGTGCGTACACGTTCACATTTTGAAACTAATATTGTATTTCATTTATGTGACTTATTCATATTTTTAACACTTTAAATGATTTATGATTTATATTCGACCCAGTCATGTTTCACGACGTATGTCATGTATGTGGTTTGCTCGATCAAGTTCAGGCATTGAGTTCAGGTCCACCCAGACCCAAGTTCAGGGCGTGACAGAAATATTCCTTGCTCAAGGGAGAAAAAATCATGACCTACCTCTTATAGGAATTCTCCAAACGTTTACTAAACTCGAGAAATTTGTTGAAGGTTACAACTATTTGTACACCTAAGGTATTGTTCCAAACGATCCCTGCCCCAACTCTCTTTTCCTCAAAAGTTCAAAATTGTTGGCTCTTTTTACACACTCTTCAAGGACTCTACCTAGTCAGATAAGTTCTTTACAACTCGATAAGGACCTATTACAATTAATAGGAAAAAGTAAATAGATGGAGCCACACTTAAGAACCTAACTATTACAAGTCAAGAACAAAATGATAAATCATGAGACGAACAAGTTCTTTGTTGCTGCTCTAGTCGGCTCTCTCGTGACTCTGGTGTTGACTCTCTTTGGATGTGGTCAAGCTCCAAAGACTTATAGCGTGTTGTATATATAGGAGAGATTGCCACCTTCAATTTTTCCAAATT
Organism: Anisodus acutangulus; assembly: GCA_029783415.1. Classification (NCBI taxonomy): domain Eukaryota; kingdom Viridiplantae; phylum Streptophyta; class Magnoliopsida; order Solanales; family Solanaceae; genus Anisodus; species Anisodus acutangulus. Next base: position 18,180,706 of record CM056504.1, on the reverse strand, counting down.
CATCCAAGTCTTGGTTTCACAAGTTGTCCAAAAACCAATCCTTATTTGATAAGGATTCCCTTCTTTCCTTGTTTACGCGCATACAATTTTTTATCCTATTCCAATGCTAATTCCGTATGTTCAACTTATGATAATATTTCCATAACTTGAACTCCAGTTCCCTATCAAATAGGAATACGTTAAAATTTTTAATTCTCCAAGTCGGCATGAAACAAATTCACTCAACAGTCTCCACTCTTCTTTCTAAGGACCAGTTCCTCTCCTGTTGTGACTGCATTACTAGTTCCTTTGGAGATCTATTTGGAGTTCTAGATTTACAACATCTTGAATCATTCTTGTAATTTATTGTCTCTTGATGCATAGTTTTTCAATCATCAAAACTTCATTGTAAGCTATGAACTATTTAGACAACATTATCTCAGCAAGTGCAACAAGTGAGCTTGAGTACTAGGAACCGTGTGTACATTATCATTTGACCGACCCCAACAAGGTGATGATTGGTCTTTAAAATACTTACATTCTACACTTAATCAATTAATAAGCTTCAACAAATATAGAATAATCAAATAAAGATAGAATTATCAACAGAATCATAACAAATCACGAAATAGCATATAAAAGGGAAGATGCACAAATTCACCATAATGACATGACATGATGCTAAAATCAAAATCATAATGAAATATCATACACTAGCTCCATATGGGTGTCCGGGAGCGTGACTCATAGGGGAAAATTGTGTTACCCATACTCCCCATATGATCTCCATGTACAATACAAACAATCTCAACGTACTTATCAGACTCAATATGAATGATCTTAATGTGCACAACTCACAATCAAGGCCACTCATAATTCGCACGGATAACTTGAACGTGCTTATCTCATACTATTACTCAATCTCATATTAATCACACAACAATATAAGGCATATCAATGTCAACAAAAATATGATTTTCAGATTAACAATGTCAATCTAAATGCACAAAGCTCTAAACAAAGCATAACACAGAAACATTGTTCATATCATCCCCACTTAGCATGAAATTCCTATTATGTTACCAATTAATCAAACAATTCCAGAAATTAAGTTATGTAAGTCACATAAATTATATAAATTCGACATGTCAATCGATGCTCGCATAGATGCTCATCACCTCACCTATACGTCACCCTCATTATCTTTAATTTAGTTATTAATTATTTAATTAAGGATAACATTTCTGATTCATGTGTCAAGTCTTAAATTACCTTGATCCAATGCTTAACAGCCTCAACGAACATCTTTTCCCTTCCTTAAAGCCTCCAAACAATGCATATTTATTCAAAAATGAGTTCTACACGACTAAAGAAAGCCAAACAAGACCCATATTGACATATAAAGAACCGGGTAAAAAAGTCAACAAATAGTCAAATCCAAGCTCAAGGTCAAAATTGGATTTTTTTTCAAATTCAGCTTACCCATACCACATGGGTCTCCAATCCAAAATTTCAAGTCAATCTGACCTTATTTTGACATCCAACGCACAAATTATTCATCTCTTAATCTAGGCTAAAATCACTCAATGTAATCAACAAAATCATGAACTAAACGGCAAAATTAAGCGGGTAATCAAATATAAGTACCAAAATAGGGATTAGAATCTCACCCCCAAGTCGAATCATTAAAATTTTCCTTCGAAATCGCCCAAATCGAGCTCTACAACTCCCAAAAATGTGATTTGAACAATGAGTTTGAAACTGAGCTATGTAAGCAAGGTATTGAAAATGCAGGCTTTCATGTCATGCCTAAACCTGGGCCTGGGACGACCGACACCTGGCGCCTGAGTTGCTGGACCGAGCGAACCAACATGATGAAACTTAACTTTGAAACATAACCGTGCGAAATATAATTCATAAATATGTTGAGCTATTGAAAGTCTGATTGAATCTAAGAAATAAGGATATTGAAATATATGAATATTGTCTTTAAATAGAAATATTGAAATATTCTAAGAATATACAATGTAGCTACCATGGCTAACACAATATTTGAACAATACTGACTGCAATACTAATCTAGTCTATGAAGCCTTTGACGTGAATAAGAAAACTAATTGCTTACCAGGACAAGGCACCGACATACCTCAATTGTCTAATCAATAACTGAAAATAAATATAATGCCCTGAATGAGATGAGATTCACCGGTAAGATGTTATGAGAAATGTCCTATGAGAAATCTTGTCGCCCTGAGTCTCTGCACCTGCATTCTGAAATGCAGCGCCTCTGATAAAAGAGACGTAAGTATTGTGGAATAGCACTCGTATGGAAAACTAACTGAATGAATAAATAGTTGTGGGGTGCTTGGGGAATGGACATCCCAAATCAATAATATGAGCCATAACTTGATACTAAACTAAACTGCAATTGAAAACATGGGAGTATATGAGTACAAAACATTAAAATTATAAATACCACTTACTGAATATGTGATAGATAACATGTTTACATAAGTTCATAAATTGTGGCCTCGAGTTATATATATACGTAAATTGTGGCCTAGACCTAAATACACATATTCATCATTTCATAATCCATATCCTGAACGTGGGAATCATACTATATTTATAACATGGATACTGAGCATTATTATCAAGAGGCATGAAAATAATGGAATTTAGAGTATTAACTGTTCATAGGCATTTTGCAATTTACGACTCAGACTCATGGAATATAAAACATGAGCATACATAGATTTCGTGTTTTGCTCGGGATGTTTGGAATGACATATATGAAATAAATACAAAGCTATATCATTTAAAGTATATAAGTTCTAAAGATTTTTATGAAATTAGGGCATAACTCTATTTCTGATGTGAATTCGTAATAATCATGGAAGAACGTGGCGTGGAGAAGAACAATGATTTTCACGTACGTAAAGAGTTAGCCTTACATACCTTACTCTATCCAAAACACCCAATGAAGAATCCAACTATGAAGAAGAATCCCAAAAACTTGAACTTGAATCCTTGAAAAGGATTTTGTTGAAAACCCTAAGTTCGTAGCATATAATTTCACTTAAAATCCACGTAAAATCGTTAAATTTCACTTAGGAATACATATGAGGGACTTACCTGGATGTATGAAGATGAGGAGAATATAGGACGGTTGTTATAGGGCTTGAGGATGTGAAGCATAAAGTGCAAAAGCCGAAAACACAGTTTTAAAGTTACATGCGGGCCTGATTTACCCTCACTTAAGGCCTATTTAGGCCTCATAATTATGTTTCACGGCCCAAGGGACCACCGTAACTCCTTAAGAAGTGAGGCATGTTTTCGGTGGTCGAATTAAAGTATAAATACGGCCCATAAATCATTTTTACGGCCAAAAGTATGGTCCATAAATCCTTCCATAAGTAGACAAATCTGTGTTTAATAAAACGTACATAACTATTTGCACAGCGATCTGTTTGATGTGATATTTATATGGATGAAAATATATTTTAAAGGGCTACAACTTTCATCAGTAAGTCTTCCCAAAATCCCAACTAATAAGGGGGATATACTCACTTGAAGTGAGGATTTCTGCAAACTCACTTGAAAACATGGTCTGTAGTGTAGCTTCCAACTCTAATTAGCCCAATGACTATTCTTATACCTTTTATAGGTTTCACCTCTAATACTGGTTCCATTATATCCCCAGATTACGAGTCAAACCTTATTCTGAAGTCACGAGGTATTACATTATCTCTCCCTTGGGATCATTCGTCTTCGAATGATAGTCATGGCTATAAATATGACTAACTATGGAATTTTATAGAACTTTTGGCAGAGTTTCCTCTGTAAATACGAATATCCCAACATTTCTCAAACACATGCAAGCTAACCAGAGCATCAACACAAGCTTCACAAGGCATCACAATACATATAACATGGTATAACAGGGTAACAGAAACATAAACGTGACTAACCTAAATACTCGACTGACATGAACACATGAATACTAAACTGACATAAATACGTGACTACTGAGGTAATTACCTTAGGCATTTTATGCCTGTTCACCAAATAAGTGCGGATATCTAAATTTCATGTCCTATTTGGATTCCATGTAGCCTCTTCGACCTTTTGATTCCTCCATAGCACTTTTACTGAAGCAAATTCCTCAGTTCTCTACTTGCAAACTTGGCAATCAAGAATAGCCACTGGAATCTCTATGTAAGACAGGCTATATTTAACCCCTATGATTTAAGTATGGATAACAAGAGACAGATCCCCTATGAATTTCTTTAGCATTTATGCATAAAAAATTTGGTGTACAACAATCAATTCCTGTGGTACCTCTAGCTCGTAAGCCACTTGACTAATCCTTTGCAAGATCTTATATGTCTCAATATATAGGGGACTAAGCTTCTATTTCTTCCCAAATCTCATAACGTCTTTTATAGGTAAAATTTTAGAAACACCCAATCATCAACATGAAACTCTGAATCTCTACGCCGCATGTCTGAATAGGACTTTTGACGACTCTAAGTCATTTTCAAACGCTCCTGAATCAACTTAACCTTTTCCATAGCCTGATGGACCAAGTCCAGTTGTAACAACTTTGCTTTACCAACTTTAAACAACCTAATAGGTGACCTACACCTTCGCCCATACACGACTTTAAACTGTGCCTTCATGATATTGACATGATATCTATTATTATAAACGAATGAAATGAGAGACAAGTGATCATCAAATTTACCTTTAAAATGTAGGACACATGCACTCAACATATCCTCGAGTGTTTGAATAGTGCACTCTACTAGCCATCTGTCTAAGGTTGAAAAGCGGTACTGAGATTCATTTTGCTGCCCAATCCGTTCTAAAAAGACTTCCAAAATTTTATTGTGAGCTTGGCAACTCGTTTTGATATAATGGATAGTAGAGTCCCATGCAGTCTAACAATTTTTTGAATATACAATCTAGCATAGTCCTTTGCTGAATCGGTGGTTTTCACTGGCAAAAAGTGCGCTGACTTGATAAATTGGTCTACAATCACCGAAATTGAATTTTGCTTATGAAATGAGCAGGGTAAGCCTATTATGAAGTCCATATTATCATCTCCCATTTCCACACGGAAATATCTATATTTTGAGCTAAACCACCATGTCTCTAGTGCTCGGCTTTCACTTGCTGATAATTCAAACACTTAGACACATAATCTGTCACATTTTTATTCATGTCATTCCACCAATAAAACATCTCAAGGTCATGGTACATTTTCGTAGAGCCTGGGTGGAAGGAATATTGTGAATTGTGAGCCTCTATCATGATTCTTTCTCTAAGTCCATCTACATCTGGAATACATAATATGTCTTGGTACCTTAAAGTACCATCATCTCCCCCCTTGTTCAAAAGTCGTCATCTTATGCTTGTGAATCCCTTATTTCAATTACGACAAATAGGGATCATTAAAATGTTTCTCATATACTTCAGCTATTAATGTGGATTCAGTCCTATTCTAAACAACAACAACACCATTTTCGGAGTCCAAAAGTCGAACTCTTAGATTACATAAGCGGTGGACTTCCTTCACCATAAGTCTCTTGCCTTTCTCAACATGAGCTAAACTTCCCATAGATTACCGATTAAGACTATTGGCTATAACATTTGCCTTTCTTGGGTGGTAGAGAATATCCATATCATAATCTTTTAGTATTCGAGCCATCTTTCCTGTCTGAGATTCAACTCTCTCTGCTTGAAAATATACTGAAGGCTTTTGTGGTTTGTGAAAATATCTATATGCACTCCATACAAATAGTGATGCCATATCTTTAACACGAATACCACCGCTGCCAACTCTAAATTGTGAGTCGTATAATTCATTTCATGAACCTTAAGCTATCTGGATGCATAAGCCACTACCTTACAATGCTACATTAAAATTCACCAAAGACAAACTTCTAAAGCATCACAATACACTATGAACCCATAGGTTCCCTCTGGTAACGTCAACATTGGGCACAAGTCACCTTCATTTTCAATTCCTGAAAACTTTTCTCACAAGCATCTGACCACTAAAATTTGGCCTTCTTTTGTGTCAACTTAGTCAATGGAGCTGAGATGGAGGGAATATCCTCCACAAAACATCTGTAGTATTCGGCCAGACCCAAGAAAATTCTTATATCTGCTGCTGAAGTGGGTCTGAGCCAATTCTTCACGACATCAATTTTATGAAAATCAACCTTAATGCCTTCACAAGAAATCACATGGCCTAGAAACGCTATTGACTTAAGCAAAAATTCACACTTCAAAAGTTAGCATAAAGTCTGTGATCTGAAGGATTTGCAATACTATTTTGAGATACCCTGCATGGGCAGTCCCACTATGAGAATAAACCAAGATGTCATCAATAAAGACAATGATTAGTAAGTAGAGATAAGGGTTGAAGACTCTGTCCATCAGATCCATGAAAGCTACTGGCAAATTCATCAACCCAAAGGACATATGTCACACCCCAAACCGAGAGGTGTGGCCAGCAGCCGGTACGGTATTAGCCTGAGCGTACCACTCTGAAACATAAAAACTGAATTCACTAAAACTTTGGCTGACAAGGCCATAACGAACTTATGGAAAGTATGGAGGTATAACCAACATACAATTAGGGTCGACCAGGCCACAATTTGAGAACAAGTGACGTCGTATGGATATCTCAATAAGGAGGGTACACAACCCAAAACATCTATATACTTACACATACAAGACCGACAAGGTCATCGTACAAGTCGATTGATCAATATCCATGCCGGCAATGCCATACATGACAGTTAAGCCAAGATACAAGTCTATAAGCCTCTAAAGAAATGTAACTATCATATGGTCGGAACAGGGCCCAGACATACCCATTATGGGGACATATATAAACATATGACTCAACTCAAGACCTTTGACTCGGTATCTCCAAAGGAAGTGAAGCTTACCAATCAATAACTGAACTCACAAGCTCTTACTAGGAGCCTTATCTGAGCCTCTACCTGCACCTGCAACATGAAATGCAGCGCCCCCAATAAAAGGGACATCAGTACTAATGAATTATACATGTATGTAAAGCATGAATAATAACATGAAAGTATAAGTTGTATATCTAGGCATAAGAAGCAACCTGATAACCTATATGCCGTTCAGGACGATCAATGAAATGCTAAAACTGTTTGAGACTAAAATTGTTCTGAGACTATGACGCATATAACTCACTATACAATCTGCCATCCGATTATAGCATGAGTGTTTATATAGGATACTGCCCTCCGGTTATAGTCAGGGTGTTTATATATATTACTGTCGCTGATTATAGCCCGCGATGTTTATATACATATATTATTGCCAAACCGATATTAGTTCGGTGGTGTTCATAGTATACTGTAGTAATAGTAGCACTCTTGGCCCTTTGTAACTCACAAACTCTTTCATATTTACTTTGGGATGACACTTAGTCAACTCAACAAGTAACTCTTTGATACACTCCATTTTAGAAGGTATATAAAACTCAGATATACATCTAACAACTAACCTATACAGTATGTGATAGTAAGACGAGAAAGTACTCCCAACCAGGGACAAACAACATGTGATTTAGAATACTTTTTTGGCATTTTTAGAAATCGATACACATTTGAATTCATGCCTTTGAAAAGAAGGTATAGCATTACATACCTCAATCTCCTTAGCTACGATAGTCTTACAGGTTCCAGTCTGCAATACAAAGAAGGATCTACATAACATAGTTGACGTAAATCAAAATCAAAATAATAATCTAAGAATCGAATCGTTACGACATTCCATCAAACACTTGGAGTGCATTACTCTTATGTTTTACTCTCATGACAATCAAATTTACTATCTACTCCCCTTAACCAATCACAACACCAACAATATCACAACCACATACCCTGCAATTGTCAACCATAACTATCTCAAGAACTAGCTAAAATAACCCAATGATCATAATAATTTTTCCATATATTTTAGCTTATTCTTACAAGTTATCTTTATCAATTGAACAAGATAAGCTAGGGGAACTAAAGAGCACATAGGATTGGTAAAAGCTTACATCAAACAACCATAAAGTCCTACACAGTAATCTCTCCTCTAAACTCAAGAGAACTCCCACCTATACTTAGCTAACTAGAGAGGATTTCAAGGTCTTCTTGATATCATAAGGGAGGAATCACCTCAAGCACACTTGGAGATGTTCTTAAATGAGGGAGAAACCCTTGGATGGTGTTTGGGAGCATCTAGGAACTTTTTGGGTCGAGAATAACTTAACACAATTGAGCTCTCGAGATTGGATTTATATAACACCTTCCACCACCTCCCTTCTATGTTAGTATCTGCGGTGCAGTTGCATTTCCTACCACATATGATGGCAGTGAGGTGTTGGAATAGAGGCCTTGATCTATGACCTGATCTGTGAGGCAGAACGGAATCTGCAACATAAAACGCTTAGTGTATCACACTAACTTGTCGACCTTTGTTGGGAAATATTTTCTTCAATCCAAATGACCTCTAACCCTATGTACACCTTCTTAACATCCATTTAAGTCATAGGTGACCCTCAGAAATGGTCCTGAGTTTTTGGAACTCAATGAGACTAACTATGCTCTCATTTGTGCATAAAGATATGGAGTGTAACATCTTTCCCCCTTTAAGAATATTCGTCCTCAAATGTTGAGGAACGTGATCGAGGATTCTTAACCCGCGGGGTTGATACAAATTTTGGAAGAGTTTCTTCTATAATAGGACTATCCAAAACCTTCCATCCAGCTAGAAACCACAACAAGTGCCATATAGGACCATATAATATATCCTCAGCCTCTCACGACCGTCTATGCACCAATAGATATAAATAGTAAGCCATAACTCACCTCAATTGTCAAGTCCCATTGTTTGAGCTACATCTGTCATACTTGTACTATGTTCATCATCTTTGTAAAGTACATGAGGTAAATTTATCGCTATGAAACGTAGTTAAGGAAGTCGTATTACACAAGTCCACTCCTGTTTTTACCTTTTAGTAGAGATTTTATTGTATTTGTTCATATTCTTCAGCTTCAGAGTTTAACATATATACATTGTTTTCTGCCTTACCTACTTGGTACATTTCGTTCTACTGACGTCCCATTATTGGGGCACTGTATTTCATGCCTGCAGGTGCAGGTAATCAGTTTGATGAGTTCTCTTTGTAGACGATGTTGATATTCAGCGAAGGATCGATAAAACTCCATCTCTTCAGAAGTGCAGTTGCGCCTAGAGGTCAAGTATCAGGTTTTGCATAGACTATGGGTAGACCAGGGCCCTGTCCCGATCATGCTTGATGTCACTTATCTTTAGAAGCTTTGTAGATACATGTTCGGTATGTACAATATGTCAGTGGCCTTGTCGGCCCTCATTTATGTTTTTTTTGGATTGCCAATGTGGATACTTATAGTGGCTTCGTCGGCCCATGATAACTTATAGTAAGAATGAGATCGGCTAAGTCGGCCTATGTACGTCCTAGATATGTCCACCAATTATGAGTTACATATCGGTTCTCTCGGGCTAGTATGGCGCCGGGTGCCAGCCACACCTCTTCTAAGTTGGGGTGTGGCATGCGTCCCAAGGTGAGACACTTAGTCTAATAAATACTTGTCAAGAAGATCTTTCTACTGGGACTCTAACTCATTCAACTCTTTGGGATCCATCCTACATGGAGTAATAGATATCGGCTTGGTGTCGCAAAGTAGATCAATTCCAAAGTCAATCTTCATGTCAGGAGGAACTCCTGGAAGATCTTCAAGAAAAACTTCTAAAAATCATTAACGACTGGCACATACTGGAGAGTCGGTGCCTTAACATCTACATCCCTGACTCGAACTAGGTGGTAGATACACCCTTTGGTAATCATCTTTCTGGCCTTAATATAGGAAATAAACCTACCAATATGCACTACTATATCACCTTTCCACTTTAGAACTGGTTCGTTGGGAAACTGAAAACTTATAATATTGGTTCAACAACCTATTGTGGCATAACAGAATGACAACCAATCCATGCCCATGATGACATCAAAATCTACCATCTCCAACTCAACTAAGTAGGCTACAGTACTGCGATGGTACACTTTAACTAGACAACCGCTATAAACATGTTTAGTTATAGCTGACTCTCCAACAGTAGTGGATACACAAAAGGGTTCATGCAACTGTTCTGGCTCTACTCCGAATTTCTTAGCAACAGATGAGGTTACATATAATAGAGTGGATCCAGGATCTATAAGAGCATAAAAATCAAAGTGAAAATTGTCAATATACCTATGACAACATCTGGAGATGCCTCGGAATCCTGACAACCCACTAAAGCTTACAAGCAGTTATGACCACCGCTTGCATTTCCAGACTTTGTTGCGTTACACCCGATTTAAGCCTGAGAATTTTAAGGAGCTGCTGAATTTGTGGTCTGAGTTCCATTTCCTGGTACCCTGTCTCACTGATGGATGGTCTCTCAGATAGTGACCCTGCTAGCCACACCCAAAGTAACCATCCAAGCCCGAACACACACCCTTATTATCATTTACCACACTGGTTGCACATAAGATTTTGAAAACCTCTGTGGCCCTTACTGACTTGTGACTGAGAGTCTGGTGCTCTGAATTACTATTTCTGGTTGGACTTTCCCTTCTGATCATACTTGAACTTCTGCGTTGGTGCACTGGCGATAGATGGAGCAGGTCCTGACAACCTCCTATTAAAGAATTGTCTATCTCCATCTCCTTGATTAAAGTTACCTGCAGATTTGGCTCATTTACTTACCTTTCTCATTCTCTTCCTGTAGTATCTCTTTTTTTCTTGTCCTCTAACGCCTGAGTAAAAGCTACCATCTTAGTGATGGTCATATCCTTATTGAGAACAACAAGTTGACATCATCATACAAATGGGGTCTAAGACCCAATACAAAGCATCTAACTCTGGCCCTCATACTGGCAACCGTATCCAGAGAATACTTAGCCAATGAGACAAACTTGAGATAATATAATCTTTCACACTCATGTCATTCTGTTTGAGTAGCTTGAAATCTAGTGCTTTACATTCCCTGATCTTTATCGGCAGGAAGTGATCAATAAATGCCTTTGAAAATTCATTCCAATTTGCATAAGATGCATCCTCCCCTCGAGACCCTTCCCACGACTCATACCAGATAACATCGACATCCTTCAGCTGGTAAGCAATAAACTCCACTACCGCTGTCTTAGTAGCATGCATAACACGAAGAGTCATATGAACCTCGTCGATGAAGTTTTATGGATCCTCAGTCTTGTTGGACCCCTCTGAATATTGAAGGGTTCAAACGTAGAAATGGTATGATCCTAGAAGTGGATGACCCTCATGAGTATCAGAAATTGAAGCCATTCCCTGACGCTGAGCTTGCATATCAATAATCTGAGTGAGCAAATGGATGGCTCACCTGACATCCATAACAGTAGCACTAGGCGGTGGAGTGGCTATAGAACATATCTCTACAGGACCTTTCAAATAAGGTAGGGGTGATGCCAGTGTATTGAACTCGATGCAAGTCCCTGAGCCCTGGTGCAAACTCTCTCAGCCTAAATGTATTGGTGGTCAACCATTTACATGATATAAAGTATAAAAGAAGTGAAACAATCCTAAATGTATTGGTGGTCAACCATTTACATATGTGGAGCGCATACATATATAAAGGTGACCCCACTGGAAATGACTTCATAGACTCCTTATGACACTTGAACCTAGTGCTTTGATACCAAGCTTGTCATGCCCTGAACCTGGGTCTGAGGGGACCGACACCCGGTGCCTGAGCTGCTGGATGAAGCGAACCAACATGACAGAACATAACGTTGAAACATGACTGTGCAAAATATAATTCATAAACATGTTGAGCTACTGAAAGTCTGAATGAATCTATTAAACAAAGATACTGAAATATATGAATATTGTCTTTAAATATAAGTATAAGAATAGTCTGAGAATCTAAAATGTAGCCACCATGGCTAAGACAATATCTGAAAAATATTGACTGCATTGCTAATCTAGTCCATGAAGCCTTTGACGTGAATAAGAAAACTAACTGTTTACCAGGACAAGGCCCTGACATACCTCAACTGTCTAATCAATAATTGAAAATACAGATAATGCCCCGAATGAGATGGGGCTCACCAGTAAGATAATACGAGCAGTGCCCTAACGAGAAATCCTATCGTCCTAAGTACTGTGGAACAACACTCATATGGAAAACTAATTGAATGAATAAATAATTGTGGGGTGCTGGGGGAAATGGGAAGCCCAAATAAATAAACATGAGTCATAGCTGAATACTGAACTGAACTAAAACTGAAAATATGGGAATATATGAATATAAAAAAATTAAAATTATAAATATCCCTTACTGATTATGGGAAATATCATATGCTTACATGAGTTCATAAACTGTGGCCTCTAGCCAATTATAAGTGCATAACTCTGTGGCCTCGGACCCAATTTAAAGTTGTTGTCCAGGCCTGATTTATGCCTCGTAATTATGTTTCACAGCCTAAGGGTCCACCATAACTCCTTAGGCAGTGAGCTATGTTTTTGGGGCTCCAGTTACGGTAGAAATACAGTCCGTAAATTATTTTACAGCAAAAATTATGGTCCATAAGTTATGTCGTAGGTCGACAAATCACTATTTGGTAAAATGTACATAACATTTTGCACAGAGATTCATTTGACCTGATATTTATATGGATGGAAAGGTATCTCAAAAGGATACAACTTTTATCAAGGAAGTTTTTCCAAATTCCTAACTAATAAGGGGTTATACTCTCTTGAAGTGAGCCATTGTGCAAACTCACTTGAAAATATGATCGGTAGTGTAGCTTCCAACTTTAATTTGCCCAAGGACTCTTCAAACAATTCCTACACCTCCCTTATTGGTTCTATTATATCTCCACGTTACGAGTCAAACCTTAGCCCTAAGGCACAAGGAATTGTACTTCAGGTGTAGGAGGATAAGTTGACGTGAAGCGTCCCTATAACCTCCACATTTGGTGTATTTTTTGTTGTGTTTTCCTTAAAAGCCTCCCTTGAACACCCTGAGACTCTCCTGAAGCCCTCAAGATGCAAATCAAACATGTAAATCACTCCAAAAATACCCTATGAACCTGTTAGAACTCTAAAAACACCGATTCAAGGCCGTCTAGGCACATATTTGACAATGGTCAACTCTTATTCTTCAAAATTACTAGTTTCACATTAAACGTTACGAATCACTCCGGAGCCCCTCAGACCCGTTCAACCATCCAATTAAGTGATAAATCATCGTGCAGACCTATAAGAACTTTCAAACCTCGATTCCGAGCCCATTGAGCCATATGTTAACTTTTGTCAACTTTTAAGTTTTCAAACTTCTAGTTTTGGTAATTCTTCTCTAAAATGTACTCCAGTTCCTCGGAATCCGAGCTACCCATCCCTGCAAGTGATAAAACACATAACTAACGTACGTGAAATCTCATTTAGGGAAAAATATTCTTATACTCAAAACAATCGAACGAGTCGTTACAAAGTACAGTAATTAAACATAGTAGGTCCAAAGCACGAGACATTTTCTTTGACATTGAGGGGACATTAATTAGAAAAAGAGTCTTAAAGTTTAGCCATCTCAAACTAGTCCTTTGACTTACTTTCATTTTTAGTACATTTAAAAAGGAATGTTTTTTTTTTGCAACTCTTTAATTCCAATTTTTCACTTTGATAGACTTAAAATTTCAAGATTAAAGGGCCTTTTAATACATTTTACATATCTTTATTTTAAGGACATGAGATTCAAAAGTCTCTCTACTTTTTTAAAAGTGTCAAATTAAAATCAGAAAAATCACGGAGTAATAAACTTTTTAACCATTTTTCTTGTTTTGCTTGTGTCTGTGCTTTATCTTGAGTTGAGATATCGAAAACAACCGCTCTACCTACCAAGCTATGTTGTGAAATTTCACTGAATATGTTATTATTGTTGTTGAAGAATAAAAAGAAGATTCTTTGTTTCTGTCTGAACCAGTGTCGATAAGATAAAGATATATATTGGGTTACTGGTGGCAACTTTGAGTTTTCTCGCGGCACGAGCCTTGCTTTAGATTAACGGATGCTCCACCCTTTTCCACCGTGGATGAGCAGGAAGAAGCCATAGACGGCACAGAATCAAACATGACTTAACCCACAAAGTGTGTAAGCATCCCCTTTACAAGAAACATGTCATAATATGTGGGCCCCACCTCTTCAAAAAACACAGCCGTTAAATATAGCCTCACAAGTGAAATCTCTTTCTAACGAGAAAGCACTAACATCAATTTCCCACAAAATTTGGGCCTTCAAACTAAAATTCGATATATCACTATTGCTATGGCATTGCTCCTTTCAACCTCGAGTACGAATTGTATATTCTGTACAAAAAAGGCAAAATCCAGAGAGCATTTTTTTCAAAAGGTCTCAATTTGACTCAAAATTCAAAACCCAATTCTCTTTCTCTAACAGGCGATTTCGGTGCCTGAATTAGTGGATACCCCGTACAAGAATATCCGAAAGATGAGAGTGAGAAGCTGGTGAAATGGATGGAATTTGTTCAAAATGTATTTCCGGGTGGAAATTGGTGGAGGCTTTCGTCAGAAGATGTAGATATTGGAGCAACAGCAAAGCCTGTGACTGTTGTACGTGCTCTTCACAAAATGTGGGAATTGATAACTGATGATGGTTTCCTCATTTTTTCTGCTTTTACTGCACTCATTGTTACTGCTGTACGTTCTCCATATCCCTACTTAACTTCAATAGTATATCATACTCCTATGTTATACTATAGTAGTAATAAAAATGATACTTAATTGCTAACTGGAAATTACTTTGCTATGTATGCATCAGTTATCAGAAATTTCTATCCCGCATTATTTGACAGCATCAATCTTTTTTGGCACAAAGTAGCAGTATCCCAGTGTTCCACCGGAATGTGCGAATCTTGGTTGTGCTATGCATCATTTCGGGAATATGCAGGTCAGGATCTTTTGTATCACTGTCCATTCAACTTCAACAAGTATAACTTGGATCTGATTTGAGGGCAGTCCATTTTTGTCTATACATACATTTTCACAAATAAACCGTTCAACACTAATTATTTTAGATGTCTCTTCACAATAATTGTGATGGAGAAAATACCAATTCAAATTGAATGGATTAAAAATTATGTTACGACAAGGATCGGGGTTAATTTTTTTTTTTCATTTTCTTCCATTAAATAATATTTAAATTTACTCACTTGAAAAGTTTGTTTTAAATTATCAAGTTGCATGATCATTTAATCGAAAAAGGAAAAAAGAAATTGTCAAGTTGCATGATCAAAGTTCTCCTCTGTAGATAGACCGTTGAACTAAGACTTAATGCACTTATAGTGCATTATCACCGCTTCTCTCGTCCTTGGTTTTGTATTCTTTTTCCAACCTCCTTACCAGCATGTTCTGCTAGCTTTTATGAGCATTCTAACATCTTTGTTCATCTTCCTCTCCAATTTGAGCAAACAGTGGTGTGCGAGGTTGCTTGTTTGGGCTCGCAAATATGATCCTGGTGAGTCTTATATCACATTTTAGACTCTTGATTGTATGAACACGAGGAGTCAAAGAAGAAAGAAAAAGAAGAAGAGAACAATTCAGTTTGCATATTTTCTTTTATTGGGGTTATCCTAGTAATACTGGTTTTGATTAGAGTCTGTCAAGACTCAAGAACTGGCCAAGATATCTAGTACTGTATCTCATGACCATCCAACCAAATAGGCTTGCCTTCCTATTTCCAAGGTCGAGAGGCCAACTGTTCCTTTGAAATCTTAAATATCAAAAGAAAAAACTTTGAGATCACCATATGTGGATTTTGACCTGAAGAGGATCTTTAATTTTACCAGAACTAAAAAATCATTACAATTAATAATCTTTTTCAAGGTTAAAGTCTTAAAGAAAAAAAGATCGTTTAATTGCCTTGTACTTACATTTGCAGGTCAAGCGAATGAGGGAAAAATTATATTCCACTCTTCTTCTTCAGGTTTCAGGAAATCCTATTTGGTTATTTCGCTTATTAAACATAAATTTACCATTATTTTCTCTTCTTAAAAAGAAGTGGGTTATGTATTTCTGCTTACCTTTTTTAGTAGGATATATCCTTTTTTGATTCTGAAACAGTTGGTGATTTGACAAGTAGGCTAGGGGCAGATTGTCAACAAGTGTCTCATGTAATTGGAAATGACCTAAATCTAATTTTACTCAATGTTCTCCAGGTAAGATTTCCTAAGATGTCTAATGTTTTCAGATATTCATTTTGAGTTGGTAATTTACTTTTATCCTTTTCAGGGAACAGGTGCATTAGTTTATTTGTTGATTTTGTCCTTGCCACTGGGATTGTGCACATTGACTATCTGCTGTGCACTATTCACAATAATGCTATTACATGGCCAGTAAGTTTACCTCAGTGTCTTACTTGTATGAATCAGATGTATGATAACTTAGAATCTTATTTACCAGATGGACTTGGGCAATCAGTAAATTGTGCATGTTTTTTTTTTTCAGATTGAATAAATCGTGCATGGTTTTAATCTATTATAAATGAGAAGTTCCAATGATAACTGTTCTTACTGAATACTTTTGGTCACTACTCTTTTGAGTTAATGTAAGGACCGACTTATTTAGAGTAAGAGATGAACTAACTCCTAAAAATAAAAAAATAAAACTTTGACTAGTAAAACATGTAAATTGTCTATAAGTAACTAGGAACAAAAATTAGGAAACTTCGACGACTCCTTTCCATGTATTGGGCGTGAATCCTCCTCCCTCTTGAACTGATTTTGGGCGCCAAGTTGGCCTCTTTGTGGGCTGATTTAGGCGCCTAATTTAGACCCTTTCTTGGCTAGTTCTTGGGCCCCAATCTACCTCATCTTGGAGTTGGACGTAGACCATAAAATAAGTGTAGCACTTAGCCAACTCCTCTCCACAAGACTTCAGCTCTTCTTCCACAATACGTACCTTTTTGATCTCCCATTGAAGTCCAACAACCTTGTCTTGCATCTCTTTAGCTTGAGACCTTGTGAATGGCCTTCTTGGTGCTTCCAAAGCTTCATCCTTGTCCTTAAAGTTATCAGTATACTCTGTTAACCCGAAAAAGAAAGGGCCAAGTTAGTCTTTGGTGAACATAGAGTACTTACCATCCACAATCATGTGAATTATAGTTTCAGAATTTATCTCTCTTCTTTAAATCACATTTTCATTTAACGTAGTTTCTATATTATGTTACCTACTCTTAGTAGCAAATGAGTCTACCAGAATACCTTGTTCAAGTAGGTGATGAAAACTAATACTTAGGACTTAGTGCAATTTATGATTTCTACTTCTTCTAACCCTCTCTCTCTCTCTCTCTCTCTCTCTCTGTGCCTGCTTCTTTTCATAGATACCAGAAGAAAGCAGCTAAATTAATTCAGGAGTACACTGCTTGTGCCAATGAAGTAATGTTAAGAAGTTAATTGGTCCATTTTCTCCCTGTATGCTATAAGTTAAATATTCAATTTTATCCTTTGATGTGATATAGGTTGCCCAAGAGACATTCTCTCTCATGAGGACTGTACGAGTATATGGAACTGAGGAACAAGAACTGCGAAGGTAACTACTAGAAGAAGGGATCTTTTCCTTTTGTGTTTTGCTTAATACTGTCAGGAGTAAGCATACGAACATTGCAAAATATAATTATATGCAGCTGCTCAGTATTAACAAGTACTCAAAAATAACTATTTTCTAAAACAGGTATGCAGTGTGGATGGGGAAGTTAGCTGATATAACCTTGCGTCAAAGTGCTGCTTATGGATATTGGAACTTTAGCTTTAACACACTATCACTCAACTCAGGTTAAACTCTTCCCATTGTTTAACAGTGGAGTATCTTTCTTCTCCTTTCGCACCTTCCATCTTTTTTCCTTGAGTTAACAAATGAAGAACTTTTTTTGGCAGAAAAACATTTTAAATATCAGGGTGCTAAGTTCTGGAAACTCTGAAAAGGAAGAGAAATAAAAGAGAACACGGCTTGATGATTCCCTGAAGCTATTGGGTTTAAATAACTATGTTTATATACTCTAAATTGAATAGAAAATCACTACATAATTACAATAGGAGTAAATCAAGAAATCTACTATATTTACACTTCTAACATATTCATGGGATTCTAACACTCCCCTCAAGCTGGTGCATACAAATTATATGTACCAAGCTTGCTTCATATATAACTTATTTTGGGACCGACAAAGGACTTGGTGAATATATATGAAAGCTGAACATTTGACTGCACGAACTTTGTGACAATGTCTCCTGAGAGTACCTTTTCTCTAACAAAATGACAATCAATTCTCTACGTGTTTGGTCCTCTCATGAAACACTGAATTTGATGCATTGTGAAGTGAAGCCTCATTATCACAGACACAAGTTCCATCTTTTTAGTTTGTCCAAATTTTAATTCATTCAGTAGTTGCTTGATCCATATGAGTACACAGTAGCCACGGCCATAGCCCAATATTCTGCATCTGCACTTGATCGAGCAACTGCATCTGAATAATAGTGCTAAATTTGTCGATCCATGCTCAAGGAGACTGCTTCATGCCTTAAAGTGATCGTCGTAGTCTGCATACCATGTCACTAGACTCCCTCTGAGCAACAAAACATGTTTGCTGCTCTATATAACTCATCTTCGAGATCCCATAAAGAAAAACATTTTTAATATCCAACTGGTAAGGAGCTAATTGCGGAAGTATTTATGCAGCATCATTTATCAAAAAATAATATGCAGCGTCTGAAATCCCAAATGTTAAATAATTATTCAAATTCATTGGTTGACACCTTGCTAAACTGCATGCCATTGTGTTTCTTGAGTGACAAATTTGCCCTATTGCTTGGTTACTTTTCTAAAGAGATGCTGATTGTTTGACCAGTGGTCGTGCTATCAACTGTTTTTTCTCTTAGTTGATACATTCTCCATGCAAAACTTAAACCCTATACTTGCAATTGTAAGTCTTACCTTGATTTATCTGACCATGCCCTTTCTATTACTGCATCAACTCCTCTTTATGGACCCATGTGTCATGGCCCAAGCACATAAACGTATTGTCCACTTTGACCCAACATACCTCACAGATTTGTCCTCAAGTTACGGCATCATTGAGCCCAAAAGCGCATGTACTATGTGAACTTGTGCTTTGTCCTATATAGTACTTCCCTCTTCTCTCTCTTTGGAATGTGAGTTTTGTCTTAAGGTGTCATATGCACTCTTTCTTTAGAAGCTTTTTAGCCTCGAAGCCTGTTTGTTCATCTCTTTGGCCCACCCTCCGTCATAGGCATCATACACCCCCACTTAGAGATTCAGTGAGGATTGAGATCTGCCCACCATTGTTTTGTGGATGTCTGATTCTGATATTATATTTGGCACCGCCCAAGCCCATAACACGTATTATCTGTTTTGCCTGAACAACACCTCACATATTTCTCCCTCGAGTTACTCAATTCTCGAGACAAAAAACACGCGTACTATCTGTACTTGTGCTCTATCTTATAAAACACTTCACTCTTCTCTCAATTTTAGATGTGAGATTTGCCTAAGATGTCATTCATATACATCCGTTTTTAAAAGCTTCCCATCCTAGAAGTGTTGTCAAAGGCGCGGTTAAAGTGCGCTCAAGCCCTGAAGCGAGGCTCAAAACATGTTGAGTCCTTCGCCTCGCTTTATGTGCGCTTCAGTATTTCAAAGACACTAACCCTAGCTTAATAGGATTTAGTGACTCGGATTGGGCTGAAGATGTGGATGATAGAAAAAGTACAAGTGGATGATGTTTTTATCTTGGCAATAACATTGTTTCATGGTATAGTCGTAAACAAAAATGTGTCTCACTTTCAACTGATGAATCTGAATATGTAGCAGCCGAAAGTTGTTGCTCTCAATTAATATGGCTACGACACATGTTAGATGACTATGGATTTACTAGCAACATTCTGATTTTGTATTGTGATAATTTGAGTGCTATAAATAATTCCCAAAATTCAGTTCAGCACTCACGTACAAAACATATTGATATTAGACATCACTTTTAAGAGATTTAATTGAAAAACAACTAGTTAAAATTGAACATGTTGACATTCTTCATCAACTAGCTAATATTTATACAAAAACTTTGGACCATGAGAGATTTTCTAGTTTAAAGAAATCTCTTGGTCTTTGTAATCTCTAAAAAGGCTTTTTTTTGTGAATGTCAGCTGAAATGTTGTCTAACATTTTGGGTGACATTTACCTATGTAATATCACTGACTGATTATTGTTGTTGTATGGTGCATAACTTTTGGTCACACAAGCATGATCCTTCAATAAGAATATGTTGTCTAAGTGATACTGTTCTCCGTGATGTATATATATATATATATATATATATATATATATATATCATAAAAAGGGAGTATCAAAATAAGGCAAAGCCTTTACAAATATTTGGCAATTGTGAAAAATGGGCAAAGCCCGTGGAAAGATATCGTTCCTATTCTATAGGAGTATCGAGTGATTCAAAAGGATTTTGAGAATACTAAATAAGTATTCTTATTTTTGACACGAAAAATTCTTTTGTATGTGTTATATGATTAGATCAAGAACACGATGGGAAAATGTTACATTGGTCTAGTGGTTAAACTCATAAAATACGTATAAAACGTGTCTTGATTTGTTGCGAAAATGAAAAGTTCTTGTTGGATCAGAATACTTGTGTCTTCCAAAATGTTGTCAACATTGTTGTTGACATTTTCAGAATGTGATATGTGTTGGGATGTTGTTCTTATCTGATCTTTGAAATATCAGATCCTACTCCCTATTATATGCCTTGTTTACAGGAATTTCAAAACTTAAAATGATAAGATTATATTTTATTTCTACCGTGATGTTTATCCAAATATTTTAGGTGTAAGTTATTGTATACAATTAAAACACCTAAAATTAAGGGACTTTTGTTGCTAAGAAAATGTTTGCCATGTATATAAATAGTCCTCTCATTTGATATTTCTTTTAATCATTTCTGGGTTTTTTCCCAAAAAAAAAAATAGAGGGGAAAAGCTCAACGAGTGTATATCTTCCTATCTAGCTGATGGAAACACCAGATCAAACTCCAATCACTTTCACAAACCCTAATTCCTCAAAGCCCTCTCCTCAATTCTCACTCAATTCTCACTGATGAAAACTTCTCTAATGTCAGAACAAATGTCAACCAACATTCCATCCAACACTCCCATGAGCATTAGCCATCCGTCAAATACACCTCAGCAACCAAGCCAGTCTTCTTCCTCAAATCTCTTTTAGGATATTTCTAAAGCAATAGTGTTTAAAGGTTTTGATGAACCTTTAGATATCAGCTATCCCGGAGACAATAATAATCCAATAGATTGATCAAACTTTTGATTTCTCATATTTGGGTAAAAGGCCAAGGTCATCTACTTTTCCTACTCGCCGATCGAGTAGAGTGTTTGAGAAAATAGTCCAAGAATGTTCGAGTAGAAAAAGGCCTAAATGTGAAACATCTAAACCCGCTTACTCGAGCAGTGATAGTGAAAATACAAACTCTGTTTTCTCAACTGAAGAAGAACCATCTACTTCTGAACAACTAAGCGTGCCTCAAGAAATGGAAATCCCAGATGAAACCCCCTTGAAATATTTTTTTTCCAAAGGGAGTTCCCAGGACTACAAGGACAAGTGCTATTTCAAATGTTGCCACAGATGCCACAACATCTCAGGCAATATTTCAGCCAACATCCGAAGAGACACACGCCACAACATCCTCCAACATTACCAAATCCATCAGTTCAGACATGTCTGATTCAGACATTGAGGTATCTGCTTTCTCAGATAAATTATATTCTAAAGGTAACCATGATATGTGGGATTTTTACAAGAATAGAGTAATTAGGCATGAGAGAGTGTTATATATTGCTTTCTGTACTGAATATGGTTTGGTAGAATTCTTAAAGGACAGACAGCTTCTTGGTTCTGTCACTGAAAAAGATTTATATGTTGATGAGATAGTAAGGTTATTTATGCGAATTTAAGCTCTGCTATAGAGGATACCTCCTTAAAGAAATTTGGGAAGGTATATCTCTATAACAAGGTATATTTTTTTACGATTGCTATCATAAATCAATGTATTGGTCAAAATACTAGAGATAATGTTAGAGAAGCTGAACAGGTGATAGACAATAGGGATGAAGTAATTGAATACCTCACTAGAGGTATAATGAAGAAATGGATCCCTAGATGTCCAGCCTCCAAATTACAGCCCTGTTTTCCCCCCTCCATAAAATTACTATTCACAATTGGCTTCCTTCAATGAATGAGTCAGTTGTAACATCTGAACAAGCCACCATGTTGTATAAAATTGGAAAAGGTTTGAAAGTTGATTTGGGAAAAATGATATTTCATCAAATTGCCAACTTGGCTGAGAAAGAATCAACTTCAATCCTTCTTTTTCCCTCTCTGATCTACAAAGTATTAACCACCCAAGATTTCGAGCCTAAGAGAGAAGACACTTTAGGGAAGGCTCCTGAGCTTTACACTGTAAACAAAACAATTTTGAAAAGCAAGGACAGAGTCATCAACTTGCCTTGGAAGAAGGACGCTAAAAATGAAAATGGTGCCAGAAATATCACCAACATTCTGGGCAACAATGGTCCTAAAGATGATATGCGTAGAGATGAAGGGGGAGAGATGCTGGAAGCTGAAGCTGTTATACAGGGGTAGAAAGCTGCTGCTGCTGTATGATGAGCAAGGAGGAAGCTGAATGATGTTATTGAACTAAGCTATAAATGTTTGTTAAATGTTTTGATGTGGATATTTGTTGACAATGGTTTATTTCTATTCAGTTTTGTATATATTGGATGATATGTGTATATATGTGTTCATATTTTTTTTCTTATAATCTTATGAATTGGTATACACATGTTTGCTTGTATACCATCACAGGTTAAGGGGGAGCATGACCTTGAAGATGTTGACCACATTTGTTGGACAACATTTGTGACAACACCATAAGTCAACTTTACTTTTTAACGAGTTTTGTGAAGAAAGACAAAAAGGGAGAGATTGTTAATGTTGGATTTGATGTTGTGACATTTGACCCATCATATCTCCTGAATTATTGATTTGAATGTATAATAATGTTGGGACAAATGTTGCACAACATTCGGATCAACATTTTCAGAACTGATTTTGTCTTACTTCACGTAATGATTACTATATGGTAAATATGACTTGGTAAGGTAAAAAGAAGTTGGTAAACACGTGTGAAGAACGAGTCAATGCTGCTGCTTTTTGTGAGGAACAAGTCAAAGTTGTTAGAGGTTTTTTCTCCTTGATCGTCTCTAACAAATCCTACCAGCTGCCCACCTTTCCCTCAACCTTCACAACCAATCGATTAGCTTTTCAAGGAATACTTTTGTACTATAAATAGAGAGGCTACTACAGTGAATCAATATCTAGAATCAGAAAGCAAAAATACCAAGAGAGCTCTCGAGATTATCACAAGTGTTGTCTGTGTGTGTTGACAATATTCTGTCCAACATTACAATTGATGTTTAGATTCTAAATTAGTTTTGTATGAAGCGATTGTAATGAGAGGTTTTCTATGTCTACTTAGTTAGATTTTTCAGGCAGAAGTCATCTGCAACTTCAACTTTTAATTCCTTTTCGTTTTATATTGTAAATCTTTAAAGAAAGGATTTTGTACTGTTATATATATATATATATATATATATATATATACACACACACACAATATTTTTGGTCATTGACCATCATAAGTTATATAATATATATAACTTATGAAAATTTAAACATTTGTGTTCTTTAAATTCCGCTGCATTTACTCTTTAAAGTTACTGTTTTACTAAGTGTTGTTACTGGTGTCGGACGACATAATTGCTGACATTCAGAAACATAATCGGCATTCGATTTATTTCTCTTGTTTTTTACTTTTCGTAGCATTTGACACCCCTTAAAGCTGTTGAAATTTTGATTGTGAAACAACTTTATGGTGGTTTCATTTTCTCGTTGATTTCATGTATATACTTTTTAGTTATTCTAGAAAATAAAATTTTGAGGCTACAATTAGAAAAGCTTACACTTTGCTACTGAACATGTGCCGGTACTTCAACGTATTAACTTCGTGGTGCATCCTCGTGAAGTAGTAGCACTTGTGAGTTCTTTAATTTCAGGCTGCCAATCTGAAATTTATTTTTAGCTACTAGATTCTATATTTATGCATGCAACTTCTAAGATCAAATGGCATACTCTCCCTGTCCATTTTGTGTGACACAGTTTCATTTTAATCTGTTTCAATAACAGACAAATCTATATTTAAAAATAATTTATCTTTAAACTTTACGCTTAGTAACGAGATTTTATAGCCGCAAATTTTTTATGAATGTATAAGGCTAAAAGTTTTAAAAGTATTTCTTTCTTAAACTTTGTGTCCACTCAAACATATCCACATAAAATGGGATGGAGGACTATCATTTTTCTTCTTCCTTTGGAGTAATGGAATTGCTTCCCTCTACGATCCTCATGATTAAATTGCTCCTTTACAATTTCTCGAGAAGCGGGTAATTTCTCTATTATGGCCACAAGGGTGTGCCACAAAATGGCTGCGGTATGGAGAGTAACTTTGAGGTTACTAGTTCAAATCACTTACCTGGGAACGTCCAAGCATGCGTCCTAAAAATTTTGCCTTATCTTACATCAACAACAATAACAACAAAAATTGCGCCTCAATCTCAAACAGTTTGGGAACTATATGAATCCTAACTAAGGGTGGCCAGTGGGCCGGGCCGGGCCGACCCCGACCCGACCCCGTCCCGGTCCCGCCCCGACCCCGCGTAAAAAAAAAAAAAAGGTGGCGGGACTCGAACTCGGGACGGGACAATGTCTCTTCCCGCCAGACTCGAGCCCGCCCCAGGCCCGCCTGACTCGAGCCCGCCCCGAGCCCGTCCCGAGCCCGTCCCGACCCCGACCCCAACCCCGCCCGATTTCTCCCCCTTTGCAAATATAACCGTTGCACCAACGACCATTTTAGATTTTGGCCGTTGGGCAACGGCCATTTTAGGCCTCCCCCCTTCCCCCAACCCCCCCTACCCCTTAATATTTATTTTTAATCCATAAGTTATTATATTTACACTTTAACCCAGTTTTTCAACTATAAATAACTCATTTTCTCTTCATCTTTCTCACAAATCTTCCTACAATCTCTCTAATCTCTTAATATATCTCTCTACAAGTCTACATTGTTTGCTAAATATTTAATTTTATTTATTCATTTGGGAATTGGGAGTGAAGTTGGCAACTAGCTTGAGGATATTCCATCGAGCAACGTTTTAATTTTCAACATCTCGATTACACGTCGACGTTACGTCGGCGTTTGGTACATTCGTTCCTTCATTAAATTATTATTGTCTGTTATTTTATTTAGCGCACTTAATTTTATTATCTTAAATTATTTATTATCATAATTAAAATAGAAGGATTAAAAGGTATGTTTAAGGGTAAGGGTAAGGGTGCTTCTTCTAGTAGGGGCAACCAGGGCAAGGGTACTTCTTCTAGTCATCTTATTCCTACACAGGATGATTTTGTTGATACTCAACATTTTCCTACAATACCATTAGATTTAGACGAGGAGCTGTTTTCTGGAACTCAAGAAGACTTTAATTTAGACGATGATCTAGATGATACACCCACTAATGTTGATGCCAACACACCCACTAGTGCACCTTCAACTGAAATACCTCATATTCCCCCTAGTATGAGACAAGGTCCAGCAAAACGACCATTAAAATCAGATGCATGAACATTTTTTGATAGGGACGTAGAGAATCAAGTAGCTATATGTAAAATTTGTAAAAATATTTTAAAATTTAAAACTGGAAAAGGTCACGGTGGGACGGGGGGGTTTAATTAGACACGTAGTAAGTGCTCATCCAGCTAGGTATGCCCAATACCAGGCTTCAAAATCGGGTGATCAAACGCCCGCTCCATCGGGACAAGGTTCACATACTGATACTGTCCCGGATCAAGTACAGGGTCAAATTAACCCTATGACGGGGGGAATTGTAGGCCCTAAATACAATAAACACAGAGATAGGGAAGCAATATCAAAATTAGTTGTTGTGGAGGGTTTGCCTTTTTCATTTCCTTCATCTCCTGGTTTTATTCATTACATTAGAGATATATATAATCCTGCTTTTAACGGTTTTCCTAGATCAACTGTTAAGAGAGATGTATTTAAATTCGCGCATGAATATCAACAGTATTTACGTTATTCATTATATCATTTTAATGGCAAAGTATCTATCACGTCTGATATAGGTCGTAGTACTAACGACCATGATTATTTAATCAGAACTTGTCATTGGATAGATTATAAATGGTCTATGCAAAAACGTATTTTAGCGTATAGATATATAGATGATAGGCACACTGGTACTTTTATTGCAGATAATATTTATCAAGTGTGCCATTATTACGGAATAACCGATAAATTATGACTATTACATTAGATAACGCTTCTTCTAACAATTACGCAATTACAATTTTAAAAAATAGTTTAACTCCATCTTTTCCAGATCATTTTCATATAAAATGCGCGTGCCATATATATAACTTAATTGTAAAGGATGGTCTATCACTTTTTGAAGACATTCTTAGTAAAATACAATTTGCTATAAACTTTATTTTTAAAAGCAATAAAGTACAACGTAGAAAAGAATATAAAAAAACTTGTCACGATTGTGGACTATCTTATAGAAAAATTCCACAAGAAGTATCTACTAGGTGGAATTCTTTATACGAACAACTACTTGTTGCTTATGACTATAGAAAACCTATAACTTTATTTTTTAACTCTCATAATAAAAATCCAGCTGATATGATTTTAGATAGTGATTGGGTAAAAATTTTCAAACTTATTGTATTTTTAGAGAAATTTTTTCAAGCAACAAAAGAATTTTCCGGTATATATTATCCTACTATTTCAACTATGTTGTTTTATCTAACTCTAATATTTTTATTACTTAGTGAATATATGGAAAAACCAGCTTATAAGGCAGCTATTAAAAAAATGTTTGTCAAAATAAAAAAATATTTTATTCCTATTCCCACTATTTATATTATTGGTTCTGTATTAAATCCTACTATTAAAATAGACGGTACTAAATCACTAATTGAAACTATTTACGATTGTATAGAAGTACTACCGCCTCCAAGTCCCAAAAATCTAAATCACCCACCACCTATTGAACAAACTAAATAAGAAGTGTTGTCTAGCGTAGAACATCAATGCAAAAAAATATATAGATTTTATCAACAAGAAAATGCTAGTAACTTACCGGCTTCCATACCATCTTCTTCATCTTCAACACAACCTCACAAAAGACATGCTGTTTCTGCGACTAGTATTGAAAGCCTCAGAAATAGAATGTGCGGCCGTACCTCTACTACTAACCAAATTAGCGAGTTTGATATTTTTGTTTTGCAGGGTTCTGTACCTTATCAAGAAGTTATCAATGAAGATGGACATGAAGACTTGCTGAAATACTGGAGGGGGAATGAGAAGACCTTTCCGACACTTTCATTGATGGCCCGAGATATTTTGAACATTCAAGCGTCATCAACTGCGTCTGAAAGCGCTTTTTCTGCCGGCAGATATCAAATAGGAGACCACAGACACTCATTAGCCGGAGACAACTTGGAAATTGCAGTATTATTCAGAGATTGGATACGAGTGGAGCGGAGAATGTGCGGTCAACCGGAGATCAATGAAGAAGAAGATGAAAACTACAACGAAATCTTAACCGAAGGTAGTGGAAGCGACGTGGATCAATTTGACCAACAAATACCAATTCCAACCGAAGAACCACAGGAAATCATCATGCAATTAGAACAGGTTTTTTTGAGAATGTAATTTTTTTAATTGCAATTTTATTATGTAATTTGCAACTTTTGGATAACACCACAAAGTTGCAATTTAGATTTTAGACAATTGTATTTGTATTAAAAAAAATCATATGTCTATTAAATAATATAAGAGGCACAAAAACAGCCTTGAGATGTTGTTATTACACTATCTTGTCTTGTTTATTGAGTTTTTTTTTTATACATATGTTATTTAAAAAAAAAAAAAAGGAAAACCCGCCGGACCCCGCCCCGACCCCGACCCCGCCCTGACCCCTCCCCGACTCGATACCGACGGGATTGGGATCGGGACGGGACGGGAGCAAGTCCCGCCAGACCCCGCCAGACCCGACCCCGACCCCTTTGCCCGTCCCGCCCCGACCCCGCCAGACCCGAGCCCGACCCACTGACCACCTCTAATCCTAACTGATCATATTTTTACATTTAAATTCAACTCATGTGATCATCATACCAAATAAAAATAAGAAATAAAATTAAATATATCTAAATAATAGTAATAATAATCATTATATTTTTTTTGATGAGGTATATAATTTTATTAACAACTGGGGAATCTCGCATACAAGCCTTATACCAAAAGAATAGAACCTACAACAAAATATGATTCTCAACAAAATAGATCCAATTCTCTATTCAAACAGGGACCTCATAAGTATACCAAAAACAAACTAGAGACAAAACACTACATTGCAACTTTGCAAACTCTTATTCCACCCTTTCAGAAGCCCTTATATTTTTCTCTTTCCAATTGACCCACATAATTGCTAAGGAGGAGACACTCCATGCCTTTGGACTTCTCTTCCCCCTCCTATGCGTCCAACTTTGCAAAGCCTCCTTGATTGTGCCCGACATCAATCATTCCATTCGAAACAAATTGAGGGTCATCCTCTGTTAAGAGTACCACATCATATATGGAATGAGAACATAGACTCCTTATATGGACTTGGACAATTCTCACCCTATAAGTTAGCTTTTGGAGTTGAGTTAGGCTCAAGATCCATTTCTTTACATGGTATCAAAGCCAGATCCTCCAATTCTTTGTTCACCGATGTTGGGCCCCCAAATTATATATTGTCCATACTCCAGTTAACGAGGTTTGGGCGTGCGAGTGAGTGTTAAGAGTCCCACATTGGATATGAAATGGGAACATGAACTCCTTATATGGACTTGGACAATTCCCACACTATAAACACCTCTTTTAGGGTTGAGTTAGGCTTAAGTTTCGTTTCTTCACACTCTCCATAACCGGTTAGCCACCTTACAATGCAGTATAAGATGGTCAACATTCTCTTTCACTCTTACATATAAAACACCAACTAATATAAAAGATCCTCCTCTTCCTCAAATTTTCCGTTGTTAATATTGTGCGCGCCCGTTTTTAACCCGCGGCTCGCGACGTGATGGCATCGATTCCCTCTGAATTGGATAAAAATGCTGCTTTGTTGAGGAGTCGCCACCTAATTATTCTAAAATGAATTAAGACACCTAAATGTTAACTAAATGCTGCAAATAACTCCGGTATTATGATCTGCGAAACTAATATAATTCTAGATAAAAGTTCTTTATTATCGTAAAGGGAAGGGGTTAGGCATCATTTAAGATCCGCTAATTTGCGATTATCCAGTCAAAATCAAGTTAATTATTATGTTAAAGGAAAAATGCATGTTTTATATAAAATTAAAAGATGTTTGCAAATAATTAATAAAAAAGATACATTTTGACAATGTAAATATTTTGCCATTTATTATTTTGACTTTTGAGAAATAAATTCCGACATAAAATCCCGAAAAGAGTATGCATGACATTTTTATACAACTATATGTCAATTTGATTTTTTTTGGATAAAAGACGTGCATTTGTGGCATTGTTTATAAAAATACATGTAAAGTGATTTTTTGGAAAAACAAGCTTTTGTATTGCATTATTTGAAAAATACATCTAAAGTGATTTTTTTTGATAAAGTATGCATTTGCATTGTTTGCAAAGTACATGCAAAATGAACTAACCGAGCCTAAAAATAAATAAACCGGCGACGAGTTTCCAATTTTAAATCTACTCTTTCTAGATTATTAATTCTAAGTCTACCTATTCTAAATATTTCAATATTTACACAAGTACAATAAATAATATTACAATACATAATAAAATAAAACTGAATTAAAGAAAAATAAAAACAACAAACTAAATAATCTCCGAGGGGTATCTTGCCTTCTTTAACTTTCATAAAGGTGTCTTGCAAGCTGTCAAGAACAAACGGTTAGACACAGTTGAATATAAATAACTTAGGATCTGTATCAAAAACAGTAAATGTTTTGATTATGGAGAGTTCAGACTTAAATTTTGAAAATAGCATTCCAATCACGTCGTGGCTGTGAACATATGACTCGTTGGTCATTTTAGTTGTCTTGCCTACCGAACATGTTGGTCTCTCAGATGAAAAATGATTTAAGTTTTATCCTTTCCCAGAAGTTTTATTTCAGTCTTTCGAACTATGGAGTACTCAAAAATCGACAGATATTTTTTCATCGGCCAAAGTGTAGTATCATTCAAATCAGTAAAATTTCAGAAGTGTTGCAGCTGTCCGAAGTAGTCTTAAAGCAACTGTTTTCAGCCGAGAAAACAACATCAATTGGGTTCAAAAAATACCGCAACAGTGGGCTTGAAAACACAAAAGCAGTGGGCTGTCCGAAACAGTCTTAAAGCAGCTGTTTTCATCCAAGAAAACAGCTACAATTTGGGCTAAAAATACAGCAGTGATAAGACATCAAATATGTTCAAAATGCAGCAATACAATGTTTCCAAAAAGAGGTGTAAATGGCCAAGATTGCAGCAGCTGTGTGAGGCAAACGCATCAGCAGAATAATGGCTCAAAAGTGCAGTAATCCGCCCAAGTATTGCAATAACTGGCAGTCTCAGAATCAGCAGCCAAAAGGAAACAAACCCATAACAAGAACTATTTAAAGATGACATGTATCTAGAATCTCAAGGTGCAGCAGGATACCACAACCAACCACTGGTAGCACAACAAAGACATAAAGGGGAAGGTAAACTTAAAGACCAATCACTCTAAACCTCAAACTTGAAAGATAAGAAGACAAAGGGGGCTACCACCATTCATTTCCGATGCCGCAACTAGATTCAAAAGGTTTCTAGAACCTTAGGCATGGCCTGCTATCAAAGAAGGCTAAACCAAACCGGAAGCTTGTCTTGGCTTTCAACCAACATAACAAGATAAATATAAAACCTAACATATATATTTTGAAAGTCTCAAATAAAGACAGGAACAAGACATAAGATGGAAGAAAGGAATGGAAACACAGACCTTTAGACCATTTTTAAACAAGTTAATGCAAACACTCAACTAAACTTTCTCAGGTTCATAATTTAAATCACATAACACATAACACCAACGCAATATGACAGATCCTAGTTCATTTCAACATCAGAAATAACATGTGTTCTCCAGTAAGTATTAGCATATCAAAAGAAAGGTAAAACTTCATAAAAATCCTAAGCTAATTGCGAGTTGACAAACCCAAAGATAAAAGACCATTTTTAGGATAATGCTTTAGGTTTTAAAAACTCTCCCTCAGAATACATAAAAATTTACACAGCAATGAAATCAGGACAAACACTCTTAAGAAAGACATGGCTTAGGCATCGCAGAGTCAAGTTCAAATTAACCATGGAATTTAAATATATTAGCTGGTCTATGTGAGAGTAAAAGATAGTACAAAATAAAGGAAACACTCAATATTTTTGGTACGATAAACATATACACACATAGGCAGGGCTTTACAAGTCAACTCTTCAGTTACCATACTAGTATTGATTTGTTTCTATCCTTAATAACTGCTAATGGCACATGGCATAACTTAACATAGAAATTTGGGTCTTCATTTTACTTCCAAACATGCATTTAACTAGGTAGTATAGAGCTATGAAAAAATAGTAGCTACATGGATTTGAACAGGAAGACATGCAATTTTGTCAAGTGACATACAATCAATTGTGAGATCATGACTAAACAAACCTTAAAACAGAGTATTAAACTTGCTAGATAACTTGTTTACACACATAATCACTTTAAGTTAACACATTAGTTATTTACCTATCTAATCTTAGACAGATAGTCCACAAACAACGACCATGACCAACTGTTCATGTTGAGCAAGTCTAAGAACTACCTAATCATAATGTTCTACAACTTCAAGATTGACATGATTAATCTTTATTAGTCTAGCATAATAAACACCTAACACACTAATAGCTATCCTCATATATTTTAACAGTGATTATGACTAATCAAACATATTGAATATCACCATAGTGAGAACAAGCAATACATAACATGACTAGTCATGTTTACAACAATCACACTAAACACCAACACCAACCTAAACATGCTTAATAAATAGTCTAATGAATATAAACAGCCCTAGCAATGAGTCTTAACAATGACTTCAACTAAGTAAGCTCAATAATCAATGTTTTAATGAATTAGAAATGCTTAACAAACAACTTAACAGTCCAACAATGGTCTTTACATGCTAACATTTAACCTACATCCTTAAACAACAACTGATTTGAACTAATCATATGTTTAACAACTAAAAATGGAACTAACAATCACTAATCATAATTAACTAACACATAAACACACAATTATAGTTACATAATCAATTAAAACAAGAAATTCAAAAGGAAACCAACTTTTGGATTTTGGAATCTGGTTTCAACCCGAAACAGAAAGCAGAACCGACTCGAACCGGAAATCCTACCCGACATGGAAACCGAAAAATAGTGAAGAATAGCAAAATTTTCAGATTCTTCAATACCAAAACCCCAATAATTTTAACTTATATTTTCGGACTCTTTAAGATGAAGAACACATGCAAAGAAGAACAAATACCCTTAAGAAGATTTCGGATTTCAAAACTTAAAACTAGATTTTCGGACCAAAAACCGACCTCTAAAACTAGATTTTCGGACAAAAAATCCACCAAAACCGACCTCCAAAAATAGTGAACAAAGGGTTTTTTTTATAGATGTATTCCCCTCCCAACGTTCACCCCCATACCCCTTCAAAAATTTGAGTTCGAATTTCAAAATAAAAAGGGGGCAAAAAAATCTGATTTTTGGGGTATGGGTTGCGGATTTTGGGGGTATGGGTTAGGCGACTGTCGGTGTCATGATGTAGGTCGGCGTAGGTGGGGTAGGGTGGCGGTGACCGTCGACTTTTGGGGGGAGGTGATGGTTTCGGCGATTTGGGGGCCGAAAATGATGTGTTGTGTTTTGTGTTTTAGGGTAGGGTTTGGAGATAAAAGGGATAAGAGGGTTAAGGTTGGTCGAGTGGGCCTTTGGTGGGTTGAAGAAAGGTGGCCGATTTTGGGCTGATTTTGGGTGTGGGCTGGTTTGTTTTGGGGTGTTTTGTGGGTTGTAGAAATATTTTTTTGGGGTTAAGGAAAAAATTGGGTTGTGGTTAAAAATGTAAAAGGGGATTTAATATTAAAAATGCTTTGAATAAAAAATGTAAATTATTTAAAATAAGATATAACAATGTGATAATAATAAAACATAATATTTGTAAAATGTTTAATGCTAAAAAAAAAGGAAAATGCGATGCCATTTTGCGAAAAATAGAATAACATAGAATATTAGGGTGAAATTATGATTATGATTTATAAAAAGGCAAATGATAGTAAAACATGTGAATAATAATAATAATAATAATAAATAATAATATTGAAAATAATATATATATATATATATATATTAATTTTTTTTTGAGGTGTAAAAATATTTAAAATTGCAAATAAATCAAAAAGACGGGACAAAATTGGGTGTCAACAGATGTCCCTCTTTGGGCGGAGACGATGAAAGAGTTTTCGGCTAAAGAAGTTGACTGAGTAGTCAATTTTGTCATGATCATCGGGCTTTGAACGAGTAGTCGCCATGCTGTGCCGAAGTTACTGCAATTAAAGCTCCTGCAAACTAAAAATTAGTGCATAACTGCTGAGACAAAATGGTAGAGAATGAGTACATAAAAATGTGACATTGTGAGTCGAAATTATGTCCTTGCACAAACGTAATGCGATGACATTGTTGTAAGGATGTAATGCTAATGCCGTCGTTGTATCGACGTAATGCTGTTGATGACGTCGTTGTATGAATGTGTTGTGTTGAAGACGTCGTCGTGTAGACGTAGTGCTGAAGATGTCGTTGCGTAGATGTAATGCTGATAACATTGTTGAAAGAACGTAATGCTGATGCCGTCATTGTATCGATGTAATGACATCATTGTATGGACGTGTTGTGTAGACATAATGTTGATGACGTCGTTGTAATATTGTAAAAGACAGTTGTTGTGCTGTCGTAATATCGATGACGTTGTTGTAATACTATTTGCTATAAGAGATAACTGTTGTGCTGACATAATGTTGATGATGTTATTGTAATGATGTTTGCTGTAAAAGATAGTTGTTGTACTGCCGTAACGTCGATGACGTTATTGTAATGTTGTTTGCTGTAAGAGATAGCTATTGTGCTGACATAATGCTGTTGACTTCGTTGTAATGCTGTAAAAGATAATTGTTATAACGTCGATGACGTTGCAATGTTGTTTGCTGTAAGAGATAGCTGTTGTGTTGACATAATGTTGTTGACGTCGTTGTAATGGTGTAAAAGACAGTTGTTACGCTGAAGACGTCGTTGTAATGATGTTAACGCTATTGTAATGCTGTGAAAGACAATTGTCGTGCTGCCGTAATGTTATTTCGCTGTAAAAGATAGTTATTGCGTTGAAGACGTCGTAATGATGTTGACATCATTGTAATGCTGTGAAAGACATGTGTCGTACTGCCGTAATGTTGTTTTGCTGTAAAAGACAGTTATTGCGCTGAAAATGTCGTTGTAATGCTGTTGACCTCATTGTAATGCTGTGAAAGACAGTTGTCGAGCTGCCGCAGTGCTATTTTGCTGTAAAAGATAATTGTTGCGCTGAAGACGTCGTTGTAATGTTGTGAAAGACAGTTGTCGTGTTGCCGTAATGCTGATGACTTCGTTGTAATATTGTTGACGTTGTTGTAATGCTGTAAAAGACGGTTTCACGTTGTGCTGAATCTTCTGCCGATTCAAAACTCCTGTGGACTGTGAATTGAAATGTCACCCTTGCACAGACAAAAACGTGATGAGATGTCCTTGCCGTCAGTTTGCTGTAATAGATGGTTCCACGTTGTGTTGAATCTTCTGCCGATTCAAACTCTTGTGGACTGTGAATTGAAATATCGTCCTTGCACAGACGAAAATGTGACGCGACGACTTTGCCGTCGGTTTGCTATGTTGAAGTTCTCCGTGATTCGAAATAACATCCTTGTGTAGACATAATGGTTGGGACCATGTAGGTCAAGATGATGTCTTTGTATAGACGCAAATTAGGAACGTGATCCTTGTGGTGAGCTGTGATGCGGAAATTCTTTGTGAAATTAATCATAAGTGATGTGGCTTCCCAGCTTCTTTGAACCTGAAGAACTTGTACTCAAAGAAAATTTGTGAGTTTGGGGGAGGGGCGGTTGATTTGCGTTACTTTGTAGCTTTGGCTCTTGATACTTGCACGTCCTGCTGATTCGAACTTGTAGCCCCTGTCTGGTTTCCAGTCTTGGCTAGCCGTTAATGAAAATATTTGTTGAAAACAA
Organism: Anisodus acutangulus; assembly: GCA_029783415.1. Taxonomy (NCBI): domain Eukaryota; kingdom Viridiplantae; phylum Streptophyta; class Magnoliopsida; order Solanales; family Solanaceae; genus Anisodus; species Anisodus acutangulus. The sequence goes on along the minus strand of CM056504.1, from coordinate 18,144,961 downwards.
TTTGTTTATAAGAAAGTATGCATATCAATAAAAATTTCTGTCGAACTCTAATGAAAATATTTATCAAAAACAATTTGCTTATAAGAAAGTATGCATATATATAAATGTCTGTCAAGCAGTGACTGCAGTGAAACAAAGCAAACGTCTTATCCAAAATCCTTGTTTTGGCTGAAGACTTAGTTGGCCGACACTTTTCCATGTCTATTTGTGTCTTCTTGCAGTGAACCCTTAAAATTTTGCCCCAGTTTCCGATATGTGAGGATGATGAACTTTCGAATGGACAACCGAGTCTTGTGTGGGCTATTTTCCTATCCTATCAAGGTGATCAGATGAGTGTATTTCGCTACTTGCAAGATAAGGGAGAAAATTTTAAACTATATGACCGAAGTTGATATAGGCCACCTACGTATCATGCCGAGGGAATCGGGTGATAATGTCATTCGTTATAAACGAAGGGGATTGTAAGGTTTTCTAAAAAGTGGGACCGAAGCCAATGTGGCCGCCTACGTATCCCGCCGAGGGAATCAGGTCATAATGTAGTTCATGTAAACAAAGGGAATTGTAAGGTTCTCTAAAAAGTGAGACCGAAGCCGATGTGGCCGCGTACGTATCCCGCCGAGGGAATCAAGTCATAACGTAGTTCATTTTACAAGCAAATGAGATTTTTTGGGAAATTTCTGTCTTAAAGAGACAACCCTATGTGGGTTCTATGCGTATCCCACCGAGGGACCACAACTTTTACAACATAAAAAAGGTATTAAATAGAGAATAACAATTCCTAGATATAGTATCTCTTCACTGCATCTGCATTGATATCTTTTGGCCATACTTTGCCGTCCATTTGAGCCAGGATTAACGCTCCTCCAGTTAACACTCGGTGAACCATGTAAGGCCCTTGCCAGTTAGGTGCAAATTTTCCTTTAGATTCGTCTTGGTGTGGGAATATGCGTTTTGACACCAACTGCCCCGGTTTGAAAATCGTTGGTTTTGCTTTCTTGTTTGAAAGCTTTGACCATTCTATTCTGATAAAGTTGCTCCGGACAAATTGCGTTCATATGCTTTTCATCAATCAGTCTCTTCACACGTGATTTTGTATCCACTTGGCTTCGAAAGATATAGCATTGCCCCAGTAGAAGTTCTGATTGTAGTTAGATAGCCCAAAAGTGCAAAGGGCAAATGCTCGTGTCAATACTTATAATTTCGTCGTTTGGACTTTGTTCGCTGTTTCATTACATGTCACATTCACATTATCGACAAATTTATTAGTTTGCATGATGAAAGAGAAAAGAAAATTATTGAACAAAAATGGATTTTAAAATAGCAAAAGCAATGGGGATTTGTCATTTTGAGCTTTCAAAAGGTGGAGGCAAAACACATTAAATGCATAGATGTGATTCAGGTCTCAATCTGAATCCCATTGTTTCATTAAGTACTAATGCAATTAACTAGTTTCCGGGAGAAACAAGGCCGGGGCACAAATTCAATTTTTCAAAACATCTCCCTGCTCTGCATCCCAAATGGTTGAGTATTTAGCGTAATCATCGAGAATCACATTGCATTCTGCTTCTTCTTCAGCAATTATAAAACTTTTGAATCCTCCCACGATGTTGGCTGCATAAATTAATTTTTCAGAAAATATTTCTAACAAAAAACACTTTTTAAAATAAGTCAATTTCAAAAGCTTGGCCAAACAGGCTATAAAACCTATTTCCCAACTAGTAGATATAACCCATACAAATCTTTTTCTTCTATTGTACCTTATCTTTAGCTAACTCTCCATTGATTTTAAGAAATTGTAGGTCTTTTAAGACAAGTTGCTTCCATGCAATTATAGGTCTACTTCATCTCATTTCAACACCTTCACTTACCATAATTTCACACCTATGAACCAGTGCATCTACATGTCAACGGAAGATATGGCCAAACCATCTCAAGCGATCTTCTCTCAGTTTATCCTCAATCCGTGCTACTTGCACCTTCTGACGAATGCGGTCATTTTTAATTTATCTAATCTTATGACTGCACATCCATCTTAGCATTTACATCTCTGCAACACTCATCTCATGAATATGTTGGACTTTAGCGATCTAATATTCATTACCATATGACATTATCGGTCTTATAATTGTTCTGTAGAGCTTACCTTTTACTTTGGTAGGCATCATTCTAAAACATTACACCCTAGTAGCACTTCTCAATTTCAACCTTCTTGTTTTAATTCTATGGTAACATCTTCATCTATCATTTCATTCTATTGAAAAGAACGAGTCTAGATATCTAAATTCATTGCATTTTGGCACCGCAATCTCGTCTTGTCTCACCTCAATTACGCTCCTCACATGATGTCTAAACTTGTACTGCATGTACCCAATACTACTTCTACTTATCCTAAAACCTAAAGTGATTCTCCATATGATCACAATCGAATAGACAGAGGCAAATAAAAACAAGTAAATGATATGATTTGGAATAGACCCAAATATATTCTCCAACTATTTTTTGTATGGATATAGATTTGTGTATATTTTTATTTCTCTTTCATCAATTTGAAATAATGACTGAGAAATGAATGCCATCTGTTGTTTAGGTTTGTCTAAGTGGTAGTGGGAAAAGCACTCTGGTGAACCTTCTACTCCGGCTTTATGTGCCAACAAGTGGGCAGGTAATTCTTGTCATATTCAATATAATAATATATTGTTGAATTATGAAAATGTACAAAAAGAGAGCTTTGGAGCAACGGTAAAGACCTATAGGTCACGGGTTCGAGTCATAGAATCAACTATTGATACTTATATTAGGGTAGGTTACCTACATCACATCCTTCCTCGTACCCTGTTTTAACTTGGGATGCTTCGTGCATCGGGACGCCCTTCTTATGAAAATATAAAATAGACACTTATTGAGGAAATTGTAGAAGCTTAAATCATACTTTAAGAAGCCTTGAGAAAAGCAGTGACCTTTTGTTCCGCCTTGATTTCTCACACACAAGGAACTTTTTTTCCTAACAACTTGTTTTGGATCTGAAGATACTTATTGATGGGTACCCGGTTAAAGATTTTGACATCAAGTGGTTGACGGAAAGAATTGGATATGTGGGACAGGTTAGCCTCATATATTATTATTCTAATTTGAGTTTGGTATGGCTTTATAATATCACGTTACTAAGATATCTTGAACAGGAACCTAGACTTTTCCGCATGGATATCAGCTCAAACATAAGATATGGCTGTAGCAGAGATGTCAATCAACAAGATGTGGAATGGGCTGCCAAGGAGGCTGCTGCACATGACTTCATTTCATCTCTACCCAATGGCTACCACACAGTTGTTGATGATGATTTGCTCAGTGGAGGCCAGAAGCAGCGAATCGCAATTGCTAGAGCCATTCTTAGGGATCGAGATATTTTAGTACTTGATGAAGTTACTAGTGCCCTAGATGCAGAGAGTGAACACAATATTAAGGTAGATCTTCTAAATGTCGTTTAACTGTTGGACATTGCTGAATTTCCCACTAAATATGCATTTCCAATCCCCATAGGGTGTGCTTCGTGCAGTCAGAAGAGAAGCGAACTCAAAGAGAACTGTCATAGTAATTGCACACCGGTAAGTTGCCTTTGTTATTTTCAACAGAACCAAGTACTAGCTTGTAATATTCATAAACTGCTATCTACAGGCTTTCGACAATCCAAGCTGCTGACAGAATAGTTGTGATGGAAAGCGAAAAAGTTGTTGAGGTAGATATTATGGCTTTTAAACTTAACAGAGGGAGAGTAGCTAATAATAACCTCGTTGTGCAGTCTCCTTTCTTGTTACGATCGGTCTATGCTGTCTGATTTAACCTGTGCAGTTCTAACATAGAAGCATCACATTAAGCCACGAATAATGTTAGAGTAATTATCTCTCATTTATTATAATTGATAGTGTAACATATTGTAATTATTGTGATTGTAATTAGTATCTTATATTTCAGGTAAGGTAGATTAGTCTTCCATTATTCAAGCATAGAATGATTGTATATATGTTGTATCTTTGGGAGATTATTAATCAAGGAATCATTTCCTACATGATATCAGAAGCCAAAAATCCTTTGCCATAAACTCTTTTCTTTTTTTTCCTTAAGCCGATTTTCTCCTTCTTTTACTTACACGACTTCCTTTCTTTTTTTTCTACTCATTTTTCGGCCACCTTATAGGTTTAAGTCTCTAATACCTAAACCTAAACAAACTCCTAAAACCTACTACTAAATTAATAGCCGACACCTAAACCCCTTCCAACCCCCCCCCCCCCTCTCGGCTAAACACTCACTTCCCTATCCAAAAACCCTAATAAAAAATTAAGGGTTCTTCCATCCACTACCATCAAAAACACCACCCACTTCTCTTATTCTTTTGCTTCTAGTGGAAACTATGGCCGAAAAATAAACTTTTCATCCCGCTCTTGCCGTTAATAACGTCAAGAACTTCATCTCTATAACCCTTGAAATGGAGAAAGGGCAATATACATCTTGGGTAGAATTGTTCAAAATCCATTGCCGTGCCTATGAGGTAATCGACCACATTATACCTTCCGAGTCATCCTCAGACGTCGGTTTGGTGGACAAAAAGCTATGGTCCCGGTTGGATGCTATTATCCTTCAATGGATTTATGACACTATATCCAACGACCTTTACTTACCATTTTGGAGCCGATTTCTACGGTTCAACAGGCGTGAGAGCGTCTACAAAATATATTTTAAGATAACAAAGTTTCTAGAGCTGTTTATCTTGAACACCAGTTTACGAATGTTAAACTGGATGATTTTTCCAATATCTCCTCTTATTGTCAGAAATTGAAGATGTTTGCTGACCAATTATCCAATGTTGGTTCGCCCGTGACAAATCAACGGTTAGTCCTGCAGTTGATTGCCGAGTTGAATGAACAGTATGATGGGGTTGCTATGTTCATTCAACAAAGTAATCCATTGCCTCCTTTCTATGAGGCCCGTTCGAGGTTAATTCTCGAGGAAACACGAAAGGCAAAACAGGCATCTTCTGGAGCATCCACCGCCGACACTGCTCTCGTCTCCACCAACTCATTTTCCACCAATTTAGAGTCCCACAATTCTGGTTCAGGGGGCAATAATAATCGTCAAAACAATGGGAAAAAATGGGGTTCAAATCGTAACAATAACAAAGGAAAAAACAATGGTGGAAAGGGACGCGGACGGGGCAATGGACAACCTGCCAGCGTCAGTGGCCAGTCCGGGCAATGGCGAAAATCAGAGGGGTAGTACCCACCGTGGGCCTGGGCCCCGCATTGGACTGCCCCGCCATGCCCATATCCGACGTCATCATGGGCCCGACCTCCTCCTTCAAATCGCCAACCCGGTATTCTAGAATCTCATCCACAACATGCATTTGTGGCCCAAGCACCATCTTCTGTCGGATATGCACCCACAGACATTGAACTAGCCATGAACGACATGAATCTAAATATTCCAGATGATTCGTGGTATATGGATACAGGGGCTACGTCACACATGACGACATCTCAAGGTAATCTTTCATCTTATTTTAATACAAGCAGTAATAAAAATATTATTGTCGGCAGTGGGCAGGAAATTCCAATTCATGGTATTGGTCAGGTAGCACTACCCTCTCCTCACGCACCTTTATACTTGATAAATGTCTTACATGCACCAAAACTGATTAAAATTTTAATCTCTGTTAGACGTTTTACAATTGACAATAATGTTTCTGTGAATTTTTATCCGTTTGGTTTTTCTGTGAAGGATTTTCAGACAGGAATGCCGCTCATGAGATGTAATAGCACGGGGACTTATATCCCATAACCTCTGTTTCCAACAATCGCATGGTCAAACCTTCCACCTTTGCGGCCATCTCTCCTAGTATATGGAACAATAGGTTGGGACACCCATGAGCACCAGTTTTTAATCTATTTAGGAAGAATAATTTGTTTTCTTGTAATAAATCTTTGGAATGTTCTGTTTGCCAAACCTGTGTGTTTGGTAAACATGTTAAGCTTTCGTTTTCTTCATCTACTACTCATACTTTTATGCCATTTGATATTTTGCATTGTGATTTGTGGACATCGCGCGTTTTAAGTGCTACAGGTCATAAATACTATTTGCTCATTCTTGATGATTATTAGAATTTTTTGTGGACCTTTCCCTTAGGACAAAAATCACAAACCTATAACATTTTGAAACAATTTAGTGTGTTTATCAAAACTCAGTTTGCCAAATCCATTAGATGTTTTCAATGTGACAATGAGGAGGGGAGGGGGGGGGGGATTTATAAATGCCCAATTTAAGGATTTTTGTCACCAAAATGAGATGTTTGTACGTATTTCATGTCCACGTACCTATTCTAAAAATGGGAAAGCCGAAATAAAGATTAGAACAATCAACAATATGACTCATTTTAGCCTTGTGCATTCATCCACACCACCAAATTTTTGGCACCATGCCCTTCAAATAGCTACATATCTGTTAAATATTTTTCCTAGTAAACTAATCTCCAATGTGTCACCCACTCAGGTATTATACCACCGTCTTCCATCAGTTACACATTTACGGGTTTTTGGGTGTTTGTGTTATCCCTTGTTTCCATCCACCACAATTCACAAACTTCAGGCTTGTTCTACTCCATGCGTGTTTTTGGGATACCCACAAAATCATAGGGGATATAAGTGCTTTGATATGTCAAGTGGGAAAATCATTATTTCTCGTCATGTCATCTTTGATGAATCCACCTTCCAGTTTGCAACATGTCGAGCGGCATCCTCACCTTCATACGATTTTCTGGACGACAAAATTCATCCAATTTTGAGGTATCATCTAAACTCTCAAAATAATAGCGTAGGGCCATCACCAAACCCGCGGCCTCACAACATGACCCAACTACAAAATGTGAATAGGCTGAACCGAGGAACCGAGGCCATTGTTTCTCATCCCTCGGTCTCGGCTCAATCCACATTTGGTGGCAGGCCGACCCAACAAATAGAAAACCCTACACCTCTACCCGTCATACAAACCCTATCCCGTAACACACTGGCCCAATCCAGTGGCCATATCGAGCCCACTGCCCTGACCCAAAATCCCGCAACCACCCAACTATCAAATGACCCAACTATTCCACCACAAACTATGGAAACTCGTGCAATACACTAGATTTTTCGACCTAAACACCATTTTAGCCTAACCACCTCAGTCTAACCATCACCAATACCAAAAAATATCAAAGCTGCCTTATCCGACCCGAATTGGAAAGCTGCCATGTTAGATGAATTTACTGCTCTTATTCAAAATAAGACGTGGGATTTGGTACCACTTCCATCTAATATGAGCATAATTCGGTCTATGTGGGTTTTTTGCCATAAAAAAATTATGATGGTTCTTTTTCGAGATACAAAGCTTGTCTTGTTGGTGATGGTAGGTCTCAGCAGGTTGGCATAGATTACGGTGAAATATTCAGTCCGGTAGTCAAGCCAGCAACTATCAGGACTGTTCTTAGCCAGACACTTTGCAAATCTTGGTCCATTCATCAGTTGGATGTCAAATATGTATTTTTACATGGCCACTTGTAGGAAACTGTATACATGCATCAGTCGTTGGGGTTTCGCGATCCTATCCGTCCAGATCATGTGTGCTTGTTAAGAAAATCCTTATATGGTCTGAAACAAGCTCCTAGGACATGGTATAACAGGTTTGCAGGATTTATTTCCAAATTGGGATTCTCTCACAACAAGTCAGATCAGTCACTATTTATTTATAGAAAGGGCAATGACATGGCATAAATACTTCTGTATGTTGATGACATTATTCTCACAGCATCCTCAACTTCACTTCGTCAATATATTATGTCCCTTCTTGCGGATGAATTTGCAATGAAGAACTTAGGACCGTTGAATTATTTTCTTGGCATTGCTGTCACTCACTATGTAGGTGGTATGTTTCTCAGTCAAAAGAAATATGACCTGTTTCTCAGTCAAAAGAAATATGCTGAGGAGATAATTGACAAAGCATGGATGTCTTCCTGCAAAACCATCACATACTCCAGTTGACACTAAGACTCCAAGTCAAATGGTTCCAGGTAGTCTAACTTCCTCAATCTTGCTATCCTTGATTCGTTGATGTGACCAAGTCTACAGTGACATAAGTAGGTGGGGTTTCTTGGATTACTTATCTTAGCTCATTTATTTTGCACATTGAAAATTTCACGACTATAGTTCGGTGTATATAATCCATCCACAAGAGGTGCAGTTCAATATATAACATTATTAAAAGACAGTATGTGACTACTATTAAAAATATACGAGGAAAAGCCCTCCATGTCCAACACTGGGATAGAAATAATATTCTTCGTTAACGAGGGAACATAAAAACAATCATTAAACACTAAACAATAGCCGGAAGGTAAATTTAATCTATAAGTTCCTACACCCTCAACATCTACTCGTGCTCCATTTCCAACGCGTAGGTCTACCTCTCTCAGTCCAACCTTCCTGCAATCAGTTAGCCCCTGCACATTTGTACAAATGTGTAAGCCACAAGAGGTATCCAATACCCAGGAATGAGAGTTGTTTATAGACATATTTATTTCAATGACGAACATACCTTGTCCACCAAAGGCATGAGCACCTGGAGATTTTCCTCCTCCTAGTGCCGTGTAGTCCTTTTTCCAATGTCCCTTCCTATGGCAGTTGAGGCATTCATCCTTAGCCACGTTCACCTTCTTCTTCACACCTCTCCTAGGCTTCATAGCTGCGGGCGCAACAATTTTCTTGCCCTTCTTCTTCTGCCAATCATTGCCATTCGGCTTGGGTCGGCTAGAAGAGCTCACCATGATCACATCTTTGCCTTTGGAAGTGGAGGACTCAAAGGTCTTGAGCATGTTGTGCAGCTCCGGCAAAGTCGCCTTCGTTCCATTCATGTTGAAGTTCACTATGAAGTTCTCAAAGGAACGAGGGAGAGAGTTTAAGATGAGAGTGGTAGCGACATTCTTTTCAAGCTTCGTTCCAATTGAAGCAAGCCTCTCTATCAGCCCTATCATCTTTAGCACATGTTGTGAGACCGGGCCCCCTTCATTGAGCTTACACTTGAAGAGTTCTATTAGCAACTCATATTCCATTGTCTAGGACTGAGAGTCATAAAGACTCTTCAAGTGTTCGAGCATCTCATTTGGCCCCATGTTCTCATGTTGTCTCGGAAGTTCCATTAACATAGAAGACAACATTACGCATTGCACCGAAGTGGCATCATCTAGATGTTTCTGGTAAGAATCTTTATCAAATGAGGCATATTCTTCAGAATCTGTCGCAGGGACAGTTGGGAACACCGTGTCCAACACGTATTCAATTTTATCTTGTCTTAATACTATTCGCAAATTCCTTAACCAGTCAAGGTAGTTTGGTCCAGTAAGTTTATTCATCTCAATCAACATTTTCAACGACAAGCTCGACATCTTTTATAATCTGAAGAATTAGATAGACCGAAAATCAAATTCAAAATCTATTTCCTATTATACACATTCATTTAGGCTAATCAACAAGGCCTTTTGTTTAATTAGCTCCCACTATTTTAACATACTTCTACGACCCCATGGTAGAATACAGACCTACTTTAACTTAGGTCATAATGGGCCAAGATCCAAGCCTATGTTATCTCCGCGTTTGCTTTGGCTGATAACTTCAACAACATATCTTGGTAGGTTCTAAACCAATGTCAAAACTTATTCACAACTCTTGGTTGATCAAATTATTACATTTAATCTTGCATCCTTAGATTAGTCAGACACTTTGGCGCCAAGATTTGCCTAAGCAAGTCAACCCCATTACATGACTGCGTTTATGTATCTAAGCAAACTTGGCATTTGTGAGCAAACACTTTGGTGTAATACCCACAAAAGTTTATCACTTGCTTTTACGTTAGACACATCTATGAAAGAGTCTGGGTACTCGTAGACTTAGAGCAAATGCTTTGGCATAAATACTCGTATCGCCGAAAAGATTTTGCACTCTAACAATTATAATGGATGACGCGTTTTACTTTAAACTTGTATTGAAAGTTTTGGGAAATATTTTAATTCAGGGTTCTAATCAAGATCAACTCTTTAATGTCATATCCAATATGACATCATAACATCATGCAAAACTAATAACACATATAGTTTGGGAACCGTCAACCTAATATGCATGATAGAATAAGGTTTAATCAAACACTGGGGCCCGCCTGCCCAGACAGTTATAGCTGACACTATTTTAGAAATGTAAATGACAAACATTTTGACATTTAGCACATAAACAATATACTTATCAAATAATATACTGTATAATAATAATGTTGGGTTAAACATTCTGAACTCATTTTTTTTTGTTTCTGGACAGGTGGGGCCGCGATGCTAATGATTAACGTCGAGGCGCCACTTAGGCAGTAACCCCAAATCACTGAAAAATTGCACTAGCGCCGCGGCGCTCCACCATGGAGCCGCGATGCCTGTTGTACAGTGAGTTAAATTTTTTGAAATGAAGCATTAGCGCCGCGGCGTCGACGTCCTTACAAATGTTTCTGTGTTTATTTTCAAAAAATCGTTCAACCCCTAAATCCAATTTAGGGATCAATTCACAGGTCCTTTATCATCACCCACCATTATCTATAACGCCCATATCGACCATCATCAGTTCTTTACTCGTTCTTAGCATGCACCATGCAATGAGCCAGACAACGCACTTATCTTCGTTCGAGTTAGAGCAGAATGACTTCCTCGAGTTAGCGTATGAGATAATTTAGGGTGATTCCAAAAGGTCAACACTCGTTCAAGACATAAATGATTTCAAAAAACCTCATTTTTAATCCAATTTTATGTTTAACCCATATTATTATTATATTCAATTGTTATATAACCATTGAACCAATCTAGGCTCTGATACCACTGTAGGGTTTTATTGGGTACAAAGCACATAAGTAAGGCACAATAGAAGTTTAAAAGTTTTGATTCTTACTTACCCCCAACAAGTTTTCTGGTATGGTTATACAACAATAGAACTTGTAACATAAAGCATTTACTTACAAGTTGTAATAATCTGGAGTCTTTATATACTATAAGGTGCACACGTGGTTTCCCTTCCGATTGCAAGCTCCAAGCTTCAATGTACTTCTCCTTCGAAAAGCTAGAAAATTCGGCAGAGGTTCGAGAGAGTATTTTATTCTAAGTCTCTAAGGCTTAGAGTCTTATTCTGAAAAATTGGTGTAGAATAATGAAAATGAATGCCTCTATTTATAGTTGAAAATTAGGTCAAAAAATCGGATTAGGGTTTGACCTTGGGCCTGGCCCAAAATCGACGCAGAGGCTCCGCGGCCCTAGGGTATGGGCATCGCGGCGCTTGATGAATTTTTGCACTGCGCCGCGACCCTAGGGTATGGGCGTCGCGGCGCTCGACGTGCATTTGCTCTGCCTCGATTTAATTTTGTGCATTCTTAATTAAATCCAAAATCCAATTTTGACTTAATTAATGTAATCATTATTCATTTAAATGTCTCGATTCCAAATCGAACATTTTAATTACTCTCTCAATACATCCTTAGATCGAAACGGACAATCGACATAGTGTAACCCTATAGACCATCTCATATTGACATTAATCAAATTAAGGTCTATGCGGAATTCCTAGACGTCGCCGATAGATGAACTCAATATGTGAAGTACGTTTACGCGAATCCAGTAAACTTAACCTTTATGTGGTAAGATAAAATGTTTTCATTCAGGACACACCCGATCAAGCTTAGGATTTGTCAAGTGTCTATCCAAATGACTTAATCATTGTATCTCATCTATATTAGTCGACGACTAGACCATATTCTAAATATGTCTATTGCGTTGGCCAACGACTTAGTCAACCTAATATCACTGAGAATCCGAGTGTTCTGTCGAACATACATTCGAGGAAATGAATCCTAATCTTGGCTCAACTACCACCTTTAATTCACATCGTAATGTACCCAATACAAGCCGTATCTCAACCTATAAGGCATTTGAGCTTAGGACGGGATCAAAGTACATTACTTTGTAGACAAGGCGCGTATTGACCTTAAGTCTAAGGAATTCTATCTCCCACACGCTGATCATACTTTAGACAAGTATAACAAATAGTATATCAGCAGGGTATACCAATACTTCCAAAGTATCCATGTGTCCATCACGAGTAACTATTACTCATAGCAGGTGAGACATACTACATCCTCTAAAGATGTGATGCAGACCACATGTCGACTTATCATATATCATCGATATCCCATTCTCGATGATCATTAGTCGAGGCTACTTTAAGAGTTACGCTCTATCATTAATAACTCACTATATTAATGACAACGTAAGCTCAAGAGATACACATTAATGAATAATTACAAACAATCAAATAATAATTCAATAATTACAAATGCCAAAATATTAATCTCCATTAATAATAATGTGAATGTGTATAAAGTACATTTGTCCTAATACAGATTGTCTCTAGGACATAAATATACTTTTAGATTAGATATAGGCTTCTGAATGAAGAAGGAAATATAAGATTAGTTGCAGATTCTTGCAGTTTAACCATCTCAAATTTTCTCAAGTGAGCAGGTTGGTTCAAAGATCTTGCTGCATCACCGGCCCAATCTATAAACATTTTGGAGTTTCGACAGTGATTGATGTGTAACTTATTCGAGGGGTGCGATTGATGTATAACCTGTTCAAAGGGTAGTAGGGAACTTTTTCGACAAAGAGCAGATACTGTTGATCCATGTAAATAACGCAAAAGCATGTCATCCTGGCTCAATCTACTGCGGCTGAGAAACTCAAGCTCTTCTCATGATAGAGAAACATATTTGTTTACTGTATGATTATCTTAGATATTCTTAATTGCATTGGAGGATTGGTTTATCGGTAAAATTAAAAGAAACAATTTAATCTATGTTGCACATTTTGGAGCAAGAGTTAAGGCATATTCTGCCATTTCCAAATCAAAGTTCCATTTTAACATTTTTGAAATAAATAGTTTTAGCATGCGGTACTGCATAGGGGACTCGAATTTGAAACAGAACTTTACGTCCCTATTGTCTACATCAATGGTGCGTTACGGGTGTAACAGAAGAATCCCTTGATGATGAAAGTATATTTATGTCCTAGAGACAATTTGTATTAGGAAAAATGTACTTTATATACATTTATATTATTATTAATGGAGATTAATATTTTGGCATTTGTAATTATTGAATTATTAATTAATTATTTGTAATATTCTATAATATGCATCCCTGGAGATACGCTGTTATTAATAGTGTGAGATATTAATATTATAACATAACTCTTAAAATAGCCTCGACTAATGATAATCGAGAATGGGAGATGATAATGGGATATCGATGATATGTGATAAGTCGACATGTGGTCTGCATCACATTCTTGGAGGATGTAGTATGTCTCACCTACTACGAGTAATGACTACACGTGATGGACACATGGATACTTTGGAAGTATTGGTATACCTTGCTGATATATTATTTGTTACACTTGTCTAAAGTATGATCAGCGTGTGGGAGATAGAAGTCCTTAGACTTGAGTTCAATACGCGCCTTGTCTATAAAGTAATGTACTTTGATCCCATCCTAAGCTCAAATGCCTTATAGGTTGAGATACGGCTTGTATTGGGTACATTACGATGTGGATTAAAGGTGGTAGTTGAGCCAAGAATATGATTCATTCCTCGAATGTATATTCGAGAGAACACTCGGATTCTCAGTGATATTATGTTGACTAAGTCATTGGCCAACGCAATAGACGAATTTAGAATATGGTCTAGTTGTCAACTAATATAGATGGGATACAATAATTAACCCATTTAGATAGACACTTGACAAATCCTAAGCTTGATCGGGTGTGTCGTGAATGAAGGGATTTTATCTTACCATATAAAGGTTAATTTTACTGGATTCACGTAAACCTACTTCACATATTGAGTTCGTCTTTCGGCGTCGTCTAGGAGTTCCGCGTAGACCTTAATTTGATTAATGCCATTATGAGAAGGCATGTAGGATCACACTATGTCGATTGTCCTTTCGATCTAAGAATGTATTGAGAGAGTAATTTAATGTTTGATTTAGAATCGAGATATTTAAATGAATAATGATTATTTTAATTAAGTCAAAATTGGATTTTGAATTTAATTAAGAATGCACAGAAAATAAATCGAGACAGTGCGGGAGCACGTCGAGCGCCGCGGCGTCTCTACCTCAAAATTTAGGCCAGGCCCAAGGTCAAACCCTAATTCGATTTTGACCTATTTTTCAACTATAAATAGAAACATTCTTTTCATTATTCACACACTTAATTTCAGATTATCATTCTCAGCCTTAGAGACTTAGAATTAAAAACTCTCTCGAACCTCTGCCGGATTTCCTAGCTTTTCGAAAGAGAAATACATTGAAGCTTGGAGCTTGCAATCGGAAGGGCAACCGCGTGTCCACCTTACAGTAGATAAAGACTACAGATATTCTAACCTGTAAGTTTATGCTTTATGTTACAGGTTTGATTGTTGTATAACCATACCAGAAATGTTGTTGGGGGTAAGTAAGAAACAAAATTTTAAACTTCCGATGTGCCTTACTTATATGCTTTGTGCCCAACAAAACCCTACAATGGTATCAAAGCCCAAGCTAGTTCAATGGTTATATAACTATTGAATAAAGTAATAATATGGGTTAAACATAAAATTAGATTAAAATGAGGTTTCTTGAAATCCTACATGTCTTGAACGAATGTTGACCTTTTGATATCACCCAAAATTATCTCCTACGCTAACTCGAGGAAGTCATTCCGCTCTAACTCGAACTAAGCCAAAAGTGCGTTGTCCGGCTCATTGCACGGTGCACGACTAAGAACGAGTAAGAGCGGATGATGGTCGATATGGGCGTTATTGATAATGGTGGGTGATGATAAAGGACCTGTGAGTTGATCCCTAAATTGGATTTAGGGGTTGAACGATTTTGAAAATCAACATAGAAACGTTTGTCAGGACATCAGCGCCACTGCCCTATGGTATGGCGCCGCGACGCTTGCTAGGGTTTCAGGGAGGCACCGCAGCTCCATGGTGGAGCATCGTGGCGCTAATGCTTCATTTCAAAACTTGGACTCACTGGACTATAGGCGCCGTGGCTCCGTGGTGGAGTGCCGCGACACTAATGCATTTTCAGAAGCAGAAACTCCACCTGTCCAGAAACAAAAAAAAAATCAGAGTTCAGAATGTTTAACCCAAGATTATTATTATACAATATAATTGATAAAGTATACTGTTTATGTGCTAAATGTCAAAATGTTTGTCAGTTACATTTCTAGAATACCGTCCGCTATAACTGTTTAGGTAGGCGGCGCCCAGTATTTGATTAAACCATCTTATATCATGCATATTGGGTTGACGATTTCCAACTATATGTGTCATTAATTTTGCATGATGTTAAGACGTCATATTGGATATGGCGTAAAAGAGTTGATCTTGGTTAAAACCCTGAATTAAAATGTTCCCCAAAATTTTAAATACAAGTCTAAATTAAAACGCGTCATCCATTATAATTGTTAGAGTGCAAAATCCTTTTCGGCGATACGAGTATTTATGCCAAAGAATTTGCTCTAAGTCTACGAGGACCCACACTCTTTCATAGATGTGTTTTAATGTAAAGGTGAACGATAAACTTTTGTGGGTATTTACACCAAAGTGTTTACTCACAAAGGCCAAATTTGCTTAGATACATAAACGCAGTCATGTAATGGGGTTGACTTGCTTAGACAAATCTTGGCGCCAAAGTGTCGGACTAATCTAAGGACGCAAGATTAAATGTAATATTTGATCAACCAAAAATTGCAAATAAGTTTTGCAATTGGTTTAGAACCTACCAAGATGCGTTATTTAAGTTATCAGCCAAAGCAAACGCGGAGATAGCATAGGCTTGGATCTTGGCCCATTATGACCTCAATTAAAATAGGTCCGTATTCTACCATGGGGTCGTAGAAGTATGTTAAAATAGTGGGAGCTAATTAAACAAAAAGGCATTTTTGATTAGCCTAAATGAATGTGTATAATAGGAAATATATTTTGAGTTTGATTTCCGGTCTATCTAATTCTTCAGATTATAAAAGATGTCGAGCTTATCGTTGAAAATGTTGATTGAGATGAACAAACTTACTGGACCGAACTACCTTGACTGGCTAAGGAATTTGCGAATAGTACTGAGATAAGAGAAAATAGAATATGTGTTGGACACGGTGTTCCCAACAGTCCCTGCGACTGACTCTGCTGAATATGCCTTTTTTGATAAGGATGCTTACTAAAAACATCTAGATGATGCCACTTCCGCGCAATGCGTAATGTTGTCTTCCATGTCTATGGAACTTCAGAGACATCATGAGAACATGGGGCCCAATGAGAAGCTCGAACACTTGAAGAGTCTTTATGACTCTCAATCCCAGACTAGGGAATATGAGTTGCTAATAGAACTCTTTAAGTGTAATCTCAATGAAGGGCCAGGTCTCACAATATGTGTTGAAGATGATAGGGCTAATAGAGAGTCTTGCTTCAATTGGAACGAAGCTCGAAAAGAATGTCGCTACCACCCTCATCCTGAACTCTCTCCCTCGTTTCTTTGAGAACTTCGTAGTGAATTTCAATATGAATGGAACGAAGACGACTCTGCCGGAGCTGCACAACATGCTCAAGACCTTTGAGTCCTCTACTTCCAAAGGTAAAGCTGTGCTCATGGTGAGCTCTTCTAGCCAACCCAAGCAGAAGGTGAATCCGGCTAAGGATGAATGCCTCAACTTCCACAGGAAGGGGCATTTGAAAAAGGATTGCATGGCACTAGGAGGAGGAAAAACACCAGGTGCTCCTGCCTTTGGTGGACAAGGTATGTACGTCATTGAAATAAATATGTCTATAAATAACTCTCATTCCTGAGTATTGGATAGCGCTTGTGGCTCACACATTTGTACAAATGTGTAGGGGCTAACTGATAGTAGGAAGGTTTGGACCTAGGGAGGTAGACCTACGCATTGGTAACTGAGCACGAGTAGATGCTGAGCGCGTAGGGACTTATAAATTAAATTTACCTTCCGACTATTGTTTAGTTTTGAATGATTGCTTTTATGTACCCTCGTTAACGAGGAATATCATTTTTGTCCCAGTTTTAGACATGGAGGGTTTTTCCTCGTATATTTATAATGGCAGTCAAGTATTGTCTTTTAATAATATTATATATGGAACTGCTCCTCTTGTGGATGGATTATATACACTAAACTGTAGTTGAGAGATATTCAATGTAAAAAATAAATGAGCCAAAATAAGTAATAGAAACTCAACCTACGTATGACACTGCAGACTTGGTCATATCAATAAATCAATGATAGCAAGATTGAGGAAGTTAGACTACCTCGAGCTATTTGACTTGGAGTCTTATGGTAACTGTGAATCTTGCTTGAGAGGAAAGATGACCAATGAAAGATGACCAATAAACCACTTTCTGGGAAAGGTGGGCGAGCCAATGAGGTGCTTGAGTTGGTCTATACTGATGTATATGGGCCATTCTCGACTCAAGCTAAATGAGGCTTCCCATACTTCATCACTTTTACTGACGACTTCACAAGGTATGGATATATGTATCTTATGAGGAAAAAATTCGAGGCTTTTGAGAAGTTCAAGGAGTACAAGTTGGAAGTAGAGAAGCAACTTGCAAGAAAAATCAAGACCCTTCGATCGGATCGAGGAGGTGAGTACTTGAGCAAGGATTTTCTAGATTACTTAAAGCTACATGAAGTCCAGTCAGAATGAACACCTCCTGAAATACCACAGATGAATGGTATTTTCGAAAGGAGAAACCGAACCTTATTGGATATGGTTCGATCTATGATGAGCTCCTCAGCTCTACCTACATACCTTTGGGGACATGCTATACAAACCTCTATATATGTTCTGAACAGGGTTCCTTCCAAGTCAGTAGAAAAGACACCCTATGAGATATGGTGTGGAAAGAAGGCAACTCTTAAACATATGAGACCCTGGGGTGCCCTGCATATGTTAAGAAGATGCTCATTGAGAAGTTGAAATCTAAAAGTGAGAAATGTTACTTCGTGGGGTATCCAAAGGAAATAAGGGATACTACTTCTATCTTTCTGGAGAACATAAAGTCATTATTTCCAGGAACACAACTTTCCTTGAAGAAGAATTTGTCTATAAGGAACATAGCTGCACAGAGATAGAACTTGAAGAAATTCAAAGACCACAGATAACACAGAAGTTGAACCCTTGTCGAATGACCTAAACAAGGATTCAGTGGGAGTATCTGGTGAATATTGGGTACTTAGAGTACACCCTTCAGCCAGTGGGAGTGATATGAGAGATAGTGCAGAAATGCAAGACTCTCATACACAACCAATGAAAGATGATACAATGGTTGTACATCATTCCATTAAGGAAATACATGAAAATGACATTCCTGAAAGCTCTCAAGGTGATGGATTGTCCAACACACAAAGACCTTCTCACAATCAAAATGCAACAAACACTGAAACACAGAATAATCAACTCCGTAGGACCATTAGGATTCATCGTCCGCCTGAAAGACTTAATCTCCTTGTTGAAACACACAATGAGATATATATTCCTGATGACGATGAACCTACAACCTACAGTGAAGCTATGTTAGACATTGATTCGCAGATGTGGCAAGAAGCCATGAAATATGAGATGGACTTGATGTACATAAATCAAGTTTGGAACTTGGTTGATTTTCCAACAGGGGTTAGACCCATAGGATGCAAATGAGTCTTCAAGAAGAAGATTGATGCATATAGAACGGTACAGACATATAAAGCAAATTAGTGGCAAAAGGTTATAATCAACGTCCTGGGGTCGATTATGATGAAACCTTTTCACCTGTTGCTAAGATTAAGTCCATTCAGATTTTGCTTGCAATAGCTGCATATTATGACTATGACATTTGGCAGATGGACGTCAAAATTGCCTTCCTCAATGGTAATCTAGTTGAGGAGGTGTATATGAAACAACCTGAGGGTTTTTCACTTGAGTCCAAACCAAATGTTGTATGCATGCTACAGAAGTCTATTTATGGGCTTAAGCAAGCCTCGAGAAGTTGGAACATTTGCTTTGACAAGGCTATCAAGTCATTTGATTTCGTCAGAAGCAAAGATGATCCATGTGTTTATAGTAAACGCAATGATGGGAGTATTGCCTTCATTATCATATATGTAGATGACATATTAATAATGAGAGATAATAAGACTCTCCTGCAGTCAGTCAATAAGTGGTTGTCCAGTACCTTCATGATGAAGGATTTAGGTGAAGCCTGCTACATTCTGGGGATTAGGATCTATAGAGATAGACCTAACAGATTGTTGGGGCTGTCACAGTCAATCTACATAGAAAGGGTGCTTAGACGTTTTTCTATGGAAAATTCCAAGAAAGGCTGTCTACCTATGGGACAATGCATCAAGTTATCTAAGAAGGATAGTCCTTCTAATACTATAGAACTTGAACGCATGAAAATGATCCCATATGCTTCGGCTATAGGATCGATCATGTATGCCATGACCTGTACTAGGCCAGATGTGGCCTTTGCACTTAGTATGACTTGCAAATTCCAGCAGAATCCTGGGGAAGAACACTGGAAGGCAGTCAATAGTATTCTTAAGTATCTTAGACGAACTATAGATTACTTCTTAGTCTATGGTGGGGAGGAAAATCTAGCTGCTACTGGGTACACTGATGCTAGCTTCCATACAGATGTTGATGACTACAAATCCCAATCTGGGTACACGTTCATTTTCAATGGTGGAGTAGTAAGCTAGAAAAGTTCCAAATAAGCTACAACTGCTGATTCGACAACAGAAGCTGAGTACATTGCGGGATCGGAAGCTGGTAAAGAAGCTGTCGCGATATATGAGTTCCTGAAGGAACTAGGGGTTGTTCCAAGTGCCACTAGTCCATTAACTGTTTATTGTGACAACACTGGTGCGATTGCGCAAACTAAGGAACCAAGATCAACTAACAGAAACAAGCATGTACCAATAAAGTACCACATACTCAGGGAGATGGTGAAGACTGAAGAGATTAGATTAGACTATGTTCCCACATACGATAATCTAGATGACCCACTCACTAAACCATTAAGCTTAGTCAAGCATAATGGTCATTTTGAGAATCTGGGCATTAGATATGTTGGAGATTGGCTCTAGGCCAAGTGGGAGACTGAAAGTATATTTATGTCCTAGAGACAATCTGTATTAGGACAAATGTACTTTATACACATTCATATTATTATTAATGGAGAGTAATATTTTGGCATTTACAATTATTGAATTATTAATTAATTATTTGTAATATTCTATAATATGCATCCCTGGAGGTTACACTGTTATTAATAGTGTGAGATATTAATATTATAACATAACTCTTAAAATAGCCTCGACTAATGATAATCGAGAATGAGATATCGATGATATGTGATAAGTCGACATGTGGTCTGCATCACATCCTTGGAGGATGTAGTATGTATCACCTGCTACGAGTAATGGCTATTCGTGATGGACACATTGATACTTTGGAAGTATTGGTATACCCTACTGATATACTGTTTGTTACACTTGTCTAAAGTATGATCAGCGTGTGGGAGGTAGAAGTCCTTAGACTTGAGGTCAATACACGCCTTGTCTACAAAGTAATATACTTTGATCCCGTCCTAAGCTCAAATGCCTTATAGGTTGAGATACGGTTTGTATTGGGTACATTACGATGTGGATTAAAGGTGGTAGTTGAGCCAAGATTAGGATTCATTCCTCGAATGTGTATTCGAGAGAACACTCAGATTCTCAGTGATATTAGGTTGACTAAGTCGTTGGCCAACGCAATAGACGTATTTAGAATATGGTCTAGTTATCAACTAATATAGATGAGATACAATGATTAAGCCATTTGGATAGACACTTGACAAATCCTAAGCTTGATCGGGTGTGTCGTGAATGAAAGGATTTTATCTTACCACATCAAGGTTAAGTTTACTGGATTCACGTAAACGTACTTCACATAATGAGTTCGTCTTCCGGCGCCGTCTAGGAGTTCCTCGTAGACCTTAATTTGATCAATGTCGATATGAGAAGGCTTGTAGGGTCACACTATGTCGATTGTCCTTTCGATCTAAGAATGTATTGAGAGAGTAATTTAATGTTCGATTTAGAATCGAGATATTTAAATGAATAATGATTATTTTAATTAAGTCAAAATTGGATTTTGGATTTAATTAAGAATGTGCAGAAAATAAACCGAGACAATGCGGGAGCACATCGAGCGCCGCTACGCCAATACCCTATGGCCGCGACGCCTCTGCCTCAAAATTTGGGTCAGGCCCAAGGTCAAACCCTAATCCAGTTTTGACCTATTTTTCAACTATAAATAGAGGCATTCTTTTCATTATTCACACACTTAATTTCAGATTATCATTCTAAGCCTTAGAGACTTAGAATTAAAAACTCTCTCGAACCTCTGCCGGATTTCCTATCTTTCCGAAAGAGAAATACATTGAAGCTTGGAGCTTGCAATCGGAAGAGTAACCGCGTGTCCACCTTACAATAGATAAAGACTCCAGATATTCTAACCTGTAAGTTTATGCTTTATGTTACAGGTTTGATTGTTGTATAACCATACCAAAAATGTTGTTGAGGTAAGTAAGAAATAAAATTTTAAACTTTCGCCGTGCCTTACTTATATGCTTTGTACCCAACAAACCCTACAGATGATTGTGAAACTATTTATTGAACCATATGAAAATAATTTTGTTAACTAGTTGCTTATTATTCAGAAAATAAAAGGGACTTTACATAAATATAGTTACAGGTTGCTGCTTGTAGATTACTACTTACACCTGTTTGGCCCCAAAGCATCTCGCCCGAGGTGTGCCCGCTAGGGGCTCCCTTTCTTTGTGAAGGGGAAAGTCCCGAAGGCGAAACCCCCCCACCTGTATCAGAGGCCCCTTGGCCAGGTGTGATGTAAATCGAGGGATATGCACGAGTGGCAGCCCTGCAAGGGAGAGGACCAACGAGACACGAACCCAGCAACAGCCCTTGCAATATTTCAGCAAAGACTATCACCACACGGATTCGAACCCGCGACGTTGGAGTGGTTGTATTCTAATCACCTTGCCACTTACCAACTCGCCTGTGCCCCTGGGGACGCTAGGGGCTCCCTTTCTTAATGGGAAATTTATGCTGTGTTAGCCCAAAACATATAACTCATCACATTTAGCCAAATTATGCACGAGAAAATTTGGCTCAGACTTATTTAAGTTTGCAATTGACAAAATGACCTTTTTATTTTTTTCATTTCAAAATATATCAAAATAAATATGAACTGACTTAATGAAGGATTTGGCTGTAATTAATATAATAACCTATGAGACCTATTTGTAAAAAAAAAAACTAAATATAAATCCCAAATCTAATAGTCATTGCTTCGACTTCAAATCTGCGTTCTTTCCCTCGTTCCCCTTCAACTTCAAATTTGCATTCTTTCCCTCGTTCCCATTGTAACAGGGGAAAAAATTCAACTCTCTAGCTTTTCTTTTCTCCTCCCTTCTTACTAAAAATTCATTGTTTCTCCAATTTACTCTCTTTGGAGCTTTGTTTTTGAGTATTCTTCTTTCTTTCTAAATTGTAAGTTTTCTACTCTCCTTTAATTCTACCACCAATCTTCTTTTATAAAGAAAAAAGATTGTAGTAATAGATATGCAATTAAAATTTATATAAAGTTACAGTTAAATAATTACTTTTTTCTTTGTGAGTATTATTTCTTTATCATTATTTGATGATAATTTTTATTTGTTCTTTGTGAAGAATTCATGATGCAATTAGATCCAAAAAATATTGGCACGAGCTCGAGGAGAATCAGGTGCAACATTGTTTTTTAGTTTTTTTAGCTTAAATTTTGATGCTTGATTAGTGAGATAAAGAAATCAAAGTTATTTTGTTAAAACAAATCAAGTGACAGATAATAAATCGGTCGAACCAAGTAAAAATCTGTCACTATTTAGGTAACCGATTATTAATTGGTCTACTCAATCAACTATCAACCTATTTTATAAACTCATTCAAAAGGCTAAATATTTTGTTTACCAAATCAGGCGATTGATAGTAAATTAATCTGGCCAATCTATAAATCAGTCTGATTTTCTAAATATATAATAGATCGACTAATAGTTGGTCAGATCAATTTACGATCGGTCCTTTAAAATATTGACACCAATCTTGTGTTTTTCTTATTTGCTTATTGATATTACGTTTATTACAATATCTTCAGGAACATGATATATCTAGCGAGGGGGATCAGTCTTCTAAAACTATACAATCTTACTTGGAGAAGGAAAAAATGTACAACCAATTTATGAATAGTTGTTTTGGCTGCTTATTAAAAGTAAACCTGGAGAATTGGAACAAAAAATATTATAGTCAGATCGTACACTATCTTCTACAACGTCATGTTGTAAGCTCAAAGAAAAAGGTTTTTTTTCATAATTGATGGTAAGCTAATTCAATTTCGTATGAATGAGTTTGCTATGATTATCGAACAGTATTGTGAAAAACTTTTCACTGCTGACACTTTATATGATGGATCTAGTGTTGAACAAAAATTGTAGTCTAACATAAATGATTTAAAGAAAAAAATAAAAAGTGACAGATTTGGTGCACAAATAAAGTTGAAGATCGCTATGGTGTGGTTTGTTCACTCTTTTTATGTGTTCGTGATCAAAGCGAACTGTTGATATACATATTATGCAAATGGTGACAAACTTGAATTACTTTAATATATATTCTTGGGGTAGGCGTTGTTTTGAGATGACAGTCGAGTTTTTCATAAATATTAACTTGAAGAAAAATTCTGCAAAATAACAAAAACAACAGCATACCCAGTGTATGAAAGTATATGTGTCCTAGAGACAATCCGAATTATGGACAAATGTACTTGAACACATTCATATTATTAATGATTAATATTTATGGCATTTGCAGTTATTGAATTATTGTTTGATTGTTTGCAATTATTCATATATGTGCTCCCTTGAGTTGACGCTGTCATTAATAGAGTGAGATATTAATGATAAAGCGTAACTCTCAAAATTGTCTCGACTAATAATCATCGAGAATGGGATATCGATGATATGTTATAAGTCGACATGTGGTCTGCATCACATTATTAGAGAATGTAGTGAGTCTCACGACTACGAGTAATTGTTATTCGTGATGGACACATGGATACTTTGGAGAGTATTGGTACACCATGCCGATAAACTATTTGTTATACATGTCTATAGTGTTATCGGCATGTGGGATATAAAAGTCCTTCAACTTGAGGTCAATACGTGCCTTGTTTGCAGAATGATGTACTTTGACCAAGTTCAAAGCTTGCACTCCTTATGGGGTAGATACGACCTGAGTTGGGTGCATTACGATGTAAACAAAGGTAGTAGTTGAGCCAAGAATATGATTCATTCCTCGATTGGAAATTCGAGAGAATACTCAACTTCTCTATATTAGGTCGAATAAAGTCATTGGCCAATGCAAGAGACATATTTTGAATATGGTCTAGTTGTCGACTAATAAAGATAAGATAAAGTGATTAAGCCATTTTTAGATAGACACTTGGCAAATCCTAAGCTTAATTGAGTGTGTTGTGAATGAAAGGATTTTATTATTCCACATAAAGGTAAAGTTTGTGGGATTCGTGTAAACGTACTTCACATATTGAGTTCGTCATACGAAGCCGTCTAGGAGTTTCGTATGAACCTTAATTTGATTAATGTCGATATGTGAAAGTCTATAGGGTCACACTATATGAGGTTGTCTTTTTAATCTAAGAGTGTATTGAGAAAATATTAAATATTCGGTTAGGAACCGAAATATTTGATTTATAATAATTATGAAATATATTTTCTATTTGATGGAAATTATTTAATTAAGTCAAGATTGGATAATAAAGGGGCTTGGATGAAAACCTAAAGAAAGTACATGGGCCTAATTAGTCTTTTGTACTCCTTTTAGGTTTAGGTTTTCCCTTTACCTATTATATAAACAACACAAACCCCATATTATGCAGTTAGTCAGTCAGACAAAACAGAGGATTCAAGACTTAGAGTTTTGAATTACTTTCTCTCTTCTAACAAAAGAATTCCTGGCGTTCTTCATTAGATAAATACATTGGAGTTGGAACTTCCAATTAGAGAGACAACTCGCGTGGATACCATAGTTGTGAATCCAACATACAAAGACTTGTAAGTATTCTTGATTATATTTTGACATTCATTAGATTATCATATAGCTATACCAGTTTATTCTTGGGTAAAATTTTGACTTCTGTTGTGCGAACATTGTGTTCATGACCCAACAAAGTCTTACAGTGTAATCCCACAAAGTGGGGTCTAGGGAGGGTAGTATGTACGCAGACCTTACCTCTACCTTTGTGGGGCAGAGATGTTATTTCCGATAGACTCGGCTAAAAAACGTAGTCAATACAGATTGCAAGAAAATAAGAGATCAAAAATATCAAGATATAGAAAAAATAAAGTAAAATACACATAGGAGTAACGAGTTGCGCGGTATCTAAATACTACTACTAAGAATAAGATAAGAGGAGATGGAAAGGCTATCCCCCCATCTCACTTACACACATCGCGACAAAACTCAACTACCTACTAACCTTCTATTCTAATCCTCGACCTCCATATCTGCCTATCTACAGTCATGTCCTTAGTCAGCTGAAGCTGTTCCATATTCTGTCTAATCGCCTCCCTCCCAGTTCTTCTTCTGTCTACCTCTACCTTTCCTAAATCTTGCAATAGTCAATCTCTTACACCTCTTAACTGGCGCAGTCTCACACCTTCTCTTCACATGCTCGAACCATCTTAGTTTCGCTTCTCTCATCTTGTCCGCCACGGAGGTCACTCCAACCTTATCTCTTATAACTTCATTTCTAATCGTATCTCTCCTAGTATGACCACACATCCACTTAAGCATCCTAATTTCCGCTACCTTCATCTTCTAAACGTGAGCATTATTAGCTGGACAACATTATGCCCCATACAATAATGTTGGTCCAACCACCACTCTGTAGAACATGTCTTTCAGCCTAGGCAACACTTTCTTATCACAAAACATCCTGGAGGTGAGCCTCCATTTCATCCACCCAGCTCCAATACGGTGTGTGACATCATAGTCAATCTCACCGTCCCCTTGTATTATGGACCCAAGATACTTGTAGCTTCCTCTTTTGGGTATAACTTGTCCCTCAATCTTTACTTCCACATATGTCTCGTGCGACATGGCACTGAACTTGCACTCCGTGTACATCTTAGTCCTACTCAACCTGAAACCTTTATATTCTAAAGTTGTTCTCAAAACTTTCAGCCTATCGTTAACTCCCCTATGTGTCTCGTCAATCAAAACTACGTCATCTGAAAATAGCATACACCACGACACCTCTTCTTGAATATGTCGCGTCAATTCGTCCATCACTAAGGAAAATAGAAAATGTAAGGAAAATAATTCCACATCTAAAGGTTATAGCTTGCAAGGATTCCCTTGGACTTTTATGGTAAGTTTAAATTATTTATGGTAAGATAGTTATTGAATTGGTCATGACATATTTTGTATCGATTTGAAATTTAATTGATCATGACAGATTATATATCAATCTGAAATTTATATACTAATTTAATATATTTTTTTGTTTTCAATACAGGTGTGGGCTTGCGAAGCAATTCCTATACTAGGAGAGGCTTTTGGAGCCATTGACAAAGTCCCTCTTGCCACTTCCAAAATTGCTCCGATGGTATGATAAAAAGAAGACACCCCAGATTATAATAACAATATTATTAACAATGCAAAAGAAAGGTGAATACTTAAGTTTTTTTTTGGTGCAATATTTTATTTTAAAAGTTTTTATTATTATAGTTTTATTTAACATTTTTTTATAAGTTGTGGTGCTTCCTACTTTGGTTCCTACTACTGTTGAGTCAAAAAATTATATTTGATTAATTGGGAGGATTTAAAAGATGCGGTAGATGAGAATATAGATCGGTTGACAAAATCAGTTAGTGGTATGTCACGATTAGTTAACTCTGCCAAATGTCATAGTCATAATATGCAACTATTGCAAGAAAAATCCGAATGAACTTAATCTTTGCAACAGGTGAAAAGGTTTCATCATAATCGACCCAGACCGTTGATTATAACCTTTAGCCACCAATTTTGTCTTATAAGTTTGCACCTTGCCATATGCATCAATCTTTTTCTTGAAGACCCATTTGCATTCTATGGGTCTAACCCCTGTTGGCAAATCAACCAAGTTCCAAACTTGATTGATGTACATTGAGTCCATCTCAGATTTCATGGCTTCTTACCATCTCTGCGAATCAATGTCTAACATAGCTTCACTGTAGGTTGTAGGTTCACCGTCATCAGGAATATCTATCTCATTGTGTGTTTCAACAAGGAGATTAAGTATTTCAGGCGGACGATGAGTCCTAGTGGTCCTACGGAGTTGAATATTCTGCGTTTCAGTATTTGTTGCATTCCGATTGTGAGAAGGTCTTTATGTGTTGGACAATCCATCACCTTGAGAGCTTTCAGGAATGTCATTTTCATGTATTTCCTGAATGGAATGGTGTACAACCATTGTATCATCTTCCATTGGTTATGTATGAGAGCCTTGCATTTCTGCACTATCTCTCACAACACTCCCACTGGTTGAAGGGCGTACTCTAAGTACCCAATTTTCACCAGATACTCCCACTGAATCCTTGTTTAGGTCATTCGACAAAGGTTCAACTTTTGTGTTGTCTTGTGGTTCTTGAATTTCTTCAAGTTCTATCTCTGTGCATCTATGTTCCTTGTAGACATATTCTTCTTAAAGGAAAGTTGCGTTCTGAAAACAATGACCTTATGTTCTCCAGGAAGATAGAAGTAGTATCCCATAGTTTCCTTTGGATACCCCACAAAATAATATTTCTCACTTTTAGATTCCAACTTGTCAGTAAGCATCTTCTTTTCATATGCAGGGCACCCCCAGGGTCGCATGTGTTTAAGTGCTGGCTTCTTGCTGTTCCATATCTCATATGGAGTTTTCTCTACTAACTTTGAAGGAACTCTGTTCAGAATATAAATTGAGCTTTGCAATGCATAGCCCCATAGGTATGTCGGTAGAGCTGAGAAACTCATCATGGATCTAACCATATCTTATAGGGTTCGATTTCTCCTTTCAGCAACACCATTCAACTGTGGCATTCCAGGAGGTGTCCATTGTGATTGGACTCCATGAAGCTTCAAATAATCCAGAAATTCTTTACCTAAGTATTCACCTCCTCGATCTGATCGAAGTGTCTTGATACTTGTTTCAAGTTGCTTCTCTACTTCTGACTTGTACTCCTTGAATTTCTCAAAGGCTTCGGACTTATGTTTCATAAGATACACATGCCTAAACTTTGTGAAATCGTCTGTAAAAGTGATGAAGTAAGGGAAGCCTCCCTTAGCTTGAGTTGAAAATGGCCCACATACATCAGTATGGATCAACTCAAGTACCTTTTTGGCTCGTACCCCTTTCCCAGAAAGTGATTTGTTGGTCATCTTTCCTCTCAAGCAAGATTCACAGTTACCATAGGACTCTAAGTCAAATGGTTCCAGGTAGTCTAACTTTCTTAATCTTGCTATCCTTGATTCGTTGATGTGACCAAGTGTACAGTGCCATAAATAGGTGGGGTTTCTTGGAATACTTATCTTAGCTCGTTTATTTTGCACATTGAAAATTTCACGACTACAATTTAAAATATACAATCCATCCACAAGCGGAGCATTTCCACAAACAAAACCATTAAAATACAGTACATAACTGCCATTGACAATGAATGAGGATAACCCCTCAATGTCTAACATTGGGATATAAATGATATTCCTCGTTAATGAGGGAATAAAATAACAATTATTTAGTTCTAAACAAAATCCTGAAGGTAAATCTAGTCTATAAGTTCCCAAGCGTTCAACATCTACTCGTGCTCCATTTCCAACGTGCAGGTCTACCTCCCAAGGTCCAACATTTCTGCTGTTAATTAGGCCCTGCACATTACTACAAATGTGCGAGCCACAAGCGGTATCCAATACCCAGCAGTGGGAGTTACTTGTAGACATATTTATTTCAATGACAAACATACCTTGTCTAGTAGAGGTAGAAGCACCTAGTGCTTTGCCTCCTCTTGGAGCTGTGTAGTCCTTCTTTAGAACATGCGCTGGCATTTGCCCCTTTCATTCAGCTTACATTCGAAAATGGCTCTTAACAGTTCATACTCCATTATTTGAGACTGTTTTTCATAGAGACTCTTCAAGTGTTCTAGCATTTCGTTGGGGCCCATGTTTTCATGTTGCCTCTGTAACTCCACAGTCATGGAAGACAACATTATATATTTTGCCAAGGTAGCATCGTTCAAACTTTTCTGATAAGCGACCTTGTCAAACATGACATACTCATCAAAGTTTCCAACATGGACTGTGGGGAATACTGTATCCAACACGTACTCAATTCTTTCTAGTCTTAACAACAATTGCAGATTTCTTAACTAGTCAGGGTAATTTGATCCAGTCAACTTGTTTGTCTCGACCAACATTTTCAGTGATAGATTCAACATTTTATACGACTGAAGAAATAAATAGACTTAAAATTAAACTCTAATATAATTTCTATTGAACACATTTGTTAACTAATTAACATGACCTTTAGTTTAATTAGCTCCCACTATTTTAACATTCTCTTTGACCGTATGGAAGAATAAGGACTCATATCAAATATGGTCATAATGGGCCATGATCCAGGTTCATGCTATCTCCGCGTTTGTTGTGGCTGATAACTTCAACAACACAACTTGGTAGGTCTCTAAACCAATTACAAACAATTCGTAACTCATGTTTGATCGAATGTTCTAAATAATCAATCTGCGTCCCTCGGCTTGTCCGACACTGTGGCGCCAAGACAGCCTAGCAAGTCAACCCCGTTATGCGACTGCAATTATGTATCTAAGTGAGTTTTGCCTTATAGAGCAAACACTGTGGTGTAAATACTCTTGAAGGTTTATCACCCACTTCTACATTTAATATGCATCTATGAAAGAGTCTGAGTCCTCGTAGACATAGAGCAAATGATGTGGCATAATACTCATCTCGCCGAAAAGGATTTTGCACTACAATCAATTATAACGGACGACACGTTTATTTTAAATGAGACTTGTATTAAAATTTTAGGGAACATTTTAATTCAGGGTTTTAACCAAGATCAACTCTTTTACACCATATCCAATATGACATCTTACCATCATGCAAAACTAATGACACATATAGTTGGGAACCGTCAACCTAATATGCATGATATAAGATGGTTTAATAAAAAATTGGGTGCCGCCTGCCCAGACAGTTATAGCGGACGCTATTCTAGAAATGTAAATGATAAATATTTTGACATTTAGCACATAAACAGTATACTTATCAAATAATATACTGTATAATAATAATCTTGGGTTAAACATTCTGAACTCTGAATTTTTTTTATTTCTAGACAGGTGGGGCCGCGACGCTAATCATTAGCGCCGCGGCGCCACTGAGGCAGTATCCTTTCGGTTTCTAAAAAATTCAGTTGCGACGCCTATTATCCAGTGAGTCCATGTTTTTGAAACGAAGCATTAGCGCCGCATCGCCATCTTGAAACCCTAGCAAGTGTCGTGGCGCCCTACCATAGGGCCGCGACGCTCATGTCCTGACAAACATTTCTGTGTTGATTCTTAAAATCGTTTGAGCCCTAAATCCAATTTAGGGATCATATCACATGTCTTTTATCATCACCCATTATCAATAAAAACCATATCGACCATCATCCGTTCTTACCCGTTCTTAGCCGTGCACCGTGCACCGTGCAATGAGCCTGACAACACACTTTGGCTTAGTTTGAGTAAGAGCGGAATGACTTCCTCGAGTTAGCGTATGAGATAATTTAGGGTGATATGAAAATGTCAACATTCGTTCAAGACATTTAGGATTTCAAGAAACCTCATTTTAATCCAATTTTATGTTTAACCCATATTATTATTCTATTCAATTGTTATATAACCATTGAACCAACCTGAGCTCTATACTACTATAGGGTTTTGTTGAGTTCAAAAACACAAATGAAATTTTAAAATTTTATTTCTTACTTACCCCAATAACATTTCTGGTATGGTTATACAATAATTAAACTTGTAACATAAATCATATACTTATAAGTTATAGTATCTGGAATCTTTATCTACTATAAGGTGCACACGCGGTTGCCCTTCCGATTGTAAGCTCCAAGCTTCAATGTATTTCTCTTTCGGAAAGCTAGGAAATCCGGCAGAGGTTCGAGAGAGTATTTGATTCTAAGTCTCTAAGTCTTAGAATGATTTTCAGAAAATTGGTATGTTTTAATAATGAAGGGAATGCCTCTATTTATAGTTGAAAATTAGGTCAAAACCGGATTAGGGTTTGACCTTGGGCCTAGCCCAAAAATCGATGCAGAGGCGCCGCGACGCTCGACGTGCTCCTGCACTGCGCCGCGGCCCTAGAGTATGGGTTCCGCGGCGCTCGACGTGCTCCTTCATTGTCTTGATTTATTTTCCATGCATTCTTAATTAAATCTAAAATCTAATTTTGACTTAATAAAAATAATTATTATTCATTTAAATATCTCGATTCCAAATTGAATATTTAATTTCTCTCTCAATACATCCTTAGATTGAAACGAACAATCGACATAGTGTGACCCTACATGCCTTCTTATATCGACATTAATCAAATTAAGGTCTACACGGAACTCCTAGATAGCGTCGGAAGACGAACTCAATATGTGAAGTATGTTTACACGAATCCAGTAAACTTAACCTTTATGTGGTAAGATAAAATCCTTTCATTCACGACACACCCGATCAAGCTTAGGATTTGTCAAGTGTCTATCCAAATGGCTTAATTATTGTATCTCATCCATATTAGTTGATAACTAGACCATATTCTAAATACGTCTATTGCGTTGGCCAACGACTTAGTAAACCTAATATCATTGAGAATCCGAGTGTTCTCTCGAATATACATCCGAAGAATGAATCCTAATCTTGGCTCAACTACCACCTTCAATCCACATTGTAATGTACCCAATACAAGACGTATCTCAACCTATAAGGCTTTTGAGCTTAGGACGGGATCAAAGTACATTACTTTATAGACAAGGTGCGTATTGACCTCAAGTCTTAGGACTTCTATCTCCCACACGCTTATCATACTTTAGACAAGTATAACAAATAATATATCAACAGCGTATACCAATACTTCCAAAGTATCCATGTGTCCATCACGAGTAGCCATTACTCGTAGCAGGTGAGACATACTACATCCTCTAAGGATGTGATGCATACCACATGTCGACTTAACATATATCATCGATATCCCATTCTCGATGATCATTAGTCGAGGCTATTTTAAGAGTTACGCTCTGTCATGAATACCTCACTCTATTAATGACAACGTAAGCTCAAAGGATGCACATTAATGAATAATTATAAACAATCAAATAATAATTCAATAATTGCAAATGCCAAAATATTAATCTCCATTAATAATAATACGAATGTGTATAAAGTTCATTTGTCTTAATACAGATTGTCTCTAGGACATAAATATACTTTCAGAACAGAGATTATCATAAGGGGCTCATGACATTTTGAATGTAATAACATGAGAGATACACAACGTTTCATAATGAAATGGCATAATTTAACGTGTTTGATGGAGACAATGTATTATATACGAGGAACGTGGCATGGGGAAGAACAAATAGAAGTTCCCACATGAAGAGATTTAATCTTATATACCTTAATCGCTCCAAAAGATCCAAAAAAATTCAAACTTTAAAGAATAACACTAAAAACATTCATGTTATTCTGCACACTTAGGCTTCTATCCTATGCTATACCTAATTTTTGCCTATAGGATGAAACATGTTACCCTACATGTTCTATGCGTAGCAATTGCAGAATAATAAGAACAATAAAGTAAAAGACACAGAACTTTTACGTGAAAACCACCCGACTCACAAGGGCAGTAAAAACTAGACCTACTCCTCTGTAAGATTTGTCCCCAACTCCTCTACAACGGTGAGCCTATGCAAATTCAAGTTACAAACTTTGTAACCTAGGAACTATAAACTCTAATTCCTATATTACTAATCTACCCAAACTAGTAAGCAACCTTCAAGTTAAACTCTAACCTGAAGATGAATTTGACAACGTTTGTACCTATTACAATAGCTTCTATGAAAGCAGGCAAAGGTACAACTCGATAAACAAACCTAACACACAAATTTAGACTTAAAAACTACAAAACATTATTCGGTAGAACAACTCCTTTAATCTTCTTCGTAGTATTAGTGCGACACTTCTTGAATAATGAACTCTAAATATAGCATAGAAAGGTTTCTCTTCTTTGTGAGTGCACAAAGTTTTTCATGGTTAGACTTGATATTTATAGCTTTGGGACTTCATCAGTGCGACTGGCCTAAATCCTGTTTGATAAGACCCATCAAGGTAGAATAGGGTTTGATGTAGATTAGGATTCTTACGCCTTTTCACATATTTAGTTTCTTTGTAGGACTCTGAAATATCTTGATAAGTATGATGCGAAATCCTGATAAGTATAACAAAAAATCCTGCCGCCTTGTACGCCAAGTCTTTTTCATAAAGAGCACAAATCCTAGTCGCAATAGGATTCTAAGAAGGAACACATTTCTAGACATGTTCCTTGCATATGTTCCTGTTGACTCTGTGTCACTGTTGTGTCTGTGAAGGAACCTTTTCTTTGAACTAGTTTATTCAACCTCTGCCTCGAGCTTGATTTATTTAGCTCTGTACCGCATATGCCTTCTGATAGACCACATTCATAGACCTGGTTCATTCACCTCGTGCATTCTTTTTGTCAATCATCAAAACTATCACTTGTCATTCTTGCTAATGCCAACACTTCTCTTGTTTCTTTAGGGAGGATTTTATTAAAAACCCTAAGATTGTAGAGATAAATCTTGTTAATAATCCATATATGAGGGCTATAATTGCTACAATTGCTTATAAATACATGAAATGATCTTATGTTGATGTAGGAGGATGAAGAGAGGAGAGAAAATCAATATAGAGTTTTGTAGAAGTGAAAAAGGGACACTACTAGAAAACATCCAAAACTGTTGCGAAGACCGTTGCAGTAGACCTATGGCAATGGAAAAGGGGTCTGTTGCTGTAATGAACTAACTAATTCAGAATTCAGCCAACAGTCTATATATTATGTAATCCGCCAAGTCAACAGCTCAACAATTACAACAATTCTCACAATTAATATCTAAACCCAACAATTACAGAAATAATACGATATAATGAGTTCAACAACTGTAATAATGGAAGTACGAAATGAAATCTAATTAATTAGCTCCTGCTACACACTGCAATCAACGCCTAATTTCATACCTAAAATAGAACAAAATCGATAAGTCGACAACGATGATAGCTAAGCCTAACACAATTAATTGATAGAGTTCGATAGATAGACAAGAATTGATAGAAGATTGGGGAAGAATTTAGAAAAGAAGAGACAAGAGAGAATAAAATGAAGAAGTGAGAGAGAAAGAGCACAAGAAGAGAAATATATCAGTATTTTCTATCCTTCTCTCTGTCGATTTGGTGTATAAGTTGTTATCATCTAAGTAATCACAACCCTTCCTCTACTTTCATCTCTACCTTCCACATGTCAAACTAACTTTTAAAATTAGCTCCGTATTACCACTAAGCTCAGTTCTCATGGCTTGTTTCAGTTAGTTGAAGGCTAAACTTGCTTCCCTAGTCCACTGAAATGAATTATTTTTGAGTAGTGATGTCAGAGGCTTACTAATATGCCTATAGTTTTTAACAAATCTTCTTTAGTAACCTGTTAGCCCCAGAAATCCTCTCAACCCTTTGATACTCTTAGGTTGTGGTTAGTTAAGCATTGCTTCTACTTTGGTTGGATCAGTTGACACCCCATCACAAGTGATTATATGACCCAAATACTTTATTTGAGGCCTAGAAAAAGCACACTTAGATCTCTTAGCAAACAACTAATTTTGTTGTAGAATACTAAAAGTGACCTTCAAGTGTCCCACATGCTCTGTCAATGTTTTGCTATACACTAAAATTTTATCAAAGAACACAAGTATGAACTTTTTAAGTTAAGACCCAAAGAGAGAGTTCATTAGAATTTGGAAAGAAGCTGGAGCATTGGTGAGGCCGAATGGCTTCACTTTAAACTCAAAGTGCCCATGATGTGTTCTGAATCATGTCTTTGGAATATCTTTTATTTTCATCCTGATTTGGTGGTAACCTACCCTGAGATCCAACTTGGAGAAATATTTGGATCCTCCTAGCTTATCCAATATATCATAAACAATAGGAATGTGAAATTTGTCTTTCACTGTGATTTGATTAAGCTCCGTATAGTCAATGCAAAGTCTCCAATTTCCATCATTCTTTTTTACAAGGAGCACTAGAGATGAGTAAGGTGAATAACTCGGCTGTATGATGCCCATTTGTAGCATATCTGCGACTTGTTTCTCTAGCTAATTCTTCTGGTATTGATTGTATCTGTATGGCCTCAATGACACTAGTTTGGCTCCTGGTATAAGATGGACTGTATGGCCATATGCTCTAGTTCGTGGGAGTGTCTTTGGCTCCTCAAACACCCCTTCATATTCCTTTAGAACTTGTTGCATTGTTGTAGGGATCTCTTCAGCAACCTCAGAATGTTCCCCTTCTATGAAAAATAAATTAGCAAATAATGCCTTCCCTTTCTTCAGTATTTTGCTCATGGTTTTGGCAGAAACTTGGTGGATTTTTCCTTTACATGTATCTCCCTTGAGAGTAACCATATTCCCAGCTTGCTTCAATATCGAAATGTATAGATCATAATTAAAAGTGATTGGGGTATGAGCCCTCATCCAACCCCCTCCTAAAACCATATCACAACTTTCCAAATTTAGAAGTCTGAATGTCTTCAAATTCCACCCCACTTGTCTTTCATTGAACCTTTGTGACCTATGATGAATGTACATTTGTTGCCTATTAAGTATTGTTACTCTCAGTGGTGTGTCCACCTGAGCCAAAACCCATAACTCTTTAGCTGTTTAGGAATCCAGGAAGCTATGATGCTTTCTGAGTCCACTAACATCACTACAACCCTCTTTTTGATCCATCATTTGAGTTTGAAAGAGTTTGTTACTGGTGTGCCAGACATGGCATTAAGGCTCACTGCCTCTTCTTCTTCACCAACCTGTTCCATCTATTCTTGTAGTTATTCCTCAATCTCTTGAATTTCACATGCTTCTTCTCCCACTTTTTTAACTAAGGCCCCACATGGGCTGATTTTATTAATTAATTAAAGAGTCCAACAATGATAAGATTGAAAAAATAGAGAAAATGCAAAAAGGAAAGTAACTATGCCCATTCGACCAAGAACCCTAATTTAACAAGCTCAATCACTCTAGACAGAGGTCCCTTCTTTATGCTGCTTCATTTATGGGAGATTAAGCTCTATGTTGTAGATGATGACGTCAATTTGCTTTTTATAACCTTGATTTTGCTCTTCTGGTAAGATATCCATGCTCTGTTTGATTTTTCAATTATGAGTCCAACCTGTCTTTTCTCCAGAAATTGCTGATCTTGTGTTCCAATTGTAGCTCACCATTCTTGAATTTGACCTATATTTTACTTGAATATATGTTGCGCCTAAGTTTCGATGTGGATTCCATTCTGAATTTGACCTGCACTGTATCTGCATATGTGAAACTAATGTTTTGATGTTATCTTTGCAGTTGTTGCATTTATTTTTGTTGAAATTTTATCGTCCCTCATGTGAATTTTTTGATGTGTTTACCCCTTCAGTTGGTTGCATTCTACTTAGAATAACTAATTTTTGTCCAAGGGAATGAGTACCAATTGGTACTAATACCACCGATTGTACAATTATCAGATATTCTAGTATTATACAAATCAAACAAATATATCCTTTTATGGCCTACGACTGATTTTCCTGTGCTATTTGCTACTCATCCTTTTGTTGAAAGTTGCATTCCTCTATGAATGTGTCTTGTTTTCCTCCAATAATTGATGTTTGCATCACCTAGTTGAGATTTGTCTAAATCTCCATTGAACTTTTCTGCCTCCTCCTTCGTTGTGATGAGAGAATTTCTTCTCTTATGGTTTGTTACTCTTCAAGACTTGCAAAAATAAGTAAATAGTTATTCATAAAACTCCCTATGTTCTTCCCCCTTAGGACTTGAACATAGGGCTGCCCCTCTATTTTCATGTTTCCTTCATCCTTTACAAGGTCTTCTTCTCAGATAAGGCATATGCAATTTATCATTGTTCAACAACCTCCTTCCCTCTACTTCCAACCGTTGAAAAGAGGTAATTAGGATTCTTCCTTGGTCTAAAGCTAGGTTTTCTAGTTAGTCTGCTATCTTATTTTCCTCTCTTAGAACATGTACCACCTTGACATTCTTATTCTTCATAATCCCCCATATCTCATCCACCTAATTCACAAATTGTCAAGGCACCTCCCAGTTCTTCTGTATCACTTTCTCAAGCAATAATGAGTTTGTTTCAATAATCATCTTATCCCTCTGATTATGATTGATGAATCTCAAAGATTAAAATATTGACATTGCCTCTGCTTGTGTATTTGTACATTGTGTTCCATCCATCTCATCTGCTTGTGCATCAATGATGTCTCCATTACTATTTCTATCAAAAAACCCCCAAGCACTTCTACCAGGATTATCCCTGGGTGTTCCATTTGTATTGCATTTAAACCAACTTCTTATCCCACTTGGGTTCCTTTCTCAGCAGTTACAGCATTAAGTTGTTTCTCTTTACAAACATGAACAGGAAAATACATCTCTCCACACATCCAGAAAACTCCCCAAATCTTCCTGAAATCAGTCTTGATCTCAGGTATAGTATCAGGTGGTTTCATGGTAACAATGTTGCCCGTCATTATTCTTAGTAACATTTGTCATTTTCCCTACTGGTGCTATTGACCCCTTATGCACCCATTTGTTCTTCCTTTCTATAGCATTGATAATTTCTCATGTTTTCTAGCACAAGACGCAACTTGGGTGAGATTGTAAGGGTCATGCAGTTTGACTGTTTCTCCGATATATTCCTTCAAGCCTTCAATGAAACACTCCAGTATAAAATCTTCAAGAACTCTTGGGTTTCTCATGAGTACCAGGGCCCTAAGGTCTTCGAACTTCTGCAAGTAACTATTAACAGTAGTGGTTTGAACTAGTATTTGTAATTCATTGACCACCCTTTCTCAATTCTAATCATCATACCTAGCAATCAAATCCTCACAAAAGTCATCCTACCTTACTTATTTACTGGTGAGACTATAGGAGAAATATCAGGACTCAACATCCCCTTCTAAATGCAGGGTAGCCATCTCCAATTTCTTCATGGGATCAGTGATTTTGTAAACGTTGTAGTACCTTTCATATCTTCTTAGCCATGATCTAGGCTCACTTCCATTGTAAGTAGGGAATTGTAGCTTGGTCTGGAAGTTACCCCCATTTTAATTGGCTCAATTTAAAGTTCCCTCCCCATACTCAATAGCTCTTAGTTTAAATAAAATTCCATCACCTCTATTGCTTCCTTCTAAGTCTATATGAGTTCTGCCATTACCCCTCTCAACCAACCTCATAAAGGCATTATGAGTCTTCTCTACCATCTGTTTCATACCAGCTTGAGTTACACTCATCTCCTCCAATTTCATATTGATGGCCCCAATTCTAGTGTTAGTTTCCAGCTTATTTGACTGTATCCGACCTTCTAACTTTCGAATACTTTCCCAAGTATGTTTTGATCTAGTCGCATCAGCTCCCGTCATTATCCACAGGTATAATCAAAATTGTCGCTTTGATACCAATTGTAATGAACTCAATAGTTCAGACTTCAACCAACAATCTATATATTACACAATCCTTAAGTCAACAACTCAATAATTACAACGATTCTCATAATTAACAACTAAACCCAACAATTACAGAAATAATATGATATAATGAGTTCAACAACTGTAATAATGGACGTACAAAATAAAATCTAATTAAATTAGCTCATGTTACAGACTTCAATCAATATCTAACTTCATACATGAAATGGAATGAAATCGATAAGTCGACAACGATAATAGCTATGCCCATCAACAATCAGTTGATAGAGTTTGATAGATAGACAAGAATTTATAGAAGATTGGGGATAGTTTAGAAAATAAGAGAATAAAAAATAAGATGAAGAAGAGGGAGAAAGAGCACAATAAGAGAAAGAGACCAATATTTTCTATCCTTCTCTCTGTCGCTTTGGTGTATAAGTCGTTATCCTCCAAGTAATCACAACTCTTCCTCTAGTTTCATCTCTGCCTTCCATGAGTCAAACTAACTCTTAAAATTAACTCCATATCCCCTTCTTTGAAAGAACCCGTCCTCAAATTTGTGCCGCTTAAATGTAGCAATGAACCTTCATCAACAAATGTTGATCCAATATTTCCATCATTGGACAAGTTCGGAGGTTTCATCTTGTAAGAGCCTTCTTCTAAATTTGCCAAATATGTATCCGCACACAAGGCAAAAGGTTTTGACTTCATATGATTCCCGTATTGGATCACGGATCCCACCATATCATAGCCTTTACCGTGAGAGACATAATCGAACCATGTACCACTTAATTTTCCCCCGACGGTTCCCTTGTATTGAACTAAGATGGTGACAATGCAGATCCCACTAGTTTTATGTTCAAGCATGGTCAACCTCACGAGCTTCTGGGAAAATGTATCCGACATTAAATCGGACTCATCATTTTTGAGTTTTGTGGAAGGTTGGCAGCATGCTATCCCCTTATCATATCTTCGAATCGACTTCCTTTGCAGTATATACAATTCTGAATTGGAAGTAGAATAGGTAAGCCGCGTATCACCTAATCTTCCATTAGAGGAAGCCGTGGAATTTTGTTCTTGAATTAGACCGATGCCAACCCAAACCTCATTTTAAACCTTAAATAGTACCTTTATGATGGGATAGGGGTGGCGAATGAAGCATGGCCTCAGAATATATACAAATAGGAATAAGAGAAAGGGATTGGGTTAGCTTGTGGACCAAGTTGTTTCTCGACCATTGTGAGTACAATGTGAAAGCATTTGTCCTTTCTTGGATACAAGGGTAAACCTAAACTTCTTCACACTTCCATTGTAGTAACCGAGTAGAAGAGGGGGTGAACTTGGATTCTCTAGACTTCATCTTCTTGGAATCATTTTAGAAGCTTCCATTCCTTGCACCAAGAGTTGTTTTCGGCCAACTTTTCCACTTCTCTAGGACGAGCTTGACTTCCCCTATTTGGCGCTTGAATGGTCTTCCTTGGAAGCTTCTTGTTCTTGCAACCTTGTCGTCCAAATCATCCGTTGTCCTTGCCAAGGTGTATTCTCTGCCACCTCACCTCTTGTCCGTGAGATCTTGGCTTGAACACGACCTTGTCCATTTTTTGAGGACCTTCGGCTTGTCCTATTATTACAAGGTCATAAAAGGTGTCCTAATGAAAACTAATAGCTAAAGGAAAACCACAAGCTAAAAGAAAAATAAACATGGTCTTCGACCAAGACCTGCATAGAAATCCAAATAGAAACATATTCTTGAACCTTCACGTAACAACTGCAATTCCATTTCATTTTCTTGCCATATTAGGCATGTAAGTTTAGGTTGACGGGACATCGTTGGTATTCTTAGTAAAGATCCTCTCGACTCATGTTGAGAGATTAAGTTCGTGGGATTTATTTCATTAATCTCCCCTTCTTTGAAAGAATCCGTCCTCAAATTCGTGCCGCTTAAATATAGCAATGAACCTTCATCAACAAGTGTTGATCCAATATTTATATCATTGGACAAGTTCGGAGGTTTCATCTTCTAAGAGCCTTCTTCTAAATTTGCCAAATATGGATGCGCACACAAGGTAAATGGTTTTGGCTTCATATGATGCCCGTATTGGATCACGGATCCCACCATATCATAGTCCTTACCGTGAGGGACATAATCGAACCATGTACCACTCAATTTTCCCCCGACGGTTCCCTTGTCTGGAACTAAGATGGTCACAATGTCGATCCCACTATTTTCATGTTTAAGCATGGTCAACCTCACGAGCTTCCGGGAAAATGTATCCAATATTAAATCGGATTCATCATTTTTCAATTTTGTGGAAGGTTGGCAGCATGCTATCCCCTTATCATATCTTGGACTCGACTTCCTTTGCATCATATAAAATTCCTGGTTGGAAGTAGAATTGGTTAGCTGGGTATCACCTAATCTTCCATTAGAGAAAGCCGTGGAATTTTGCTCTTGAATTAGACCGGTGCCAACTTCCCAAACCTTATCTTCAATTTTAAATAGTACCTTCATGATGGGTATAGTGGTGGCGAAGGAACCATGACCTCGAAATATATGCGAATAGGAACAAGCCAAACCATAGTCTCGAATAACACTTGTAGTCTCGAACCAAATTTGGTCAACTTCTGGTGGTTTAACACAAAGGTTCTCGGGTAATACCTTGTGTTCTTGGGTTAATCATATCCATTGCATGAGGCTTATGGAATAGGTTAGGTCACTAAAAACGTCGAGTGACAACACAAGCTATTCGCACCCACCTTGTTGGCTCTTGATGACCATTATTCGTTTCACTCCACTTTGGATTTTCGTTAGTTGGGGATCCACCCAAGTCACTCAAATTGTCTTCTGTTCTCGGCATCGGAGACTTAAACTTCAAAGTGATGTTTTAAGTCACTCGGTTATCAATGTACACTTGCCAAGTTTCATTTTTCTTTGGCACCAACAAGATAGGTACCATATGTGGGCAAATGTCCTTTTGGACGAGAAATTCTTTAGTCATCCTCGGGTGGCATCCGTAAGCTTGATGATTTATTAATGGCCTCTTTGGAAAAAAACCAAGAGCACGTTCAATGCTTTCCATCGGTGGTGGTCCGGTTGCAAATTCATTCAAAAGGTCCTTCGAGTTCGGCATAGGAATTGTGCATGGACTAGGGCTCGTTTGGCTTTTTCCCACCAATTCTTGTTCTTGGCATCCATAGTTTTGGTGAGTAGAAAATGAACTCCTTGGAAATAAACAAGGGTAAGTTCATTAGCTACCGTTGGTAGTGTTTCGGATGCAACGTCATTCGGGAATTCCTTCACGTCGGCAATTTCTATAACTTCCGCAATGTTCTCTCATTCCTTGCATGCCAATGAATCCATATGACTCCTCTTTTTGAATTCTT
This sequence comes from Anisodus acutangulus, assembly GCA_029783415.1. Taxonomy (NCBI): domain Eukaryota; kingdom Viridiplantae; phylum Streptophyta; class Magnoliopsida; order Solanales; family Solanaceae; genus Anisodus; species Anisodus acutangulus. The sequence goes on along the minus strand of CM056504.1, from coordinate 18,102,441 downwards.
CTTCTACCCTTCATGCATCAAGTTGTAGGGCATCGTCTTCAAGCTTCTTTGCACGTCGGATTCTCAAGTCCTTCACCTCACTAGGTGACATGGACACTAGTCGAATTTTCTTATTATATTTCTGAAAGGAATAAGTATTCCTTCCTTCATCATGTTGTGCCTTCGTGTCAAGTTGCCATGGTTGCCACAATAAAGTACGACATGCATCCATGGGGAGGATGTCACACCATACCTTATCTTCATATGTTCCAATCCGAAAGCTAACAAGAGTTTGTTCCACTACTCTTAGCCTTTCGTCTTGGTTTAGCCATTGGAGATTATATGACTTCGGATGATTGTGGGTGGGTAATTTTAACTTGTCCACCATTTCCATGGAGGTCAAGTGGATACTACTTCTTCCGTCAATAACCATGTTGCACACCTTGCCTTGTACTTTGCATCGAGTGTATAAGGATTGTTCATCTTGTGTCTCCTTGTGTCCTTCACGTTGAACACTCAATAGATGTCGGAGAATAAAATTTTCACACATCTATGCAAGTGTAACATCTTCGTCCACAATTTCTTGATCATACAGTGGATTACTAAAGGAAGTATTTCCCTTTTCCTCAACATGATACAATGGATTATTAAAAAGGGTACGACCTTGTTTTTCCTCTCGGAATTCCTTGATTTTAGTCTTCTCTATAGAAAAGACATTCCCACAACCGTGGTATTATTTATCTTCATACCTTGTATTGCTTTGCACAACCCTTGGCTCAGCATTGTTAATCACGACCTGATCCGCAAGTTCCTTTTTCAAGGCTTGGACAAGTTTCGCAACTAACTCGGACATAACCCTCCTAAGTTCCTCGTTTATGTTAGCCATAGTGTTATTGCATAGGATGGGAACGCTTGGATCTGATACCAATTTGATGCAATTAAGGAGGGGTGTTGTTGTGTAAGTGGGTCGGGTGTTGGTGATATTCAGGTTGATCCAAAAATGGATGCCAAAATGGGGGTCTCGGGTTCTCGGTTTGCCTGGACAGTAGGATATTTGTGTTTATTTCGGGTAGATATAAAGAGAGTTGAGTCAAGGAATTTATGGGGTTGTTGTATACATGTTGAGGGTTGTTTTGATATTTGGGCTTTGGTGATTGGATGACGGAGATATGACGAAACAATACTGAGACAGTAAGGACCTCGGTAAGGTGTGTGATGCAGACTGTTTGGGGTTGTCGGGATTGGACGGGTATTTATGGGTTCTTTCGGATGGTGAACTTTGGTTGGGATGTTTATTAGGTATTGTGGGAGGTAATAGTAGTCAACATATAGTAGGTTGGGTGAACATTGAACACAAGTTACCAGATGCAAGCTCGAGTGAAGGATGGTTGATTTGGTTAAGTGTTGGTTCGGTTGATATGGTTTAAGTGTTTGGTTGTTATGGTTGTAGTGAGATGCGATCGATGAGCCCAAGGATAGAGACACAGGGGTTTTACTTCCCGAGTCGACACCAAGAATAAGGTGACCAATTCCACAAGGTCAAGACCGGGGTTTGCTAAGTACAATGCCCGTGAACTAGCCAAGTGAGGGTGATCGAAAGCCCTTTTAGTAACCCGAAGCTTAGTCTAGGTTGGTCCACACAGTTCCAGCGTTCGCTTACCACTAAGGGGGTTACTCGAGCTTGGGTATTGATTAGGTCACACAGTCATAACCAAGACTTATACTAAAGAGAGGGGTAACCCACACATGATCGATATTCTTCAACACACAAGTTTATATTTCACTCAAACTCAAACAGATTATTTACAATATCCTAAGGTCCTATTTATAGTACCATAGAGACCATTCTAGAAGGAATACAAAAGGACACAACTACAAGGCCATTCGGCCGATATGGGAACAAGGGAAAGGGATTGGGTTAGCTTGGGGACAAAGTTGTTTCTCGGCCATTGTGAGTACAATGTGAAAGAGTTTGGCCTTTCTCTGAGACAAGGGTAAACCCAAAATTCTTCACATTTCCATTGTAGTAACCGAGTACAAGAGGGGATGAACTTGGCTTCTCTAGACTTCATCTTTTTAGAATCATCTTAGAAGCTTCCATTCCTTGCACCAAGAGTGGTTTTTGGCCAACTCTTCCACTTCTCTAGGCCGAGCTTGACTTTCCTTATTTGTATCTTTAATGGTGTTCCTTGTAAGCTTCTTGTTCTTGCCACCTTGTCATCCAAATCATCCGTTGTCCTTGCCAAGGTGTATTCTCAGTCACCTCACCTCTTGGCCATGGCATCTTGGCTTGAACATGACCTTGTACCTTTTTGGAGGACCTCTTGGCTTGTCTTATTATTACAAGGTCATGAAAGGTGTCCCAATGAAAAGTAATAGCTAAAGGTAAACCACAAGCTAAAATAAAAAAAAACACGGTCATCGACCAAGACCTACATACAAAGACAACTATAAACATGTTCTTGAACCTTCACATAACAACTCCAATTCCATTCCATTTTCCTTGCCATATTAGGCATGTAAGTTTAGGTTGATGGGACATCGTTGGTATTCTTTGTAAAGCTCCTTTCGACTCATGTTGAGAGATTAAGTTTGTGGGCTTTCTTTTATCAATCTCTCCTTCTTTGAAAGATTCGTCCTCGAATTCGTGCCACTTAAATGTAGCAATGAACCTTCATCAACAAGTGTTGATCCAATATTTCCATCATTGGACAAATTCGGAGGTTTCATCTTGTAAGAGCATTTTTCAAAATTTGCCAAATATGGATCCGCACACAAGGCAAATGGTTTTGACTTCATATGATGCCCGTATTGGATCATGGATCCCACCATATCATAGTCCTTACCGTGAAGGAAATAATCGAACCATGTACTACTCAATTTTCTATCGATGGTTCCCTTGTCTTAAAGTAAGATGGTGATAATGCCGATCCCACTATTTTCATGTTCAAGCATGGTCAACCTCACGAGCTTCCGGGAAAATGTATCCGACATTAAATCGGACTCATAATTTTTGAGTTTTGTGGAAGGTTGGCAGCATGCTATCCCCTTATCATATCTTGGACTCGACTTCCTTTGCATCATATAAATTTTGGGTTTGGAGTAGAATAGGGAAGCCGCGTATCACTTAATCTTCAATTAGAGGAAGCCGTGGAATTTTGCTTTTGAATTAGACCCTTGCCAACTTCCCAAAACTCATATTTATCCTTAAATAGTACCTTCATGATTGGGATCGGGATTGCGAAGGAACCATGGCCTTGGAATATATGCGAATAGGAACAAACCAAACCATAGTCTCAAATAACACTTGTAGTCTCGAACCAACTTTGGTCAACTTCGGGTGGTTTAAGACAAAGGTTCTCGAGTAATACCTTGTGTTCTTGGGTTAAGAATATCCCTTGCATGAGACTTATGGAATAGTTTAGGTCACCAAAATATTTGAGTGACGACCAAGCTATTCGCACCCACCTTGTTGGGTCTTGATGAACATTATTCGTTTCACCCCACTTTGGATCTTCATTAGTTAGGAGCCGCCCTTACAAGACACTTCGGAAAGTAATGAGGCTCCACCCAAGTCACCCAAATTGTCTTCTATTCTCATCATCGGAGACTTGCACTTAAAAGTGACGTTGTAATTCACTCGGCTATCAATGTACACATGCCAAGTTTCATTTCTCTTTGGCGCCAACAAGATAGGTACCAAATGTGGGCAAAGGTCCTCTTGGATGAGCAATTATTTAGTCTCCCCCAGATGGCATCCGTAAGCTAGATGATTGGTTAATGTAGTCATTGGAAATAAACCAAGAGCACTTTCAATGCTTTCCATCGGTGGTGGTCCGGTTGCAAATTCATTCAAAAGGTCCTTCGAGTCAGGCCTAGGAATTGTGCATGGACTAGGGCTCATTTGGCTTTTTCCCACCAATTCTTATTCCTGGCATCCATAGTTTTGGTGAGTAGACAATGAACTCCTTGAAAATAAATCAAGGGCAAGTTCACTATCTTCCGTTGGTAGTGTTCCAGATGCAACATCATTCCAGAGTTCCTTCACGTCGGCAATTTCTACACTTCTGCAATGTTCTCCCTCTCCTTGCATGCCAATGAATCCATAGGACTCCACTTCTTGGATTCTTCTTCTACCCTTCGTGCATCAAGTAGTAGGGCCTCGGCTTCACGCTTCTTTTCACGTCGGATTCTCAAGTCCTTCACCTCACTAGGTGACATCGACACTAGTCGGATTTTCTTATCATGTTTCAGAAAGGAATAAGTATTCCTTCATTCATCATGTTGTGCCTTCGTGTCAAGTTTCCATGGTTTCCCCAATAATGTATGACATGCTTCAATGGGGAGGATGTCACACCATACCTTATCTTCATATGTTCCAATCCGAAAGCTAACAAGAGTTTGTTCCACTACTCTTAGCCTTTCGTCTTGGTTTAGCCGTTGGAGATAATATGGCTTCGGATGATTGCGGGTGGGTAATTTTAACTTGTCCACCATTTCCACGGAGGCCAAGTTGACACTACTTCTTTCGTCAATAATCATGTTGCACACCTTGCCTTAGACTTTGCATCGAGTGTAAAAGGATTGTTCATCTTGTGTCTCCTCGTGTCCTTCGGGTTAAACACTTAACGGATGTCGGAGAACAAAATTTTCACACATCTCCGCAAGTGTAACATATTCCTCCACAATTTCTTGATTATACAATGGATTACTAAATGAGGTATTTCCCTTTTCCTCTACATGATAAAATGGATTATTAAAATGGGTACGACCTTGTTTTTCCTCTCAGAATTCCTTGATTTTGGTCTTCTCTATAGAAAAGAAATTCCCACAACCGTGGTAGTCTTTCTCTTCATACCTTGGATTGCTCTGCAAAACCCTTGGCTCAGCATTGTTAATAACGGCCTGATCCGCAAGTTCCTTTTTCAAGGCTTGCACATGTTCCGTAACTAACTCAAACATAACCCTCCTAAGTTCCTCGTTTATGTTAGCCATAGCGTTGTTGCATGGGATGGGAACGCTTGGCTCTGATACAAATCTGATGCAACTAAGGAGGGGTGTTGTTTTATAAGTGGGTCGGGTGTTGGTGATATTCGGGTTGACCCAAAAATGGATGCCAAAATGGGGTCTCGGGTTCTCGGTTTGGCTGGACAGTGGGGTGTTTGGTGGCTATTTCGGGTAGATATGAAGAGAGTTAGGTCAAGGAGTTTTATGGGGTTGTTGTAGACATGTTGAGGGTTGTTTTCATATTTGGGCTTTTATGGTTTGATGACGGAAAGATGACAGAACAGTACTTATACAGTGAGGACCTCGGTAAAGTGTGTGATGAGGACTGTTTGGGGTTGTCGGGATTGGACGGGTATTTGTGGGTTGTTTCGGATGGTGAACTTTGGTGGGGAGGTTTATGAGGTATTTTTGGAGGTAAGAGATGTCAGTATATAGTAGTTTGGGTGAATATTGAACACGAGTTTCCAGAAGCAAGCTCGAGTGAAGGATGGTTGATTTGGTTAAGTGTTGGTTTGGTTGTTATGGTTTAAGTGTTTGGTTGTTGTGGTTGTAGTGAGATGCGGTCGATGCGCCCAAGGATAGAGACACGGGGTTTTTACTTCCCGAGTCGACACCAATGATAAGGTGATCTATTCCACAAGGTCAAGACTGGGGTTTGCTAAGTGCATTGCCCGTGAACTAGCAAAGTGAATGTGATCGGAAGCCATTTTAGCGAGCCGAAGCTTAGGCTAGGTTGGTCCACACAGTTCCAACGTTCGCTTACCACTAAGGGGGTTAATCGAGCTTGGGTATTGATTAGGTCACACAGTCATAACCAAGACTTACACTAAAGGGATGGGTTACCCACACATGATAGATATGATTCAACACACAAGTTTATATTTCACTCAAACTCAAACTGATTATTTACAATATCCTAAGGCTCTATTTATAGTACCATAGAGGCCATTCTAGAAGGAATACAAAAGGACACAACTACATGGCCATTCGACCGAAATGGGAACAAGGGTAAGGGATTGTGTTAGCTTGGGGACCAAGTTGTTTCTCGACCATTGTGAGTACAATGTGAAAGAGTTTGGCCTTTATTGGAGACAAGGGTAATCCCAAACTTCTTCACACTTCCATTGTAGTAACCGACTAGAAGAGGGGATGAACTTGACTTCTCTAGACTTCATCTTCTTGGAATCATTTTAGAAGCTTCCATTTCTTGAACCAAGAGTGGTTTTCGGCCAACTTTTCCACTTATATAGGCCGAGCTTGACTTTCCTTATTTGTCTCTTGAATGGTCTTCCTTGGAAGATTCTTGTTCTTTCCACCTTGTCATCCAAATCATCCGTTGTCCTTGCCATGGTGTATTCTCTGCCACCTCACCACTTGTCTGTGATATCTTGGCTTGAACACGACCTTGTCCCTTTTAGGAGGACCTTTCAGCTTGTCCTCTTATTACAAGGTCATGAAAGACGTCCTAATGAAAACTAATAGATAAGCTAAGAGCTAAATGAAAACCACAAGCGAAAAGATAAATAAACATGGTATTCGACCAAGACCTACATACAAAGATGAATATAAACATGTTCTTGAACATTCACATAACAACTCCAATTCCATTCCATTTTCTATGCCATATTAGGCATGTGAGTGTAGGTTAACGGGTCATCATTAGTATTCTTAGTAAAGCTCCTCTTGACTCATGTTGAGAGCTTAAGTTTGTGGGCTTTCTTTCATCAGGTCCCTTCAAGATATTGGCATGGTTCGCAGAAAGTGCTTTCTAGATCAAACTCCCAGATGAATATGGAAGTGTTAATTCAATATTTAATATTGGAGACTTATCACCATACTTAGATGACGAGAATTTGAGGGCAAATTCTGTTAAAGATGGGGAGATTGATGAAAGAAAGGCTGTGAACTTAAGCTTCCAACAAGAGTCGCGAGGCAATTTTCTAGGGGTGCCAAAAATCGCCAACCATCCTATGATGACATGCCTAATGTGGAACGGAATATGGAGTGGAGTTGAGGACAAGACTTGAAGACTCAAGAAGACAACATTTACGGCCTTTATGTAGGTCTTGGACGAGACCATTTTCTTTAGCTTATTTTTAATTCCTAGCTTAACTACTAGCTCTCCTTAAGACATAATTAATAGGCCTTGTAATAAGATAGGGTGACTAAGCATTCCGTGTAATGGGATAATGTGACTAGGACGAAGAACAATCTAGAAATGGAATCTTCCAAACATGCCCCAATGATATAGTTCATGAACTAGCTAGTTCATGCACTTATCTACATGGGTGACACAAAAGGGTGGCCTAGAGAACATGTAGGGTTGTCTTATTCCTTTCCCCCAAATCGGCCGAGACCCATCTCCCTTCCTCCTTTCCAATTGTGGCCGAATGGTTCATGTATTGTGTCTATCTTCTCCCTTCCTCCTTTCCAATTGTGGTTGAATGGTTCATGTATTGTGTCTATCTAGTTATCTTATAGAAGGGTCTAAGTACTAGTATAAATAGGACATATAGATTATGTAAATAAACATTGAAGATTTATGAAATACAAATAGGATATGATGTAAGTACTAGTTGGTCCTTTTGTGGTCCGAACCTCGATCCTTTTGTGGGTCAAACCCTTGGTGCATGTCTAGATAGAAATTTTGTGATCTAGCTAAACCCCAGCTAAGGGTTCCTTCGATGTAAGTTTAGTTAGAACTTTTGTGATCTAACTACGCCCAAGACAAGGTTCTATCCGGCCTTTCGGCCTTCTCACTTGGTTTGCACCCGAGCTTGTCCTTAGTAACCTCGTGTCCAATCCTTATCCAAATTGCTTCATTCGTTTCACCACAACATCCTACAACACTTCTCCAATTCACATCCCAAAGGCCTTAAACCAAAACATCACAAAACCACTCGAACACCCCAACTATTTCCCTCACCATCCCGGTCGAATCCCTATACCGTCAACCTACTATCCCGATCAGTTTTTGCCACCTTACCACCATCCAACCACTAAACCCCGACCACCAATATTACCCTCAACGTGTCTAGAACATCCCCCCAAAATGTCTTAACTCATTTACACCATAAACTACCCGTGCAAGCTCCACAACACCACACTGTCCGGTGAATCCGAGAACCCGACACCCCACCTTTTGAGTCCATTTTCGCGTCAATACGTTTCCACCAAAACTCCGACCAACCTACCCTCACAAACCCCTCTTTATACACATCACTTTTATTCATTACTTAGTCTTGTATAAGGCACCTAAATGTGGATAAATGGCGCCGAAGGCAACCTGTATATGTTTAACCCCGAAGGCAAGCTCGCGTTTGTATAGCCCCGAAGATGATATGTGTACGCATATTCCCAAATGCGGTCTGTGTATGTATATCCCTGTAGGAAATATATATGGCCAATAGACCCGAAGGCAATCTGTCATAGCCCCGAAAGAAGACATCATAGCTCCGAAGGCACTATAATTCTATACAGTCTATAGTCATGCTTTTTATAGTTCTACTACTTAGCTAAACATGGATGACTATAACTCATTCTGGATGAGGGAGGATAATTATAGTAGGGTCATGACAACCCAAAAGGAATTTCTATAACTAGCACATTTTTTTGTGATTTGATCAAACCTAACTCAATAAGGAAATCATGCCAAAACAAGGAAGAGGGATAACCTTCACATAACTTATGTCAATATTTCACGAGCTTTTGAACACTCAACGAATGATAAACTAAATTAAATGAATAACTCGGATCAATTTCAGATCAATAGCTAAGGGAAAATTTCACTTAGACATTTCAACAAACACTTTGTGTGCATAAGATTCATATTCTCTTCTATATAGAAACCTATACATGTAGCAACACAATCAACTTTCCTAATCTTCCTCGTTAAACTCCATAACATCTACACAATCCATCAACTTCATTTTACACTCATAACTTTACACAAATAACCTAATAACTCAACAAACAAAGTTTAATAACTCCAAGAATCACTTCAACAAACTAGTAGCAACAACCACTCCTTACAACTTGTAGAGCTTAAGAACAAGGAGAGGAAGGTATAACTTACCTCAAACTACCAAAATCACTCTAGTACAGAGGTTACTTCAATTCCAAGACTTCTCAAAAGTCGACACAACAAGGAGAAACACGATCTAGCGATTGGCACCGACATAACCCGTGGCGCTATGAACCGCAAACCATGCCTGCAAATTGCACATTGGGTGGCAGACCTCGCCAGCGTTCCGCCAAAAATATCTTCCCAACATCACTTTCTTACACCGTTCATAACATTTGTACAGAGCTCCGATTGACAAATGGTTTGTTGCGTTGGAAAGAAGATTCCCTGAACCTGAACTTAGATAGATTATTCACTCCATCACTACTTATATACGGGAAGATATTCCCCTTCCAAGATGGGCCGAAAATTCTGTCTCCCTCTTCCCAAATTTTGACGAACTTAATTTCTTTGATTCGTTTGACCTCGAAACCTTTTGGTATTCTCTTAAAACTTGACAAAACCTTCATTGACCTTAAAAGGGTATTATAACCTTCCTGACTTACATTGTCTAGCTTACAATGATGTCGACGTACAAAGTATGGGGTGTAACACCATTTCCCCCTTAGAAACATTCGTCCTTGAATATTAACCCTTAGAGGCTTTGCAAAAATTATTTTACTGGAGCATCTTGCTTTGCATCATAATTCCAATTGGGACCTCACGTAGTAGTATACCTATTCTTCTCACTAACCCATCACCGGTTATCACTTTTCTGGTTTATGCCTGATTAGTATATTCTAGTCCCATCATTTATCTATAAATTGGCTACCCTTTGGTTGCCTAACACGTGACCCTTATTTGTCGAACTCTCTATCATACATTCTACTAAGAAGGGTCAATATTCATATAATTAAGTCTACAACTGTCAGCCTCCTAACGTTCCCTTGTATCTGACACTTGGTTCTTTCTTCACCTATATTCCTCTTCGAAAGTTTAAAGGTTTCTAATTCCCACTCAAATTCATTCTCTTACTTAGTATTCCCGGCTTTAAACGCCATCCCTCTATAAGTCATGTTAAGTCTAACAAGATTCTATCCTATCTTTATCATCTAAAGCGACTATATCTAATCTTATAAAATCAACTAAGGTCTGATGGCTACATATCATTATCGCACGATCCTACAAGAACTATATAGCAATAGCTAACTCGATAATTATCTTAAACATTATGAACGACTTAGTTCACAACTCAAATAGTATATCAACTTTTCCATAACTAATTGGGTACTATAGAGAAAATGGGTCGGAAACTTGTCAAAGTATAATTACTATATAGGTACGAATTCACTGTACCTGCAATATTATCTGGAGGATGCTCGGAGTCCTGTCGAATGGATAAATCATAGATGCAGTTTTGACTATTTCCTAAACTAGAGGTTCCACCTCGACCTCGACCTCTGCCATAAGAAGATTGGTACCCTTGACCTTGGGGGCTTATTGAAGCAGATGATCCTGCTACTAAGTCCATTGGATACACCATGCCACCTTACCCTCTATTTGGGAAATCCCTCATTATGTGACCCTCACAACCACACATGTAAAAAAATGGTCGATTCTAGCCTACACCTTCCAAAATTCCCTCTGCTGCAAGTACCATAGCGTGGAGGCGCAGATCCCATCTGATCTGTACTCTGCTACCTCTGCGAGCATGATGCTTAGGAGTTTTGACCTAGTCCCGATTTAATATTATACTGTGACTGAGAGGACTGCGGTCTGGGTGGGTGTCTGAACTGTCGTGGCCTAGAACCAATATGGGGCTCCTCTTAAGCCCCAGTAAGTGATGAAAAGAAGGCCGTAAGCTTATGTTTCCAATATGAGCCACGAGGTGATTTTCTAGGAGTCCAGATTATCAGCCGTCCTATGGTGACATACTTAATGTGGAGTGGAGTCGAAGACAAGACTTGATGATCCATGAAGGAAACATTTAATTTGGCTTTTATGTAGGTATTGGCCCAGACCACCTTTTAGCTTGTTTTAATTCCTAGATTAATTAATAGATCCCCTTATAGCTTAATTACTATGCCATGCAATAAAATAAGATGACCAAGCAAAGAACCATCTAGAAGGAGAAACTTCCAACGTTCCCCCAGGAGGTAATTCATGAACTAGATAGTTCATGCACTTATCTACATGGATGACACAAAAGGGTGGCCTAGAGAACATGAAGAGTTAGGTCTTTTTCCTTCTCCCAAATCGGCCGATCCTCTCCCCTTTCCCATTCGTCCTAGATTCATTTTTATGTCAATCTTGTTACATCTTCTAGAAGGTTTAGAACTAGTATAAATAGGGGATGTATTTGATGAAAAGAGACATTGAAATTTTATGAAATATATTTGAGTTTTCTCAAACTTTGCTAAGTTTTTCAACTTTTGTGTTCCAAACCTTGGTCCTTTTGTGGTCCAACCCTTGGTCCTTTTGTGGTCCAAACCTTAGGTGTAAGTCTAGTTAGAACTTTTGAGATCTAACTATACCCAAGCCAAGGTTCTATCCGGTTACTTTGTCACAAACACATTATAAGGTCATCTCGGCCTACATCACCTTACCCGCACCAGAACTTGTATATCAATTTCGTGCCCAATCATTTTCCAAACTGCCTAATCCCTTTCACCCCAATACACTACAACACTTCCCCAACCTACACCGAAAATGTCGTTAACCAACTCCTCCGAAAAACACCCGATAACCCAACCAACTACTCCACCATCCTCATAGGGTTCAACCTTCGTACCTTAATGTCCCGACCACTTTATGCCACCTTAACACCATCCAACCATCAAATACCAACAACCAACATAACCTACAATATGTCTAGTTCATTCTTTCCAAACACCTTAGCCCCAAACCACCTAAGGGCACCCGTACACCTCCTACAAACCTAAACTGTTCGAAAACTGTCCTATTCCTCCAACCTCCATTTTGCTCTCATATTTGTGTCCGTCCTGCCCCAAACCAACCTAACCATACAATTCCCTCCTTATATACAATAGTTTTGTATCAGAGCAAGGCTTTCCCATCCCACGCCTTGACGTTATGGCTAACATAAATGAAGAACTTCGGAGGATCATAAGTGACCTTTTGCGGAACAAGCGCAAATCTTCAGAAGAGAATTTGCGTGGCGTGTCGTGATTAATAATGCCGAGTCCGGGGATAATTTGGCATAAAACAGCCTAAGGCATGAAAGAGAAGAGTATCAAGATTGTGGGGATTCCTTTGTTATTGAGGAACCCGAAGTCAAGAAGGTCCTAGAGGAAGATGTTGATCTTGCGGAAGAGGGTAAAAGTTTAGTACTTTGACATGTATTGTGTTCAACTTGAATAATAGGAGGAAACACAAAGAGATAAACTATTTTACACTCAATACAAGGTAAATGACAAGGTATGTAATATGATCATTGATGGAGGAAGCTGTGCCAATATGGCCTATGTGGAAATGGTAGACAAATTGAAATTGCCTACCCGCAACCATCCTAAACCATACGCTTTCCAATGGTTGAACAAAGACAAATGGCTAAAGGTAATGAAACATGCTCTTGTTAGTTTTCGGGTTGGTAAGTATGAAGATTAAATATGGTGTGACATCCTACATATGGATGCTTGTCATATTTTGTTGGGTCGGCCATGGTAATTTGATAGGGAAATGCAACATGACGGGGAAAAAATGTCTATTATTTTCAAAAGGATGACAAGAAGGTCTGGTTGATACCATTGTCACCTAGTGAGGTGAAGAAAATGAAGATCCAAAATGCCAAGAACCGCAAGAATAGTCCGAGGCTCTCTTGCTTAATGCATCAGAGATAGAAGAGGAGTTGAAGAAGGGGAGTCCTATATATGCATTGGTGTCCAATGATAAGAAGAATTTTATGGGAGATACGGTTGAAGATACCAACTTGAAGGAACTCTTGAAGAAATTTGAAGATGTATTTCTGGATGATCTTACACCCAAATTACAACCAATCAGAGGTATTGAACATGCTATTGATTTTATTCCAGGAAGTTCATTACCTAATCGTCCAACCTATAGATTCAATCCGGAAGAGGCTAAGGAGTTGCAAAGACAAGTGCAAGAATTACTAGACAAAGGCTTTGTCCAAGAGAACCTTAGTCCCTGTGCGGTACCCAACTTGTTGGTGCCAAAGAAAGATGGGACTTGGTTCATGTGTATTGATAGCCAAGAGGTTAATAACATCACCGTGAAGTACATGTTTCCTATGCTGAGATTGGATGATCTTTTAGATGAATTGAGTGGGGCCAATTTGTTCTCCAAGATAGATTTGAGGAGTGGTTACCATCAAATGAGGATACAAGAGGGAGATGAATGGAAGACGGCTTTCAAGACTAAGTATGATTTGTACGAATGGCTTGTGATGCCATTTAGATTGTGTAATGCTCCAAGATCTTTCATGAGGCTCATCCACGAGGTACTACGACCATTCATGGGTAAATTTGTTGTGGTTTACTTAGATGATATCTTAATTTATAGTTAAGATAGGGAATCTCACTTGTCGCATTTAGAATCTTTATTTGAGAAGTTAAGAGATGTAAAGTTGTATGGAAAGTTAGAGAAGTGTGCTTTTATGATTACTAGTATCCCATTGTTAGGATACATAGTATCATCCGAGGGCATTCATGTGGATCCATCCAAGGTGGAAGCTATCCAGAGTTGGCCCGAGCCTACGAATGTAAGTGAAGTAAGAAATTTTCATGGTTTAGCTTCTTTTTATCGTCGCTTCATTCAGGATTTTAGTACCATTGTTGCCCCTATCACGGAACTAATGAAAATGGGCGAGTTTAAATGGTCCCAAGGAGCACGAAGGGATTTTGAAATCTTTAAGGGAAGGTTGTGTGAAGCACCAGTTCTAGATATTCCAAACTTTGATAAACTATTTGAGGTTGAATGTGATGCTAGTGGAGTTGGTGTTGGTGCCATCTTAATTCAAGACAAATGACCTATTGCTTTTTTTAGTAATTAGACGGTGCACAACTCAATTATTCCACTTATGACAAGGAGTTTTATGCTATTGTGAGATCCTTGGTCCAATAGGAACATTATTTGAGGCCAAAACCTTTTGTCTTATATTCAGATCATGAATCCTTGAAGTATTTACATGGGCAAAGAAAGTTGAATCCAAGGCATGCTAAGTGGGTAGCATATTTGCAAACTTTCACATTCTCTACAAGGCACAGAGATGGCAAGTCCAACAAAGTGTCATATGCACTTTCCCGGAGGCACGTAATGTTGACCGTACTTGAATAAAAACTAGTGGGATTTGAAGTGCTAAAGGAATTCTATGAACGATATCCCGAGTTCAATGATGTAATTATAGAATGTAATAGTGAATTTCATAGTTCTTATTCCATAGTAGAAGGTTTTCTATTCAAAGGGAACAAATTGTGTGTGCCCAAATGTTCCATGAGGGAATTACTTGTACATGAAGTGCATTCGGGTGGACTAGATGGACATTTTGGGGTAGTGAAGACTTTGGAGATTCTACAAGAATAATTTTACTGGCCACGGATGGATAAAGATGTAAACGGAGTGGTAAGCAGGTGCTCCACTTGTCAAAAGGATAAAAGTTTCTTCCACAAAGGATTGTATACTCTTTTACCGATTCCGGAGCGACCATGGGAAGGTGTGATCTTGGATGTCATCCTCGACTTACCAAGAACACAACGGGGCAAGGAATCTACCATGGTAGTTGTGGATAGATTCTTGATGATGGCTCACTTCATTGATTGTGATTTGCTAGGAGTGCTAAAGATTTTCAACCGTCCTATGGTGACATCCTTAATGTGGAGTGGAGTTGAAGACAAGACTTGAAGATCCAAGAAGGAAACATTTTTTTGGCTTTTATGTAGGTCTTGGCCGAGACCACCTTTTAGCTTATTTTAATTCATAGCTTAATTACTAGATCCCCTTATAGATTAATTACTATGCCATGTAATAAGATAAGATGACCAAGTCAAGAACCATCTAGAAGGCAAAGCTTCCAACGTTCTCCAAGGAGGTAGTTCATGAACTAGCTAGTTCATGCACTTATCTACATAGATGACATAAAAGGGTGGCCTAGAGAACATGAAGAGTTGGGTATTTTCCCTTCTCCCGAATCGGCCGATCCTCTCCCCCTTTCCCATTTGGCCTAGATGCATTTTTATGTCTTTTTTATTACCTCTTCTAGAAGGTTTATAACTAGTATAAATAGGGGATGTAGTTGATGAAAGGAGACATTGAAATTTTATGAAATATATTTGAGTTTTCTCAAACTTTGCTAGGTTATTCTACTTTTGTGTTGTTATCTTAGTTGGTTCTTTTGTGGTCCAAACCTTGGTCCTTTTATGGTCCAACCCTTGGTCCTTCGTGGTCCAAACCCTTGGTGTATGTCTAGTTAGAACTTTTGTGATCTAACTATACCCAAGCCAAGGTTTTAACCGGTTACTTTGTCACAAACACATTAGAAGGTCATCTCGGCCTACATCACCTTACCCGCACTCGAACTTGTCTATTAATTTCATGCCCAATCATTGTCCAAACTGCCTAATCCCTATCACCCCAATACACTACAAAACGTCCCTAACCTACACCAAAAAGGTCGTTAACCAACTCCTCCCAAAAACACCCGATAACCCAACCAAATACTCCACCATCATTACCAGGTTCAACCTTCGTACCATACTGTCCCAACCAATTTCCGCCAACTTACCACCATCCAACCACCAACATAACCTATAACGTGTCTAGTTCATCCTCTCCAAATACCTTACCACAAACCTAAACTATCCAGAAACCGTCTTATTCCACCAACCTCAATTTGGATCCCATATTTGTGTCTGTCCAGCCCTAAACCAACTCCGACCGACCTAACCATACAATCCCCAACTTATATACATTAGTAAGTCTTGCTCTCTCATGTGGCTCTCTTTCTATTCATTCGGTAATCGATTGCTGAAGGCGACACTCTTCCAAATTCTGAGCAAAGGCTTGTATGTGAGAGATATCCATACTTTCATACACAATAATTATAGTACATGCCTCAACATACTCCGGTGCTAGACTTGATATGAATTGGTGAATCCGAGCACATATAGTATCAACAAAAGTTTGGTCATACCTTGCCAAGGAATCAAATCGGAGATTATAATCTCGAACACTCATATTCCCTTGTTGCAGAGTCAAGAATTGGTCGACTCGGCCTCTCAGATCTCGAAACACAGATAATGGTCCAAAAAGGCCTCTACAAACTCTTCCCAAATAGCCTGCGGGGCGTCCTCTACCCTGGACCGCTCCCATGCCTCGTACTAGAGTACGACATTATCTCGCAACGTGAAAGCTGCTAACTCTACTTCTTCCTTCTCTATATAATGCATAACTCTGAAAATCCGGTGAAAATGGTCCATAAAATTATGTGGATCCTCATTCGCATTTGACCTTATGAACTCTAGAGAGTTCAATAATATAAACTTCTTATCCCTCGAACTTTCGAGTCTTTCTAGATCTACGATACTCATTGGTACTCGTGACTGCCTTTGTGTAGACACTATTTGAGCTAATAAGTGCACCGCACACCTGATATCCTGATCCAAAAGAGCAGGAGGAGAAATTGGAGGTTGAACTGGAGGTGCGGCATCTCCGGGGAGCTTCTCTGGTGGTGGAGGAGGTGGAGGTGGATGTCCTTGAGACTCATGTCAGTTCGCATTGTCAGGAGGTTCCCCATTCATACCCTCTCCTACCACTGCACCAATTCTCTAGGTAGCTGAAGCTCGCCTAGTATTGGTAATTTCTGAATGATCTATATCAAAAACATGGATTAGACTTAATTTGCTTATACTCAGCTTTATAGCATGATCTGAGATCAGAACTAAGGGTAACCAATTCCTAAATGCCCTGTAGCCTCCTATCTATAAATGTGGTGCACAACACATGTATAAAAAAGACTCTACTAGACATGGCTTGTAGACTCCCTAGGACTAACCTACTCTGATACCAATTTATCACACCCCAACTGATGTGAGGCGTGGCTGGCACTCGACACCTTGCTAGGTCCGAGCATACCAAAATGAACTCATAATTTGAGCCTTAAAAGTGGACTGGGCCATTGAGGCCCTACTGTAAAAGAAATATCGACTTAGACAGACAAGGTCGTATACTGAAATATTTGTAGCTAGAAATAAACTCGACTAAGACTAGACTGTCCCCACACATATATATACATGATTGGGCGGCTGACATGGCCTACCCTAATCCTTGCGCATATTAAAATCCAAAACAGACTACTATATATACCAACACGTCTACAAGCCTCTAAGGAGTTATAACTGTATCATGACCGGCACAGGGCCCCAACCTACCCATGATCTGCAACATACCAAAAACATAGACCTGGCAACTCTAAATGATCTAGAGCTTACCACAAAAGCTAATACTCGGCGGATTCTACCGGTGCGATCCTTCCTGCAATATATCTGAACCTGCGAGCATGAACATAGTATCCCTAGGCAAAGGGATATCAGTATGAGATAATGTACCGAGAATGTACGTCGACTGAAACTTAACAGAACTTAAATGTAAAGCAAATTGAATATGAACTGAAGAGCTATTAAAAGAACTGATTATGTTTACCTGCCTCTGTCATCTACTAATTATTCATTACTTAGTCTCGTATAAGGCACCTAAAGTGGATAAATTGCCCTGAAGGCAACCTATATATGTTTAATCTCGAAGGAAAGTGCGCGTTTGTATAGCCCCGAAGGCGATCTATGTCGGTATAGCCCCGTAGGCGATCTTTATGGCCAATAGCCATGAAGGCAATCTATCATAGCGTTGAAGGAAGACATCAGATCCCCGAAGGAATCTATCATAGCCCGAAGGCAACCATTATATCCCCGAAGGCACTATAATTCTATACATTCTATAGTCATGCTTTATCATTCTACTACTTAGCTAAATATGGCTGACTGCAACTCATTCTTGGCAAGAGATGATCATTAGAGTAGGGTCATGATAACCCAAAAGTGATTTCTATAACTAGCACATCTTTGTGTGATTTGACCAAACCTAACTCAATAAGGAAATCATGCCAAAACAATGAAGAGGGATATCGTTCACATACCTTATGTTGATATTTCACGAGCTTCTGAATGATGTACGAACGATAAACTACATTAAACGTGTAAATCAAATCAAGTTCAGATCAATATCAAAGGGAAGACTTCACTTAGACATTTCAAGAAACACCTTGTGTGCATAAGATTCATATTCTCTTCTATATAAAAACC
Source organism: Anisodus acutangulus (assembly GCA_029783415.1). Taxonomy (NCBI): domain Eukaryota; kingdom Viridiplantae; phylum Streptophyta; class Magnoliopsida; order Solanales; family Solanaceae; genus Anisodus; species Anisodus acutangulus. The sequence continues at coordinate 18,084,120 of CM056504.1, read as the reverse complement.
TATACATATAGCAACACAATAAATTCTCCTAATCTTTCTCGTTAAACTCCATAACATTTACACAATCCAACAACTTTATTTTACACTCATAACTTTACACAAACAACCCAACAACCACAAATAAAGTTCAATAGCTCCAACAATCACTTCAACAAACTATAGCAACAACAACTCCTTACAACTTGTAGAGATTAAGAACAAGGAGAGGAAGGTAGAACTTACCTCAAACTTCCAAAATCACTCTAGTACAGAGGTTACTTCAACTCCAAGAATTCTCTGAAGTTGACATTACAAGGAGAAACACGATCTAGCAATAGACACAAGATCCTTTATGTTGAATTAACTTGGTTTCCCTTTGGTTTTAACCTTGTATTATGAGATACTTGTTAGAGAGAGTTTATGACATGTTTAGGGTTAGAAAATGACATGAAATGAGCTCCAAATCATTGGGGGACCTATATATAGGAGATTAAAAAGTTGGTAACGACATAACTCATGGTGGGTGCAAACCGTGCCTGCGAATCACAGGTTGGGTCGCAGACCTTGCCAGCGTTCTGCCAAAACTGTCTTCCCTGCATCACTTTCATAAAACGTTCATAACCTTTTTTAAAGAGCTTCGATGGACAAAAGGTATATTTCATGTGAAAGAAGACTCCTTTCACTTGAATGTAGATAGGTTATTCACTCCATCACTCCTTATATACGAGAAGATATGCCCCTACCAAGTTGGGCAAAAAATCTTGTCAAAAGTTTTGCCTGCCTTTTCCTGAATTTTGACAAGCTTTCTTTGATTCATTTGACCTCGAAACTTTTTGGTATTCTTTTAACACTTGATAACAACCATCATTAACCTTATAAGGGTATCATGACCTTCCTGAGTTACGTTATCTATCTTATGACGATGTCGATGTACAAAGTACGGGGTGTAATAACATGTGGGTTCCTTTGTAATCAGTTGCATGTCATGGGCATTAGGCCACATCTATGTAAAAAAGAAAGTCATATACATATTTCTATTATGTTATAAATTAAGTCATGTAGACTATTACAGGTTTACTATAGATACATGTAGAATGTAGTTCGTCCCAGTCAAGATACGGGCGTGATAGAGTGGCATCAGAGCAGTTCAGTCCTAGAGAGTCTTTGAAGCTGTATGTAATAATGTCTCACTTATTTGTATGTTGCGCGCCACACTTATAATTTGGAGGCTATGTAGTGTTTAGAAAATGTTACCCTTCCTTCATACTCTAAATCGTTCAATAGAGCTATGCCTTAAGAGGTCATTCTATTTCGTACAATTTTGACTGGAGGGATAAGTAATCATGAAGTCTCAATTAGATCAGATGTGCCCTAGGTTCGCTAGTAATGTGTTAGAATTCCAGAGATAGCATTTTCTTGAGTTATGCTTCTCATTCGAGAACAAATAATCCCAAAGGGGGATTATGTAACACCCTGTACTTCTAAACGTATGTAAGACTAAGTTGAAGTTGATGAGATACTTGAATATAGAAGAATCAGCCCTAAGGGTCCAAGTGTATGTATTTTGTTAAGCCTAGTTGAAGTAAATGTGATTTGTAAACGAATGAGATGACAGATAAATGTTGATTGCCTACTAGTTTCATCTATATGTTTCACCTACTTGATTAGATATCCTATGTTCTTGAGCTACTAGCTCACATGTCTAAGTTGCTTACACATCCTAGTTGCTTACACGTCCTACTCGTTTCACATCCTACTTAATACACTAAGAAGACACATATGTTTAGAGCTAATTAGTAACCTTCTATCTTAAGTAAGTGAAAAGTAGGTGCATCACCTACTTATCAAAGGAGAGGACCAGATTTTTTCACATAAGCAAGTAGGTGCATCACATACTTAACGTGTGTGTATCAAGTTAAAAGGGTAAGAGAAAGCGTAGGGATCTACAACATTGGGGCAACCCATGACCCATATGCCCAAGCCTATTTAATAGGGAAAATATACATGTAGTAGAGATATATGTTCATATCTCATTTATCTACGTTCTCTCTCCAGCAGCCATCAACCATGGATGCTTCTCCCTTCTCTATCTTCTTCATATTGAGCTCCAAGCTCTCATGGAAGCCATAGATTCCTCTTCTTCCTCCTCCATAAGCTCAAGGAAATTCTCTCTCTCTTTCTATATTCACACAAATAAGGCATCATCCCTCTTTCTCCTTTAAGGTTCTTGAGTGTTCTACAATTCTTCTTGAAATAGCCCATAAAATTATCTCCTCTCCTCTGGGGAATCAAGTAATTGAGACGTTCCTACAAGATAAGTAAGTGGAAGGAGCAGTAGAGTTGGCAGCCAAGGTACTGTATCTTTCTCTCAAGTTTAAGGTAACTAATTTCAAGTTTAAGTTGGAATTTCTCTTCTCTACTATCACACAAAGTTGTATTGATATTTCTCTACCATAGTTTATTGAGGGAAGCCTTAAAAGGTGAAATTCAAGGGCTGGAAATTAGACAGCAAGGTAAGTCCCTCCTTCTACTTCATATCTATAAGTTAGTTTAAGCTTTAGATGTGTTTTAGTTGGAACAAGTTCATGGGTTGATGACTTAATGTTATAAATGTGCTAGTGGGCTTGTTATGTAGTTTTGTGGCTATTCTTGTTGTTGTTTTAGGTGTTGTACATATGGTGGTTGGATATTTTCATTGTTTTTATTAAAAATTAAGAAGTAGGCTATAGAAGAAACGGGGGAGATTCTTCTCATTTAATAGTAAGATGAACTTGTCGTTGATGGTTGAATGATATAGTTGTATTGCTAGTGATGTTGTATTAACATATTGGGACTGATTTCATGGTATGTGGGGCTGTTCCTATAATTTTAAGTTACCGGAGATTGATATAATTATATTTATATATCGTTGATAGTGTTACAAGGATTAGAAACGAGATAGGCTTGGATGATCTCGTGAAAACACTTGTAGAATGAGCTTGTCGTTCATTATCTAGTTGGTGTATTTTCTTGTTGATACTAGTCTTCTTTTATTGGTTGTAGTTGAAATTGTGAAGGAGGCTGATCTTTCCATCTCGGTTGGAACATCTACTTAAAGATACGTGAGGCTATTCCTTGACTCGCCATTATGTCACGACATGTATTAATTGATTCCTATGCGAACTATGAAGTTCAGAGCTCACAAGTGTAGTAACTCTGTGTTTTGAGCCTTTAAGATTTTCCTAAGAGATATCGTGTGACAAAAATCAGTTGTTACATAAACGTGTTACTTCCCGAAGTGAATCTATGAGTTTTAATAAAGGGAATAGAGCTTCCTCTTAGGTGGGATTATATATTAGATATCTACAAAGTACGATTCCAAGGATAAATTCTAGAGGTGCTCCTCTTATGTATTTGAAAGCTTCAAGTTCTTCCTATTTGACGACACCTCAACAATAAAAGTTTCGCATGTTTATGAGAAGTCTTGTATTCCATATAAAAAGTTTATATGAGTCACCGCGGCTCCCTCTTAAGAGTTCCAATAGCATAATGATGATTAATAAGAGTTCTCCACTCAGGTGCTTCATAGCTTTATGTATGACCTATTTGGTGTTTGCCCCGATGAGTTAAGTTTCATAAGTGTATTGGCAGCCCCTTGCTCCTGCTAGAGAGTAAGTACGAGCCATAGTGGTATCCTCAAAAGAATTTTCGTAATGTGACGATCATTAGTTGTTGACGAAATAAGAGCTTTGCATGTTGGATAGTCGTGGTGTGTCCTAGTGGCCAGTAGTATAAGTGAAGAGGACTTACTTGACGACATTTGCTAGTCAATGGAGAGATGAGAACCCTACTTCCTGGATATTTATTATAGTGATAACGAAATTACCCTTTAAGCAGGATGATATTGATAGAATATAAAGTATGATCAATGAGATTATAGAACGTTGTCTAAGGTGGATGATGTTTAGGATGAATTGTATTATGGCTTCCAAATGTTAGTTGAGGAGTTATAGATTTATTGCTAAAATTTGATACTGATGGTTATGAGCTACATGTATGTGGCAATAGAGAGTGACTTAAGATGAATGATATCCTACGACCAAAATCTATGTGACCATTACGAGTATAGACTATAAGGTAAGTTGAATTGTGAAAGGAGATCCACATCTTCGTCAATATACTTCAGATTCTATTGAGGCTTAATTAGATGGATGAGTTCTACAGTATTGTTGATGGATTCCAGATCACTAGTTAATGTAAATCATACTAATGGCGTTAGATAGTCATTATGAACTTATAGACGTTAATTTAAGGTGAACCATGTGGGCAGTACCCAAGTTACCATTATAGGGGTATAGGACATCCTATAAGTAGAATCACTTGACATAGATGAACATAGTTCTCCCTGGTGGTAAGATGATTCGAAAGACTAGTATCTAAGTTCGGAAAGTATTCAAAAGTGGATTGTAGAACAACATGTGTGTACGTCTAGGGCATATATGCCTTCTCCCACATGAAGTACAATCATTCGTCTCTTCTTTATATGAAGAATAAGGTATCATAAGTCTTCTACTTGAACACAATGTGCCATTTCTATGATTTCATTTGGATTACAGCAAGTTCTTATAAGTGATTCAATTCCCGCTATTCTGGAGTTCATATGTCCCCAAGGGTCCGAGGTTAAGAATCATAAGAGTAGAAATTATGTAAGGGTTTTCCTTTCCTTCAACATGAGTTAGACCCATATGTTTTCCTTCAAAGAAACATCTTATCATAGATACTCCACTCATGGCACCTGATGGTTTCATATGATCGCCACCTAATATTGTCTTGTTGAGTCGAGCTTTATGTTGTGTTTGTAGTCTCTTGTTGTGGGTTTGGAGTTGATGTTGTCCATTGGTATATGCCATAAATAATATCCATAACAACTTACAGAAGATTGTTAGATCATATGCAATTCTAAACAAGGTTATAAGTTAATAAGAAAGGAGCCTAAAGTGCTATTCCTATGTATTACTCTAAACACCACTGAAGTATTACTAATATCAGTGGACGATGTATATATGATATGAACACCACCGGTTGAGCGATGTTATTACTATACGAACACCACTGAGCTATAATTGGTGTGCGATGGCCCTATATGGTGTATATAATATGATTACCAACACTGAGCTATAATCGGTAGGCGGTGGCCCTATGTGGCGTATATACCATGATTACCACCACCGAACTATAATAGGTGGGAGATATCCTTAATTGGCATATACATATATCATACATAGTGGATAGCCATATGTGGCACACATAATGTACTTTAAGTGAAAGAATAAACCTAATGTACGATCATCCGAAGTGTTACAGTGAACGATCCCATAATGGAGCTCCACATAGTGACCCAAAGATATCATCAAAAAGATCCTAAAGAAAGTTCAGAAAGAAAAAAGTACGATAAGGTTCAGTAAGTGTTCCTATATATGTTTAAGAGATTTCAGTTATATCTACTTGATTACACTTTAGTTATCTCTTCTATGAGCTTTAATTTATTGTATATGTTTGATGTCTACCTTACATACTCGGTACAATCTTCCTGTAATGATGTTCATTAGTCGGGGGTGATGCATTTGTCATGTTTCATATTGCAAGTCCAGTTATACAATTTGACAGACTTGTTTACTAGATAGTGCAGTTAATCAGCCAAAGAGTTGTATGATCCATTTCTACCTGGGATGAGTCAGGTCTAATAATTGCATTAAGGTCAGAAATTATGGGTTGCTCGGGGTCCTGTCCCAACACTTTTGTCAATGTTTTGTATATAAGTATTCGTAGAGAATTCATAGACAGTATATGTGGGTTCATTTGTAATCAGTTGCATGTCATAGGAATTTGGACCTATCTATGTACAAAAACAATATCATATACATATTTCTATTGTGTTATAAATTATGTCATGTATACTATTACTGGTTCACTATGGATGCAAGTGGAATGTAGTCTGTCCCAGTCAATATTAGGGCGTGGCTGAGTGGTATCAGAGCAGTTCAGTCTTAGGGATTCTATGAAACTGTGTCTAGTAGTGTCTCACTTATGGGTTTGTTGCGGGCCACACTTGTAATTGTGAGGCTATATGGTATTTAGGAAATTTTACACTTCTTTCATACTCCAGATTGTGCAATAGAGCTATGCCTTAAGAGGTCATTCTATTTCTTAAAATTCCAAGTAGAGGGATAAGTAATCACGAAGTCTCAATCAGATCAGATGTGCCACCGCAAGTAATGTGTTAGAATTCTAGAGATAACATTTTCTTGAGTTATGCTTCTCATTCGAGGATGATTTATCCAAAGGGGGGGGGTGATGTAACTCCCCATACTTCTCAACGTATGTAAGACTAAGTTGATGTCGACGAGGCTACTTGAATATAGAAGAATCAACACTAAGGGTCCAAGTGTATGTATTTTGTTAAGCCTAGTTAAAGTAAATGTGATTCTTAAACGAATGAGATGACGAATAAATGTAGATGACCTACTATTTTGACCTATATGTTTCACATACTTGATTAGATGTCCTATGTGATTGAGCTACTAGCACACGTCCCAACTTTTTTGCACGTCTGTTTGCTTACACGTCCTACTCGTTTCACATCCTACTTATTAAATGAGGACGCCTCACGTGTTTTGAGCTAATTAGTAACCTTCTAGATTAAGTAAGTGACAAGTAGGTGCCTCACCTACTTACCAAAGGAGAGGACTAGATTTCATCACATAAAAAAGTAGGTGCATCACCTACACAAGGTATATGGACAAAGATAAAAGGGTAAGAGAAATGATAGAGATGGGAAGCCTTGGGTGGCCCATTACCCATCTTCCCAAGCCCATTTAATAGTGCATATATACATGTAGTAGAGATACATTTTCACTTCAACAATGTTCATATATCCTCTCTCTACATTCTCTCTCCAGTAGCCAGCGACCATGTATGTTTCTCTCTTCTCCATCTTCTTCATATTGAGGTCCAAGCTCTAATGGCAGCCATGGATGCATCTTCTTCCTACTCCATAAGCTAAAGGTAATTCTCTCTCTCTATTTACACAAACAAGGCAGCATCCCTCTTTCTCCTTTAGGGTTCTTGAGTGTTCTTCAATTCTTCTTGGAATAACCTATAAAATTATCTCCTCTCAACTAGGGACTCAAGTAATTGAGAGATTCCTACAAGTAAGTGGAAGGAGTACTAGAGTTTGGCAGCCAAGGTGCTGCCTCTTTCTCTCAAGTTTAAGGTAACTAATTTCAAGTTTAAGATTGGATTTCTCTTCTTTGTTGTCACACAAGGTTGTATTGATATTTCTCTACCATAGTTGCTTGAAGGAAGCCTTAAAAGATGAAATCGAAGGGCTGGAAATTGGACAGAAAGGTAAGTCCCTCATTATACTTCATATGTATAAGTTAGTTTAAGCATTAGATGTGTTTTAGTTACTACAAGTTCATGGGTTGATAGCTTAATGTTATAAATGAGCTGGTGGGCTTGTTATGTAGTTTTAGGGTTGTTCTTGTTGTTCTTTTAGGTGATGTAGATATGGTGGTTGGATGTTATTGTTGTTGTTGTTGTGAATTGAGCCAGTGGAATGTGGAAGAAACAAGGGAGATGATGTCCATTTAATTGTATATGAACTTTCCATTGATGGTTGAATGATGTAGTTGTGTTGCTAATGATGTTGTATTAACATGTTAAGACTTGGTATGTGGGGATGTTCCTATGATATTAAGTTCTTGAATATTGATATAATTATAGTTATGTATCGTTGATGGTGTTACAAGGATTATAAAGGAGATAGGCTTCGATGATCCCGTGGAAATACTTGTAGAACGAGCTTGTCTCTCATTAGCTAGTTGGTGTGTTCTTTTTATTGATGCTAGTCTTGTTTTCCTGGATGTAGTTCGACTTGTGAAGGAGGCTGATCTTTCCATCTCGATTTGAATGTCTACTTAAAGGTAAGTGAGGCTATTACTTGACTCGCCATTATTGGCACGACATGTATTAATATCTTCCTATGCGAACTATGAAGTCTATATCTCACAAGTGTAGTAACTCTGTGTTTTGAGCCTTTAAGAATTTCCTAAGAGATATCATATGACCAAAATCAGTTGTTACTTAAATGTGTTACTCCCCGAAGGCAAGCTACGATTTTTCATAAGATGGAATAGAGCTTCCTCTTAGGTGGGATTATATATTAGATGTCTACAAAGTATAATTCTAAGGATAAATTCTAAAGGTGGTCCTCTCATGTATTTGAAAGCTTCAAGTTCTTCCTATTTGATGTCACCTCAACAATACAAGTTTCACATGTCAATGAGAAGTCTTGTATTCCATCCAAAAAGTTTATATCAGTCACCGCGACTCCCTCTTAAGAGTTCTGATAGCATAATGATGATTAATAAGAGTTTCTCCACTTAGGTGCTTCATAGCTTCATGTAGGACCTATTTGGTATTGCCCCGATGAGTTAAGTTTCATAAGTGTATTGGAAGCCCCTTGCTCCTGCTAAAGTGTAAGTACGAGCCATAGTGGGGTCCAAAAGAATTTTCATAATGTGACGATCATTAGTTGGTGACGAAAGAAGAGCTTTGCATGTTGGATAATCATGGTGTGTCCTAGTGGCCAGTATAAGTGAAGAGGACTTAGGGTGTGTTTGGTATGAAGGAAACATTTTTCTGGAAAATGTTTTCCAATTTTCCCATGTTTGGTTGGTTATAGTGCCTTGGAAATCATTTTCTTTCGGAAAACAAGTTCCTTAAAATGAGAAAAATGACTTCCCTAGCGGAAGTAGGGAAAACAAGTCCATAAGTGACATTTCAAGTTTATCATCTCCTCCCACCCACCCAACACACCCAACCTCCACCACCTTGACCATCCCACACCCACCACCCCGAATACCCGCTCCCCACCCATCCCACCCCCATAGTACTTTTGTAGATTACAATATAAAAGCTTTAAGGATAATATTTTCTTGCTTACATACCAAATACTAGAAAATGAGTAACAAATCCACTTATTTTCCAAGAAAACATTTTATAGGAAAATATTTTCCTTCGTACCAAACACACCCTTACGTTACAACATTTGCAAGTCAAGGGACAGATGAGAACCCTACTACCCAGAGACTTATTATAGTCATAACGAAGTTACCTTTTAAGTGATATGATGTTGATAGACTACAAAGTATGATCAATGAGATTATAGAATGTTGTCTAAGGTGGATGATGTTTAGGATGAATTGTATTATGGCTTCCAAATGTTAGTTGAAGAGTTATAGATTTATTGCTAAAATATGATACTGATGGTTATGCGCTACATGTATGTGGCAATAGAGAGTGACTTCAGATGAATGATATCCTGTGACCAACTTCTACATGACCATTATGGGTATAGACTATAAAGTAAGATGAATCATGAAAGGAGATCTAGGGCTTCATCAATATACTTTAGATTCTATTGAGGCATAATTTGATGGATGTGTTCTACAGTATTGTTAACGGATTCCTGATCACTACTTAAGGTAAATCATACTGATGGCATTCGATTGTGGTTATGAACTTAAAGATATTAATTTTAGGTGAACCATATGGGCAGTACCCAGGTTATTGTTATTGGGTATAGGACATCCTGTAAGAAGAATTACTTGACATAGATGAACATAGTTCTCCCCGATGATTATATGATTCAAAATACTAGGTTCTAAGTTAGGAAAGTATTCAAAAGTGGATTGTAGAACAACAAGTATGTATGTCTAGGGCGTATACGCCTTCTCCAACATAAACTACAATCATACGTCTCGTCCTTATATAAAGAATAAGGTATCGCAAGCCTTCTACTTGAACAGACTGTGCCCTTTCTATGATGTCATTTGGATCACATCAAGTTCTCATAAGTGATTCAATTCTTGCTATTCTGGAGTTCATATGTCCCCAAAGGTCCGAGGTTAAGAATCATAAGAGTAGAAATTATGTAATGGTTTTCCTTTCCTTCATTCAACATGAGTCAGCCCACTCGTGGCACCTGATGGTTTCATATGTTCGCCACCTGATATTGTCTTATTGAGTCAAGCTTTATGTTCTGTTTGTAGTCTCTTGTTGTGGGTTTTGAGTTGATGTTGTCCATTGGTATATTCCATAAATAATATCCATAACAACTTATAGAAGGTTGTTAGATCATATGCAGTTCTAAACAAGGTTATAAGTTAATAAGAAAGGAGCCTAAAGTGCTATTCCTATGTATTACTATGAACACCACTGATCTATTACTATTATCAGTGAGCGATGAATATATGATATGAACACCACCGGTTGAGCGATGTTATTACTATACGAACACCACTGAGCTATGTGGCGTATATACCATGATTACCACCACCGAGCTATAATAGGTGGGAGATGTCCCTAAGTGGCATATACATATCTCATACATAGTGGATAGCCATAAGTGGCACACATAATGTACTATAAGTGAAAGAATAAACCTAATGTACGATCATCCCAAGTGTTACAGTGAACGATCCCATAATGGTGCTCCACATAGTGACCCAAAGATATCATCAGAAAGATCCTAAAGAAAGTTCAGAAAGAAAAAAGTACGATAAGGTTCAGTAAGTGTTCCTATATATGTTTAAGAGATTTCAGTTATATCTACTTGATTACATTTTAGTTATCTCTTCTATGAGCTTTAATTTATTGTATATGTTTGATGTCTACCTTACATACTTTGTACAATATTCATGTACTGATGTTCTTTAGTCGCAGGTGCTGTATTTGTTATGTTTCATATTGCAAGTCCAGTTATACAGATTAACAAACTTGTTTGCTAGATAGTGCAGATAATCAGCCAAAGAGTTGTATGCTCCATTTCTACCTGGGGATGGGTCAGGTCTAATAATTGCATCGGGGCCCTGTCCAAACACTTTGGTCAATGTTCTGTATATAAGTATTCGTAGAGGCTTTATAGACAGTATATGTGGGTTCATTTGTAATCAGTTGCATGTCATAGGCATTTGGACATATATATGTACAAAAAGAATATCATATACAAATTTCAGTTGAGTTATAAATTACGTCATGTATACCATTACTGGTTCACTGTAGATGCATGTACAATATAGTTTATCCCAATCAAGATTGGGGCGTGACACCCTAGTCGGGAGTTTATATTCAGTTCGCATTACTCCATGTCTAGTTTAGTAATAGAGAGTATATACATATGTGTATCATTTACGACATTACTATACACACTTGTCTTTGGGGGTATACAAATATGTGTATTGCCTTTGTGGCTATACATTTGCCTTCGGGGCTATACATTTGCCTTCGGGGGCTATACACTTACTTTCGGAGCTATAGACTTTCCTTAAGGGATATACATTTGCCTTCGGGGCTATACACTTGCCTTAAGGGCTATACACTTTTTTTCGGGTTGTACACTTGCCTTTGATACTTACCTTAAGGGCTATACACTTGCCTTCGAGGCTATTTATTTACACAACGAGCCCTATATGAGGTCAGGTAGTTTATTTCAGTATTACTTGTATGATTTGAGTCAGAGACCGGTAAGTATGCTTCCAGATTATCACTGACGTCCTAAATTACATTCAGCGTATAATGTATCTCGATTCAGTTTCAATTATTCATTTCCCTTACATACTTGGTACATTGTTTCGTACTGATGTATCTTTTGTTGGGGCCACTGCATTTCATGCCTGCATGTCCTGACAGACAGGTAGAGAGGCTTCCTCAGATGTATTGCCATATTCAAGCTTGATTGGTATGCTCCACTTCATTCAGAGTTACTAGGTCTTGAGTTTGGAGTTATTTTGTATACATTGACATGATGGGTAGGTCGGGCCCTTGTACTGACCATAGTAAAGTTATTATATATTTAGAGGTTTGTACATATGTCCTATATGTTCAGTATATCAACACGATGGTCTTGTTGGCCCTTATATATATGTATATATCTTTTAGGTGATCCCATGTCAATTGAGACAGTTGTCATTTATAGATTATTCAAAGTACGATCTTGTCGGCCAAGGATAATGTTGATTATTTTATAGATTATCCTTGTCGACCAAGATTTCTTGTTTGTATCGAGGGTATATGAGTTACTAATTTGTAAGCTCGGTGTAAAGTAAGGCATCGGGTGCCGATCATGCCTCCCAGGTTTGGGGAATGACACATTTATCCTTGCATGTAGAGGCGTATATAAGAATAAACACTCTTAAACCTTTTCTTGAAAATTTTGACAGAGTCTCCTTTATAAACAGGAGTATCTCAAACCTGATAAACAACCAGAAAACAAATGACATGCCTCACTAATACTAGATCTCACCCGGTCGTTTCATATCATATAGAAACACTATAAACCATAATGTACCTCATAAACGAGTAACTCCTCCTCTATCATTGTTATGAAACCTCCCTTTGGATATCATCTTCAGTATGAAATAGGTGAAGATACTTGGATTTCATTTCCTTCTCGGCTTCCCACATCATCTCTTCGGTGTTCTTATTCCTCCACAATACCTTTACAGAAGACACTTCTTTGGTCCTTAACTTGCGGACCTGCCGATCTAGAATAGCAACTGGAATTTCCTACGACAAGTCCTTTGTAATCTGAAGATCATCAACTATTATGACCTGATAAGAATCACCAATACACTTCTGCAACATAGAGGCATGGAAATCTGAATGGACGGATTCCAACTCTGAAGGTAACTCCATCTCGTAGGCCACTTGGCCTATTCTCCAAATGATTTTGTATGGCTAAGTATATCTCGGGCTAAGTTTGCCCTTCTTCCTGAAACTCATTATGTATTTCATAGGAGATATCTTGAAGAAGACCCAATCATCGACATGCAACTCCAGTTCTCGCCGTCGTATATCTAAGTATGATTTCTAATGACTCTGAGCTATTAAAAACCGCTCCTAAATGAGCTTTACCTTCTCTACATCCTGATGGACTAATTCGAGTCCATGTTTCTCTGATTCACCCACGTCAAACCATCCGATAAGAGACCTACATTTTCGCCCGTACAAAGTCCTGTAAGGACCCATTTAGATGATCGTGTGATAACAATAGATATATGCAAACTAAATGTTACATCCCATATTTTTTGTACGTTAAGTTGCGTCGTAAGTTAATCAACATTAGCTTTAAGGACAAGATTATCTTTGCAGTTATAAGTGTTTATTCTATGTTTAACATGCAATAAGTAATTTTCGTGAAGGTTAGAGGTTAAATGAATTGAAAAGTATAGTTTCATCAATGTGATACCCGGGGCTTTCAAGTGATGGTTTGAAGCACTCGACATATGTAAGTAGACCCCAGCCACAGAGAATTTCAGTCATATTCAAGATATGCAAATAAAGAGCTCAGTGTATAAAAGGATAAAGTCCCAAAATAATTTAGGACTTAACAAGTGGGATGACGGTGATTTGAAATAATATTTTGTGTATGGAAAAAGAGGCTATGGAATAGTGTTATATCATATGACAATGATAATGAATATATAAAGTGTGTTAAAAATGATTAATATTAAAGTGGATTGGGAACAAGAAATTAATTACCAATAAGAATGGGAGATAAAATGATTTAATTAGAAAATTAAGGGGACAAGTGGGTGTATTTCCATGTCCACGTGGGACTATGGTAAGTAAGGACCATATGACTAATACTAAGTTGAAATTCTGGTGGGTGACACGGTTTAGGACATCAATTATGGGTAAGTAATAAAATTGATATTTGGGGGTGGACCCCACATTCCACCAAGAGAAATATACTTGAGGTCCTTACTTAGTAGCTTCAAAATAGAAAGAGTAAGGTGCTACAACATCCTAAATTGGATATATATATATATATATATATATATATATATATATATATATATGTATATATATATATATATATATATTTATTCCTTCTCATCCTACTTAGGGTAAATTATCTTACAAGGAAAACTTGTCATAACGATTGAGGCAGAAGGGAATTTCCATTGTGCTGAAGAAAACTGTGAAGAACGACATAGAGGTTATGCCCATGTCGATTTCCCCTGGATGATAGTAAATCAGAGATTTCTTCATAGTGAAGTAATACGTAAAGAGTTTAGTTATTGCTATCCAAGGTAAGGATACTTCCTTTCTCTATGCGTATGAGCTCGTATGAGCCTTAGATGTCTTGTTTTAGCGAGAACTCACGGGACGGTGTTTGGAAGCCGGGAGTTCGATTGTTGAAGTTGTTACAAGTTGAATAAGTGATGTTCATGATGCATTAGAAATATGGATCTGTTGATATAATTGTGGTTATATGTTCTATATTGTTGCTATGAATTTGAAAGGAAGAAGGGGGTAGGGGTAAAACACCATTTAGTTAATCATATAGAGAGCTTATTACTCGTTGTGTTGTGGTTGTGACTTCCTTTAGCTAATAATCGTGTCATCAGCACTTCTTATAGATTAAGGTGTACAGGTGGCTGATTCCGACACCATTAGTAGAGGCTCGACATTAAAAGGTATGTTGAGACTATCCTTTCCTTTTTTGACATGACCCGAATGGAAGCAAAATGTAATCGAACGTCCCTCCAAAAAGAATCTATTCTTAAGTTAGAAGTGCTCATGTCTTTTATTCTATGAAATGTTGATTGAATCTTATTTTTCCCTTAGCTGAAGTACTTTTCATGCCATAAAAGCTATCTTTTTTGTATTGTATTTTCTTTCGTTGATAATGAAACATTGATGAGATGACAGTTCCATAATGATAGTCGGAGGTGTAACGACCTTACGTCTCTCTGACAAGCTTAGAATGTTCCTTATGATCCTCATACATGTATATACATGTATAATGATAAGTGCATTATATATGCGACCACTGATCAGTTGATTATTATTATTATGATGATGATGATGCCCATATAGGCCATAATGTATCACATCAACGTTATATACGCGTATATATTGTATCATTGAATAATACATATCATGGCCCACAATGGCAATCTAGAGTTGCAAATTGATCCTTCTTGTCTTTCCCTTTCTTTGATATCATTACTTATGCTCTTACTTGCCTTACATATTAAGTACATTATTCGTACTAACGTCCCTTTGCTGGTGGCGCTGCGTTGCATACCCCAGGTTCAGGTAGAAAAATTGACGATCCTCCTTAGTATGTTCTCAGCTAAGCTGTGGTTGGTGCAATCCACTTGTTCCAAAATTTCTGATTTGAGTCGGTATGACCTTTATGTACATATTATGCATATGGTGGATCCCTGTCATGACATATTGATGTTTATGTTACTCTTAGAGGCTTGTAGACATATGTCCAGTGTGTATATGTCATGCATAGCATTATCAGAGTATATTTTGATGTACAAACTTCCATGGTGGCCTTGTCGGCCCTTATCTATGGATATATGCATATCATGTTGGTATCGTCAGTTGTTTATAGATTTTGATATCATTTAGTCTATCATAGAGGCCTTGACAGTCCATTTGTTTGTAAGGAGTATGGTTGAGTCATGTGTAGTGGTGCTCGGTAAGGCCCAGGTGCTAATCGTGCCCCTCCGGTTGGGGTATGACAAACTTGGTATCAGAGAAAGTCTGTCCTAAGGAGTCTAAAATCCATCTAGTAGATTCTTAGTTATGGGTGTGTTGTGCACCACACTTACAAACAGGAGGCTACTAGGCATTTAGGATGGTCACTTTCCTTCTTGTTCTAGATCATGCGATAGAGTTGAGTTATGAGCATTCCACTTCTAATCCTATTGTGTTTATGATTGCAGCAATGCCTACAACTAGAAAGAAGTCCAATGGTAAAAGGGTGTTGGATACAGCTGCGGGAGAGTGTACCAACCAAGTGCCACCCGCTAATGCAGGACAAAGTGAGTCCTAAAATGAGACTTTGTACCAGGCTTGTTGGACTCCGCCACCTCTAAAGGAGCTCCAGCATCCACAGTTGCTCCACCAGATATTCCTGATGAGGATCTTAATATGCGAAATGCAGTGCAGTTGTTGACTCGATTAGTGGTCGCTTCAGCTCAGCGTCAGGGTATTGGATCTTCAGACAGGGTAGTTAGTGGCAGAGTTTAGGATTTAATTAACACGGACCCTCTGGTATTCATGGGATTTGATCCTAAAGAGGACCCGCATAACTTCATAGATCAGGTTTACAGGATGTTGCGAGTGATGCATGCTACTGATACTGAGGTAGTGGAGATAGCGTTCTATAGGTTGCTGGCTGTTTTTGTGTTATGGTATGAATCTTGGGAGTGGTCCAGGGGACCACGTGCACTACTAGCCATGTGGAAAGAGTTTTCTAGGGCATTCTTGCATCACTACCTGCCAACAAAGTTATGACAGGCTAAACTAGACTAAGATTTACATCTCGAGCAGGGAATATGAGTGTGCATGAGTATAGTATTCAGTTCGACTTTTTGGAAAGGTATGCTCCCTTGATAGTAGACGAGATGAGTGATCGGGTAAATCGGTTCATGAGTGGTTTGGGGCTGCATTTGATTAATGAGTGTAGTACAACCTCTTTTATTAAGGGTATGGATATATCTCGTATTTAGGTATATGAGCAGACTCTTGAGGATCATAAGAGACATCAGCAGGCCAACCAATATCATGATTGAGCTGACCATAAGAGGGCAAGGTCTGTAAGTTATTTGGGTGAGCCCCAAGGTGCGTTTAGGTCACAGTTCTTCAAGCATCCAACCTATGTAGCATGTAGCGCAATGTCACAGTTTTCGGGGCCGAGGTTTGATCGATTTGCTCAGTCTGGACCAGGTCAGATTTCACAGGCATAAGAGTCTCAGTAAAGAGGATATTCTAGTTAGATTAAGCCATTTTTTACTCGATGTAATTTAGGCTGCGTCCATGTAGTTATCGAAAGCATGAAGAGCTGAAAAGAGGGAAAACATAACAATTTGACCTTATATGAATAAAACCTTTAAGCTTGAGATATTAACCATTCTCCTGAGGGGAGATAATGGGGTAAAGAATCGAGGTAGAATCATGCGTTCACTTAATGATAGAGTGGAAAAAAAGTATTACAACAAAAGATCAGGGATGAATGAGACAACGTTGACTAAAACTCTACAAATGTGTCGCAGCTCTAAAATGATACATAAGTACAAATACTAGGAAGGAGACGGTAACAATCATGTGGCTAGAGGTTCCAACCGATAGTAAGCACAATAGGACATTTGGGACTTAGAAAGTTAGTATGAGGTGTAAGTGAAGACGGAAGGGTATGGCCCCATGAGGAAGTGTTCAGAATTAACATATGGAAGATAGTTCGATGTGAACAATCAATAATTGACCTGTGAAGGGCCTAGGTATGGCGACACAAGAATTCATCGATGAGTTACTAGATCATACAGAATTACATAAGGGATTTAAGTGTATGAAGTTTTAGTTTTGCAAAATACAATTGTGACCCTCAGAGAATATTTCGGACAGAAGCGATAGCAGATAAAGTTCAGTATAAATATTTCAAAAGTACAAAGGGAACCATTGAGTGTAAGATGTGAGGAAATAATTTAAAAGTTTTGTTTGAAGGTATGATACGCTCAAATTACATCTAATAAATGGTGTAAGGTGAACATTGTCAAATATAGTAACATAACTAGGTTGGGGTCGAATTCCGCATGGAATTGGGTGTGAAAAGGTTAATTTTGTAGTGTGTTACTTGACTTTCGATATTTGTTCGTATTCCGCTAAGGTTGTAAAATATTGTATATTTCTACTAGCTATTTTGAATTGATTGTAATAAAATGAATTAAGAAACCAAGGTTGTATCCCCTCAAGATGAGATGTAATGCTATAGGTGTTAGTGCGATATACTTCTAATGGATTGTTGTATTGTATGCACTTAATCTCTAAGTGACTTCCTAATATTTCCCAATAGTTAGGAATTATTTCTCTTTATGATTTTCCCAAATGTAAAAGAGTAATAATTAAGAATGATTAATTATGCCAAGTAAACTCCTCTTATTCCTAAGCGAGTTAATTAAACCAGAGTTAATGTACCGAGTTCTTGTTACTTATCCCTACCAAACCCTACTCACCTTTCCACATAAAGTAAAAGTTTATGGCTTAAGCTAATATTTGCAACCATTAACCAACATGAAAAAATAAGGAATACGTAAATACTAACAACTCATTATACGTATATCAATATTAAACACGCTTTCACATAACACCCATCATTGGGTACACAACCTTAGTATTAAAATTAGCTACTCATAATGTTTATTACAAAATAAAACATTCAAGAATTCATTAAAGCTTACAATGGAATAAAGAAGATGAAAAGATGGAATCCTGTCCTCGAAAGCTTTAACAAATGATAAGTAATCAATGCTATGGAGTAAAGTCTAAAACTGATGATAGATCACCCACAAAACCCTAAACAACTATTTATACAGGTTCGAAAATGCAAAAACAACTTCTAACAAAATTGCTAATCCAAGTTGAACTATTCGTACAATCTCTCCTTCACTTGTCTTTAGTGGAACGGACTTCAATGTACGGTCTGAATTATGACCCATACATGATTATACAGTACGTAAAAATTGTCACACCCCACCTTGCGGGTGTGGCTGGCACCCGACGCCTGAACGGTCCGAGCGTACCACTTGTATATCATGTCCTGCATACATAGCCGTCTAGGCCGATAAGGCCTCCTTTAACATAAAAAATCTAACCAACTATCATAGATATATATATATATATATATATATATATAATGGGGCTGACAACGCCATAACAAGTGTACCAACAACTAATAGGAAGGCCGACAAGGCCGTATAAAACATTTATACAAAGACCACCTGTCTGTAAGCCTCTAAGAGTGATACAATACGTCATTAGGTCAGGATAAAGTCTCGCTATCATGCCCCGAACCATGGCCTGGGCAAGACACGCCACTCGGTTCCTAGCAGCATGTGACCGAGCGAACCACATGGCTACTGAATCAACATGGGCATCAAAATTTACTAAAGTAATGATTAAAACATGTAAACATGATACTATATTATAGTCTAAAATAATCATAGCGGATGTATTCTGGATATATAATAAGTCAGATCAATTGAAATTTGTTATGACATAATAACTAGTCTAGTCTATGAAACCTCTGACATGAGTCTGACTGAAAAATTGTCTACTAGGACAAGGCCCTGGCATACCTTTCTCATAAAAATATAATAATGACATAATCGACTGACACCCTAAATGAGATGGGCCTCACCAAGCAGCTGATATTAAAGCTATCCTATTGAGCTGATATGTCGTCCTGAAACTTGACACATGTACCGTGAAGTGCAGGCCCTATGCAAAGGGACATTAGTACATTTGAATTGTACTGTATGTAAAGAAACTGAAAGAATAAATAGTTATGGGGTACTCTAGAAAAGGGCAACCAAATCAATAAACAGATATTGTACTGAATCTGAAACTGAAACTGATAGCTGATAACTAAACAAGGAAGTAAAAAATATGAATACTTCATGTACTAAAATGGAGAGTCACTTGTTTAACTCAAATAATAAATAAATAACTTTGGCCTTATACCCTGTAAGTCTGCACACATCTATGGCCTCGATCTCAAGTATATGTATACATAAACTATGGTCTTTGGCCCAATATATATATGTGGCCTTGGGCCCAAAATATAGGTGCTCAACATGATACTGAAATATTGAAATATACTGATATGAAATACTGAACATGAATTCATGAACTGATTATCAATACTGAAGCTTTAACTAATTTACAAACATGCTGAGTGTTCTAGACTAAGGCTCATAGATATCAAACACAATCTATACTGATTACGCATTGAGTTCAATACAATCAAAGTGATAATTATGAACAAATATGAATTTATATTCTTGAGGATAGGCATTCTAGTCTTTTCATGAACTAGGAATAATCTCAAATTCATAAGTAATTCGCAGTAATCTCGATCAACAAGGCATGGGGATGATTAAAGATGTTCCGACATGTAGATAGAAGGTCTATATACCTTAATGACTCCAAAACGTGTCTTAAAATCTAAGTTGGAAAGTGAACTCTAAAGATTGAACCTTGAAACCTTGAATTGGGTTTATCCTGAAAATCCTAGGTTAAGAATAATGAATTTCTACTTAGAATTAATGTATATACATTAGAATCACTTAGAATCGTGTCAGAGAGACTTACCTTGATTTAGGAGAATGTTGGGAAGAGAGAAAATTCATTCTAGGGTTTGAGAATGTAAAAATCAAAATTTTGAGACTAAGGCTGCGTATTTATACTTTTTGATGTCGAAGGATTTTGACAGTCTGATTCGATGGTCTGTCAAATTTTGGACAGCTCGAGTCTGGATTGTCAATAATTTTACGGTCAGTACTGTGCCAGTAACCTCTAAAACTTTAAGGTCTGAGATGGTAAAAAAGGATGGGATGTATAATTTTCTACGGTCCGTCAAATTCACTGTACACCGTCAATTCCAAAAACATAATTGGCGGTTCATTTTGATAGGCCGTCAATATTTTTACGGTCCGTCAATCCTGGAGTCAAATTGAGTCTGTAGAACTGAAATTAGTTTTCAACTTTAAACTTCCCGTTTTGTTTTCCTAACCCCTGGATCATAAACATTGCTTAGTTTAGACGTACGAGGTATTACAATATCTCCCCCTTGGGATCATTCATCCTCAAATGATGGGTTCTGGTTCTATGATCGAACATACATACGTTAAAAATGTAACTGCACGAATACTAGACTAAATGATTATCTAACTGGAAAGAGTACTGAATTGAATAGATACTGAATTGAATACTAAGTTTAATTATTGAACTTAAACTAAATTATTGAACTGAATACTAAACAGAATTACTGAACTTAATAGGAGGTACGAGCCTAAAGGTTAGTAACATTTAATATTTTTTGCTTGTTCTTCAAATAAGTGTGCTTATCTAGACTTCATGTCCTCCTTGACTTCACATGTAGCCTCCTCAACATTCTGACTTCTCCACAACACTTTCACTATGGCTACTTCCTTAGTAATCAACTTTCGAATCTGATGATCAAAAATAGCTACAACAATCTCCTCATAGGTCAGACCATCCTTAACTATAATTGTTACACCACAAACTAGGGGGTATGGCCAGCACCAGGTGCCATGCTGGACCTAGCGTACCACTCTGGTAACCGGGCTTTTGAACGAGTAGAACTTCCGGCTGGAAAGGTCATACTAGAACATAACATAAATAACAATACAATGGGAGGGCCGACAAGGCCACACTCTGTAAGATAAGGATGAAACTCAACTTGTGATGGTAACGCAAGCGGATCAACCCGATATATATACATAAATAGGACCGACTAGGCCACAACATAAGTCAACAAAAGATAGTCTAGCAGACAAGGCCATATAGTAACAACTATACATACTAGACAATTCTATGAGCCTCTACAAATACCTACACTGTCATATGGTCAGGACAGGACCTGACCTACCCACTATGTACATAACTCTGCAAAGCATACTCAATATCTAACCAGGAAGCTCCGGAAAGATGAAGCTTACTCACTAATGGCTGAACTCGACAACTTCTATTGTGTTGGCCTAGTAGAGCCCCTATCAGAACCTATGCCATGAACACACAACGCCCCCGACAAAAGGGACATTCGTATGAAATAATTTTAATGGTATGTAAAGTATGAATAACAATATGAAAATGCAATTTGTAAATAAAGGCATAAAAATAATATGATACTCTGATAACCCGTGTGCCCTGTAGGGCGAACAATGAAACTCTGAAAATGAAATAAAACCTATGTCGATAGGCCTTACTATATAAACTGCCATCGGCTTACAGTTCGAGGTGTATAATATGTCACTGCGCTCAGGTAATACTCTAAGGTGTTTGTATGGATGCACATATAATTGCCCGCCCTTCGATTATTGCCCGGGGTATGTATAACGTACATGTACAATTATCCACCATCTATTCACAATGGTGGTGTGAGTAATATATATATCTATATATATATAGTAATAATAATACTCAAGGCATCTTTGGAACTTGGAACCTTTTGACTTTACTTTGGAATGACTTCTAGTTGAGTATGACGATTAACTCTTTGGGAACACTTCTTTCCGAAGGCTTATGATATGGTGAAAAAGTAACTAACCAACAATGACCATGGGAATAGAAATAACAAGGAACAATTCTCGAAAAGAAAGTACAATAGACAAGTAGAATGAAGCTTTCGACGTTTCTTTTGAAAACGATAAACACTTTGGATTTCATGCTTATGAAAGAAATGGACAACCTTATATACATTGTTCACGATGCAACAACCATTCTACAAGTCCTCACACTTCTTACGTATGATATCTATATCATATAAAGGGTTTATATTAATATCCAACCCATATTCTATAGATAAGCTCGCTTAGGCATATCATCGAACAACTTAGGCACCTAGGATTCTTAGGCTTCTTTTGCAAGAAAAACATATGTAATTCGATACCATAATCCTCCAAACTGTACTTTCCTTAATCTCATAACACATACAACCAGTTTGATTACCAGTTTCAGCTTATACCTCAAGTAAAACAGCCCAACAAGTCATACCACGATGATTCCACAAGTTTACAAGTTTTGTCTATGAAAATCCTTTCAGAACTTGTTCTAAAACATCTATTAATCACAAGTATAGGTAGAGGGGGATAAAACTTACATTTACACACCATAATCTCCTTAAAAATAGGTTACTTTGCCTTCAAGGGTTTTCCAAAATCAATTTTACTAGGAGAAGACAATTACCATGATAACCACGAGATTTACCACATCGATCTTGCGTGATTTGCCTTTGATTTGAGATTAGGATGTCATGGGGTCTTATAGAAGAGTTAGGGAGAGTTTTAGGAATGGTTCTTCAAGAACATAAAGTCCTCAAATCGAAATACCCAATTTAAACCCAAAAACGAAATTACACTGCCCCGAAAGGACAGTCCATTTTGACTGTCCGTACAAATTTTTATGTTCCATCAATCAGGAACATCAAACCCAGAACTGAAACTTCAAATATGAAGAAAAAAATTGACAGCTCAGATTTCTGAATTGACGGTACGTACAAAATTGTACGGTCCGTCAATGTTGGTCGTCAAATTGGAAACTTTCTCATTTTTGTCAAATGTATTTATTCGATCCCTTTAACTTTCATACACTGTGGTACTACCATAAACTTTCATTATCCTTCAGTAAGGTTGCACCTCTTCCAGGGACATCGGTATCAATTAAGGTAGATAAATCTCTTTATAAGATAGATGCTCGGTGATATGCACATCCTCCACTGGATAAATATGGGAGGGATCTCCTATGATTTTATGCAACATCGATATATGGAATACTGGGTGAACTGTTTCCAATTTTGAGGGTAGTTCAAGCTCATAAGCCACTCAACACCTATCTTGTGGATGATTTTATACGGCCCGATGTATCTAAGGCTGAGTTTCCCCTTTCTGTCGAACCTCATAACCCCTTTCATTGGAGAAACCTTTAGGAATACCCAATCATCACTAGCGAATTCCAAATTATGACGTCAAACATTTGAATAAGATTTCTATCAACTCTGGGCATTCAATAAGCGCCCTTGAATTACTTTTACCTTCTCCATTGCTTGCTAGACCAGATCGAGACCTAGTAACCTAGCTTCACCCACTTTAAACCAGCCAATCGGCTATCTACCCTTCAATACGTACAATGCCTCATACGTGGCCATCTTGATGTTGGAACGATAGTTGTTGTTGTAAGAAAACTCAATAAGGGGTAAATAATCATTCCAGTTACCTTTGAAATCCAATACACAAGCCCGTAGCATGTCTTCAAGTGTGTGAATTATGCGTTCGGCCTGACCGTCAGTCTATGGATGAAAGATAATGCTAAGGTTTACTTTGGTACCTAAACCTTTCTAAAATGATCTCCAAAAGTGAGTCGTAAATTGAGCACCCCTATTAGATATGATTGAGACCAGAACGCCATGCAACTGATAAATTTTCTTGATATACAATTTGGCATTATCCTCAGTCGAGAAAGTAGTACGAACAAGTAGAAAATGGGTTGATTTCGTAGGCCAGTCGATGATAACCCAAATAGAATCAAACTTCCGATAAGAAAGAGGTAACATGGTGATAAAATCCATATTGATCATTTCCCATTTCTAAATTCATTTTTCAATATTCTGAATGAAGCCCCTAGACTTCTGATGCTCGATCTTAAATTGCTGACAATTTGAGCATTGAGCTACAAATATTGCGATATATTTCTTCATGTTATTCCACCAGTAAACCTATTAGAGATCATGCTACATCTTTGTCTAACCAAATTAATGGAATACCTGGACTGATGGATCTTGGCCATAATTTGCTCTTGTAGCCCTCCTACACCTGGTACACATAATCGACCCTGGTATCTAAGGACTCCATCTCCTTGAAGTTCTAACATCGGTTTATTTTGTAGGGGAATCCTCTCTTTCATTCGGACTTACTCGGGTTCATCAAACTTTCTTTCTTTCTCCTCTACTATCAAGGATGATTCTGCAGTATTCTGCACCACCACTCCTCCGTCATCCGTGTCAAAACATCGCACATTTAGGCTATCTAGGTGACACACTCTTTGGTTATTTCCAATTTGTTGTCTTCAATACCATCCAAACTCCCCATAGACAGCTCCGACATTTGCCTTGTCGGGTGGTATAAAATATCAATATTATAATTCTTTAATAGTTGAAGCCACCTTCTTTGCCTTAAGTTCATATCATTTTGGAAAAATATATATTGTAGACTTTTATGGTCAGTAAATATGTCAACATGGACTCCATATAAATAATGACATCATATCTTCAAGGAAAATATTACAGCCGCCAACTCAAGATCATGCATCGGGTAGTTTACCTCGTGCTTTCTTAATTGTCTCAAAGTGTATGTTATAACCTTCACATGCTGCATCAAAACACATCCTAGGCTGACTCTGGAAACCACATACCCATCGGTACCTTCGGGAAGAGCTAACACAGGTGAAGACGTTAACTTGTTCTTTAAGTCTTAGAAACTATGCTCACACGCATTTGACCACTGAAACTTAGTTGCCTTGTGAGTGAGATTGGTCATAGGTGAAGACATAGAAGAAAAACCCTCCATGAATCTCTGCTAATATCTTGTTAAGCCCAAGAAGCTATGTACTTCGGTAGGAGTCATGGGCCTCAGCCAATTCTTTACGGCCTCAATCTTTTGATGATCCACCTTAATACCTTATGATAAGACAATATGGCCCAAAAAAGAAATAGAGTTTAACCAGAATTCGTATTTGGAAAACTTGGCATACAACTTATGATTTTGGAGCATCTGTAACACCGCTCTGAGATGATCTGCATGGTCTGCCTCAGTCCGCGAGTACACCAAAATATCATTAATAAACACTATCACGAAGATATCTAAGAATGGCTTGAAGACCCGATTCATTAAATACATGAAGTCCACTGGCGCATTAGTGAGTCAAAAAGACATCACCCGAAACTCAAAATGTCTATACATATGGTTAGAAAGCCTGTCTTTGGGATATGCTTCTCCTTTCTCCTTAACTGGTGGTATCCTGATCTTAAATCAATCTTTGAGAAATATTGTTACACCCTGTAGTTCGTGTTTCATCATGTCATTGATAAATACCAATTCCTGAAAAGAGGTATGGCCTTACAAAATGGTATTAGAGGTTTACAACTTGATTATGGAAGTATCCGAGTTTTGGAAAGTCAAACGGATAAAAGGAAATACGTTTTGATGAAATTATGGATTAGAGAAATTTGATGAAACAGTTGACGGACCGTTAAAGTATTTGACAGATCGTCAAACTGCCATGAGGAGCTGTAAAATACCCTGGTAGAATGAGAATCAAGATTGACGAACTGTCGACTATTCGACGAACCATCAATCCCACTGTCGAATTATTGCGGTTGAAGTTTTTTGATGGGTTATATACGGGTCTTGATGCTTTTCTATTCATTTCCACCCAAAGTCATATTGTAAACAACCCCTAAATCCTCTCTAATGAATCTCCAACATACGAGGTAAAATCCTAAGCAAATTTTGTAAGATTTGCTACTAATCCCATGGTAATCATAATAATTGACTTTGTAGTGTCGAGCTGGATTTGGAAACCTTAGAAATTGGGGCATGCTACTATTTGGATACGATTTGGTTATGTTGAGGTAAAGTTCCTCCTCCTCTATGTATATATGTAATTAATTAATGATTTGGGGTACGTTGTGCAAGGATTTTCGTAATCGAAACTCATAAACCTAAGAAATCGTTATATAAAGACTTATGGGCTGTATTGATCAAGATATGAATTGGAATTAATTAGTATATTGTTTGTTGGGGTTATTAACCTAAAAAGGTATGTTTCGTATAATGGTGGGTTCGAATTACGTAAGTGTCCTTTTATTAACAAGTCCAGGGACTCTGTGTTAAGATTATAAATAAAGATGCCTAAATGAAGTTTCTTATTGGGAATATAGATTCGATATTGATATAGACTCTTTTTTTCTATATATAGCTATTCATAAGGCGCTCGACAGCGTGTAAGGCGATTGTAATCTCAAGGATAAGGTAAGTAAGGCTTACCTTTCTTTTGACGGGTTATATACGTGTTTGATGTTTTTCTCTTAATTTCCACCCAAACACACCATCGAATTACGGTGGTGGAATTCTTTTGGCATGTTATATACGTGTGTTGATGCTTTTCTCTTCATTTCCACCCAAAATCAAATTTTAACAACCCCTAAATCCACTCTAATGAATTTCCAACATCTGAGGTAATATACTAAGCAAATTTTGTAAGATTTACGCTACTAATCCTGTGGTAATCATAAGAATTGCCTTCATCGTGTCGAGACGGATTTGGAAACCCAATAAATTGGGGCAAGCTACTATTTGGAGATGATTTGCTTGCATTGAGGTAAACTTAATCCTCATCTATCCATACATGTGATTAATTAATAATTTGGGATAAGTTGTGCAAGGATTTTCGTAATCGAAACTCATAAACCTAAGAAATCATTATCTAAAGTCTTGTGGGTTGTTTTGATCATGATATGAGTTGGAATTAATTAGAATATTGGTTGTTGGTGTTATTAACCTAAGAAAGTATGTTTCAGAGAATGGTAGGATCGAATTACATATGTGCCCTTTTGTTAACAAGTCCAAGGACTCTTTGTGTTAAGATTATCAAAAAGATGCCTAAATTAAGTTTCTTATTGGGAATATGGATTCGATATTGATATCGACTCTTTGTTGCTATAGATAGCTATTCGTAAGGCGTGCGATGGTGTGTAAGGCGATTGTAATCTCAAGGATAAGGTATGTAAGGCTACCTTTCTTTCAAGTATAAGTTGCTTCTAATATAGATTCCTCTCATACGCGTCAAAAATGTATTGTTACTCAATCTCTCAATTGATTATTGATCTTGGCTGCTCCTTGTCAAACCTACTATTCGCAGCCTATCGAGTCGTGCTTAATGTAATATAACGAGGTTCTGTGTTAACATTCTTGGAGGTTAAATCGATTATTCATCATAATGTCCTTACTGATTCTTGAGAGCTAAGCTAATAGGGTGATTAATAATTCTTATAAAGTCATTGAAAGAGGAATATGTGATATATCATATTGTTCTTATTGATTTACATGAGAAGGAAAGGTAATATATTACCCTCATAAAGGAGTCGGAGGTGTAACAAACTTATGTCACTCCTGCGAGTTCAAAAGAATATCTTATATTCCTTGAGATGTTATTATATGCATGTACTATGTATCTATATTTCCCTAAGAGGCCTGTGGCGTTATATACGTGGCTATACAAATATGATATTGATGATATTTCTCACAGAGGCCTATGGTTCTACTTGTACAGTTTATATAGATATGATATTGATAATACTTCCCACAGAGGCCTATGGCATTATATATGCGATTATATTTCATTTAAGCATATCCTGTCCAACAGAGGCACTCAAAGTATAGTTTGAATCTCTACTGCCCTATCTTACAACTATGTAATCAATTACAGTTTCAACTTATGCTTTATGTACAATGTGGTACTTGATTACAGTTCTGCCTTACATATTCAATACATTTGTCGCACAGATGTCCCTTTTGGGTCACTACATTTCATGCCCGCATGTACAGATAGACAGAGCGACCCTCCTCCATAGTAGGCGATCTTTTGAGCGGTGATATTGTCACACTCCCTTCTCTCAGAGTTCCATTACATGAGTCCGTATGTACCATTTTATATATGCTACTAGAGTTTTGGGTATGGAAGGGCCATGTACCGATATATTAGTATGTATATATGACTCTTAGAGGCTTGCAGACCTATGTACAGTAGATGTTGGTATATCGTGCCTTGTCGGCCCCTTTTGTTGGTAGTATACTCGTATTATGGCCTTGTCAGATTTGTCTAGCTATTCATATATATATATATATATATATATTATACTGGGACTCTTCTATGGGTAATTGGAGGCCTTGTCGGCAAACGTTTCATGTTTCAGGGTTCGGATACTATAGTGGTACGCTCAGGCCTTCGGGCATTGGGTGTCGGCCATACCCCCCCCCCCCCCCCAAGGCTGGGGTGTGACAAATACTTAGCACCCTACAACTGATCGAATAAATCATCAATTCTCGGAAGTGCATACTTATTCTTGATAGTAACCTTATTCAATTACCTATAATCGATACACATCCTTACATAACCATCCTTCTTGTGAACAAACACTACTAGCGCGCCCCATGGCAAAGTGCTAGGCCTGATAAAACCTTTTTCCAATAAATCCTTTAACTCCCTCAGCTCGGCAGGAGCCATTTGATAAAGAGGGATAGATATTAGTTGTGTATATGGAAGTACGTCAATAGTACACTCAATCTCCCACTTTGGAGGAATGCTCGAAAGCTCATCCGGAAATATATTGGGAAACTAATTAACTACAGGGACAGACTAAAGGGTCGCAGGCTTTGCATCTGCATTCCTGACCCAAACCAAACGATAAATATATCCCTTGGAAATCATTTTCCTGGCCTTCAGGTAGGAAATAAACATGCCTTTAGGCGTAGCAGAATTGCCTTTCCATTGAAGAGTCAGCTCGCCTGGAAAACTGAATTTAACAATCTTTGTCTGGCACCTAACATTCGCGTAACAAGAGGCCAACCAGTCCATTCCCATTATAACATCGAACTCAACCATAGGAAACTCGGCTAAATCAGCCAAAGTAGGGCGATTACAAACCATCACGGTACAATTTCTATAAAATTTTTGTGTTACAATTGTCTCACCAACCAGTGTAGCCACATCGTATAGTTTAGACAACAACTCTAGTTCAAATCCAAATTTGCTAGCAACAAAGGGCATAACATGGGATAAATTGGAGCCCAGATTTGTAGATGACTCCAAATCCTGGCGACCTCATAAAGCATAGATGTGGTTCTGACCACCGCCTAAACTAGAGGCTCCTCCTCATCCTCTGCCCCTACCTACTGAGGTCTACGACCCATCACTCTGCAAATGTACACTCAATGAAAATGCTGATGTCGATCCCGTCGACTGAGCTACATCACCTCTACCTCTACTTGGGCACTGACGCATATAGTGACCAGGTTTTCCACATGAATAACACACATCAGAACCCTGACGACACTGTCCAACATGTGTTCTACCACACTGACTACATAGCGACAATGTAGGTCTCATCTATCCTGAACTTCCATACCTCTGAGAACCAAAAGCTCTCGAACTCTGTCCGGCTCCCGACTGAGGATACCTGTAATACCTCGACTCCCGAAACTGGGATAGAGCATTATTGGCAAACTGAGGCAGACATCTAGGAAATTGCAGCTTGGAGCTACCTGCTGCCTCTCCGAACATCCCAATTGACCTAGCTTTCTTGGTCAATTCCCTCTCTGCATTTCTATCATCTCAAAGCTGCCGCTTGCGGTCCTCAACACCTTGAGCATATGCCTGTATTCTAGAAATAGCCATATCCTTGTTCAGCGAGGCTGTTGTACACTCTCCAATCAGATGCAGATCCAAACCCGCTATAAACCGATGAATTTGAGCCATCATTATGCCGTGATATTTAGAGAATACCTAGCAAAGGAATTGACCTGCATGCTATACTCTCTTACATTTTTGCCTTATGTTTGAGGTTTAAAAATTGCTCCACTTTGAGAGGTTTAGAGCAGTTGAAGGTGATAGTGGCTTACTATTACAAAATATATCTGATCATAGTTCTCGAGTAGAGCCAAGGCTATAATCACAGATGTCAGGACCCCAAGGACAGGAACATTAGGACATTAAGGATGGTAGGTCACCTTCATCAGGCTGTCAGCAGTGTGGACAAGTACATTTTGGGCCATGTCGACTCAATACTGGAGAGTGTTCTTGGTGTGGGAGTAGGAACCATAGGATGCGTAGGTGTCCCAAACTTAATCAAAGAGGGTGCTTGGCTTAGACACTATTCAGAGTTACGATATTAATGCAGGTATATCACTAGTTTTATTGGAAATGTTTATACATATACTTATGAAATGATAGCAGTTTGTCGTTCGTTATGTGAAAGTATGATATCTCACTAATGGTAGGTCGTAATCCAAAAGTAAAAGTTGAAAAGGAATAAATGGGACTACAACAAGGTCCAATAAGATAATATGGCACAAACTTCATAGATGAGTACATCCATGACCCAATTTTCCCTTTAGCCACGTTCATACCTATTTTACTCCGAACTTATATTATGTATGTTACTAGATTGTGAGAGTGTATAGATGAGTGATTTCAGACTTTATGATAAAGACATCATGTACTTATGGATAATGGAGAGAGGTGTCACAGCAGAAGTACGCAAAGGCAAGGAAATGGAAAAAGAAATAACGACGATAATATTACTAAGTTGATGAATTGAGAGGACATGAGATTACACTAATGCAATGACGAATATATATGGCCAATTTTCTCCTATGCATTCATACTAAATAATCCCCGAAAAACCTATGTCAGTATAAGAGGAACATTTAGGGATCAGTCGCAACTCTTATAAATAGATAACAATATATGTGTATGAATAGCAAACAATGATTGCGATAGAGATAGTGAGGGAGAGAAATAAGACAAAGTAAGGAGGTATGTCATAAATTCTATAAATAGGATTGCAGTCGATAGAAGCGCATAGAATGGTAATATGAGAAAAAATGTAAGTACAACAGAAATAGAGGGTAAGAGAATGCCCCGGGAAGATTTCTATAACAAATAGGGAGTGGAAATTAATAGGGGACTGGAGAAGAGACAATTGGAATGTGGTAAGCTAAAACAAGGAAAATAAGAAAGGAAAAGACGACGATAATACTTGAAGGTGAGCTCGAATCGTATACAAAATTTTTACCTTACTAACTTACCGAGACTAGTAAAACTACCAGAGGACAAACTTGAGTAGGGCAGATGTAATAAGGGACTGCCTTAAGTCATTTGTAGGGAAGCATAGTGAATATTCCAATAGAAATTATTAAGGATGAATGTTTCAAGTATGCAACGGTACCAGCGTTAGTAAGAATCTTGAGGCAAGTTGTAGACTTGGAATGTTCGACGGGGATTTAAGGCATGTTATGATCACGGGGGTAAATGAGTGCATATTCAAAGGAAGAGAAATAGAGGAGTAGCCATGGTAAGTTTGTCACAGTAAGAGTCCTCATGAAAAGACTTATACTAAAAGACATACTCACCGAAGTTCAAGGAACTAAATAGTATATGCCACCCCATATGTATGGATAATACGGGGATCACTTCAACAGGAGGAGTACATTTTGAAAAGGACTAGTCGCCAAGAAAGAAGAATCGTAATAGGATGTGAGGGTAGCAATTCGGCCTACAAAGGACCAAAATTCTAAAACACAAGTGTTAATTATGCCCCTAAAGGGGGAGATCAACACAGTCGAATGCCTAGCAGATGTGTGATCCGCTTGAGAAGTACAACAGAAATATAATAAGACTGTAAGAAAGTAAGGTAAGAATGTGCGACAGTTTTAGAGGAGAACGTAAATATGGATGAAGAATTATATAAAAGAAAGCTAAAGGCAGAAGTACAACCGAAAACTTTACGTAAATGAAAGATCATGAATACGAGGGAATTACTACGATTAAGTGTCATGTATAAATGAATAAAGAAAGAAGAAACAAGACAAAATGACCCAACTATTACTAGGTAAAGAGCCATGGAAGTGTCGACAATGTAGCAGAATGTAGTATAAAGTTTGATTTAACGATGGCACAACTACAACCTTTATAGAGTACGCTCGTTGGATAAAGCTGAAACTAGAATACAAGCAACTCTAACTAGAGTCCATACAAACTCAGGAGGCGGAGTGAAATGTAAGAGGTGCTCCAGTAAGGATATAAGGAATAACCACGAAAGGGAGACTAATGAGGTCAACGAGAGAACAATTTGAATTTCGCTCATGACAGAAAAAACTATCAATTATCGAATTTTGTTTTGTGAACAAAATTTAGTTCCTCTTATTGATACCCCGTCAATATGAATTAACAGAAGAATCATGAAAACACTCTCTTCTCTCTCCTAAATTTCCCATAAATTTCCCTTGTAAACCCTAATCTAAACCCTACTTTCTCAACTATGGCCACGCCAGCCACCGGCCAGCCGTCACCGACGGCAGGCTAGCCTCCCTCTACCACTGACTTAGCATATTACCCTCACCTCACTAACTTACAAACTCACTCAACTCATCCTATCATACTGAATCAACCTATTACCATTACCAACCCTACTCCAATCTATGTTCAAACACTTACGATTAGTACTGCCCCTACGTCTATCCCTATTTGTGATCATATACCGATCAAGGATGTAATGTATGTATATGGTATCCATGTGGTTCGATGGACATATTCCGAAGTGTCTAGAATGGAGAAGTTTGAGAACTTACAACATGCTATCATTGGTAAGTTTTTTTATGGTTATCCAGAATTGGATGAACTGAGAAACATTATTTCTCAACAGTGTCGTGCAAAAGGGAATTGTGAAGTTGGCTTTTTTAGGGATCTACATGTTCTGATAAGATGTACGGTAATGGAAGATTTCATTAACATATCATCTAAGAGTGAATTTTGGTTGAAGTCTAAAGATGGATATACTTATCAGATGAGGCCCCTTATATATGATTCTAATTTCAAGATTGATGAAGAAACTTTAATAGCTATGGGTTGGATTTATTTTCCAAACCTACTTCCAATATATTTTGTTAAGGAATCTTTATTTAACATAGCTTCTGTAGT
Organism: Anisodus acutangulus; assembly: GCA_029783415.1. NCBI lineage: Eukaryota > Viridiplantae > Streptophyta > Magnoliopsida > Solanales > Solanaceae > Anisodus > Anisodus acutangulus. Next base: position 18,050,742 of record CM056504.1, on the reverse strand, counting down.
TGGAAAATCCCTACAACTTAACATGGCCACAATTAATAAAACTAGACCTAATTATGCAAGAGTTAAGGTTCAGCTAGATTTATTATCTAATCTCCTTAAGTTTGTATTGATGGAAATTTGAGGATAAGAAAACTAAGGAGATTAATTTAGTGAAATTCAAAAATCAGTATGATCACTTACCAAAGTATTGTACAGAATGCATGTTGCAAGGCCATGCAAAGGAGGAGTGTAGAGTGCTACATCCTGAACTATGTGAAGAAAAGAAGGATGAATCAAAGGAAGAGGAAAATAAGGGGATACCAACTGCTACTTCTACTACTAGGGACAATCAGTATCAAGGAAGGCATAAAAGATATCATGGATGGAGATATCCAGTACAGAGATATTTACCAAAGGTTTTATCTTGAGGTATAGTGGTCACTTATCCTAAAAGTTCTGCTAAGGGAAAGATGATAGGTGATGGTTGAACTGGTGTAAACAAAGGCAAGGGCAACATGACTGAGATAGATATAAGGAAAGGAGTTGATATAATCAAGGGGAACGAGAGCATGGTCCTTGCACAAGGAGTAGTAATTCATAGGTCGTCATATCTCAATCTAAATTGGGATGCATGCATAGGTCGTCATATCTCAATCTCGTGGCCTTGCGGGAGCCTTTGTTAGTTTTCTCGAATAGATCCATCATCTTCTATTCCATTTCTCTATCTCTTTGATCATGCTTGGCCTTCTAGGCCTTTTCTATATCCTCGTAATGATCTAATTTTGGCGAGGAGTCAATAGGAGTGATTTGGGTATGGAAGGATACAGTGGGGTGGTGGGGCGACTTATGGGAGTGCCCGCGACTCTAAGAGTAGTATGAGTAGTAGTGTTTTGGTGAAAGTTGGGATTGATATAAACTGGTGGCGCCTGGAGGGTGGGCACAAATTAAGAGGTCCTAACTATTTGGATTAGTTTCCTTGGTTTAGGGATGCTACCGTGACTTTATATTTAGTGAATTATGCCAGTGTTTCGCGATGGATCGATATTTTCTATAAGAAGAAAAAACAACTCAAAAGCAAATGACGTTAGTACGTTTGTCAGAAATTATAATGCAAGATATCTCACATAAGTTGCATATAAAACACATAGACTCATGTATTCAATCTGAACGCTTGGTTGATTTTCCATTCCGTGCGTATTTTGGTCATTCTGACTAATTTTTTGTTTTTAGGGTTTTGATTTGAAAGTTTGTGGTTGATTTGCCACCACATAGTCATTTGAACTCGAAACCATCCTATAAATAAAAGGGGGATTATAATTTATATAATATAGGGGTCGAGTCTTATGTAGACTGCATATGTATCCCTCATCGGGAAATTAGGCCCTGCCATAGTTTGGATTACATAGAAATTGTAACCTATTTTTTTCTACCCGAAACATAATTTCTACCCTGATCATGCTCGATATAGGCTTCCCACGTATCTTTCATCGGGATATCAGGTCGGGCGTGGTTTCGTTTACAAGAAAATGGAAGGGATACTCTTAATTGAAAGCTAATAATGGATGCCTAAACTACCTAAAAGATGGCTTTCCCTGAAGCCATTGCGGGTCGTCGTCCTTAATACCATGCATTTTTCGGCAGCTTTTCTAAAAGCAGCCTCATATCACGGGCCAAATCTGGCCGGTGTTAACCAAATGCTCCAACTCGAACTTGAAGGCTTCATAATCCTCAATGTCATGTTCGGGAGATCCTGAGTTGTACAAGAATATCTTCATCTTTGAAGTGCTTGGGAAATTTTTAGGTAGTCTGGATAGGCTGAACCTTGCTGATATGGCACAACAGTGAGAAGAGGTCGGCATACGAATCCTTAAAAGTAGTAAAGTTGTAGCGCCAAAGCTGTGTGCCCAGGGTGATTCCTGCACCGCGCATATAGCAGAGTCTTGGACCAGTAGAGAGTGAGGTCCCCATAAATGTCAAATGACTTTTGGTCGATCAGTCTGACAACCCTTTTCTTTAAGGCCACACATTCATCCATGTCGTGGTCGGGATGGTTTTTATGGTATAGGCAGCTTTTGTGAGCAAAGAGAGGTGTAGAAGTTAGGAGGACCTTGGGGCTAGTTTTTGCCCATCCGATGGCTTTTATCCTGTCAAACACTTCGATATTGCGCACTTCTCTTAGTGCGACTCTAAAGTAGGATCCACTGACATTGAGGGAAATCGCCCACCACATAGGGGATAGTTCGCGGGAAGGCCCTTGTGGAATCCCATATTCGTTAGCAGCTTCATTGGTGGTTGGGACAACTCCATCGTGTTCCCCACTTTCTTCTCCATACGGCATTAGGTCATCCTTTGGTGGTTGAGTCGGAGGTATATAGATATCCATAATGGTTTGGACTTCTTCGAAGAGGTTTTGGTATTGTGATTTTCCTTCGAGAGACTTTTCAGTCAACAACTCTACAAATTCGAGGATTTCGTCCACTTCTTTCATTTTGGCGTTCGCCACATTAGTCTTGTAGTCAACCTCCTTTAATTTTTCTCTTGTCAACTCAATCTTCTTATCAATTTTGCGGATCTTGAACTGAAGCAACTCATCAGTCTCTTCATCGCTTACCAGTTCAATAACTAGTGAGGTGGCACTTTGATTGTCATGAGTCTCCATTACTAGCAAATCAACCTTTAAGGGGAGGTTAAATTAGTCAACTTTTGGTGTTTCTTTTGTTTTTCTTTTGGGTTGGTGTCTTGAATGTGGGACTAATCGAGAGTTCATGACGGAATACATTAAAACACGTAAGGAATTTATATCATAGAAGCATTGAAATGTTATAATATATGTGTTCATATGCCTCGTTACTCCAAGGCTTCTAATTGTTTGAAGCATAAAATGTGCCAAATGTTAAATAAATCATTGCCCCCATAATCATTTCATTAAAGTAATAATATCCTCCCCGAAGGGATTATAAAATATGAATAAAGCAATAAATCAAAAAAAATCTCCTACGGTGGTTGATGATGAAGTTCTATCAGTCCGAGATTTCTTGGCCCTTCGAAGGGCGGCTTGAATTTGGAGATGACTAGACATCAGAACCAACCCAACCCATCGACTCCTCTCTATTGGTGTTATCGGTCCAGCAATATCCATAGCCTCCTTTATATAACCGTATAAATCCTCGAGACACTCCTTAGTGAAGTCGACCTCCTTGGTCAAACTGGCTATGACAAGGTGATCATGTTGTATATTCTCTTGGTATTTGGCATCCCTGTCATCTACCTGTCTCCGAATGTGGCAAACTTGGATCTTAGCTTTTGAATCCTGATCTTGTTTAGTCTTGTAGGGGTTGGGACCCAGTGTGAGGGTACCTTACAAATGTGCCCTTATCCAATCTACATAGTCCTCATCACGACCTAGGCGAATAGGGTTATTGACTAAAGTTCCTGGACCCCATCTGATTCAACCATTCCATTCTCAGATGATGTCAACAACTCCCTCAATCTTGTTGCCCTCGTAGTCATACACGTTCTCCCCTATATTTCCAATTTAGAGGATTACATGTTCCCTTCCGAACTGTCGTAGGACCCTAAGAGGTGCATATGGTCGAATTTCCCAGATCCCCATAAGTGGTAGAAAGGACATTTTTGGCCTCTAATGGATATGGTCTTAGAATAGAAGTCAGGTTACCTCCATTGGATGCTATCCTCTCGGAGCCTAGAAAAGATGAAAGTCTATCCCTCTTTGGATTGGGTCCCAAAATGTGGATAAGTGACTAGAAGGTTGTCCTCTCTACGGGATGGGTCTTGGTATCATGGAACCTCGGTTTTTTGGAGGTGCTTTATGATCCACCATTAGACTAGGATGTTACAACCTTGGAAATACCCATGTAGGTTTCGACATTGACCTAAATCTCAGTAGATGTCGGATAGGATGACTGGAACTAGGTCATAGTATTTGGTTTCCCCGTTGGTGGTTATGCCATTAAAGATAACATGGGCGACAAAGATGACCCGGGTATTTATGGCCTGGTGACGGTCTTTGAGAAATACCCTGGTCCCTAGAAGGCATATGGTAAAGGCTAAAGGTCGAGTAGCTTTCCAAGCGGTAAATGAATGGAATTCTACGGAATGCGCTACGTAGCCCTAGGTTGACCCGAATCAAGTATGGACATCCCTAAAAGCTATGGTTGGGTCAAATATCCAATTGGCGCTGGCTAAGGACAATATCTTAAGAATCTCGCGCGGGAGTTGGTTTGTGGGGTATCATAACCTAGGTTTATCCCCAGTAGAGTCGTCATCTGTTACAGTTCACTTTTTTATACAGGTTAGCGTACAAAGAGCTACTAAGAATATGGATGGTCCCTAAATTGGATAATGTGTTTAGAATCGCTACCTAATTTATAGGTAAATTAGTAAAACCATTGTGAAAGAGTTTATTCAAATTCCTTTGAAAAATCCGATCTAAACCAGAGTCAAGATAAGGATTCTGGAGATCCCCGGGGAAAGTGTTAGCACCTCGATATTAAGGATTCATATAATACGGTACGGGTTCTATAGCATGCTTTAAAATGATTTAAATTGCTTTAGTATTTAAAAACCCGCCAAGTAAATTGTCATTTTATGCGTTAAAAAAACCAAGGTTTTGTTTAAAACACAGAGTTTAAAACTTCCGCCAAAATGGTATGCACGAGATGTTTAATCAACTTAGTTTTTGGACTAAGAACACTCAAACACGAATTTAAGTAGAACTATACATTTAGTCTAACTAAATTGGTTATTTTCACACTTGCATCATTTAGTTTAAAACCTTTTTCAAATCAAAAAGTGGTATAGTTCCCTTTAAACATCAAGCGTTGGTTTCATGTCAATAAGATGAAAAAATAGCCTTTTTCCTTTTATTCTTTTAGCATGTTATAGTCCAAGTCAAAATCATATTCTAACTTTCCAGAATATTTACCTTAATTCAAGTCCAAGATAGGTGTTTTAAGTTGTTCAAAAGCATTTATCCTATTTCGGCTCAGCCTGGACTATTAATTTAAAATGTTTGACTAGACCCAATTTCAATTCATCAGACCAATTCATATTTTATGTCACTCAGGCCCATTTGGGTCCTTCAAATCAGCCCATTCCCATTTCAAAGCCCAACTCATGTTTTCCAGGTCCAAACACTTTCTTTCTTACACTTAGTTGAAAACCACTTTTCATTTCCAGTTTTGAACGTCTAGAAAATCAGTCTGTTTTATTCAATTCCAGATTTATACCCAAATTAGGTGTTTTATCTATTTATGGCGATTCTATCGAAACGATGTATGTATCGTTTTGCCTATTCCTAGTTCCAAATCATAAGTAAAGTTCCAATATTAAAGTATTTTTTTACTACAGCCATTACAATATATACATATGATATATAAAATTGGAAAGAGAAAGCTTAGGCTGGTGTGTCTACTGGAGCCCATCAGTTGGCTATTTTTATCCATAGTTGGACCTTCACGCAAATATTAGCTTCCCTTGCATATTCTCATCTCGATAATAATTTATTGGTTGGGCCTCAACCAAACCAGCAGACACATTCAAAGTGATGGGCCTTGCGAAGGCCCATCTCGGCGCAATGCAGTGGAGAAAAACAAGGGGAAAAAGGAACCCCAAGTTAGATGTACCCAATTACTTATCATTTAACTCACTCATGAAATAAATAAGGTAAGCATACCACAAATAACATGCATTTAGTTCAAAAGAATTGGGCTAAGCCCATACTAAATACAGTGTATAAGAAAGGAAGAAAGGTAAACAATTGTCCAGGCTCAGTCATCTAGACGTGAAAAAGAAAAAATAGGAGAAACCCACCAGAATGGGCCAGGCCCAACATAGCATTGATATAACACTCATGACTGATATAAAAGGTGATATACAATCTATACACCTTCGTTTATTGCATACAAGCAGCACATGACACTAAGACATGAGGATTAAAGATGACCTTCTGAAGACAAGGGAGGTACAGGAATGGGCAAAACACACAGTATAATAACATACCTATAGCCTAAAATTTCCAACTAAGCATGATAACTAACTCAACTCAGATAAACAGAAAATATAGAGGACCAAACTAACACAACAAAAGAATTATTCAAGCAATCAATATTTCAAACAATTACGCAACCTTGTAATGCATATTATAAGGACTGTGTTTAACTTGGGGCAACTATTAGAGTCATGCAAACAGAAGGGGATGTCATATGGCAAGTGTACCTTAACATTGCCAATTTGGAATACCATACAACATATGAGAGATCCTAAAGATGTCAAGCCACATACTAGATTTTTGAATCATTTTGCAGCACAAGCACAAGCAATACCAATTAATAAGTTCACCCCTAATGGCCTAGTGATCCTAGTGTTCCATTTGATATAATTTAGACACAATTATAGACCCAAAATATTCAAGGGACACACTATTTCAATTCAGTCCACATGAAGGTACACAACAAAAGTTTTGACAAGCTCATAGTCTATGTTCACAACAAAGGATCCGAGTTGAATTGTGTACAAGACATGAGATAGCACTGAAGAGAGTGAATACTCAACAATTGTGGTATGATTAATAGGTAAACACATAGTGATAGGCAACCATACTATAGGATGCTAGAAGATATTTAGATAGTCACCTCAAGTCAAATGCAATGCAATTTACATGAAAAGAGGTATGATTGTTCTATATGGTTATGATCGGGTGCACACTGAACCACTTAAGACTATAGAGATATGCCAGAGATGAAGGAAGGAAATTAGAGCATTTAAGGAGGTGCAGTTAAGTTCTTGTTAAGTCCAAACATGATTTGTGACTAAAACAGACCAACTAAACCAGGTGTCACTCATTTTAAAACCATTTATTAACTAAACAGGGGCTAGGGGACACAACATATGCATCTTCAACATGTCCTAACCAAATATGACTCCTAACAGGAAACACATACACCAAATAGCACTAGGTTGACCGTAACAGCACTTTTTTAGGTTAAACTAACATTGAAAGGCCTAATAAGCACACAGGGGTATGGAACTTGGCTAAACAGGGACTTTTAAAATGGGGGTTAAGTATGTTTCTCAAACCAACACTACAGTACCCTAAGTCAGTTATTCAACTAGGAAATTCCATATTAACATTTCTGGATATCCTTTTAAACTAACAGCCTAAGACTTGATGAAAATAAACTATGACTAACATGGTAATTACTTCAAGACAAGTCATATATGATCAAGTGAACCTTAAACTAGCTATTAAACTATTGGATGATCTATACATGCATAAGTCCAATTCTAAAACTAACACATTAGACACTTAACCATCTAATCACATAAATAATCAACATACAGTGGTAATGGCCAACTAAACCATAGAAAAAACTAGACACGATATTTCACATCTTCCAGGGTTTGTGCATGATTAAAACACTTCAACTATCATGACAAATACTTAACTTAACTAATCAGGTTAACAAAGCACCTTAGTGAGCAACAAACAACAGCTAAACTTTTCACAAAATGCTCACGATTACCCTAATGTGGAGAAAAACCACTAATCTTAGTTAAATAGGTTTGACATTTACCAAAGTAAGCTTAAACAATGGGTAACCTAGTTAATCCTATTTTCAGACACATAACAAATGCCAATAGTGGATTAAACATGCTAATAATCATAATCATAAACCACAACATTATCCAGATATAAACTAAAACATACTGAATATGATCCAAGTAGTTCAAATAACCATTATTCTAATCAATATCACATAACCAGTGCCCATAATGGTATAAACAGCACCAATAAAGGCCACACAGAAAGGTCATAATACTCAAAACATACTGTTGTTAAACTCATACACATATAACAACTATCGTTGACTAAACATGTTTAACCACTAACCTACAAGCTCAAATAGTAACTAACACATGTTTAATGACCTAAACATCTAACTAAACAATCACTAATCATGATTAATTAATACTTAAATACAAAAGACAGATCATAAAATCTAATTTAAATAGGAAATTAATAGGGAAAAAAATTACGTGTGTGGAGGCAGCCTAAAGGTCGAATTTGGGCTTAACTTCAACTTCGATGACCTCAACAACTTGCAAAACACATAAAAGAGTGGATTTCAGATTGTGAATGCTAAATTAGTTAATTCTGGGTTCCCCGTAAATAGTTTGGATCCCAATTTAAACTAATTCAACAGATTTAAACTTGAAAATGGATTTTAATCAATGTGAATGACAACTAAAAAGTTTTGGACCCTTTTAAATATGGAGGAGTCTCTATTTATAGGACAAGATGTAAACCCTAACCAAGACCACATATCGGTGTGGGAGGACTGGTTTTGGGGGGAAAATATCCTCCAAAAAGGCTTTTAACCAATAGAAATCAATGATTCAAATCGTAACATACGACAAAGATTATTAAATGCTGGCAGAAAGAGTACTAAGAGCGGCGAACCTCACATTGAGTTGGGGAGTGGGTTTGTGGTGGCGTGGGAGGTGAGAGAGGAGAGAATTTAATGTTATTTCCTCTCTCAGTAATACCAAAGTGCAGAAAAGGAGTCGTACTCTGAAGTTTGCCATTAACGGCAATGAAGACGAAAGAGAAAGGAAATGACTCTTGCCCTTTTAACTTAAGCGACCAGACCTGGGCCGAGCTCTTGGGTATTTTAACCTTGGGCTCGGCCAGCTGGTTTTTTAAATGAAGCCCAAATGTTCTTTTAGACCACTTAAATTAATTGTTACAACGTTTTGCAAATGTGGTCATGTTTTAAATTATAAAATTGAAAAATAAATCCGTAAATAACCTAAATAAATTTATAGCTTCATTTTAAGCCCAAATTTTGCAAAAGTCTTCTTAAATTAAAACATGATTTAAAGTTAGGATGTAATTCTGTTATAATATTTAATTATCAATTTTTTCAAATTTGATGGAGCGGAAGACTAATTCTTTGGTTTTGAGAATCCTTTTAAAATAATTACTTTTATAATTGTCGGTTGAAATTCAAAAAATCATAATTAATGATTGAATTATGTAAAATTTAGGATATGATAGACAATATATACACTAAGGGATATTTTGTCAAATGAAATGAAAAAATACTCCCGAGATAATTTTGTAAAATCATATTCGCTTTGTGAAATGTATATTTCACTTCGTCCATGACTCAAGAACTTTGTACAATTAAATAAGATTATTGGATGGTAAAAATTAGGTGTCAACAAATAGTTCAAGGAAGATTTGGGCATTCATAGATGATATATGTGAGATACAGACTATGCTGGATCATCCTCAACATCTGACCATTAAATTGAGGATACAAGGTAGTCATGAAGTCATGATAATTACACTGGTATATGCAAAATGTAATCAAACAGAGAGGGTTGATTTATGGGAATCCTTGGAAGAATTATCAGTGAATATAGATGAGCGATGGATGATAGGTTAAGATTTTAATGTTATAATTTTTTATGAAGAAAAATATGGTGGCCTCCCAGTTACCATAAATGATGTTCAGGATTTTAGAGCTTGTATTAAAAATTGTGGAATGATGGACTTAGGATTTAAAGGAAGCAATTTCACATGGTTGAATAGGCATAGTAATGAAGACTACATTTTTTAAAAGGTTGGATATATGCCTTGGGGATCAGGCTTTACAGCAAAAATATCCAAATTTGGATATCACACGCTTAATCAGAATTTGTTCTGATCATGCTCCATTACTAATATCCTATATATGGGAGGTGGAACCAATCTTGAAACCTCTTAAATTTCTCAATTTTTGGGCTAAACATAAAAATTTCTTTGATACTGTGAAGGCAAATTAGACAACAAAATTTAAGGCAAATCCTTTTACTCTTTTCATATTGAAGGTAAAAGTTGATTTAACTCAATGGAGGAGAAGCACATTTGGAAACATTTTTCAAGAAATAGAGACTTTGGAATATGTGGTAAATATACATGAGAATTAGTTTGAATTACAACCTTCTGTAGAAAATAGAGAAAGATTGCACAGGGTTCAAGCTGATCTGAACAGGCATCTGCATTTGGAGGAGGAATTTTGGAAGCAAAAATCAGGACTGCAATGGTTTCAAGATAGGGATAGGAATACCATATTTTTCTATGCATATATTCAGGTTAGAAGGAAAAGATTACAGTTGAGAAGAATACAGAATCAGGATGGCAATTGGTTGGAAACTAAAGAAGAGATTAGTGAAGAGGTTGTTAGATTCTACATGGAACAATTCACAAGAGAAGGAGATCCAACTGAGTTAGATATATTGGATCATGTGCCACCAATGATTTCTACAGAACATAATAATTCTATAATAGCTTATCCTACTGAAGAATAGGTTAAGAATGTGGTGTTTATCCTTAATGGAGAGAGTGCAAGTGGGCCTGATGGTTTATAGGGGTCTTCTTCCAAACCTACTTGGAAATCATCAAAGAAGATATTACTAATATGGTCATGGCTTTTTTCTGTGGGGTTGAATTACTAAGGTTTATTACTCATACTAACTTAGTTGTATTGCCTAAGAAGGATATCATAAATACCTTCTCAAATATGAGACCAAATAGTTTGAGTAATTTTGTCAAGAAGATATTCTCAAGATTGATTCATGAAAGAATGGTGGATGTTTTAGCTGAGATCATTTCATTAAACAAGATAGGTTTTGTGAAAGGAATGAGCATAGTGGAGAACATTTTACTTACTGAGGAAATGACATGTGATATAAAGGTAAGGACTAAGACAGCTAATGTGGTGATAAATTTTGACATGGCTAAGGCATATGACAGAGTTTCATAGTTGCTAATATTAAAGGTGCTGAGGAAACTTGGTTTTTCAGAAAGATTGATAGATATGATATTCAGAATAATAAATAACAATTGGTATTCAATTCTAGTAAATGGACATCAGCAGGATTTTTTTCAATCTTCTAGAGGTGTGAAGAAAGTAGATTCATTGTCCCCTACATTATTCATACATACTGCTGAGGTATTATCAATAAATCTTAATGCATTACACCAAGTTCCACAATTCAAAGGGTATGGTTTTCCAAAATGGATTCCTAAGGTGAACCATTTAGCCTATGTTGGTGACATGATTATTTTTTCATCAGCAGATGTCCTATCTCTACAATTAATAATGGAGATTCTGAAGAAGTATGAGGCAACATCAGGACAAAAGATTAATAGAGAAAAGAATACTATTTATATGCATAAAAATGTTCCAGGAATGTTAGTATTACTGTTTAAGTTGTGATAGAAATAGGAACAACAGAGTTTCCATTCACATATCTGGATGCCCCATTTTTAATAGTAGAAGCAGAAAAGATTTCTTTTCAAGTATACTAATGAAAGTAATGAACAGATTACAGGGTTGGAAGGAAAAGTTGCTATCATTTGGAGGAAGGATTTTTCTTATAAAACATGTATTACAGATCCTTCCAATTCACTTATTATCAGAAGTAAACCCACCAATTGGAGTTATTAGGCAATTACATAAAATGTTTGCTCAATTTTTTTGGAGCAACACAATTGGAGGGAAAAACAAACACTAGGTGTCATGGAACAACTTATGTGTTCCAGATCTGAAAGTGAGAGTAGGATTCAGATCCCTACATGATATGTCTGTGGCTCTATTATGCAAATTATGGTGGAATTTTAGGACCAAGCCAATTTATGGAGTGCTTTCATGATTAATAAATATTTCAGAAAATAGAATGTTGTGTCTGTGCAATGGAAATAGGAATCACAAATATATATAAAGGCCTTACATGCTAGAGATATAGTGGAACATCAGATTTGGTGAAAATGTGAAATGAGAAATTCTTTTGTTTTGGTTTTACAATTGGATATGATTGGGAGCATTTTATAATACATTGGAAGGATATGATGTGAATATACAAAATGTCTCGTATGTGGTGGTCGATAGGCAGTGGGATGTGGAGAGATTGGAAGAAATATTACCAACTGAGGTGGTACATCATATTATCTCCTCTATTAAACAACCTACTAGGGAAAATGGAATGGACATACCATGGTGGATCTTGGATACTAAAGGTGATTTCACAATTAAATCTGCTTGGGAGTACATCAGATTAAGAGGATAACAAAGAGAATCATGTGGATGAAAGCATTACCTTCAAGATCTCTTTTTTTCTATGGAGATGCTGGAATTATAAAGTCCCAGTATATGATGTTTTGAAGAAAATGCAGTACAACATGGAATCCAAGTGCTGGTGTTGTTCAAATCCAATGGAGGAGAAAACAAAACACTTGTTTGGCACATTTTTTCGGCATACTAGCTTTAATACTCCTCCTCTTGAGTCAGTGACAGCAGTGAGGGATTTTCCCGAGGTGTTTCAGATAGATCTACCAGGTGTTCCACCTAATTGTGATATTAATTTAGAGCTGAGCACCAATCCCATTTCTATTCCGCTATATCGGCTGGTGGTGGTAGAGTTGAATGAATTGAAGGAGCAGTTGCAAGATATGTTGATTAAGAGGTTCATTAGACCTAGTGTTTCACCTTGGGGTGCTCCGGTGTTGTTTCTGAAGAAGATGGATGGGTCTATGCATGTGTGTATTGACTACTTACAGTTGAACAAGGTTAAGATCAAGAACAAGTATCCCATTCCTCGTATTGATGACCTATTTGATCAGTTTTAGGGTGCATCAGTCTTCTCTACGATCGATTTGAGGTCCAGTTATCACCATATGAAGATTAGGGCGGAGGATATCCCTAAGACAACTTTTTGGACCCTTTAGATAATTATGAGTGTTTGGTCATGTCTTTTGGGATGACTAATGCCCCAGTAGCTTTTATAGACTTCATGAATAGTTTTTTCAGATGATACTTAGATTCTTTCGTACTCATCTTCATCGATGATATTTTGATATACTCTCATAGTAACGAGCACGAGCAACACTTGAGGATCGTGCTTGGGATCTGAAGGAGAATCAATTCTATGCTATGTTCTTGAAGTGTGAGTTTTGACTTATTTCTGTTGCATTTTTGGGGCATGTGGTGATCAGGGATGGTATTATGGTGGATCCTAAGAAGATCGAGGTGGTTCATGATTAGGTTAGACCTTTATCGAGATTCGGAGTTTCATTGGCCTCACTAGTGTCACAACCTAAACTAGAGGGGCGTAACTAACACACAAACCTTACTTACCGAGTACCAACTTATGTGACTTAACAATATATCTATACCAACAAACGGGTCGTCAAGGCTGACATACTAAGCTAAATGATATCAAAGGCTATAAGTACCTAAATATACCAACATGAAATGTATATATACATAGATAAGGGCCGACGAGGCCACGATGAAAGTTTGTACATCAAAACATACACCGACAAGGCCATACATAACATCTATATATAGTATATATGTCTACAAGCCTCTAAGAGTAACATGAACATCATAATGTCTGGATAGGGCCCCGCCATACCCATCACATGTACGTAAAAGTCATACCGACTCAAAATGGCAACTTCGGAAGAAGTGGAGTGCACCAACCACAACTAACCTGAGATCGTTAATCTATTTACCTAAACTTGCGGGCATGAAATGTAGTGCACCCCCCCCCCCCCCAGCAAAGGGACATCAGTATGAATAATGATACAATATATGTACCATGATATGCAATATGAAATGATATAATATATATGCGTATATAACACCGTTGTGATACATTATGGCCTCTGTGGGCAATAATAATTATAATAATAATAACCAATTGATCAGTGGTCGCGTATGCATTAAGATAATAAGAAATATTCTGAACTTGTCGGAGTGACGTAAGGTCGTTGCACCTCCGACTATTGTTATGTAGATAACATGTCGTCAAACATATCATTATCATTGAGTGAATTCACACACAATAAGAGATAGCTTGTATGCCATGAAATTACTCCCGATGAGGGACAAACTAGATTCAATAAACATTTCATAGAATGAAATACATTAGCACATCTAACTTAAGAATAGAGTTATTTTGGAGGGACGTCCATTTATGTTTAGTTTCCATTCAGGTCATGCCAAAAGAAGGATAGGATAACCTTACACACCTTTAACTTTCTCCTTATCAAGATAATAGATTCAGTCATACATCACCTTAATATACCTAACAACAATTACACTACAGTTAAGCTATAGAAACTAGAATTCAACACAAAAGAGCGACAAGCTCATCTACGATAATTTCGACCGCACCTCCCATATTTAATTCACTTTTCTAATATCCAAAAATGTCAAAATGTCCAGCATACCAGCAAACATAAATACATAAATTTACAACCTCATATCCTTCATGAATCACCATTAAACAGCCCAACACCATCACACACAACAACCAAGTGCTAACTTGCACTTTTCCATCCATACAATTCAACTAGGATTTATATATACTTAAATCCATGGAGGATAGGATGAACTTACCTTCAAACATCAAGAATAAGGCTTAGAACAAAGTGTCCTTAACTTTAAAGGATCATCAAAAAATCAACAACACCCAGAAGTACTTTCCACTAGATTTGGAAGACTTTTTATGAAAGATTTAGGTTGTTTGGCCTTGGATTTACCTTTTGAACCTTAGGAGAGAGTAAATAGAGAGATTGGGAGTGTTTTGAAGATTGTCTGGTCAAGAATGACCAAGAAATGAGGTTGCACCACTTTTAAACAAAGAGATAAGCTTGCACCTCCCAACTTTCATAGTATGATTCATGGAATCTATTTCACGGTCCATGAAATTGGCCTACCAAATTGACTTTTCGATGAACTTATTTCTTTGATCCGATTAGTCCTAAAATTCCATGAAACTTACTTGACACTCTTATAAACCATCCTTAACCTTGTAGAGATATCTTAATCTCTCCAAGCTTACATTAGCTAGCTTATGATAAAATCGACGTACAATGTGTGGGTGTAACAACTAGTTAGTATCAATGTTTTGTAGAAGGATTTTCATCAATCGCATCTCCCGTGACAAGATTGACTCAAATTAATGTATCTTCCCAATGGTCAGATAAGTAAGAGGTAAGCTTTCAGAAGCTTAAGACTTTGTTGACTACATCCCCAATTTTGACTCTTCTCGTAGATGGAGAGGGCTTTACTGTATATTGTAATGCTTCACACATCGGCCTTGGTTGTGTTATGATGCAGAAAGGGAAAGTTATAGCCTATTCTTCTCATAGTATTTGCATTGAAAATTTGGAGGAATTAGTTCTATGGTGTGTATTATGAGGTGTTTATTGATGATCGAAGTCTTCAACACATGTTTAATAAGAGGAATCACAATTTGAGGCAAAGAAGATGGTTAGAGATGCTCAAGTATTATGACATGACTATTATTTATCATTCAGACAAGGCCAATATAGTGGCGGATGCTGTGAGTAGGAAGGTAGTGTGTATGGGTAGCCTAGAATGTTTATAGGTAGGGAGAGACTCTTGGCTATGTATGTTCAGTCTTTGGAAACTAGTATGGTTAGACTTGATATTTCTGAACCTAGCAAGTTTCTATCTTGTGTGGAGTCACAGTCATTTTTATTGGAGAACATTAGAGTTCAACAGTTTAATGATGCGAAGTTATGTAATATTCTGGCAAGGTGTTGAAGGGAAATTCAAAGGAGGCAATTCTTGATGATGAGGGAGTTTTGAGAATCAAGGGTCGCATATGTGTTCCCCAAGTCGGGGATTTGAGTAGATTGGTCATGGAAAAGGCTCATAGTTTGAGGTACTTTATTCATCCGGGAGATACAAAGATGTACTGAGATTCAAAAAAACATTATTGGTGGTGTAGTATAAACATGGACATTGCGGAATTTGTATCTCGGTGTTTGAATTGTAAATAAGTGAAATATGAGCATCAAAAGTCTGGTGGGATTACTCAGAGGATGCCTATACCTGAGTGGAAATGGGAGCAAATTATTGTGGAATTTTTAGTAGGGTTATCACAAACTTTGAGCAAGCCTGATGCCATTTGGGTGATTATTGATCATGCGACGAAGTCAGCTCATTTTGCACCGGTTCAGACTACTTACAATTTAGAAAAGTTTGTCAGGATCTACATTTGAGAGATATTTTGATTGCATGGAGTGCCCATATCTATCATTTTGGATTGAGGCACGCAGTTTACATCCTATTTTTGACGATCTATGCAGAAGGAGTTAGGTACTCGGGTGGAGCATAGTACAACATTTCACCCTCAATGTTACACCCCATATTTTTTTTGCGCTAGTATGCATGTTGAGTAAAGTAACAAAAGACCGATGAGTCTAAGATACCATATTAGGATGAAAATGACTTTAAACAAGTGTTAAGTAAGTCTTGTAAGAATTTTGGGCTAAATGAATCGAAGAAATTAAGTTTGTAGAAACTCGGGGAAAGGTAGGTAGAATTCTAGATGATTTTTGGTCCAACTTTAAGAGGGTATATCTGCTAGTGTAAATGAGTTATTTGGTGTATAATCCATCTAAATTAAAGTTCAGTGAGTCTACTTTCCAACACAATAAATCATAAGTCAATTGAAACTCAGCAAAAGAAGTCATGTACGTTTAAAAATACGCTGCAAAGCAGCTCCCTTTGGGATCCACTTAGGCGGTGGCCGATCTTTTTAGGATTTTTAAGTGATCCGGCCTTATTACTTTATCATTTTTCATACATATCAGTTCCCAAACACCGCCAAATGATCTGCAAGAGTTTCTCCATGATCCTAGAGTGAATCTAAAGGCAAACAACATAAATCAAACGTCGGGAATCCTGTGGTGCTAGTTAGTTTCTTGTTCTTCTCTCGGTTGCTGATTTAAGAGTTGTTCCAGTTCGTGTGGGAAGTTTTTTTTAATGATTATAAGGTAAAAGTTTGCTCCACCTTCATGAATTGGAGGTTCTACAAGTTGTGGCTAACTTGTACAGTTGAAAACCCGTGAAATAAAGATTGAAAATTGTAGTTGTGTTGTTGTTGGTTGCTGAACTATTTTGAGGTTGTTCTTGTGGTATTTTGTCACACAAAATTCATGGAATAAGCTGAGTATATTTTGGTTCTATTGTTAACAAGTTCTGTAAGGAAGAAGGGGTTTAAAGCTATAGTTTTGTTAATTATAAACCATGATTGCCACTCATCGTATTTTTGTGTTGAATAAGGAACTTATTAAAGATTATTAGTTGTTTGGGCTTCTATTGTGTCTTTTAGTAACTTGAGAGAAGTTAAAGAAATAGGGGAGATACTTCCCTATTTGTTATAAGATAAGTGTACCATTTGAAATATGATAGTTGTATCACTTGTAGTGTGACGATAACATTGTTGTTATTGTTGTAGATTAAGGTGCAATGAGTTGAGATTATCGTGATAGTTGGATAGATTATCGCAAGGTATGTAATGACTATCCTTTCTTTCTATGGCATAATTCTGTACCTAAAGTGGTATTCGCGCGAGTTGTACAAAATAGTATTCATAATGAATTCATGTCTCGTATTGAAACATCACACAAATGTTATTGTTTGTCCTTTGTAGGGAGTACTTTATGATAGATGACATCTGATAACTTATCCATCCCTTGTCAGGAAAAACATATTCAATTCATACTTGTTTTACATTAAGAGGAAAAGAATATAGGCTATATATGTAGCTATACATTACTACTATTATGTATGGAGTTATTATATCTAAGCCTATGAGCTGGTGAGATATGACCAGCCTATGAGTTGGTGAGATATGTCTGGCTATAAGCTGGTGAGATATGCCCGACCTATGCGCTGGTGAGATATACCTGACCTATGAGCTAGTGAGATATTCTTGACCTATGATCTGGTGAGATATGACTAGCCTGATGGCTGGTAAGAGATACATCGATCCCTATATATAGTTGGCTCGCTATATTACTATATTATGTAAGAGATGAGACAAAGTAGTAAAGTATACCTGCATGGTAGCTTTGATTCTCGGTTGATTTCTTATATCATTTTCAGTTTCACTTCTTCAGTTGTCTTACATACTCTGTACATTATTTCGTACTGTCATCCCTTCTTCTGAGCATGCTGCATTTAATGCGTGTAGGTCTTGAGAGATAGATAGATATGCCTCCTCAGTAGGTGATGCTGAGTTCATCTTGATTGGTAAATTCCATGTCATATGGAGTTGCTAGGATTACAGAGATGATGGGTAGTTTGTGGCCCTATCCAGACCAAAGTACAGTTGTATTTTCTTTATAGGCTAGTATACTTCTCATGTGTGTAGTATGTCAGCATGGTGGTCTTGTCATCCCTTGTATATATTTGTTTCGGGTTTCCTGTTGTAGACATCTATTGTGTCCTTGTCGACCAAAGATGTTATCATTAGGTTACAAATTGCATATAAATTTCTAGATGCTCACAAGTTACAGATGGTACTCTCAAGGTCAAGTAAGGAACTGGGTGCCTGCCACGACCCTCCGATTTGGGGTGTGACAAACTTGGTATCAGAGCAAGTCGTGTCTAGTAGAGTCTTGTTTATAAATGTGTTGTGCAACCATTTATAAAGAGGAGGCAGCAAGGTATTCTAGGATTAGTTACCCTTTTTTTATTTCCAAATCGTGCAACAGACCTAAGTTATAGGAACTCGATTCCATTCCATACTCGTGTCAAGTAAATGAAAGATGCTTACCAGATTATATATGCACTAGAGGTGTGAGTATTATGCTAAAGTTTGAGAGATTTAGCATTTTTCTCACCCATTCAAAAAACGGTAATGCAAGCCTAGAAGGTAAAGTGTGAGTTTTAGAATACAAAGGAAGTAAAGAGGCAAAGATATAAAGTACCCGAATATAAGATATTGTAAAGTAATTGGCTTTTAGAAAGTGCGACACAAGCATTATAATCCTGCTTCCAGTAGAAATAGAACTAAAGTGAATAGAATTTAATCCGACTTATGATTTTCAGACGTTGATATACGTAGTCTTAGAAAGAAGTGAGATTTTGGGATCTAGTAAGGGTTAGAATAATCCTTAATGTCAGACAGTTTTTTAGAATTGAATGGCAGTATAGAAGAATATTAATGAGTGAGTTGATATTACCTCTCTAGAGGTTATATACATGATGTACCCGAGATTCGTTAGTCATATATTACTTCATAAGAGTCTTGAAGATTCGAGAGCCAAGTATTGGAATCTTTGTATGCGAGGTGAGTATTCCCCTTAGTGAGACTCATGTATGAAGCAAGGAAGAGGTACTAAGTGCCTAGAGAATAAGGTTGGTCAAAGAGGGAGAAGTTAAGAGTGAATGAATGTTCCATTGGAATTATCCAGAACAAGAAGAAGTGATAATATTAGCAAGTGGTTGCTAGAAAGATAAGTGGGGCACATAAGTATGTGAGAATGGTTACAACGAAGAGTTTCAAGACAAATAAGATTGTGTTTATCCAGTCTCTACGGATGTGTTATGAATCTAGAGTGTCATGTAAATATAAATTCTAAGAGAATAACAATAGATACCTCCTAGCTAGAGGAGTTAAGTAATAATGAGAGCAGCTAGATATATGAGGCTCAAAAAAGAATAGCGCGAAGTATAAGTTGTCTTTTCCACTAGGGCAGTCGTGTGTTCATCTAGTTTTCCACCTTTCTTTTCTGAAGAAATACCATTTAGACGGGTCTTATAGCATTCGTTGGGATTCGGTGTTGCTTGATGACAATCTATCTTATGAGGAGGAGCCTATAGTGATTCTAGATAGGAAGGTTAGGAAGTTATGGTCTAAGGAGATAACTTCTGTAAAGGTTCAATGGAAGAATCATCTTGTTGATGAGGCTATATGGGAGACCGAGCTCGATATGTGAGCCAGATGTCCCTAGTTGTTCACTGACTCAGGTACCTTTCTCCCCTATATGTTCTTATCGCTCGAGGATGAGCGATTGTTTAATTGGTATCTAATGTATGACCTATTCAGTCAATACATGCATTTTGACTATTTTACCCCTGTTGACCCAGTTCCCGAAGTTATCTGACGATCCTAGTGAAAGTTGAGAAATTAGAACTTTTTAGTGTGACAGTTTGAAATATAGTTGACTTTTGGCTAAACGAACCTTTTTCAGAATTTCATCAATTCTCTCAAGTCTGGAGGGTTGTTTATGACTTGGTAGGATAGTTAGTTCGATTCCCGAGTCCCTCAGGGGTGATTTTGTCGATTGGTTGGAAAATTGATTTTAGCTCATTGGGGGTTGACCCGAAGAAATAGGCCTCCGATAGAAATTATGAGATTGCGAGTGAGTCTGTAGCATGATTTTACATATGTGTGCATATCTTGTTTGTTTCTAGGAGGTCTCGGGTGATTGTCGAAGTTCGGGTTAAAATTGTGAAAGGCTGAATTCTGCTAGTTTTGGTGTATTCGCTGGGGTGAGCCTCGGTGCGTCCTAGTGGATTGCGACCATTACAGCGGACAACATTCCGCTACGACGAAGGGTTTGGCTTTTGTCTTAGGATCGCGGGCGCGTTCAAGAGGGCCGCAGGTGTGTCCGCTGTAGCGGACCTTGACAGCTACAATGGATGACAAGTATTTCAGAATCCATTTTAAAGTGTAAATTAAGTCATTAATCTCCCTTTTCAAAAATACTCCTCCAAATCACTCTTAGAGCAATTTGAAGCATTCTTAGGTGGATTCTTCTTGGGGTAAGCTTCTTAAGCCTTGTATTACCTTTATTTACATTTCTCAAATTGATTTAATGGTGGAAACAACCTATAAATTAGTTAGGAAAGATGAGCTCTACCTAATTAGGGTTTATTTGATTATTAAGTCTAAATTTGAGATTAATAGTTGGGTTTTTCTAATCTAAGCTTGGATTTCACTAATGAGTAAGTATTAAGCTTGAATCTTCCATTATTGTTGATGAATTTGAATGTTGGAAAATTAGGGTTCATACCCAAATTGGGAGATTTGTATAAATTGATGAAACTGGCTAGTCTTGAGTTATTTTAGCAATTGTCTAGTAGGATTGGACTCCTAGAATGTTGAATTTTATATTTTACTTTTGAAATGACCGTTTTACCCTTATGAGTCTGTTTCCCCTTTCTCCTCTATTTGGTTTGGGTTTAAAGGAATAGTCTTGTGTTATGGGTGTTGTTAGTTCATTCTCTAACATAGATTTTTATGATATTTAGACTTCGAGTACTACTGTGATCCTTGGAAAGGCAAGGTGCAAGTGTGATCATTGTGACTCTTGCTCGGCATACAAGTAGGTTACAACTTACCTTATGGTTAGACTTCGGTTAGGGAAACGTATATATAGATACTTACTGTCGGAGAAAGCATGTATGCCTTCGGGTATGAAGTTTGGATGGGTTACTAGGTTTGGTACTGTTGACTGATTTGTGGTTGTTGCCTCTTTTGATTTATTGGTTTGCTGCCTAGTGTTGGTTAGTGGATTGCACTTAGTTTCCATATCGTCCATGTGTTATAGTTGTATCTTAGTTATATTGATATTATCATGGATACAGGAAGGGATTTAACTTTATACTAATATTCTGATATGTGTCCTTGTATGGCATCATCGGGGATTTATATGATAAACTTGATATTGTCATTGCATTGTATTCATCCTCATTTCTATGATATATTAATATTATCCGTGATTGGTGTGATAAGTGATAAGGGAACAAAAATGTTTATTATGACATATTGATTACGTAGACATTTTTTAGCTATGTGCGGAATAACTAGCGGTGTGGTCGGTGGTAGAGTCATCTCTAGGCTATGTGATACGTAGTGACTGGTACACAGACTTGATGGTCCCTCATGGGTCATGGCGTCTGGGATATAAAGATATTCCACCCAAAGCATGTGTGTATGGAGATTACATTTGGGTGTTGCATTGTATCACATATTTACTAATTCTTACATTCACATATTTATTGAATTATGTACTTGACTCTCTATGCTTGGGTTGTTATTCTTAGACTGTAATAGTACTTGTACTTGATTGAGAGCATGTCTATTCTTTAGTTCCTTTCTTATATATATGTTAGCTAACTGTTGTCGGCCTAAGATATATACTAGTACATAGTGTTTATACTGATACTACCTTGTTGCATTCTTTTGAGTGCATAGTACATGACCTATTACACTTCTACACCTCGAGAGTGATCTCGAGGCTACTGTCGAGTCTTCTAGGATGAAAACTACTTGATAGATCCGCTGCCCGGGGACTCCTCCATTACTACTTGTCTTTTCTTTTATTCTGAGAAGTATCGTATTTAGAGACATGTATTATTTACACTTGTATTGATGATTAGTGGCTCTTGTACTATTTCAAACCATTCCTTAGGGGTGTACTCATATTATACATCCGCACCTATGATATTATTATTTAGACTTCCGTTTATCTTATTTTATTTATTTAATTATTGTTGAATTACTGATTAAAGGACGAGTTTGCCTACTGAGGTGGAAAATGGTAAGGTGTCTGCACGACTTAGTGATTTAGGGTCGTGACAAGTTGGTATCAGAACCCTAGGTTACATGGTCTATAAGTATAAAAGCATTTCTAGTAGGTCTTGCAGATGGGAGATGGGTACGGAGTGCTCTCTACTTATCTGTGAGAGGCTATGGGACATTTAAGAAACTTCAAATTTCTTCATTCTTTCGTGCTACTCTATTCAAATTGTTAATTGGAATGTTTCAATTGGTATATGATCTATTTATATTCTCTCATTTATGGTGATGACACGAACTGATATTGCGAGGGACGGCAAGCCCGAGCCCGCTGTTGGGGATGGCGCTAAAAGATAATGACATGCGAGAAGTCACGATCGAGCTAAAGGTCATAATGCTGCACCGGCCAGGGGCAGTGCTCCCTCATCTGTACAAATACGGGCACACTCAGCTTCTTCAAAGTATGAGCTCGAGATAAATAAGGCTATTGGGGGAGGTTCGGGACTAGCCCAGACTCACCCCGAGGTTATGTCTGACCTAGTACTTCAGGACACATTAACCCGTATACTTATTTATCTTGATGCCTAGAAGGCTACTGGTAGTGTCATTCCAGTTGCTTTATAGACTAGAACAGGGTTACATAACCTCTAGCAGGGACAAACATAGGACATGTAACTTGCTGCTACCATGGACTGGCGCATTGATGGTTTACAAGCCCCTGAGGACATTTCTAGGCCAGTAGCAGCCCGGGGTTTGACACTTAGATATTATGACCTCATTGGTAGGTTCCTGAAGATAGAACCTCCCAAGTTTCATGGTACCCGCAATGAGGATGCGTATAAGTTTATCGTACATATGCATGAGAGGTTGTACATGATTGTGATTGTTGAGTCTCGTGGCGTGGACTATGTGTCTTTCAAATTTTGTGATGATGAGAAGACTTGGTGGAGGTATTATAATGAGGGTAGACCAGTTGGTTCACCTCCACTCACTTGTGTACAGTTCCATCAGGTCTTCTTAGAGATATATGTGCCCCGTACATCGAGAAATCAGCGTAGGAATAAGTTTACCCATTTGGCTCGGTATGTAACACACTGGATTCCGACAGCGTCAGAGTGGGTCCGTAGGTTTGTTAATGGACTTGTTCTTTTACTCCATGTTCCATGTCTTTAACTTGTGGATTTGGGGTCTTCCTTCCAGGTAGTAGTGGATCATGCTATGAATGTTGAGGCAACCACAATTTGATCTTTTGGAGGGTCTAGTAAGATGAGGCCTCATCAACATAGTGGATTATGTGGTTCTTCTAGTCACAGAGGTGGGGGTGAATCTTCAAGGACCTATCATTCAGCCCCAGTCATCCCATTCAGTCCGCCTTGCTGTCATCATCTGGTGGCACTTCTAGACATAGTGGTTATGGGGCTGGGTAGTCTCATGGAGGTTCTTTCTCTCGGCCAGCCGATCGAGGTGGTCCATCGGAATCTTCAACCTCCGTGTATCAGCCTCCAGCGCCCAGAGTTTGTTATGGTTATGGTGAGATGCGTCAATTAAAGAAAGATTTTCCCTGATCTAGACAAAGTGGGACTCTGCAGGATTCCAGGTTCCAACCTCCTATGACTCTGGCGTCTTCTAGTAGCTGGGGTGGTTCTTCAGCGAGGGGCGGTTCTTAGTCAAGACACTGTGGTTATTAGTTTTCTAGGGGTCATTATTAGTCCGATAGAGGTAGTTTCTAGGTCTCCAGAGGAGTAGCACATTCTGGTTAGAGCAATCATGGTGGTGCGTAGTGTTTTACATTTCTAAGTTGGCCTGAGGTAGAGGCTTCTAATTTTGTGATCGAAGGTAATATTTATATTCGTCATCGGTTGGCTGCAATCTTGTTTGATCGAGGGTTTACTTACTCATATGTATTTGCTTATTATTCGGTTGGTTAGGATTTGACTTGTGACTGTCTTGACTTACCTGTTTATGTATCCACTTCGGTTGGGGATTCTGTATTGGTAGATAGTGTTTATCGGTCTTGCTTAGTTACTTTCATGGGGTAGGACACGTGGGTAGACTTGATGATCATGGATACGTTAGATTTTGATATTATATTGGGTATGACTTGGTTGACTCTGTACCACGCGATCTTGGATTGTCATCCCAAGACCATTACTTTATCCATGCCTAGGATTCTTAGACTTGAGTGTAGGGATATTTCTAGTCCCATTCCTGTCACGACCCGACCCGACGGGCCGCGACTAACCGCCCTAATGACATCATTATACTAACATGTCACACATAATCCAACTAACACTTAATGAGTCTGAAATCCGGCAGCATAACGCCGCAATAGCAACATATGCCAGGGTAGGTAAGCCGACGAGGCTGCCTTTACCCAAGATTGTACTTGTCTCGTGAGGAGTCACAACTAGCCAATATAACATAACAAGCAAGCCGACAAGGCTGCCACCAGATAGTAACGTATATACATGGAAAAACCCCAACACAGAATACAATAACATGACCGACTAAAACAGAGTCATAACCCTTACATACGTACAACCCACCACTGTGTACAGACCTCTATAAGAAGAATAACGACATATGACGGGACAGGACCCCGTCGTGCCCCTAAATACGAACATAAGTCTAAAAGAGATTCGGTACCAAAATGACAAAGCCCTAGATCAAAGGAGCTTTCCAACCTGCTGAGTAGGAACCTAGGCCTGAGGTTCACCAAACTGAAAACATGTACCTACGGGCATGAAACGCAAATTTCGAGGAAAGGGGGTCAATTTAAATAATGTCTTGAGTATGTAAAACATGAAGTCAGAAAAGAGACCATAATTAGCCAATGTAAATGTAAGATCAGTATAAAAATAAGGATTCAAATCCAACTGTGTCATAAACCATAAAAGTCAGCTGTGCCTTATAAAAATGAGAGTCAAGTCAAGAAAACATGAAGGCATGTCCATAAACATATATATACCTGTAACATAACCCGGCCCACTAATGCGGACTCGGTGGAATCATATCATAACTCGGCCCATGCTGGGACTCGGTAAAATCATCTCTCATCTATGGATCCATCCTACGTAACCCGACCATCTAGTGAGGGTCTCGGTGAACAATGCAAGGTTGTGCACGAGTCGTAACCCGGCCCGGGACTCGGTGAGGTGAAGTAGTAACACTTAGCACGAGTAGATATCGTGAGTAACCATATGCAAGTGTTCTACAATGTTAAGCCATCATCCCTACACATTTTTCTTCCAAAATTTCATCCCAAAAATCACAATTTTCTGGGCAATGTTCGGCCAAGCAGTGGCTGTTTTGCCACTGTTTTCGTCACGAGTTTTGGTGTTTTTTTGCTTCTAATTTTTGGTGAAGAATGTAGTCTAGGAAGAGAAGATAACAACCTTAATTTTGGTTATGGGTGGAGGGTGATTTTCGGATTAGTGTAGAGGAGAGAATGAGAGGAGAGTTATTTTTTTGTTTAAGTGTAGAAGAAGATGAAGAGGTAAGTGTAGGTTTATTATAAAAAAAATCTGATTTCCTTTTTACATTTTGGCCCCCAAGTTCTTCAATTAATAAATCTCAAACCCACTTCTTTTAATTCCCGAGAATTTCATAAGCCTCGTATCCTCAATGTCATAATTTTATAATACAATACTATTCCACAACGGAAATATACAATTATTGCTATAACTATCCAACGCCACCCTTAGTCTCACCAACATCTTTCCGGAATCACATCCTCTTGTATACTAATTTCCGGATTAGCATATATAAATATACTCTATATCCAAGATTCGAATCTTACCTTCTTAATTACGTCCTCTAATTATAGTCTTAAAATTACGAGGTGTAACATTCTTTCCCCCTTAGAAACATTCGTCCTCGAATGTTCATACTATTGGGCACATCTTATACAAATTGATTCAAGGATTCACAAGCACACAGAAATTTGCATATTAGGTCATCTTAGACTCTATGATACACGTTTCTGCCAACAAATATCCGACTTACAAACAACTCAACTCTTGCCATTATCTAACAAAAGGACTCAAATAAACAAGGAAACAACCTACGTCCTAGCTTATTTGTAATTTTCTAAAAGTGAAGTATACTAAAACTAAGGCTAAGTAGAGTCATTATTCATGATACCACATTATGTACATATATACAAGAACTTTAAGCATAATCTATACCTTAATCTTAAACTTGAGAACAGATATCATCTTCACAACCAATGACTAATCCCCATTTTATATATTCAGATTCCTGGTCCTATTTTAACCAGTAGTTAAGTACTTAAATGAATGTTTTAACTCAAAATCAGCAGTTTCAACTAAGCACATAACGATCAGGGAAGACATAATTTCAAAATGGTGTAATAGCAGAGACTAAAATATATATATATTTTTTCCCGAGTTCCCAAAAGCCTAATATCCTCTACCTGGATCAAGATGCAAGTGTTCTATATAATAGAATCCAAATATACATAATAGAGGTGTTGTTTGATCATGCAGGGTACTAAGGAAAAACACACAAGCTACCCTAATGATGATATACATATGAACATGCCCAAGACACCAACATGGCATAGACACTAGTTACCTAGTCTGAACCATAAACAAGGGATCACAAGGCAGGTGTAAATAAGTGACATATGCATACAGACTACCTTAGACCGTCCCAACCACACATATATATTTAGGAACACAAGAGATGCTAAATGAATATCCAATCCATCATTACCATGCCTATGATCAGGTACTAAGGCTAAACAAGTCTTAAAGTTTATATTAGACCTACATCAAGCCTAAATCAGAACAAGTGAACACATAATAGGCATATAATGAGCTAAGTTTTCCTGTCCTGATATTAATCACTATCTCTCTAATAATTCAAATAGCAAGTGTTATCCATATCGTGTTATTTGAGCCTAACATATACTTAATACCCATATTAAGAATAATTTTAAACAATGAGCATAAATTGGAAGCTTAAGTTAATCAAATCAGGTTACTCAATGTCTCATTTTTAACAATGATTAGCAAGACTTTATCTATTACAAGTCGACACCGTATTGAACTTACTAATCCAAAACTTACAGATATATCCAAATCATATTAACATTAATTAGGCATGCTTAGTCATATCTTCTAACATACCCCTAAATCAAGAAAGCAGGCACGAAATTTAGGTAATATTCATAATTCACAATCATCACATAGGCTACCCTTTATCAATTCCCATCATAAATAACATCATATAACCTCAATCATATCAACCCACTTAACTCATTCTCTTCTAGTTTTAAATTATCATATCGATTTATATAAGACAAGTTTTGTTAAATAGGACAACTAATCTTGTTCTTAGTTAGTGGCGCTTGTTTTAGGTAGATAATATGACCAAACGACTTACAGATAGCCAAACGAGTTTCCAAAATAATATATTGGTCATCACATTAATTTAAATAACCCATACATGCTAAACCCAACTTCAATCCAACCTGCCAATCCATTAAATCAAATCTAGGCGTTTCATATATCATTAATATCTTTAAATTAGCAATATTAAGCATTAAATTAACTAGGTAGCCCATACACGACTAGACAAATCTAAAATTAACATGTTTCGTTCTATTTCAATTGTACAGATTATTCTAAATCAGCATGGAACATTTACACTCTTTTGTTGATATCTACTACTACTTTCAATTTGGTAACAATGCCCCTTCTTCTTCCTATATAAAGGTGATGGTGACCAAGATAATCCCAAACTCTTAAAGGACAGTAACAGAATCTCTCTCGCCATCTTGTTTCTAAGTTTGGTATTCCCTAAAGCTACAATCTTGTAGGTACCATCAAGAAGTGGATTGAGAAACATAAAATTCAAGGTACCCCCCCCCCCTTTTATTTTTTTTTGAATTTCACATCTTGGAAAATGGACAATGTCAATCAAAACTTAAAGGAATCTATAACTATACCAAACTAGATATTCAATCCCGAGTGGTAACAGGTAAACCAATTATCCGGACATGAGTAGGCATAAACAAGTATATATAGACAGACCAAACATATGTGGATTGCCTATCCATGCCATGCTAACCTCATCACTACTCACTTAATAACTTAACCAAATCTGCAGAAGCAAGGGAATGCACATAATTGAGGAACTACTCAGATATTCATTTCATTTTTTTTTACATGTGATTTAGATACCTATCAAAACTCAAATGATCTTATAGTATCTACCAAATTTACATAAAAGGAGAAGGGGGTAGACGATCATAAAGAGCGCATATGGAAATAGGTGGACTTAACAGTTTGATTTAATCAACACATAGATACAAAACATGGGCATATACAATCAAACCAAACTGGATGCAGAGTTATGCACATGAAGAAGAGACAAGGTTATTTTAAATAGTTATGTTCAGATGAGTATTAGACCACCTAAGACTATTGGGACATGCCAATGATAGATATGACCCTTTAACAAGCAAAAACATACCCCAAATATGCTCCTAAACTATCCTTCAGATCACGACAGCACTTAAACAAGACACACATCCATTTCAAAGTCATTAGGTGATCCTATCATAATTATAACAACATTCTTATGCTAAATATTAGTTCCCTTATTATAGGCAGATAAATAAATAAATAAAAACATTAAGCCCTTCAATCATTTCCATACCAAATGTGACCTTTACAACCAACATAGTCATTATCTAAGCATAATTTTTAACTTCAACAATTGGTGTTTAATTAACATAACCTGTGTATTGAGTCATGGATTAATCGAACATAGTATCTAAGAGGTTTAATATACTTCTCAAGCCACTATAGCAACATACCGAAATAATTTGTTCGATTAACTGTGGAACAAACCTCATGTTCATGTATTAAGCATACTGAATTAGTACATGTGCTAATGATGGTTTGACCTAACATACTATGGACACCACAGAACTTAAACAATCCAAGAGGGGTTACAATGGACTAAAACTAGTATACCAATTACTTCAAAGTCATTTAAACAGATCATACAAGGTCAAATAACCCTTAAACTTAACAAGACAACCACTTAACACACAAATAATCGTCACACAATACTCCAACAGTGTTTTCATCAACTGAACATGCTAGACATTAATAGAGTAGTCATAAATAGCCATAATATTCACATATATTACATAATGCTTGGCATAATATATTCACGGTTTAATAGTTAACTAAATAAGTAAACCGTTTATTGCAGCAACAAGTCATTCCTGGAATTATGTAAATACTCAATTTTCCACTCCCTTAAGCAACTACTGACAACATGTTTAGCATACGAATCTATTCCCTATTTAAGAGATAAAACGCAGGCTTGGGTTATTAGAACATTTTGCATTCTACATTATGATACGCAAAGACAATTACGGGGGAAATTTTAATCAAACATAAAAGATATCTAGGCAAGTCTAATTAACTATTTAGAGGTAGTCCCACTGAGCAAAATTGGCAAAGATAGGTCCTAACACAAGTGATTTATACTCAACCCACATACTATACAGGGACATTAATGCACCACCCTCATTTAAAGAAGTATGACCAAGATGTAATACATTTATACATAACATGGATAGCATAACTCATAAGAAAAGCTGGAACACATCAACTTAAACAGGGTAATATTACAACATGTAGAGGACCATCTACTCCTAAGCCCCATCCACAAGTAGGACAACCCGTTAACGACTATCAACTACTTGCTGAACTAATTTCAAGGACTTATCCAGACAACTTGCTCCAGAGACAACAAACCTTATATGTACAACAGTAGCAATTCCAGTTTTTGGCATATCTCATATCCCTTTTCATATAAACATAAGCATACCAAGGAGTCATCACAACTAATAGACCTCGAATTCGTATTTCCCTTCTGGCGGCTGTCGCTTTCTTCGGAGGCATAGCTATAACACATTAATACGTCAGAGAGGGAATAACCTAATAACATAGCTCTATCGCACGATCTTAGAGTAAGAAGAATAGAAACCAATCCTAAATGTCCGGCAGCCTCCTGCGTATAAGTATGGTGCACAACATACCCATACGCAAGACTCTACTAGACACGGTTTGTAGACATTTCGAGGACTAACTGCTCTGATACCACGTTTGTCACTACCCGACCCGACGGGCTGCGACTAACCGCCCTAATGACGTTATTATACTAACATGTCACACATAATCCAACTAACACTTAATGAGTCTGAAATCCGGCAGCATAACGCCGCAATAGCAACATATGCCAGGGTAGGCAAGCCGACGAGGCTGCCTTTACCCAAAATTGTACCTGTCTCCTGAGGAGTCACAACTAGCCAATATAACATAACAAGCAAGCCGACAAGGCTGCCACCAGATAGTAACGTATATACATGGGAACACCCCAAAGACGTAATACAATAACATGACCGACCAAAACAGAGTCATAACCCTTATATACGCACAACCCACCACCGCTGTCTGCACTCTATAAGAAGAATAACGACATATGACGGGACAGGGCCCCGTCGTGCCCTAAATACGAACATAAGTCTAAAAGAGATTCAAGACCAAAATGACAAAGCCCTGGATCAAAGGAGCTTTCCAACTCACGAGTAGGAACCTAGGCCCGAGGTTCACCAAATCGAAAACATGTACTGCGGGCATGAAACGCAGCTTCGAGGAAAGGGGTGTCGATTTAAATAATGTACCGAGTATGTAAAACATGAAGTCAGAAAAGAGACCATAATTAGCCAATGTAAATGTAAGATCAGTATAAAAATAAGGATTCAAATCCAACTGTGCCATAAACCATAAAAGTCAGCTGTGCCTTATAAAAATGAGAGTCAAGTCGAGAAAACATGAAGGCATGTCCATAAACATATATATACCTGTAACGTAACCTGGCCTACTAATGCGGGACTCGGTGGAATCATATCATAGCCCGGCCCATGCTGGGACTCGGTAAAATCATCTCTCATCTATGGATCCATCCTACGTAACCCGGGCCTCTAGTGAGGGTCTCGGTGAACAATGCAAGGCTGTGCACGAGTCGTGAACCCTACTCTAACTCGGTGAGGTGAAGTAGTAACACTTAGCACGAGTAGATATCGTGAGTAACCATATGCAAGTAAAAATTATCATCCGACTCTCAATAAAATCATTGTAATAATGTCATAATAAACTCTTTGCTGAAAAATCATAGGCACTTCTCATAACAATCCTCATTAGGAATTAAACTGTATAAGAATTAAGTACATCCGCCGTACTTTTATTAAATCATGCCAAAAAGAAAGAAGTAAGAGTTTCACATACCTCTTAGACGAACTAATCAACTCTATATTAGAGTACGTCTCGATTTAGAACTTCAACCTATAATAATGGTAATACATTCGTCAATTCTATGATCGCTAGCATACTTTATATCGAATAACGAGTTCTTATTTTATAAAAATTCTGGCAGCACTTCCCCTGTTTATACATGTTTCCACAACTTCCAAACGAGGCTAATAACATCAATAAACAAGCATCAATTAAGGGCACAACCAAGACAACAATAAAGGGAATTTACACATCCACTTCTCATGTAAATTTAGCCTCTTAATCCACCTTAAAACAGCCCATATACATCACAACATATCCAATAATTTCATGCAAGTTCTTGGCCACAACATGTCATAATTCCATAACTCTTATCTTAATTCCTATAATCCAATTTCGGATTTTAATACTTCCATATAACTAATTCCAACTAAATCTCCACGTTTCCTTTCAATTTTATCATGCAATTAGTGATAATAATAACAATAATAACCAACGAATCCAACAACACCAAAATCTGTCCCAAATTGGCAACTAGCCCAAAATGGTCACATGCAATGCTTAAATTCCAATTTTTCCTTAACACAAATTCATTACCTTAATTCTAACAACATTCATTCAAATTATATCATAGAAAGAAGAATTTTTATACCTCAAATTCGTCAAAACAGTCTGCAATTTTCTGCCACTGTTTTTTCGGAAATCCCCACTGTTTTATAATTTTTCTCCTCCTTTTTGTTCACTTCTTCAACCCCAATTGACATACAAGTGTTCTACAATGTTAAGCCATCATCCCTACACGTTTTTCTTCCAAAATTTCATCCCAAAAATCACAATTTTCTGGGCAATGTTCGGCCAAGCAGTGGCTGTTTTGCTACTGTTTTCGTCACGATTTTTGGTGTTTTTTTGCTTCTAATTTTTGGTGAAGAATGTAGTCTAGGAAGAGAAGATAACAACCTTAATTTTGGTTATGGGTGGAGGGTGATTTTCGGATTAGTGTAGAGGAGAGAATGAGAGGAGAGTTATTTTTTTGTTTAAGTGTAGAAGAAGATGAAGAGGTAAGTGTAGGTTTATTATAAAAAAAATCTGATTTCCTTTTTACATTTTGGCCCCCAAGTTCTTCAATTAATAAATCTCAAACCCACTTCTTTTAATTCCCGAGAATTTCATAAGCCTCGTATCCTCAATGTCATAATTTTATAATACAATACTATTCCATAACGGGAATATACAATTATTGCTATAAGTATCCAACGTCACCCTTATTGTAACCAACATCTTTCCGGAATCACATCCTCTTGTATACTAATTTCGGGATTAGCATATATAAATATACTCTATATCCAAGATTCGAATCTTACCTTCTTAATTATGTCCTCTAATTATAGTCTTAAAATTACGAGGTGTAACAATTCCGAAGAAGATTATTTCTTATCTCAGCGCAAAGAAACTTGTTGACAAGGGATGTTTGGCCTACTTGGCCCATATTTGTGATACTAGTATTGATTCTCCATCCTTTGAGTCTGTGCTTGTTGTATGTGATTTTGCGGAGGTGTTCCCTGTCGATTTGTTTGTGATATTGATTTATGCATTGACTTAGAGCCGAGCGCCCTATTTCTATTGCAGCTTATAGGATTTTACCTGTTGAATTGAATGAGTTAAAAGAGCAGTTGCAAGATCTTTTGAGTAAGGGGTTCATTAAACCGAGTGTCTCCACTTGGGGTTCTCTCGTGTTATTTATGAAAAAATATGGTACGATGAGGATGTGCATAGATTACCGTCAGTTGAATAAGGTTACTATTCATAATAAGTACCAGATTTATAGTATTGATAACTTGTTCAACCAGCTTCAGGATGCTTGGATATTTTTGAAGATTGATTTGAGGTCAGACTATCACCAGCTGAAGATTCGGGCCAAGGATATTATGAAGATGGCTTTTAGGACTCGTTATGGTCAGTACGAGTTCCTTGTGATGTCTTTTGGGCTTACAAATGCCCCAACAAATTTTGTAGACTTGATGAATCGCATTTTTAATCCATACATGGATTCCTTCATCATTGTCATTATCGATGATATCTTGGTGTATTCGAATAGTAAGGAAGAGCATGAGCAACATTTGAGGATTGTCCTTGGGTTGTTGAGAGAGAAGGGGCTTTATGCCAAATTTTTAATGTGTGAGTTCTGGTTTGATTTTGTGGCATTCATTGGCCACGTGGGGTCAAATAAGGGGATTATGATTGATCCCAAGAGTATTGAGGCTATTAGAGATTAGGCAAGGCCCACTACTGTGACTGAGATTCATAGCTTTATAGGGTTACCAAGTTACTATCGCCGCTTTATGAAGGGATTTTCTTCTATTGCATCTCACCTAACTAGATTGACTCAGAAGGAGGTTCCTTTTCAGTGGTACGATTCTTGTGAGGAGAGCTTTCAAAGCTCAAGACTCTATTGACTACGGCACCAGTCTTGGCATTACCCATGGAGGGTAGGGATTACTCAGTCTATTATGATGCATCCTGTGTTGGTTTGGGCATTGTGTTGATGCAGGAGGGCATGCTCATTGTCTATGCTTCCAATCAGTTAAAAATCCATGAGAAGAACTACCCTACCGATGATTTGGAGTTGTTAGCGGTGATTTTTGCTTTGAAGATTTGAAGGCATTACCTATATAGAGTCCATTTAGAGGTGTTTACCAATCATCGTAGCCTTCAGCATATATTTAGTCAGAGGGATATCAATTCTAGGCATCATAGATGGATGGAGATTCTGAAGGATTATGATATCATTATACTTTACCATCTGAGTGAAGCTAATGTGATGGTTGATGCCTTGAGCCGCAAGATAGTGAGTATAGGTAGATTGTCTCAGTTGGTTATTTCATAGTGTCTCTTAGCCATAGAGGTTCAGACTTTGGCTAATAGTTTTATGTGGTTTGGTATTTCGAATTCGGGTCGAGTTTCAACATGTGTTGAGGCGAGGTCGTCTCTCTTAGAGCAGATTAGGGCACAACAGTTTGAGAATGCCCATTTCCGAATGGAAGTGGGAGAGGATTTCTATGGATTTTGTTGTAGGTCTTCCGAAAACCTTGGGCAAGTTTGATTCAATTTGGGTTATTGTGGATAGGTTGATCAAGTCCGTGAACTTTATTTTGGTTCAGTTTACATACAATGCGGAGAAGTTGGCCAGGATTTACATTCGTGAGATTGTGCGATTGCATGGGATTCTTATTTCTATTATCTCCGATCAAGGTCCTCAGTTTACTTCCTATTTCTGGCGGACATTGCAGGCAGAGTTGAGTACTCAGTTAGATCTTAGTACCGCTTTTCATCCCCAAACTGATGGACAGTTCGAGAGGACCATTCAGGTGCTCGAGGACATGTTGAGATATGCGATATTGATTTTAGTGGTCATTAGGACCAGTTCTTACCCTTGGCAGAGTTTGCATACAATAATAGCTACCATTCCAGTATTGATATAGTGTCGTTTGAGGCATTACATGATAGGAGGTATCATTCTCCTATAGGATGATTTGATGTTTTTAATGTTTGACCGTGGCGTATAGATTTGTTGAAGGAGTCTTTAGACAAGGTGAAGCTTATTCAGGAAAAGCTTTTGGCAACTTAGAGTCGGCAAAAGATGTATGTGGACCAGAATGTCCAAGACTTAGAGTTTATGGTGGGTGAGCAGGTTCTTCTGAAGGTATCATCCATGAAGGGTGTGATGCGATTTGGGAAGAAGGGAAAATTGATCTCGAGATATATTGGTCCATCTGAGATTTCCGTCATATTGGTGTTGTTTCTTATATGTTGGCTTTGCTGAAGAAATACCATTCAGACAAGTCTTATAGCATTCGTTGGGATTCGATATTGCTTGATGAGAATCTATCTTACAAGGAGGAGCCTATAGCGATTCAAGATAGGCAGGTTAGGAAGTTATGATCCAAGGAGATACCTTCTGTGAAGGTGCAATAGAAGCATCATCCTGTTGAGGAGCTTATATGGGAGATCGAGCTCGATATGTGTGCCAGATTTCCCTAGTTGTTTGCTAACTCAGGTACCTTTCTTCCCCTATCTTTCCTTGTTACTCGAGGACGAGTGATTATTTAATTGGTATCTGATGTAATGACTTGTTCAGTAGTTATGTTCATTCTTACTATTTTACCCTTGTTGACCCAATTACTGAAGTTATCGAACGACCCTAGTGAAAGTTGATAAATTAGAACCTTTTAGTGTGACTGTTTGACCTAAAGTTGACTTTTGGGTAAATGGACCTTTTTTAGAATTTTGTCAATTCCGTGAGGTTCGGTGGGTTGTTTATGACTTGGTGAGATGGTTCAATTCTCGAGTCCCTCAGGGGTGTTTTCGTAGATTTGTTGGAGAGTTGGTTTTAGGCTGTTGGGGGTTGACCTGAAGAAATAGACCTCCGATAGAATTCTGAGACTGCGAGTGAGTCTGTAGCGTTCAAAATTTTGATGATCTAGCTGGTAGTAACTCATAACCAGAAGTAAGTAGACAACTAACTAAATAGTTAATGTTGTTATTTGTTGATGCAACTTCAAGTATCACATCAACCATGGTGTTTCATTATTTCCTGATTGCATTTGAACTCAAATGAATGGAGGTCTAGAATTTGGTTTAATCAACATAAACTGATATCAGTAATGGATATTGAACTAGAAGAATGGTGCTTTTCTTTTGTCTAGAATGACGAAATTAATGATATTAGAATGTGAAGCTGTCAATGAACAATTTGAATATATAGCGTTATAAATTTCATTAAACGAGAATGAGAATGATATTTAACAGTAAAAATGAAATTAATTTTTTTTCATGAAAACTTGTGGAAGATAAAATCAGTTGTATGTATACCTTGTGAAATTTATCTGGTTGTGCATTTTGATTCATTTATCCCACCAAAAGTTGCTTTTCTAGACAGCAACTGGTTTCTCTTCCGTTTTCTTCTTCTCCAAAGCTTCAGAATTTGATTCCTCCACAATTGTTGGCTTCTCTTCAATTTTCTTATCCACGTTGGTTGGTTTATCTGAAGGTTTTACTTCCTCTACTGTCTTCTCTGCAATATCTTCTTCTGTGGTTGCTGGTAATTTGTCTTGATCATCTGTTTTTTTCTTACTCTCCACTGATGGTGTTAAATTCTACTCTTTCCTTACCATTTGAAATATGTGTCACTCTTTATACTTTGTACCAATTAGTCTATTTCAAAAAAGACTAATGCTTTTTTTCGTTTAAACTCTTTAACTTTAAATATTTTATTTTGTTCGTCATATGTGTTATTATAGTCATAGAATCATCACATTTAAAAATACTTTTGGTATGTGCCAAAAATAATCTTTCTTCTTTTCTAAAACTTTGTGAACTAACAATGCCTTCCTTGTCAAGGCTTAAGTCTAGTCATAGCCAAAACAAGGGGGAATTAGGATGGTCAATGCACAAAACATCATATTTTCAAGATCAGATCTATATGTACCTGGATTAAACCAAAAACTTTTGACTTAGGGATTAATATTTCACGTCTTCCATATTGCATATGTAATTTATGTTGGATATATAACACGGGAATAATAAATAACTATTACAAGTTCTTCGAAATAATAAAGAATAAAGATTACAATAGCAACAAGCTTGCAGTAAATAAGAATTGTTACAACAACAAGTTTGTTGAGTTATTGAATCAGTCTTGAATCTTTATATCAATTGCAGAAAGCTCTTTGAATCTTGATAACCTGAAATCAAGAGACACTAAATCTGGAAGTGTTACAACTGTGTTGAGTTGAGTGATGGCACTCTTTCTTTAAGATAAAATTACCCAGTATATATGTTTTTACGTTAGCGGGCAATAGTCTCCCAAGATAAAATAACAAACTATCATTTGTGTAAAGCAAACACAAGTGATTCTAGCGAAGAAAACAAATAACAAAAGATTACTAAGAGGAGAAGATTTGCAACAAGAATTTCAGAATTGTTGTTCTTGAAAAGTGTGTAGAATTGAGTCAAATGCCTCAATTTATAGCGTAAGAATTGTCTCTTCAAGTGCCAAGTAATGGCATTGAATCACCCATGTAATGGCAATGAATTGCCCAAGTAATGGCACCAATTTTTTAGCCAAATAATAGTTGATTAATGCTGGAATGAATGCCATTGAGGGCAGCCCAAAAGTCTTCAAAAATCAAATTTTCGTTTAAGACTTTCTGCTAGGGAAGCGCCCTGGTGCCGCGGCCCTGACGGGGTTAGTGTTGCGGCCCTCCTCGGCTCCGCGACCCTTTCTGACCCATTCCATCTTATACGTTGCACAATCCTTCCTTCATTTACCGACGTGGAACACTTGTTATTTAGCCAATAACCGTCCATTATTCTATGTCTCAAACATTTACTTACGTACCAATATCTCTTTCACTAACGAAGTTTATGATACTTGGCACTATGAGTGTACGTGTGTGGAAATAACGTTTTCGACGTGCGGGGCCCCAATTATTTGAGTCATAAATAATGGGATAAAATTAATTTCACATTAGTAAATTTCCAACAATCCCCTCTTGAAAGAGATTTTGGCACACACAAGGTGCCTACTTTCAGCAATCTTTCAGCGAAAAGATATTGCATCAGGAGAGTTAGCTTCCCATTTGAACATTCCCTAGTTGAATATCATCAGACTTACTTACTGCGCGGTGAATGTGATGTATTGAACCGTCAGTGTTTAATGTAAGCCAAGACAACGGTACCAACACAATACCTCCCTTTTATTCATTTCTTCTCATTGCTTTGTCCGTTGTGGCCGAGGACACACTTGGATTCTTAAGTGCATTCATTATAGGCGGCCTATCCTCGCACTTAAATAGGTGGTCTCCTACAAGGTATCCTGCTATACCCCACTTCACCAGTGTTAGGAACCATTAAAAATTTCCCCAAACCTAACCTCAACCGTTGAGGATCATTAAAGGTTTTGGAAACTTAACCTTTACCCACACTGCAGATAACACTTAATGTCTATCGCGGGAATGACTTTGGGTTTATGTTCCTTACAGAAATCATAACATGAAGTACTCTTGCTTTCACCGAAGCGCTCAACTGAACCTTTACAACTTAGTTTTCCCATTGAACCTAATTCCTGGGATCTCCAGTCAGTAAGGTTAGGTTATCACCGTATCAGTCCTTATTGTTTGGGTTTTAAGCCCATTTCCCCTAGACAGGCAGAACATCTGATCTCTGGGTATGCCCTTAGTCAACGGATCTGCTATGTTATCCTTTGATTTTACATAATCAATGGCAATAATACCCGTGGTTATCAGCTGCCTAACGGTCTTATGTCTCCGTTGGATATGATGAGACTTGCCGTTATACATAGAACTTCGTGCCCTTCCTAGAGCCGACTGGGTGTCATAGTGGATCATTACAAAAGGTACGAGTTTGTCCCAATACGGGACGTCCTCTAAGAAGTCATGAAGCCACTCAACTTTTTCTCCTGCTTTGTCTAAAGCAATAAACTCTGATTTCATTGTGGATCGGGCGATGCAAGTTTGCTTTGAGGATTTCCAAGACACAGCCCCACCACCAATTGTAAATATGTACACTGGTCGACTTGGTGTTCTCTATATCAAATATCCAGTTTGCATCATTGTACCCCTCTAGTACAGCTGGATATCTCAAATAATGCAACCCGTAAATTAGCGTGTATTTCAGGTACCATAGTACCTGATTCAACGCTTTCCAATGATCATTACTCGGAGTACGGGTAACCTAGCAAATTTGTTGACTGCATAAGCGATATCAGGTCGGGTGCAGTTTGTTATGTAGATCAAACTCCCAATCACCTGAACATATCACTCCTGGCATACGGGCGCACCATAAGTTTTTATCAATTTTCTGATTCATAGCCAGTGGTGACTTCATCGGCGAACTGTCGGACATCTCAAACTTTCTCAACACATCCTCGATGTAGTGAGACTAAGATAAGACCACTCCGTCAGACTTCTTAGAGACCTTGATCCCTAAGATGACATCTGCAATACCTATATCATTCATGTCGAAACATTATTTCAACATATTCTTAGTCTCTAGATTCAAACTAGGACTACTCCATGTGATCAACATGTCATCTACGTAAAGACATATCATGACAAACGAGTCAAAATTACCTTTCATGTAGACACATTTGTCACACACATTAATGGAGAAACCCTTCGATAGTAGAGTACTATCAATTTTTTCATGCCATTTGTTTCAGCCCGTACAGAGATTTGACAAGTCGACAGACTTTCTTCTCTTGCCCTGGAACCACATACCCCTCGTGTTATTCCATATAAATTTCTTCTTCCAAATCACCATTTAGGAATACTGTTTTGACATATATTTGATGTATCTCAAGGTCA
The DNA here is from genome assembly GCA_029783415.1 of Anisodus acutangulus. Classification (NCBI taxonomy): domain Eukaryota; kingdom Viridiplantae; phylum Streptophyta; class Magnoliopsida; order Solanales; family Solanaceae; genus Anisodus; species Anisodus acutangulus. Next base: position 18,010,613 of record CM056504.1, on the reverse strand, counting down.
GGCAATGCTGCGATCACAATGAATACTCGTATGGACGTCATTCTAGACACCGGGGAGTATGTGTCAAAATAGTCAAGGCCTTCCTTCTGTCGATAGCCCTTGACTACCAACCTGGCTTTGTACTTGTCTATAGACCCGTCTGCTTTATACTTCCATTTGAGTATCCATTTATAACCCAACGGTTTGTTTCCCGGAGGAAGATCAACCAACTCCTAAGTATGATTTTGCAAGAGGGAGTTTATTTCACTCTCAATAGCTTCTTTCTAGAGCGGTGCCTCTGGAGTTGAAAATGCTTCAGCAATTGTCCTTGGTTCATTATCAACCATATAAGCTACACAGTCAGGACCGAAGTTTTTATCCTTCCTGGCCCTTTTACTTCATCTTGGTTCCATCTCTGGAGTCTCTAAGTTCTGAGAATATGGAACACTAGATTTCGGATATTCAGCCACTTTGGATTCCACTAGATCTGAACCACCTAGATCCGGGCAGTCAATGACTCCCGGTTCCTGAGAGCTTTGTTCATAACTTCATTTGCGAGAGGTTATGTCTCTTTCTTTTCTAGGAAAAGTATCCTCAAAGAAGTGTGCATTCCTTGATTCCATGATCGTACCCCCGTCGATATCTGGTACATCTGACTTGTGCACTAAGAAGTGATAAGCACTACTGTTATTTGCATATCCGATGAAAATGCAATCTACAATCTTAGTTCCAATCTTGACCTGCTTTGGCTTACGTACTTCAACCTTTGCCAAACAACCCCACACCTTCAGGTATTTGTAGATGGGTTTCTTTTCCTTTCATGACTCGTATGGAGTTTTGTCATTTCCCTTATGTGGGACTCCATTAAGAATCGTATTAACGGTAAGGACAGTTTCTCCCCACATGTTTTGAGAAATACCAGAATTTATGATCAATGCATTTATCATTTCCTTCAATATACGGTTCTTGCATTCAGCGACACCGTTCGACTGAGGTGAGTATGGAGCCTTCGTTTGGTGAATAATGCCAGATTGGGCGTAGTATTCCTCAAATGACGCTACATATTCTCCACCTCTATCACTATAAATTTCTCAATCTTTAGGCTTAGTTGATTTTCAACTTCTGCTTTGTAGTGCTTATCTGCTTCAGTAACTTCATCTTTGTTTTTCAACAAACAAAGGATGCAATACGTTGTACCATCATCAATGAAGGTCACAAAGTACTTGTCTTCCCTCCCTCTATTTTGTACAAACTTCAAATCACCCACGTAGGTGTGACAAGTTCTAGAGGAGCGATGCTTCTTTCGCTATTCCTTTGACGGAATGGAAAGGTGTTTTTGCCTCTTCGCCCACCTCACATTCATTTTGAGGGTTTATGTCGATAGAAGGCAACAATCTCAACTTATATATCTTTTGAATGACTTTCTATTTAACGTGTCTTAATCTATGATGGCATAGATGCACAAATTACAAATATATCATTCATTTGGCTACAGACATACTGCACCATTCTTAGTTATTACAAACCTGTTGGACTAGTCTCAAACCAGCTTGACCAACAACGTCCTTGAAACTAAGTTTGGGACATATATCACCTCTTTTTAGAGTGATCCCATTCCCTGAAGTTCAATTGAGGACAACCTCTCCAACCCCTTCTATTTTAAAGGTGGCGTTGCTTCATATGAACAACCTCTTGCCTGTGGTTAGGGCATAACCAGATCGTATGTGATCTGGATACTCTGGTCCACTCCAGTTGCCTTGGCAAACTGAGTGTCCAATTTCTTTTCTGCCTTTCTTTTGGCCTTCAGATCATTTAAGACCTGGAAACTCTGGACCACTCCAGTCGCCCATAGGCTTTGTACGACTGAGTGTCCAATACCACCATATCAAATGAAGGATCTTCTATCGGATCCGGAGACATGTTTGTCTTTAGTCCTCTTGCCTTGTGATTGGTACCCAGGGAAATTCCTAGCGCTTGCTTAGGATTTGTCCACAATTCTAATTAATTGTAACCAAAGAACAAATCTTTTAAGCCTTGTTTTCAAAATCCAATCTTTAAAAAGGGAAGTAGGTGAAATTAAATATCTGATTTTAAAGTGTAAGGAATATAATAATTATTTTTTTCCTCATGAAACCACTTTCATATTCCTAGCCTTACTTTACACACTTTAATCAGACATCATTTAATCTTATTATTAATAAGGAAGAAAGTTAACTTAGCCCAATTTCGAATTCTGGCCCACGTCAGTCACTTTGTTGGACTGAGTGTCCATTTCCTCCTTACCATAATTTGAATCCTTTGTCTGGGACAAATATAGGCCTTCTACTACAAGATAGAACACCATCTTCAGCCTTCTCTTCTTGTCCCAGTTGACATCCTCAACCTCTCGTGGGTGCTTTCTTCCACCACTCTTGGGAGCGGTGACACCATCAACACCTTGACCATCAACATCATGACCAGTATAGGCGATCTGAACCTCAGCATTAGAACCATAGTCTAGTTTATTGACACAAATAAAGTTACTGTCAACAAAACTGTCAATGGAACTGTCTTCAACCACAACCATAATCAGATTTGGTCACACAACTGTTGACCGACATCTTTCGAGCACTAATGCATCTTGTCTTAAAATTGTTGGATATATAACACGTGAAAAGTAAATAACTATTACAAGTGCTTGGAAAGGATAAACAATAAAGATTACAATAGCAACAAGCTTGTAGCAAATAAGAATTGTGACAACCACAAGTTTGTTGAGTTATTGAATCAGTCTTGAATCTTTATACCAATTGTAGAAAGCTCTTTTAATCTTGATAATCTGAAATCAAGAGACACTAAATCTGAAAGTGTTACAACTGTGATGAGTTGAGTGATGACACTCTGTCTTTAAGACAAGATTGCCCAGTATATATGTTTTTACGTTAGCGGGCAATAGTCTCCAAAGATAAAACAGAAAACTATCATTTGTGCAAAGCAAACACAAGTGATTCTAGCGAAGTAAACAAATAACAAAAGATTGCTAAGAGGAGAGGATTTGCAACAAGAATTTGTTCTTGAAAAGTGTGTGTAGAATTGAGCCAAATGCCTCAATTTATAGTGTAAGAATTGTCTCTTCAAGTGCCAAGTAATGGCATTGAATCACCCATGTATTGACAATGAATTTCCCAAGTAATGGCACCCATTTATTAGCCAAATAATGGCTGATTAATGCTGGAATGAATGCCATTGAGGGCAGCCCAAAAGTCTCCAAAAATTAGATTTTTGTTTAAGACTTTCTGCCAGGGAAGCGCCCCGGTGCCGCGGCCCTGATGGGGTTGGTGCTGCGGCCCTTTCCGACCCATTCCATCTTATACTTTACACAATCCTTCCTTCATTTACCGACGTGGAACACTTATTATTTAGCCAATAACCGTCCATTATTCTATGTCTCAAACATTTACTTACGTACCAATATCTCTTTCACTAACGAAATTTATGATACTTGGCACTACGAGTGTACGTGTGTGGAAACGACGTTTCCGACGTGCGGGCCTCTAATTGTTCGAGTAATAAATAATGGAATAAACTTAATTTCATATTAGTAAATTTCCAACAATTTATGCTTAAGAGGTGCTCCACAAACAAAATTTCTATAAACTAGATCCTTAAGAAACTATTTATGCAGATTTTTCAACAGTTCAGGTGTAAGATCATATTTAACTTTCTCTAAACATTGAAAATGCCACACTTAAGTGATGCTTTGTCAACTTTTTGTTTTTATGTTTCAAATGATGTTTAGTTTACGAAAATCTCAGAAATATGATGAAGTATTAAGTAAAAAAGAAAGATTAAATGATTTTTTGCATATGTAAAGCACGTACGGGAATAGTAAATAACTATTATAGTGATCGAAAGGATAAACAACAAAGAGGACAACAACAAGTTGTCAATATCTTGATCTTGAATTGAAACTTCAAATATGGAACTTGTATTCGGAAATACAAGAACATGAACTGCTACACTTGTGGCTTATAGATCCGCTGAGAATACGAACGGTTAGAGTCTTTCGTCTGTTAAGTTAACACCTGAAACACTTAGCAACCAATTAGATAAACACAACACCACTGGCTGAGTCGAGAGATGACTCTCTGTCTTTAAGACAAGATTGTCCCCGTATATATAAGCTTTATAGAAGTGTGGACAATAGTCTCCCAAGATGAAATAACAAACTATCAAGTGTGCAAAGCCTACACAAATGATCTCAGCGAAGAACACGAATAATGAAGATTGCTAAGAGAAAGATTGATATCAGGAAAATCTGATCTCTTTGTGGTGTTGTTAACTTGTTTTTCTGTTCATGGTCATCTATAGAATTGAGCCAAATGCCTCAATTTATAGGTGTGCAAGATGGCATTTCAAATTCTCCATAATGGCAATCAACTTCCATTTAATGGATGACATTTAACCCCCAAGTAATGTAGCAACATAATGGTCCAAGTAATGGCCATTATTTGGTGGATTTAATGGCATTGAAACCACCTCAGCAGCCAAACCTTTGAGATTCCATCGAGCAGTCACTGCCAATAAAGCGCCATGGCTCTGCCATATTAGCGTCGTGGCGCTAATTCAACTAGAAAACCCATGACGCTCATTGCCAGTCAGGCGCCGCGGCCCAGTCCGGGAGGTGTCGCGACCCTTCTCGGCTCCTCGGCTCTTTTTCGACCCGTACCATCTTACACTTTGCACAATCCTTCCTTCGTTTACTAACGTGGAACACTTGTCCTTTAGAAAATATCCGTCCATCACTCTATGTCTCAAACATTTCATTTATGTACCAATATCTCTTTCATTAACGAAATTTATGATACTTGGCACTAAGATTGCACGTGTGTGAAAATGACGTTTTCGACGTGCGGGGCCCCAATTGTTTTAGTAATAAATAATGGGATAAACTTAATTCCACATTTGTAAATTTCCAACAATCCCCTCTTGAAAGAGATTTTGGCGCACACACAAAGTGCCTACTTTCAGCAATCATTTAGTGAAAAGATATTACATCAGGAGCGGTGGCTTCCGCTTTGAACCTTCCCTAGTTGAATACCATCGAACTTACTTTCTGCGCAGTGAACGTGATATATTAAACCGTTAGTGTTTAATGTAAGCCTAGACAATGGTACCAACACAATACCTCCCATTTATTCGTTTCTTCTTATTGTTCTATCCGTTGTGGTCGTGGACACACTTGGATTCTTAAGTGCGTTCATTTGAAGCGGCCTATCCTCACACTTAAATAGGTGATCTCCTACAGGGTATCCTGCTATACCCCACTTCACAAGTGTTAGAAATCATTAAAAGTTTCCCCAACCTTAACCTCAACCGTTTGAGGATCGTTAAAGGTTTGGAAGCTTAACCTTTACCCATCATGCAGGTAACACTTTAATGTCTATCGCGGGAACGACTTTGGATTTACGTTTCTTTACAGAAATCATAATCTGAAGTGATCTTCCTTCCACCGAAGTGCTCAACTGAATCTTTTGCAGCTTAGTTTTCCCGTTGAACCAAATTCTTGGGATCTCTAGTCAGTATGGTTGGGTTACCACCGCAAAGGTTCATATTGTTTAGGTTTTATGCCCATTCCCCTAGACAGGCAGAACTCTTGATCTTCGGGTAGTCCCTTAGTTAAAGGGTCCGCTATATACTTTGATTAGTAATCAAGGAAGTGATACCCATAGTGATCAACTGCCATACAGTCTTATGTCTTCCACAGATCCAATATATATGTCCTGACGCCGTCATCTGCACCCTTCCTGAAGTCGACCGGCTAGCCACAATGTAAAACTGTTGAAGGCATGAGTTTCTCCCAATAAGGGACGATCCTCTAAGGAGTCGTGAAGTTACTCAATTTTTTTTATACTTTGTTTAAAGCGATAAACTTTGATTCCATCATGAATCGGCCGATGCAAGTTTGCTTAGAAGATTTTCCAAGACACACCATACACATCTGCTTGTGGCTTTGGTGTTCTTCATATCTGATGTCTAGTTTGCATCATTGTGTTCTCCCCGAACCGCTGGACATCCATAATACCATAATTCGTAGATAAGCGAATATTTCAGATATCGTCATATCCGATTTAACGCCTTCTATCGATCATTTTTAGAATCACGAGTGAACCTCAGTTCAACTGATATGTTTTGTAGGCCGATACTAGGTTGGTTGTAGTGTGTAACATACATTGAACTACATGTGACCTGCGTATATCGCTCTATGTATATGGGTGCACCATGATTACAATCAGTTCTATGATTCATATCCATTGGTGGCTTTAACGAGACTGTCACAACTGAGTTTGGACTTAGACCAGTCCGTTAGATGTCTTAGAAATCCCAATTCCTAAGATATCATATGTGATATCCATATCTTTCATATTGAGACTTTTGTTTCAATATGACTTCCACTTTCAGACTGTTGGTTTTTTAACTGTTCGCTTTCTAACTTCAGAGTCAATGTTTCTGTTGTCAGATTCATTATTTCTATTTTATCTGAAACTTCCATGACCAAAATGTAAACATTTCAGAGACCAAAATAAAAGTTCAGGAGGAAGCCCAACAGTCCAACAAACCAACTCTAATCCTCCCCTTCCAACTCTACGGTTAGGAAGGCAGCATCAACATCCATGTCACGCAAAACTGCAATGGCCCTTGATGTTAAGCTATTCACAGGGGAGCACATGTACAAGTAGCCGAGGCCTTATACTCGTCAGTAGATCCATCTACTTGGTACTCACTTTTGAGTATCCACTTTCATAACCCAAAGGTTCTTTTCCCGGAGGAAGGTCAACCATTACATAAGTATGGTTCTATATGATGAAATCTATTTCTCTTTCTGTAGCTTCATTCCAAAGAAGCGCTTCTGGAGATTACAATTCTTTGTTAATTGTCCATGGTTCGTTCTCAACCATACAAGCTAGAAGGCCTGGAACAAGTCTTTATCCCCTCTTTACTTTGTCTCGGTTCAACATCTAGAATCCCTGAGTTTTGTAGATCTGGAACATTAAGTTTCGGATAATCAGCAACTTTCGAGTCCTGTAGCTCTGGAACGTCTGGTTTCGGAAAATCAGGCACTCGCGGGTTCTTGTTAACCTCGAGCAATTACTTCTTTTTCCTTCTCAAGGAAATTTATCTTCAAAGAATTCAACATTATTTGACACCAAGAGGCGATAAGCACTACTGTCATTTGCAGATCAAGTGGATATGCAATTTACAGTCTTAAGTCCAACTTGACCTATTTCGGTATTTCAACCTCTACCAAGCCACCCCACATCATAATATTTGTAGGTGGGATCATTTCCATGTTTCACATGGATGGTTATCCTTATCCTTATGCGGAGTTCTGTTGAGAATCACATTAGCGGTAAGTATCGCCTTGCCCCACATATTTTGGGTGTACGACTTTGCGCTTGGCTAAAACCGTTAGACTAAGGTGAGTAATAAGCAGTCATTTGATGAACGATGCTTCACATTCTCCCCCTCTATCACTACAAATTCCTCAATCCGTTGGCTTAGTTAATTTTCAACTTCTGCTTTGTAGCGCTTATCCGCTTCAACAACTTCATCTTTGTTTTTCAACAAAGGAAGCAATACGCTGTACCATCATCAATGAAGGTCACAAAGTACTTGTCTCCCCCCTCTATTTTGTATAAACATCAAATCACTCACGTAGGTGTGACTAAGTTCTAGAGGAGCGGTGTTTCTTTCGATATTCCTTTGACGGAATAGAAAGGTGATTTGCTTCTTCGCCTACCTCACATTCATTTTGAGGGTTTATATGAACAGAATGCAATAATCTCAACTTCGTTAACTTTTGAATGACTTTCTATTTAATGTGTCTTAATCTATGATGGAATAGATGCACAAATTACAAATATATCATTCATTTAGCTACAGACATACCATACCATTCTTAGTTATTACAGACCTGTTGGACTAGTCTCAAACCAGCTTGACCAACAGCGTCCCTTAAACCAAGTTTGGGACATGTATCACCTCTTTTTAGAGTGATCCCATTCCCTGAAGTCCTATTAAGGAAAACCTCTCCAACCCCTTCTACTTTAGAGGTGGCATTGCTTCACATGAACAACCTTTTTCCCGTGGTTAGAGCGTAACAGGATCATATATGATCTGAATACTCTGGCCCACTCCAGTTGCTTTGGCAGACTGAGTGTCCAATTACTTTTCTGCCTTTCTTTTGGCCTTCAGATCATTTAAGACCTGAAAAACTCTGGCCCACCTCGCTAGGTGTCCATTACTTTTCTGTCTTTCTTCTGGCCTTCAGATCATTTAAGACCTGGAAAATCTCGCCCACCTCACTAGTTGTCCACTAATTTTCATATCAAATGAATTCTGGCCCACTCCAGTCACTCGTAGGCTTTGTACGACTTAGTGTTCAATATCATCCTATCAAATGAATTCTGGTCCACTCCAGTCGCCTGTAGGCTTTGTACAATTGAGTGTCCAATATCATCCTCTCAACTGAGTGATCTTCTGTCAGATAGTATGACAGGTTCAACGTCTTAAGATAAGTCATTATCTTTTAGTCTTCTTCCCTTGTGATTGGTGCCCATGGAAATCACTGGCACTTACTTAATAGTGGTAACAGTTTTCACACAGTCAGTAGATCCCTCTCCCTCGTATGTGCGAACATACTTTACAAACTTTTAATAATTACACCCAAAAGAACGGATCTTTTAAGTTTTGTTTACAATAGTCCAATCTTTAACCGGGAAGGAAGGAGATTCAATATCTGATTTTAGAGTGTAGGGAATATACGTTTTTAATGAAAACACTTTCATATTCCCAGCCTTGCTTTACACACCATTATTTATATATTAACTAAACACATTATAGATAAGGAAGGATTATTAACTTAGACCTTTTGAATTATGTCCCACTTCAGTTAGACTTAGTGTCCTTATCCTCTTTACCATAATTCAGATCCTTTGTCTGGGACAGATATAGGCCTTTTGCTACATGATAGAACATCATCTTTAGCCTTCTCCTCTTGTCCCAGTTGACATCATCAGCCTCTCATGGGCGTTTGTTTCCACCACTCTCGAGAGAGGTGACACCAACTCGTCCTTGATCTTTAGCCGTACTAGCATGACTATCAGCAGTATCTTGAAGCTCAGCATCATATCCAGAGATCCCACCTTTGACTGAAACAGATTTATAATTATCGTCAAAGAGAGAATCAAAACTAGGACCAAATTTGAAAGCATGGTTATTGATAGAGACAGTGTTTGAACTGTTAACAGAACTGTCAAAAGAACTGTTTTCAAGAAGAAAACCACAACCAAATTTGGGACCACATCTGCTGGCACACATCTTTCGAACACTAATACAAATCTTATCTTAAAATTGTTAGATATGTAAAGCACGTACGAGAATAGTAAATAACTATTACAATGATCGAAAGGATAAAAAATAAAGAGGACAACAACAAGTTGTCAATATCTTGATCTTGAATTGAAACTTCAAATATGGAACTTGTATTCAGAAATAAAAGAATATGAACTGCTTCACTTGTGGCTTGTAGATCCGCTGAGAATACGAACGGTTAGAGTCTTTCATCTGTTAAGTTAACACTTGAAACACTTAGCAGCCAATTAGATAAATACAACACCACCGGCTGAGTCGAGAGATAACTCTCTGTCTTTAAGACAAGGTTTCCCCCATATATATAGGCTTTACGGAAGTGTGGACAATAGTCTCCCAAGATAAAATAATAAACTATCAAGTGTGCAAAGCCTACATAAATGATCTCAGTGAAGAACACGAATAATGAAGATTGCTAAGAGAATGATTGATATCAGGAAAATCTTATCTCTTTGTGGTGTTGTTAACTTATTTTTCTGTTCATGGTCATCTATAGAATTGAGCCAAATGCCTCAATTTATAGGTGTGCAAGATGGCCTTTCAATTGCCACATAATAGCAATCAATTGTCATGTAATGGATGACATTTAACCCCCAAGTAATACATCAACATAATGGTCCAAGTAATGGCCATTATTGGGTGGATTTAATTCCATTGAAACCACCTCAATAGCCAAACCTTTGGGATTCCGTCGAGCAATCACTGCCAATGAAGCGCCGCGGCTCTGCCACATTAGCATCGCGATGCTAATTCAACCAGAAAACCCATGACGCTCACTGCCAGTCAGGCGCCGCGGCCAGTCCGGGAGGCGTCGCGGCCCTTCTCGGCTCCGCGGTCCTTTTCCGACCCATACCATCTTACACTTCGCACAATCCTTCCTTTGTCTACCAATGTGGAACACTTGTCATTTAGCAAATAATCCTCCATCATTCTATGTCTCAAACATTTCACTTACGTATCAATATCTCTTTCATTAACAAAATTTACAATACTTGGCACTAAGATTGCACGTGTGTGAAAATGACGTTTTCGACGTGCGGGGCCCCAATTGTCCGAGTCATAAATAATGGGATAAACTTAATTCCACATTAACAAATTTCCAACATGATTCATTTTGTAAGAACTTTCCTAATGAAATGTGTGAAATGGTTAATGGTCATCTATAAAAAATGAAGGTGATACAAATTGCAGGGAAAAATAGACATGAAAAATACGAATAAAAAAAGGGAAGATAGAAACTTACTACGCGCTGATTTTTTTTGCATGACACCTTTCCATTTAATCTGTCCATATATCTTGTATTCCAGTCAAATATCTCCATATAAAATATAATAGAGTGAAATTATTTTTGATACGAAAGCATGAACATAACCACAACACTAGAAACAAAGAGGAATAAAGAGAAACATGTATAGAAATATTAATACATACGTTGATTAAGTTACCAAGAGATGGGCTTTTATTAGCACCATCATGATCGGCAATGACAACCTCTTCCTCACTCACCTCTTCTTGCACCACCCCAACATCCTTGAAGCTATATTTTCTTGTGCTACATTAGGAGCTTCACCATTTAAAACGTTAGGCTTTCTTGCACAGGCTACCACTCTCTCTCTCTCTCTCTCTTTCTCTCAAGGTGTTTCTTTTTTCTTTGTTATGAGAGAGAATTGAACCCCGAGAAGAGAGAGAAAAGAGGAGAGATTAAAGGATGATCAGACAGAGACTGAGAGAAAAGGTGGGAACAATTTTTTTAGTAATAGAGGGGTTTTATAGAGGGAATGCAATGTATTCATGCATTTAGTTATTCTATGCACGGCACTGAGCGAATTTCTCTCAGCCTTTCTTTTTATTTTTTTATCTGAACTTATATTTTAGTTTTAATATTTTCGTATATCCCTATTCTATATTAAAAAGTAATTTATCATGTCATAATAATTCAAGATTAAGAGGACAAGCGTGATTTCAGTACTAACCATAAACATTTATTAGGAAATTAATAAAGTGAAATGAGAAAAATGAGATCATGAAATATTTGAACGATTATGATCATGTCTTTAGCAAGGAATTCTAATTATATTGATGAAGATCAAGAGACACATTCTTCTTTCATAGATTCAATCACATTGAATTATTGATTAATCCTGCACCTTATAAAAGCCTTAGAAATGTATCTAGTGGATGTAGTGACAAACTTACTTTTATGGATTAATTAATAAGTATTGATCTAATTAAAATTGATTTTGATGATTAACAAACAATAACATATCAATCTGGTCCCTTGAAGATATTTTATCTACTAATACATTTTCTTGATAACTTATCAAGTAGATGTCGGATAACTAGGTCCCTCTATGTGATTATTGATTAGGAGCTACAATAACATTTCTAATGCACGAAGAATTCTTTAGTAATATTTTTTTATGGAACTTTTAACTTTGTGCGCTATGGGCATTATATTGGCTGAAATAATATAACACCTCATACATTCAAGTTAAGGTTTGACCCATACTATGTGTAGATAATGACACCATGATTGGAATTATGGAGACCAACAAGAATATTGAAGTCAAAAAATGACTAAATGAACTAAAAAATATATATGAAAATATATTTGGCAAAAGGATGAAGTCCTAAAATGATTAAAGACTTTAAAGTGGACAACGATGATGGGAAATAACGTTTTGCATGCCCAATAAGGCTATAGACTAGTACTATATCATATGGTCATAATAATAAGTGTAGGAGGTGTTTTGAAATTTAATTAAGATATATAAGAGCCTTAGCACAAAATCAAGTTAAAAGTTACGTTTTTTATCAATATTTCAAATGAACTTGTACAAGGTTCAACTTCAAAAAAGAATATCTACCTGTGTATGACGATTTACGTGGTGTATTACACAACTAAAAACACTCTCAAAACCGACCTTAAAAGAGGTCAGGAAAAAAAAAAAGAGCAACCTCAAGAGGTCGGCTTTGGCCACTTTGTATTGTTAATTTTTTTTAAGAAATTGACCTCCTCATGAGGTCTGTTAATTAATAAATAAATTTTACGGAAAATAAATACAACCTCTTAAGGTCAAAATTAAATTCCGTGTCAAGAGGTCAGTAATTATTGTAAAAATAAAAAAAGAAATTTAGCAAACAGACCTCAGTAGGTCGGAAAAACTAATTAAAAATTAAAAATTAAAAATTTATTTTACGTATAGCGTCCTCACAAGGTAGGTATTATTTATAATTAAAAAATTATTATTAGTTTGGTAAAATATTTGTCCGCGTTGTTTTTTGAAAAAACCGACCTCGCGAGGTTGTTTTTTTAAATAAAATATGAATCTGGTGAATCATTTCGAACATAAAAAACCCTCTCTCTACATTTTCAAATCTAGACTCTCTTCTCTCTAAGTATCACTAACTGTCTTTATTCTTACACTCTATTTTGATTCTCAAGACCTTTATCTCCCTATCTCTTTCTTTTTTTACTGCTACTCACACACGTTCTTCCCTTTTCTTTACAAATGTGAAAAATATCACGAACTTCGGTGAATAGATTTTGACGAGTTCACATCTTATTTTGCTTGCTTTGTATAAATTCAGTCATTTTATATAATTCTCGAGGATTCCCTTCATTGTGGAAGTAACACCAAATGCCCCTTTGCTTTTCTTTTAGATCTAACCAGAAGTACGCTATTAACGATGACCTTCATCCTTGCACGCAGGACTACTATTGTTCTGTCCTGAGAATATTCTTTCTCTGTTTTTAGATTTTTCTAGCATTATTATTATTGCTATCTTGGTTATTAGTCGAATTTAAAAATTTTCTAATTTGTTCTTGGCTTTTTTGACCTCAGTCTCACGTTACTTGTAACGACCCATTTGGTGATTTATTGCATATTGAATTTTTATCCCCAAAATACTCTTCTCGTATCTTTATTTTTGTATTTACAATTTATAAGGGTGGGTTGCACGGTTCCCAAGGAAAAAAGGTGTGTTTCAGATCGAATTAATAAAATTGGATCTTTCTAAGTTAAGAAAATGAAGATGTTTGACTAAAGTCAAAATTGGGGGTAAACACGTTTTTGTCAAAAAAAATTCAATTACATTAGGTCCAACATGTGATTTTATACTTAGTCGAGCATCTGGTTTGGGTCCCGAGGCGTTGGGGTGTGATTTTGATAGTTGGACGAGAAACTAGTGATTTAGAAAATTGGAGTTGACCTCGGTCAACAATGGGTCAAGATGATATTTTTCTGGGAATCTGAGCACGCGAGTAATTCCAGAATATGTTTTAAGATTGAAATGCATATTTGGTTTATGTCTGAGAGGTCACATATGAGTTTTGAGTGTCGGATCGAAAGTTGGAGAAATTAGAAAAATCTGGTTTCAGTTGTTGCTAGTTTCATTCTTCGTCGTCGCGAAGAAAGAAAAAAGGGGGCGGGTCGCGATCAGATAGAAGGTTCATGGGTCAGGTCCGATTCGTGCTTCACGATCACGGCTGGAGGGCCTCGCGATCAAGAAGACTAATTTACACATGGGAAGAATTAAAAATCAATTTCGAACTTAAATTCCATTTTTTGTATTTCAAGTTCTAAAGCCCGTCTTAGAGATATTTCAAGGGATTTTTTATCATCTAACCATAGCTAAAGATCTTTATTTGACTATATGGCCCTTCACGTAGACTCTGTGTGGGGTTTGTAATGCACGGGGATGGTAGCATGGAGCCCAAAGATTATTTTATGGGATTTTCGGAAGAAAAACCAAAAATAGAAGTCTTATAATTGATATGTTTAATCCAAAGTTGACTTTTGATTATATGTGTTTGTTTCTGGGTTCCGTCACTTTCGGTAGTTCAGGAGGATCATTTAGGACTTAGTAGAGTCATTGATTCTCTTCCCGAGGCATTCAGATGTAATTTGTGGCCTTATTTGTGAAATTGTGATATTTAGTTGATATGGGCGATTCTTTGAAAAAGTAGGTCTGAGCTCGGTTTATTGAAATATCCAAAGGAGCGAACGAGTTTGTAGTATTATTTATCTTGGGGTAGCATGTTTGGTTTGTAATCTGAGGGATTCCAGAAATGTTTCGGGTGTTTGGTGGACTTGTTGAGTTGTTTTAATGTTGCTAGTGTATGGTGTCCGCACCAGCGGTTGGTAGGCCGCCTCTGCGTGTCCGCCTCGTCGGAGCTTGGCTTGTAGATGCGGGCCCTAAGTATTTGTGAGGTTTCTGCCCCTGTGGATATTTCTCGCAGAGGCGATAACGCCTCTGTGGAGTTAATTCCGAGTTTGCGCTAAGGCGGGATATTAAGTGATTCCACCTCAGCGAACCATTTTCCCGCCAAAGCGAGACCGCGCATGCGGAATCACTGTTAGTCAGATTATTTAATGACCTAAAACTGATCCCACTTTTTCAAAAACCTTTACCTCTGGATCAAAGCTTGTCTAGGGGAGAAATTATTGAGGATTGCATTTGGTTTTTTCTTGGAGGAATATTTTCACCCTTTTTTTTAATTATTGTCACCTTTTAAATCCTAATCTTGAGTTTATTTGGGTATAAAATGTTGTAAGTTCTTTATGATAAAATAAGAGGACTAAAACCTTGATTTTTGGGTGGAATATGAATTAGATGATAATGATATGGTGAATTAGTATTGATTAATGCTAGAGGATCATGTTGTGATGATTAATTTGGTATTGAAAACCTTTTCTAAATTGGGGGGAAAACTAGGGTTTGTAAATTGGGGCTTTTTCTAAATCTTGCAATTGAGGGTCCAATTGGGGTTAGTTTTCCAATTAACTTAAGGATATGACTAGTTAGTATGTTATTATGCTTTTTGAGTAATAACGTTCGGATATGATACCGTGGGCCCGAGGGTAGATTTTGGGTGTCTTTTGGATTGTTTAAGGACTAAGTCATTGTATGCGCTAGCTTAATTATTAACGTAGAGTCTATATATGTTAGACTACGATTACTACGAGGTGCTCTAAAAGGGCAAGGCCAGCGCTGAGGGTTGTTTGTTCGTGACTCCTTCTCGGCTTTGAGGTAGGCTACGATTTTGCTTTTGTAGACTTCGATAGAAATGGGTATTATTTATCAATATGGGGCGTGTTTGGGGGTCCCACCATAGCGACTGTGATGATGGGTGATTTGGTGAATCAACCTTAAGTTGATTCCGACTGTTGTTGTTTGGACTTGTCGCTATCATGTGGGCTCGTCGCCATTATTGATATTGTTGTGTTTATTCATCAGATTGTTTTCGATATGATATCCTGATTTTACATAGATTACGTGTTATTGACTTCATGAAAGTATGTGATATTCATCTCTTATACTTGGTTGCATCTCATACATCCTGATTACTTGCCTTGTATTGTCATTTGCATTTATACACTCATAGTTCAGATTATATTGAAATAAGACTGGTATGAAAATAGCGTGGGTCCAAAAGACCGAAAAGGTAAGAATACTTAATGAGGTGGTTCGTAATATTGAGATGATGATGATATCATGGAGGGCTGGTGTCACAACCCAAAATCCCATTCGTGCCATGAAGACACCTACACTAATCCGTAAGAGAACCACTAGCCTTAATCATAAAGAGACTCTCAAATCTGAATGTGGAAGTAATAAAAGAAATATTTATATAACAAAATCCTTTCTAGAAGTTACATGGTTTACCGAATACAATAATTACTTCCCCAAAAATCTGATGTCACTAGTACAAGGACTCTAAGATACAATGACGACATAATATAACAACGCCACCCTGTATGCAAAGGGACGACCTGACTATATGCAGGCCAAGGCTACCGGAATGAATGGTGAACCTCACTCTCCCGTACTCCAAGCTGCAACCTAAAAAGACTGTGTACTTGCATCCATGTAAAAGATACAACAAGCGTAGCATGATTACACGACATACCCCCATAGGCATCATAGGCCAACAATGAAGAAAGTGACATAACAAATATAAACATCAAGTTGACTCTGCAAATAGGTCATATTCTAATCTAGTATGATAGTTATTTACTGTACCATATCCCCCGACTAAACTATAGAGCATACATTTCACTCAACACTGCCGAGTAAGACGAACTACAATTAATATATTTAGCACACTTAGAACCTATGGTATCTTACCTTGACACCCAGTGACCTAACTCCTATCTATCCATATTCGTGTTCTA
The DNA here is from genome assembly GCA_029783415.1 of Anisodus acutangulus. Lineage (NCBI taxonomy): Eukaryota > Viridiplantae > Streptophyta > Magnoliopsida > Solanales > Solanaceae > Anisodus > Anisodus acutangulus. The sequence goes on along the minus strand of CM056504.1, from coordinate 17,994,045 downwards.
TTCACTTCCCGATGGAACCCGTTAGATAAGCAAGTTGATCACAACTACAAAATCCATCTTATTAGTCCTAGTTCTCCGGTTTCATTATGATACTAAGCGTTTACGGTCACACCATTCGTTAATCCTTTTAAGGGTTCTTCTTTCGACACAAGCAGCAATACCCACCTCACACATACCAACAAATAGAAAGCAAGTATTCATGCATCTAACCTACAAGTTAGCATGAACCCCAATGATTCTATAGTTGGCCCTACTAGGCACTCGCTAGACGGTAACAACAGTTACTAAGGAAGCACACAGGTACACATATTACCCTACCCTTACACATTGCACATTAAATCATGAAAGTTCAATCAAGTCACCGATTATTCCCACAAACACTACAATTGATCAACACTCAACTCGGATAAAGACTTATATAACACTAGTGCCTTTCCATTGATACACATACTCTCATACCCAATACTAGTTATACCAATAACCATAAGATCATAAAGTCTACTAGAAATCAACACCGAGTACACACAACATCATACATATAAAAAATGAGAATGAATGCAATGCAGATGATATGTATGTATGCAATGTCCATATGTACCCGATATACACACGATGTTGCAGTAGCAGTCACATGACCCATGGGGGACTCATGAGGTCCATATACGCATCCGAAATTTTCCATCGGATACCAGCTCTGTGGCTGAAGTGTCATCATAATTCATCACTCTCGTATTATGTACCATATCCAACAATCGGCTTTCCAAGCCTCTTTTAGTAGTAACTCAACAATTCAAATTCCAATGTAATATGTATGAAAAAGATTGATATGTGTACACCATGCAATCAACATAAATAGTACAATCAGTATTATAAGTTTCCTTTCAAGTATCAGACGAGATGTAGTGTGATGTATGCATGGCAAGTCAAATCAAGAATAGTAATATCACACGTGGCTACGAGCCTACTCAACACATATTTCCAGACATATTGGGTCACCCTTAGGGGACAAAGTGATGAACAAACACAATAATCTCAAGTAATGGTGACAAGCCCAAATAACAATAGTCGGAATCGGCTTAAGGCCGACTTACCAAACCACCCATGATCACAATTTTACACTAGTACCCACCTAATAGTTCATCACAACCGCTAAGGTGGGACCCCCAAACACGCCCAATACCCCTCAATATGTATAGCTACTATGTACTTCTGTCGAAGTCTACAAAAAGGAAAACCTTATCCTACCTCATTGTCGAGCGGGTGCCATGAACTCCCAGTCCACAATGTGCTTTCGGATGGGTATCGGATAACCATAACTTCAACAACATGTAGATGTTCTAGGTTTATACACATAATGTTGACCCATAAGGCTATTTCTAACGTAATATGCACTACCTGGTCCGAAAAGGGGTTATTGAAATCTATTTTGACCATTTACTAATCAATCTACCTCAATTTCATATTTAAATCCAAAACCTCCATTTTTGTAAGAAAAGTCCTCCTCTTGACCTCATTTGGTAAATAACTCACAAGTTCAAAATAAATAAAGTAGTTGGCTTCATTTGTCAAAACATTATTAATATCAGATATACATCCTAAGACTCTAGTTTAGGTTATCAAACCAAATGTGAAAGTTTTAAGGTTTTCAAAACAAAGAGCATCTTCTCCACCCAAGACCACCATTAAAACATGAACAAAAACTTTAAAATCATTAATATGGTTAATAGGTTTTACCCCAAGCCATTTAATAGAGAAACTCTCGAGAATCTATCCCCACCGAGCCTCTATGGTGTGGAAATGAGTTTGGGGAAATGAGGGTCAGAGTCGGGGGTCTTAACAAATAAGAAATTAGGTCTGCCACGCGATGTCCACTGGGGCGGACCTGATAGCGCTGGCATGGTACCGCTCTTGCTAGAGGACTCTCCGCAGAAGTGATATCATTAAATATCTGAAAGTCCACTGAAGTATATGAAATATGCGTAGGAGTGGGTGCGATGGTGTGGTACAGTCTTCACTGAGGCAGAGATAGGGATTCTGGAAATCATTAAGTTCAAATAATCCATTCCCTACCATGGTCAAGGTCACTCTTACCCATAATTTCCCACGCGTAAACATGTCAACGAGTACTGAGCAATGGATGTTTAGGAATGAAGATGAAAAGCTCATAACGACCAAGCGTGTCATTATAACAGATACCAATTAAATAAATATTTGTCCTCGAATGGAGAGAGTATCGGAAAGGAATTTCATAGAACAGAAGGTGTAGCCCCACGAGAATTCTTCCCAAGCACGTAAATGATAACCGAAGTTACGATGGAACTTCATGACCAGGACACTATAGTACCAACTCTGACTTACAAGGTAGTTCTTTCTGCGAGTAATCTAGACTAGTTACTAAATCTCATTTGCTACAATTAAAATACCCTGGGAAATAGAATCGCTAGAAAGCTTAGGCTTGACATAATCGTAGTAAGGCATATTACCCTAAATCATGTTGTCAAAATTCTCATTGAGTCATTTAAATATCGTTGCTACTAAATTTGCAAGAATTTTCCATTCATGTGAAAAGGGAAAGTATAATTTATTAGGTATGACATACGGTATAATAGAATATCGATGGTCTGGCACTCTGTAAATGATAAATAACCAGCCCGGAAGGTAAAATTTCTGTCAAACCAGATGGGACAATACTACTCCTGAGGAAAATGATTTCAGACAGACATCGCTTAATTAAAGACTTTAACACAGGTGCGCACACGTGGGCACGAGGAGACACATGCATAAATGGAAAATTTTTAAAAAATAAAGAAATATGCCGAGGTGCGGAGTACAATCTCTTAGGGGCTCACATTCACCTCCGTAAGACCTGCCGCTGTGGCGGCTTGACCACAGAGGTCAAAATCTCATGGAAGCGGATAAGCCAGTTGTGCCTGAACGTTCGCTGGAGTAGAAGATCAGACTCGTAAGAGTCCCAAAATCTGACAAGTTCCCCCCCTTTCCCCACACTACTCCAACATTACACTTCCGTTTCACTTGTCCAAATCCCTACGATCTCAACACAAAATCTCCCCATTACCCCAAAAATTTCTCTCTGCTCCCACAATTATTCAATCCCCAACTTACCTATACTCAAAACCCAAGGGAACGACAAGAAATCAAAGCACAAAAAGCTTGTTCGACCAGGACACAAAAACTCAAGGCTCTGTCACTTGGTAATTTCTTCATAACCCTTCGTAATGCGCATGATTAGAATCGTATATGGTATAAACGAACTTATTTGTCAATAATCGCATAGTGAGATTTTGGGGTACGGGTGATGGGTTTTGGGGTTTTATGGTCGAGTCTTTGTAGATCTATTGCAGTAGTAGTTTAATAGAGGTTCCATCATCTTGCATGATCACTTAGGATTGAAAAATGAAGACTTTCTGGCAAAAATTACGTAGGTTTTTGGGTTTGCGTCTAAGTTTAGGTTGGGGATGACGACCTCACTTCGGCAAACCAGTTCTGCTGAAGCGGGTCAGCTGAGGCACTAGAAATTTTTGCCGAAGCGAATAAACCAAGATTTGAATTATTTTGCTGAAGTGGACATCCTTCCACTGGAGCAGTCCTGCTCTAGCGGCACCTACTTTGCGTAACTGGATATTGAGCAGAGATAGTCCCAAAATAGTAGTTTCACACAGGTCAGATTGGGTCGATTTTCATTGGTTTCTTTGGCTCACTAGGCACGTATTTACATATAATAGTTAACTCTATCACTAAACTATTCAAATTCGATCAATGCATGTATAATTTGGTGAAAAAATAGACCACAATTTGAACAAAAACCTTGACTAGGCCTATAGACTTACTGACAAAGAGCCCAAGGCTGATTATGACGCAGTCTGATTCATGTCTAAGGACTTGAGAACTGGTATTTTTCTAACTTAAGGGATAAGAAGATGTTAAAGAAGAGATGGATGGATATGCAAAATATGGCAGAACATATCCCTGAATTTCATGCTCGTTTGGAGCGAATGGGTTGGACTTGCTTTGATCCAACTCCATGTAAAGAAATTAAAGACTGGGTAAGGGAGTTCTATGCGAATCTGAAGTGGGTGAGGTGAATGGAGCCTGATCCAGAGATCAGAATACGGGGTGTTATGGTATATATCAGGGTTGAGGTGATTAATGCCCACTATGGCCTGCCAAACCATCCCGAGGAGTACATGGATGCAAAGAATGTTCGTGGGCCAGTAAAAAGACCGGAATTTGGAACACCTATTTTACTGTAGAGGAAAGAATTGGCAAAATAGCATTACTCGCAAGGTACATCCCTCGAGTAACACTACTGACTACGCATACATTCGCGCTCTGATGATTGTCTTCATACTAGATGATATTTTGGTAAATATGGGCCACCACATCATACTTGAGTGGAGAGACTATCTAATCAAAGATGGGCCGAGTTTGCTATTTCCATCACTAATTACTCAAGGCACAAAGTGCTCGATGCAGCAGAAATATATCCACAGGAACGACTTCTCTTAGGCGGGGGTCGACCGCCAAGGTGATCTTAGGTCAACAACTGGGGTCATGTTTCTGCAACCCACCTTTCACTTGTGCTGCTCCGCAGACGCGGTCACAAACGCAATGGGGCAAAACTCTTGAACCAGATATTCTGACATAGTTAAGTATCCAGATTTCTCCAAATATCCTCAAACAAGATTTCCACGCACGATCTACTATAATAGAGCAATGGCCATATGTATCCTCAAATATCCTCAAACAAATGATTTATAAGTATGCAATGGCCATATGTATCCGGTATACACACATTATTGCAGTAGCTGTCACGTGATCTGTGGGGACTCATGAGGTCCATATACCCATTCAAAATTTCCCATAGGATACCAGCTCTGTGGTTGAAGTGCCATCATCAATCATCACTCGTTTATCATGAATCATATCCAACAACCGGCTTTCCAAGCCTCTTTCAGTAGTAACTCAACAATTCAAATACCAATGTAATATGTATGAATGAGATGAATATGTGTACACCATGCAATCAATATAAACAATATAATCAGTATTATAAGTTCCCTTTCTAGTATCAGATGACATGTAGAGTTATAGATGCATGGAAAGTCAAATCAATAATAATAATATCACATGTGTCTACGAGCCCATTCAACACATATTTCCAGACATATTGAGTCATCCTTAGGGGACTAGGTGATGAACAAACACAATAATCTCAGGTAATGGCGACATGCCTAAATAGTGGCAACAAACCCAAATAACCATCGTCGGAATCGTCTTAAGGCCAGCTGCCCAAATCCCCTATGATCACAATTTTACATCAGTACCCACACAAGAGTTTTTCACAACCGCTAAGGTAGGACCACCAAATACGTCCAATACCCTTCAATACTTATAGCTACTATGCACTTCTATCAAAGTCTATAAGAAGGAAAACCATAGCCTACCTCATTGCCGAGCGGGTTCCATGAACTCTTAGTCCACGACATTTTTTTGGACGAGTATCAGATAACCATAACTTCAACAAGACATAGATGTTCTAGGTTTATACACATAAAGTTGGCACATAAGGCTATTTCTAATGTAATACGCACTACCCATTTCGAAAAGGTGCCATTAAAATCCAGTTTGACTATTTTCCAATCAATCTACCTAACTTTCATCATTAAATCTAAAACCCTCCATTTTTATAAGAAAATTCCTCCTCTTCACATCATTTAGTAAATAACTCACAAGTTCAAAATAAATAAAGTTGTTGGTTTCTTTTGTCAAAACATGCTTAGTATAAAAAAAATACATCCCAAGACTTTAGTTTTAGGTTATCAAGCCAAATGTGCAACTTTTTAGATTTTAAAAACAAAAGAGCAAATTTACCACTCAAGACCCACCATTAAAATATGAACAAAAAGCTTAAAATCATAAATAGGGTTAATAGGTCTTACCCTAAGCCATTTTATGGAGAAACTCTCGAGAATCTATCTTCATCGAGCCTCTAAGGTGTGGAAATGAGTTTATGGAAATGAGTCTCAAAGTCGGGGGTCTTAGCAAATAAGAAATTAAGTCTGCCTAGTGATGTCCGTTGGAGCGGACCAGATAGCGCTAGCGCGGTACCGCTCCAGTGGGAGGAATTTCTGCAGAAGCGAGATTATTAAATATCTGAACTTCTGCTAAAGTGCACGAAATATGTGCCGGAACTGGCGCACTAGTGTGGTACAGGCTTACCTAAGGCAAAGACAAGGCTTCTGGAAATCCTTACGTTTAAATAATCTATTCCCTATCATGGTTAAAGTCAGTCTTACCCATAATTTCCCATGCGTAAACATGTCAGTGAGTACTGAGCGAATGATATTTTAGGAATGAATACGGAAAGCTCATAACAACCAAGTGGGTTGTTATAATAGATACCAATTAAACAAATATTTTTCCTCGAACGAAGAGAGTAGTAAAAAGGAACTTCACAGAATGAAGGCAATTCATCATAACCGAAATAATGGTGGCACTTCATGACCAGGACCCTATGGTACTAACTCTAACTTATAAGGTAGTTCTCATTGTGAGTTATTCAGACTAGTTACTAAATCTCATTTATTGCAATTAAAATCCCCTCGGAAATAGAATTGTTAGGAAGATTAGACTTGAAAAAATTGTAGTAAGGCATCTTACCATAAATCATATTGTCACAATTTTGATCGCGTCATTTAAATATTGTTGCTACTAAATTTCAAGAATCTTATGTTCATGCGGAAAGGGCATGTAGAATCTGTCAGGTAGGACATATAATATAATAGAACAGCGGTGGTTTGGTACTCTGTAAACGATATATAATCGAGCTTAAAGGTAAAATTTTATCAAACCAAGCAGGAAAATATTACTCAGAAGAAAAAAGATTTCAGGCAGACATCGCTTAATTGAAGAATTTAACACTGGTGCGCACACGCGGGCACGATGAAGCACATGAGTAAATGACCAAATTTTAAAAAAAGGAAATATGCACAGGGCGGAGTACAATTTCATAGGGGCGTACATGCACATGCGTAAGACCTTCCGCTGAGGCGTCTCGACCACGGAGGTCAACTTCTCACGAGAGTAGATAAGTCGGTCGTGCCTGCACGTTCACTAGACTAGAACATTAGACTCCCAAGAGTCTCAAAAGATGACAAGTTCCCCCTCCCCCCCCCAATTTCACCACACTACTCCAACACTACACTACCACTTCGCCTCTCCAAATCCCCATGATATCAACACAAAATCTACCCATTACCCCATATATTTCTCCCCGCTCCCATAATTATTATAATTCCCAACTTACCCAAACTAAAAACCCAAGGGAACGGCAAGAAAATGAAGCACGAAAAGTTTGTTCGATCTAAACACAACAACTCAAGGCTCTCTCACTCGATACGTTCTTCATAACCCTTCATAATGTGCATGATTAGAATCGAATTCTTGGGTATAAACAAACATATTTGTCAATAATCGCATAGAGAGATTTTTGGGTTAGGGTGGCGGGTTATAGGTTTTGTTGTCGAATCTTCGCAGATTTGTTGTTATAGTAGTTTAATTGGGGTTCCATCATCTTGCATGGTCACCTAGGATTGAAAAGGGAAGATGTTTTAGTCAAAAATAGTGTAAGTTTTTGGGTTTGTGTCTGAGTTTGGGCTAGGGACGATGACCTCACTTCGGTGGACAAGTTCCACTGAGGTGCTAGAAAATTTTGCCGAAGTAAACGAATCAGGATTTGAATTAGGCCACTGAAGCTGGCATCCTTCCACCAGATCGGTCCCTCTCCAACAGCACCTACTCTGCAGAAGTGGATATTGAGCAGAGATAGTCCCAAAATTGTAGCTTTGCACAAGTCGGATGGGGTTGGTTTTCGTTGGTTTCTTTGGCTCACTAGACACATATTTACATATAGAACTTAACTCTATCTCTGAAGTAACTCAAATCTGATCAATGCATGTATAATTTGGTGAAAAATGGACCACAACTTGAACAAGAACCTTGCCCAGGCTGATGGCCTTATTGACGAAGTGCCCGAGGCTAATTATGACATGGTCCGGTTCATGTCTAAAGATTGTAAGAATTGGTATTTTCCTAACATGAAGGATAAGAAGATGTTAAAAGAGAGTGGGATGGATATGAAAAATGTGGCAGAACACATCTTTAAATTTCATGTTCGTTTTGAGAGAATGGGTTGAACATTATTTGCCCCAACTTCTTCCAAAGAAAATGAAGACTGAGTGAGGGAGTTCTATGTGAATCTGAAGTGGGTGAGGTTAACATAGCCAAATCCAAAGATTAGAATATGGGGTGTTATGTGTTCGGGGTTGAGGTATAGCCCGAGGAGCTGCACCAGTATGGGGTGGAGCACAGAGAGTCAATCAGGCTCGTGCTAGCTTAGTTTCCGCTGAGACGTATATTGAGTCTCAAGATGAGCAGTAATATGAGGACATAGGGCCAGCCCAGGATCATCCCAGATTTATAGCTACTCTGGTTTTTCAAGACACTTTAGTTAGATTATTGATTGTGCTTGACAATTTTTCCCAGGCGGGAATTCATCCGACTACTCTAGATGGGTCACACACGTGAGTGGGAGAAGGATAGACTCCCGAGTTTTGCATTCTAGGGGTCTAGCTAGATGTTATGTCAGCATCTTATATTGATGAGATTCCTGCACTTGAGTTTAGTTCAAAGCTGGTTATAGGGACTTCTATGACCTGTAATGAGTGGAAGATATGGGAGCGTTTTTCCAACATGAAGCCTCTTGTATTCTATGGCCAGCCAGAGGAGGATTCCTATGAGTTTATTGTGAGCATCTATGAGAGGATACATACCTTGGGTATCGTCGAGTCATACTGAGTTTGTTTTGTTGCTCTTCAGCTTAAGGAAATGCAAAGTAATGGTAAAGGTCTTATGTTGATTGTCGACCAACGCCTACACTATCTTGGGTCAGTTTTAATCAGATATTTCTCGAGAATATGTGCCCCTTAGCTTGCATTTGAGAAAGCATGATAAGTACTCCAAGTTAGAGCAGATGGGTTCGTTAGTTAATGATTAAGTGACTCACTTTCATGCCTTATTACGCTATGTAGTGTCGTTGCTACCTATAGAGGAAGAGAGAGTTATGTAAAAATCCCTGTGAGCTCAAGGTTCCAATTTGATCCTCAAAGGGATAAGCTCGGAGTTTCGAAGATGTTTGGTCATCCGATGATAATGTGCTTAAAATGGCATGGAATATGGAGTGGGATTGAAGATTGAACTTGAAGGTTTAAGAAGGCAACATTTTATTTCGGCTTTTTGAATAGGTCTAGGCCGAAGACCATGTTTGTATTTTTTTTATCTTGTTTTTTTCCTTTAGCTCTTAGCTTAGCTATTAGTTTTCATTAGGACACATTTAATGACTGTGTAATAAGAGGACAAGCCAAGAGGTTCTCCAAAAAGGGACATGGTTATGTTCAAGCCAAGGTGGCATGGACAAGAGGTGAGGTGGCCGAGAATACACCATTGCAAAGACAAGGGATGATTTTGATGACAAGGTAGCAAGAACAAGAAGCTTCCAAGAAGACCGTCCAATTACAAGTCAACTTCAGTCTAGGGAGATTAAAAGTAATTACCTTGGTGCAAGGAATGGAAGCTTCTAAAATCATTCCAAGAAGATGAAGTCTAGTGAAGCAAGTTCATCCGCTCTTCTACTCGGTTACCACAATGGAAGTGTGAAAATATTTGGGTTTACCCTTGTCTCCATGAAACCTCACAATGGCCGAGGAATAACTTGGTCCACAAGCTAACCCAACACATTTCCCTTGTTCACATTTCGGCCGAATGTCCTTGTATTTATGTTGTTTTGTTTTCCTTCTAGAATGGTCCATGTATCACAATAAATATGACCCTTAGGATATGTAAATAGGAAGAGTTGTTGAATGAAAAACTTGAGTGTTAACTCAATTTAGCTAAGAATTTCAATTCAGGATTGTTATACTTAGTTGATCCTCCGGGAGGGTCGTTTGGTTCTCTCAGAGAACCACCCTTGTGTCGAAGGTTTCGATCACCCTTGCTAGGTTAGTCTTGAGCATTGCTGGCAGAAAACCTCAAGCTAGTCCTTGTGAAATTGTTCACAACATCTTGGAGCCCACAAGAGCAATTAACTCCTCATGTTACCATCCAAGGACCCATATCGACCGAATTGTAACTTGGTGTGTAATCGGATTGCAATCCGCATATTCATGCCCATTTCTTATTTCAATTACTCATTTGTTTACATCACCACCTCCACATAATCTCACAAATACCTCCACCAAATTTCACTAACCGAAATCAACCACAAACACCCGCAAGTACAAACAACCACCCCAACGTCCCACCGAATCCTCTTCTCGGACCCTCACTGCCTTAGGTTGTTTTCCGCAACCTTAGCACCACCAAACTGCCGAACCCCGATCACCAACATGACCCTTAACACATCCGTAACCACCACACAAAGCGCATGGATGTGATTCTAACCACACTTACCAAAAACATCCACCTTACACCACACTGTTCGGCCTTGCCAGTTAACTGAAAACCCCATTTTCCTCGCTTACCTTCGGGTCAACCCGAATCTCAGTAACACCCGAACCACTTACCAACTAAAATCCCTCCGTACTTACAAAAAATTGGTATCAGAGTCAAGCCTTCCTGTCCCACGCAACAACGCTATGTACAATCTAAACGAGGAACTTAGGAGGGTTATGTCTGAGTTATTTGCGGAACATGTGCAGGCCTTAAGAAAGGAACTTGTTGGACATACTATGAGGAACCACACCAAATCTGGGCTTATACCAAACAATCCAAATCATGAAAGATTGGTACTCCAACGTGAGTTGGAGGTTCCATACGAAACACAAAGGAATAAACTATTCTACACACAGTGCAAAGTAAAAGATAAAGTATGTAAGTTGATTATTGATGGAGGAAGTAGTTCCAACTTAGCCTCCCAAGAGATGGTGAACAAATTAGAGTTTCCTACCCACGATCACCCTAAACCATATAATCTTCCATGGGAAAACGAAGTCGAAGAGCTAAGAGTCACCAAACAAGTTCGCCTGAGTTTTTGGATTGGCAAATATGAGGGTGAAATGTGGCTCGATATCCAGCCTATGGATATACTTACCATTTGTTGTTGGGCCGACTTTGAAAATTGAATCGGAACGCACAATATGGTGGGGAAAAGAATTCTTATTCCTTTAAAAAAGAGGGCAAGAAATTCCGGTTGGTTTCACTATCACCTAGTGAGGTGAAAGAGATAAATACTCAAGGTCCTGAGACCCGTAGAGAATTCGAGACTATACCACTTGATGTGCGAAAAGTCAAGGATGAATCTAAAAAGGGGAGTACCATTAATGTCTTGGCATGTAGAGAGGCACGAACTTTTGAAAATGTCGATTTGAAGGAAGCCCTATAGGATGCGGAAATGCCATACCGAATGGGTCAACAACCGAACTACTAACTAACAATAATGTTGACACTATTTATGAGGTGGATTTCGGAAGATTTCTCCCTCTCTATAGTGATGTGAAGGCAACAACCGAGTCGTGTGCTCAAGAGAGCCTTGTTCCATATCCAACTCTATTCCATAATGATGAAAAAACAAAACAAGGGAGGACCTTCCTGACCAATCCATTGTACCAAGATGAGGATATGGGCGGTACCTTCTTTGCCAACCCCTTATATGAGCAAACAAGGGTAGAGGAAGGAGCCAACATGGAATTCCTAAGGGAAAATACATCCTGAGTCTTATCAAGGGGAGGTACTGAACTTATTCTTGATTAATTTTCAAGAGGTTTGTTATCCACTCATCAAACCTACTGATGTAAAGAACGGAAAGAACAATTCGGCCAAGGAGTTGACCGAGAATGCCCTAGCTCCGACACGGCACCCTCCTTATTGATACAAAAATGAAATAATGTTTTAAAGATGCATATTGGTCCTCGATTGGTCTATAATCTCACCATGAGCTCCGAGACGCAATGGCCAAGAATGAGTAACTATTTCAATGAGTTGTGTGGAACTATAATGCCATCAATATTTGGCTTGAAAAGAGAAACTCCACCAGCAGCGATCCGCATAGGGAATGAACAAGAAGGGCTTGTCAAAAACCAACAGGGTAAGTACAGATGTCTTGTAGTATCATGCCGAAGTTATGACATCCAAAGAGGTGATGTCCATACTACCCCTATCACGGTTGTGATGGAGCAAGTTGAACAAAAACTTGGTGCCATTATGGTAAATAGTTTCTTTGGTTCAGATTCTTATTCTCATCTTGTCATACGGAATCATAGTACCTTTACTGCCCTTAGCAAATGGTTCCAAGTAGCAACAAGAGACTTGGAAGCCTTGAAAAGGGATATTTGTGAAGCCCCGGTCCGTGAAGAGCCATTGGACTTCGAACATAAAACTAGAGTAAATGTCATCTCTTGCGGTAACGCATAATTGAAGGGTGTGCAATACCATGACTCTACCTATGGAAGGGCATTATGTTTTAAGGAATCCATGAGCCAATACAGACAACTTGTTGAATCAAACCCATTGATCTCATATTCGGATCATTTTTTGCAAATTTCAAGGAAGGTGGTAAATCAACTTTTGTTGTTGAAGGCTTATTACCACATTTATGCAATAAGAATTCGGGGTAATTCTTTTGAAGAAGAGGAGTATGATGTAAAAATCCCTGTGAACTCAAGGTTCCAATTTGATCCTCAAAGGGATAAGCTCGGAGTTTCGAAGATGTTTGGTCATCCGATGATAATGTGCTAAAAATGGAATGGATTATGGAGTGGGATTGAAGATTGGACTTGAAGGTTTAAGGAGGCAACATTTTATTTCGGCTTTGTGTATAGGTCTTGGTCGAAGACCATGTTTGTTTTTCTTTTAGCTTGTTGTTTTCCTTTAGCTCTTAGCTTAGTTATTAGTTTTCATTCGGACACATTTAATGACCGTGTAATATAAGGACAAGCTGAGAGGTCCACCAAAAATGGACAAGGTCGTGTTCAAGCCCACTATGAACACTATGGTAAATATCAGGGTTGAGGTGATTAATGGCCACTATGGCCTGTCAAACCATCCCGTGGAGTATATGGATGCAAAGGATGTTTGTGGAAATAGAGCTTAGTTAGTCTAACAACTGGCGGATAAGAGAGATAGGGGAAAGATCACTTGGGCCAATAAAAAGACCGGGATTCGAAACACCTATTTTACTGTAGAGGCAAGAGTTGGCAAAATATCAATACTCACAAGGTACGTCCCTCGACTATCACTATTGACTACACATACATTCGCGCTCTGATGATTGTCTTCATACTAGATGATATTTTGGTAAATGTGGGCCACCATATCATACTTGAGAGGAGATACTATCTACTCAAAGATGGGTCGAGTTTGCTATTTCCATCACTAATTACTCAAGGCACAAAGTGATCGCTGCGGCAGAAATATATCCACATAAATGACTTCGCTTAGACGGGGATCGACCGCCAATGATATCTTAGGTTAACAACTGGGGTCATTCTTCAACGGCCCACCTTTCACTTGTGCTACTTCGCAGACACGGGCACAAACGCGCTGGGGAAAAACTCTTGAACCAGATTTTCTGACATAGGTAAGTATCCAGATTTCTCCAAATATCCTCAAACATGATTTCCACTCACGATCCACTCTAATAGAGCATCAGAATTAGACACCAATTGGAGTCAACTAGATACCAATTTGACTCAAACAAATACTAACTAATGAGATAGCACGATAGGAGTGAAGGAATGGAGAAGTTTCCTAAAATGTCTTATAGCCTCCCGAGGATGGGTACGGACATCTATGTACCTATCTGCGAGACTCTACCAAACATTGTCCATGTACTTGTGAGGCCAGTGAACCTAGAGCTCTTATACCAATTAGTCACAACCCAAAATCCCATTTGTGCCATGAGGACACCTACACTAATCCGTAGGAGAACCAGTAGCCTTAATCATAAAGAGACTCTCAAATATGAATGTGGAAGTAATGAAAGAAATATTTAAATAACAAAATCATTTCTAGAAGTTACATGGTTTACCGAATACAATAATTACTACCCTAAAATCTTATGTTACTAGTACAAAGACTCTAAGATACAATGATGATAGAATATAACAATGCCACCTTGAATGCAAAGGGACGGCCTGAGTATATGGAGGCCAAGGCTATCGGAATGAATGGTCAGCCTCACTCTCCTATACTCCAAGTAGCAACCCAAAAAGACTGTGTACCTACATCAACGGAAAAGATGCAACAAGTGTAGCATGATTGCACGACGTACACGTGTAGGCATCATAGGTGGACAACGAAGAAAGTCACATAACAGATATAAATATCAAGTTGACTCTACAAATAGGTCTTATTCTAATCTAGTATGACAATTATTTACTTTACCTTATCCCCGACTGACCTATAGAGCATACATTTCACTCAAAACAACCGAGTAAGACGATCTACAATCAATACATTTAGCACACTTAGCACCTAGGGACTTTTACCTTGACACCCAGTTGCCTAATTCATATCTAGACATATTCATGTTTTATTCACTTCCTGACGGAACCCGTTAGATAAGAAAGTTGATCACAACCACATAAGCAATCTTATTAGTCCTAGTTCCCTGGTTTCAATATGACATTAAATATTTACGGTCATGTCATTCGTTAATTCTTTTAAGAGTTGTTATTTTGACACAAGCAGCAATACCTACCTCACACATACTAATAAATGGAAAGCAAATATTCAGGCATTTACCCTACAACACCCGAATGATTCTAAAGTAGGCCCGACTAGACACTCTCTAAATGGTACCAACAGTTTCCAAGGAAGCACACAGGCACACATATTACCATACCCTTACACATTGCACATTAAATCATCAAAGCTCAATCAATTCACCGATGATTCTCTCAAACACTATAATTGATCAACACTCAACCTGGACTAAGACTTATATAACATGAGTGCCTCTCCATTGATACGCATACTCTCATACCCAAAACTAGTTATGCCAATAACCATAAGATCGTAAAGTTTACCAGAACTCAATAATAAGCACACACAATATCAAATACATATAAAAATGAGGATGAATGCAATGCAGATGATTTATAAATATGAATGGCCATATGTATCTGGTATACACGCATTGTTACAGTAGATGTCACGTGATCTGTGGGGACTCACGAGGTCCATATACCCATTTAAAATTTCTCATCGGATACCAGCTCTGTGGCTGAAGTGTCATCATCATTCATCACTCTCGTATCATGAATCATATCCAAAAACTGGCTTTCCAAGCCTCTGTCAGTAGTAACTCAAAAATTCAAATACCAATGTAATATGTATGAATGAGATGAATATGTATACACCATGCAATCAGTATAAACAATACAATTAATATTATAAACAATAATAATATCACACGTGGCTACGAACCTATTCAACACATATTTCCAGACATATTGAGTCATCCTTAGGGGACTTGGTGATGAACAAACACAATAATCTCAAGTAATGGCGACAAGCCTAAATAGTGGCAACAAACCCAAAAAATTATCGTCGGAATCGGCTAAAGGTCAGCTTCCCAAATCACCTATGATCATAATTTTATATCAGTACTGACCCCAGAGTTTATCACAACCGCTAAGGTAGGACCACCAAATACGTCCAATACCCCTCAATACTTATAGCTACTATGCACTTCTATCAAAGTCTACAAGGAGGAAAACCATAGCCTACCTCATTGCCAAGTGGGTTCCATGAAATCCTAGTCCACGACGTTCTTTTGGATGGGTATCAGTTAACCATAACTTCAACAACACATAAATGTCCTAGGTTTATACACATAAAGTTGACACATAAGGCTATTTCTAATGTAATACGCGCTACCCATTTTTAAAAGGGGCCATTAAAATCCATTTTGACCATTTACCAATCAATCTACCTAACTTTCATCATTGAATCCAAAAACCTCCATTTTTATAAGAAAAGTCCTCCTCTTGACATCATTTAGTAAATAACTCACAAGTGCAAAATAAATAAAGTAGTTGGTTTCTTTTGTCAAAACATGCTTAGTATAAAAAAATACATCCCAAGACTCTAGTTTTAGGTTATCAAACCAAATGTGCAACTTTTAAGGTTTTAAAAACAAAAGAGCATCTTTACCACCCAAGACCCACCATTAAAATATAAGCAACAAGCTTAAAATCAGAAATTGGGTTAATAGGTCTTACCCTAAGCCATTTGATGGAGAAACTCTCGTGAATCTATCTCCACCAAGCCTCTAAGGTGTGGAAATGAGTTTGGGGAAATGAGGCTAGGAGTCGGGGGTAGCAAATAAGAAATTAGGTCTGCCTAGTAATGTTCGTTGGAGCAGACTAGATAGTGCTGGCGCAGTATCACTCCAGTGGGAGGATTCTCCACAAAAGCGAGATCATTAAATCTCTGAACTTCTGTGTGCGGGAGCTGGCGCACTGGTGTGGTACAGTCTTACCTAAGGCAGAGATAAGGCTTCTGGAAATCCTTACGTTTAAATAATTTATTCCCTATCGTGGTTAAAGTCAGTCTTACCCATAATTTTCCATGCGTAAACATGTGAGTGAGTGCTGAGCGAGGGATATTTTAGGAATAAAGATGGAAAGCTCATAACGACCAAGTGGGTCGTTATAATAGATACCAATTAAACAAATATTTTCCTCAAACAGAGAGAGTACTAAAAAGGAACTTCACAGAATGAAGGGCACTTCATCATAATCGAAATGATGGTGGCACTTCATGACCAGGACCCTATGGTACCAACTCTAACTTATAAGGTAGTTCTCATTGTTAGTAATTCAGACTAGTTACTAAATCTCATTTATTGCAATTAAAATCCCCTCGGAAATAGAATTGTTAGGAAGATTAGGCTTGAAAAAAATTATAGTAAGGCATCTTACCATAAATCATGTTGTCACAATTTTGATCGCGTCATTTAAATATCGTTGCTACTAAATTTTCAAGAATCTTCCGTTCATGCGAAATGGGCATGTAGAATCTGTCAGGTACGACATATAGTATAATAGAACAGCGGTGGTCTGGTACTCTATAAACGATATATAATCGGGCTTAAAGGTAAAATTTTATCAAACCAAGCAGGAAAATATTACTCGGGAGAAAAATGATTTCAGACAGACATCGCTTAATTGAAGAATTTAACACTAGTGTGCACACGCGGGCATGAGGAAGCACATGCGTAAATGACCAAATTTTAAAATAAAGGAAATATGCGCAGGGCGGAGTACAATCTCATAGGGGCACACATGCGCATGCGTAAGACCTTCCGCTGAGTCGTCTCGACCATGGAGGTCAATATCTCACGAGAGTGGATAAGTCAGCCACGCCTGCATGTTCACTGAAGTAGAACATTAGACTCCCAAGAGTCTCAAAAGATGACAAGTTCCCCCTTCCTCCCAATTTCACCACACTACTCCAACACTACACTACCACTTTGCCTCTTCAAATCCCCACGATCCTAACACAAAATCTACCCATTACCCCATAAATTTCTCCCTGCTCCCATAATTATTCGAATTCCCAACTTACCCAGACTCAAAACCAAAAGGAACGGCAAGAAATCGAAGCACGAAAAGTTTGTTCGATCCAAACACAACAACTCAAGGCTCTCTCACTCGATACTTTCTTCATAACCCTTCATAATATGCATAATTAGAATCGAATTCTTGGGTACAAACAAACTTATTTGTCAATAATCACATAGAGAGATTTTCGGGTTAGGGTGGCGGGTTATAGGTTTTGTGGTCGAATCTTTGCAGATCTGTTGTTATAGTAATTTAATAGGGGTTCCATCATCTTGCATGCTCACCTAGGATCGAAAAAGGAAAACTTTGCAGTCAAAAATAGTGTACGTTTTTGGGTTTGTATCTGAGTTTGGGCTAGGGACGATGACCTCACTTCGGTGGACAAGTTCCACTGAGGCGCTAGAAAGTTTTGCCGAAGTGAACGAATAAGGATTTGAATTATGTCACTGAAGCAGGCATCCTTCCACCAGATCGGTCCCTCTCCAACATCACCTACTCTGCAGAAGCGGACATTGAGCAGAGATAGTCCCAAAATAGTAGCTTTGCAAAAGTCGGATCGGGTTGGTTTTCGTTCGTTTCTTTGGCTCACTAGGCACATATTTACATATAGAACTTAACTCTATCTCTGAACTAACTCAAACTCGATCAATGCATGTATAATTTGGTGAAAAATGGACCACAACTTGAACAAGAACCTTGCCCAGGCCTATGGCGTTATTGACAAAGTGGCCGAGGCTAATTATGACACGGTCCGGTTCATCTCTAAGGATTGTGAGAATTGGTACTTTCTTAACCTGAGGGATAAGAAGATGTTAAAAGAGAGTGGGATGGATATGAAAAATATAGCAGAACATATCTTTGAATTTTATGCTCGTCTAGAGCGAATGGATTGAACATTTTTTTCTTTACCTCCTTGCAAAGAAAATAAAGATTGGGTGAGGGAGTTCTATGTGAATCTGAAGTGGGTGAGGGAGTTCTATGTGAATCTGAAGTGGGTGAGGTTAAAATCGCCTGATCCAAAGTTTAAAATATGGGGTGTTATGTGTTCGGGGCTGAGGTATAGCCCGAGGAGCTGCACCAGCATGAGGTTGAGCACAGAGAGCCAATCAGGTTCGTGCTAGCTTTGTTTTCGCTGAGACGTATATTGAGTCTCAAGATGAACAGTAATGTGAGGACATAGGGCTAGCCCAGTATCATCCCGGATTTATAGCTACTCTGGTTTTTCAAGACACTTTAGTTAGATTATTGAGTGTGCTTGACAATTTTTCCCAGACGGGAATTCATCCAACTATTCTAGGTGGGTCACACACGTGAGTGGGAGAAGGATAGACTCCCGAGTTTTTTATTCCATGGGTTCAGCTAGATGTTATGTCATCATCTTATATTGATGAGATTCCTGCACCTGAGTTTAGTCCCAAGCTGGTTACAGGGACTTCTTTGAATTATGATGAGTAGAAGATATGGGAGCACTTTTCCAACATGAAGCCTCTTGTATTCCATGTCCAGCTAGAGGAGGATTCCTATGAGTTTATTGTGAGAATATATGAGAGGATACATACCTTGGGTATCGTCGAGTCACACTGAGTTTGTTTTGTTGCTCTTCAGCTTATGGGGATACAAAACAATGGTAAAGGTCTTATGTTGATTGTCGACCAACGGGGTTGCCTACACTATATTGGGTCAGATTTAATCAGATATTTCTAGAGAATATGTGCCCCTTAGCTTGAATTTGAGAAAGCATGATAAGTACTCTAAGTTAGAGCAGATGGGTTCGTCAGTTAATGCTTATGTGACTCACTTTCATGCCTTATTGCTCTATGCAATGTCATTTCTACCTATAGAGGAAGAGAGAGTTATGTAAAAATTCCCGTGAGCTCAAGGTTCCAATTTGAAGCTCACAGGGATAAGCTCGGAGTTCCGAAGATGTTTGGTCATCCGATGATAATGTGCTTAAAATGGAATAGAATATGGAGTGGGATTGAAGATTGGACTTGAAGGCTTAAGAAGGAAACATTTTATTTCTGCTTTTTGAATAGGTCTTGGCCGAAGAACATGTTTGTATTTATTTTAGCTTGTTCTTTTCCTTTAGCTCTTAGCTTAGCTATTAGTTTTCATTAGGACACATTTAATGACTGTGTAATAAAAGGACAGGTCGAGAGGTCCTCCAAAAAGGGACAAGGTCATGTTCAAGACAAGGTGGCACGGACAAGAGGTGAGGTGGCCGAGAATACACCATGGCAAAGACAAGGGATGATTCTGACGACAAGGTAGCAAGAACAAGAAGCTTCCAAGAAGACCGTCCAATTACAAGTCAACTTCAGTTTATGGAGATTAAATGTCATCACCTTGGTGCAAGGAATGGAAGCTTCTAAAATCATTCCAAGAAGATGAAGTCTAGAGAAGCCAAGTTCATCCCCTCTTCTACTCGGTTACCACAATGGAAGTATGAAAATTTTTGGGTTTACCCTTGTCTCGAAGAAACCTCACAATGGCCGAGGAATAACTTGGTCCACAAGCCAATTCAACCTCTTTCCCTTGTTCAAATTTTGCTGAATGGCCTTGTATTTATGTCGTTTTGTTTTCCTTCTAGAATGGTCCATCTATCACTATAAATATGACCCTTAGGATATGTAAATAGGAAGAGTTGTTGAATGAAAAACTTGAGTGTTAACTCAATTTAGCTAAGCATTTCAATCCGAGATTGTTATACTTAGTTGATCCTCCGGGAGGGTCATTTAGTTCTCCGGGAGAACCACCCTTGTGTCGAAGGTTTCGATCACCCTTGCTAGCTTAATCTTGAGCATTGCGGGCAGCAAACCTCAAGCTAGTCCTTGTGAAATTGATCACAATATCTTGGAGCCCACAAGAGCAATTAACTCCTCGTGTTACCATCCAAGAACCCATATCGACCAAATTGTAACTTGGTGTGTAATCGGATTGAAATCCTCATATCCGTGCGCATTCCTTGTTTCAATTACTAGTTTCTTTACATCACCACCTCCACATAATCTCACAAACACCTCCACAAATCTCACTACCCGAAATCAACCACAAAAACCCGCAAGTACAAACAACCACCCCAACGTCCCACCGAATCCTCTTCTCGGACCCTCACTGCCTTAGGTTGTTTTCCGCAACCTTAGCACCAACAAACTACCAATCACCACCATGACCCTCCACCCATCTGTAACCACCACACATAGCGCCTGGATGCGATTCTAACCACACTTACCTAACACATCCACCTTACACCACACTGTTCGGCCGTGCCGGTTAACTGAAAACCCTATTTTCCTCGCCTACCTTCGGTTTAACCCGAATCTCACCAACACCCGAACTACTTACCAACTAAAATCCCTCCTTACTTACATCAAATTGGAATTAGAGACAAGCATTCCTGTCCCACACAACAACGCTATGGACAATATAAATGAGGAACTTAGGAGGGTTATGTCTGAGTTATTTGCGGAACATGTGCAAGCCTTGAGAAAGGAACTTGCTGGACATACTATGAGGAACCACACCAAATCTGGGCTTATACCAAACAGCCCAACGCATGAAGGCTTGGTACTCCAACGTGAGTTGGAGGTTCCAACGAAACACAAAGGAATAAACTATAATACACATGGTGCAAAGTGAAAGATAAAGTGTGTAAGTTGATTATTGATGGAGGAAGTAGTTCCAACTTTGCCTCCCAACAGATGGTGAAAAAAGTAGAGTTTCCTACCTACGATCACCCTAAACCATATAATCTTCCATGGGAAAATGAAGACGGAGAGCTAAGAGTCACCAAACAAGTTCGCGTGTGTTTTCGGATTGGCAAATATGAGAATGAAATATGGCTCGATATCCTGCCTATGGATATACTTACCATTTTTTGTTGGGCAGACTTTGGAAATTGAATCGGAATGCACAACATGATGGGGAAAGTAATGCTTATTCCTTTAAAAAAATGGCAAGAAATTCCGGTTGGTTTCACTATCACCTAGTGAGGTGAAGAAGATAAATACTCAAGGTGCTGAACCCGTAGAGAATTTGTGACTATACCACTTGATGTACGAAAAGTCAAGGACGAATCTAAAAAGGGGAGTACCATAAATGTCTTGGTATGTAGAGAGGCACAGACTTTTGATAATGTCGATTCGAAAGAAGCCGTAGAGAATATGGGAAATGCCATACCGAATGGGTCAATAACCGAACTACCAACTAACAATAATGTTGACACTATTTGTGAGGTGTATTTCAGAAGATTTCTCCGTCTCTATAGCGATGCGAAGGCAACAACCGAGTCGTGTGCTCAAGAGAGCCTTGTTCCATATCCAACTCCTATCCATAATGATGAAAAAACAAAACAAGAAAGGACCTTCCTGACCAAGATGAGGATATGGGTGGTACCTTCTTTGCCAACCCCTTATATGATCAAACAAGGGTAGAAGAAGGAGACGACATGGAATTCCCAAGGGAAAATACATCCTGAGTCTTATCAAGGGGAGGTAATGAACTTATTCTTGATTAATTTTCAAGAGGTTCGTTGTCCACTCATCAAACCTACGGAAGTAAAGAACGGAAAGAACAATTCGGTCAAGGGGTTGACCGAGAATGCCCTAGCTCCGACACGGCACCCTCCTTATTGATATGAAAATGAAATAATGTTTGGAAGATGCATATTGGTCCTCGATTGGTCTATAATCTCACCATGAGCTCCGAGACTCAATGGCCAAGAATGAGTACCTATTTCAATGAGTTGTGTGGAACTATAATGCTATCAACATTTGGCTTAAAGAGAGTAACTCACCAGCAGCGATCCGCATAGGGATTGAACAAGAAGCGCTTATCAAAAACCAATAGGGTAAGTACGGATATCTTGTAGCATCACGCGGAAGTTATGACATCCAAAGAGGTGATGTCCATACTACCCCTATCACAGTTGTAATGGAGCAACTTGAACAAAAACTTGGTGCCATTACGGTAAATAGTTTCTTTGGTTCAGATTCTTATTCTGATCTTGTCATACGAAATCATAGTACCTTTACTGCTCCTTAGCAAATGGTTCCAAGTATCAACAAGAGACTTGGAAGCCTTGAAAAGTGATATTTGTGAAGACCCATTGGACTTCGAACTTAAAACTAGAGTAAATGTCATCTCTTGCTCTAACGCATAATTGAAGGGTGTGCAATACCATGACTCTACCTATGGAAGGGCATTATGTTTTAAGGAATCCATGAGCCAATACAGACAACTTGTTGAATCAAACCCATTGATCTGATATTCGGATCATTTTTTTTGCAAATTTCGAGGAAGGTGGTAAATCAACTTTTGTTGTTGAAGGCTTATTACCATATTTAGGCGACAAGAATTCGGGGATGAATTCTTTTGAAGAAGGGGAGTATGATGTAAAAATCCCTGTGAACTCAAGGTTCCAATTTGATCCTCAAAGGGATAAGCTCGGAGTTCCGAAGATGTTTGGTCATCCGATGATAATGTGCTAAAAATGGCATGGAATATGGAGTGGGATTGAACATTGGACTTGAAGGTTTAACGACGCAACATTTTATTTCGGCTTTTTGTATAGGTCTTGGCCGAAGACCATGTTTGTTTTTCTTTTAGCTTGTTGTTTTCCTTTAGCTCTTAGCTTAGCTATTAGTTTTCATTAGAACACATTTAATGACCTTGTAATATGAGGACAAGCCGAAAGGTCCTCCAAAAAGGGACAAGTCTGTGTTCAAGCCAAGATGGGATGGAAAAAAGGTGAGGTGGCCGAGAATTCACCATGGCAAAGACAAGGGATAATTTGGACGACAAGGTAGTAAGAACAAGAAGGTTCCAATAAGGCCATCCAATTACAAGTCAAACTCGGTCTAGGGAGATTAAAATTCATCACCTTGGTACAAGGAATGGAATCTTCTAAAATGATTCCAAGAAGATGAAGTCTAGAGAAGCAATGTTCATCCCCTCTTCTACTCGGTTACCACAATGGAAGTGTGAAGAAGTTTGGGTTTACCCTTGTCTCCAAGAAACCTCACAATGGCCGAGGAACAACTTGGTTCCCAATCCAACCCAACCCCTTTCCCTTGTTCACATTTTGGCCAAATGACCTTGTATTTATGTCCTTTTGTTTTCCTTCTAGAATGGTCCACGTATCACTATAAATAAGACTCTTAGGATATGTAAATAGGAATAGTTGTTGAATGAAAAACTTGAGTGTTAACTCAATTTAGCTAAGCATTTCAATCCGGGATCGTTATACTTAGTTGATCCTCCGGAAGGGTCGCTTGGTTCTCCGGGAGAACCACCCTTGTGTCAAAGGTTTCAAACACCCTTGCTAGGTTAGTCTTGAGCATTGTGGGCAGCAAACCAAATGATATTCCTTCTGAAATTGATCACAACATCTTGGAGCCCACACGAGCAATTAACTCCTCGTGTCACCATCCAAGGACCCATATCGACCGAATTGTGACTTGGTGTGTAATCGGATTCAATCCGTATATCTGTGCCCATTCCTTATTTCAATTACTTGTTTGTTTACATCACCACCCTCCACAGAATCTCACAAACACCTCCACCAAAGATCATTACCCTCAACCAACCACAAACACCTGCAAGTACAAACAGCAACCCCAATATCCCACCGAATCCTCTTCTCGGACCCTCATTGCCTCAAATTGTTTTTCGAAACCTTAGCACCACCAAACTACCAAACTCCGATCACCACCCTGACCCTCAACCCATCTGTAACCACCACACAAAGCTCCTAGAAGCGATTCCAACCACATTTACCCAAAATATTTACCTTAGACCACACTGTCTGGCCTTGTCGATTAACCAAAAACTCTATTTTCCTCGCCTACTTTTGGGTCAACCCGAATCTCACAAACACCAGAACCACTTACCAACTGAAAGCCCTCCATACTTACATCAGAGAGTTAGCTGTTTTGTGACAGGATTAAGTATTCCCCTTCAATTGGTTATGGTACAGTTGGTGGCATCTGGGCTTCTTTCAAGTCAATAGCTAAGCATGCTAGAATGGTGAGTCTGTGAGGGGCAAGCTACCCATAAAGGAGCCCAATAAGAGAATGTGGTGATATGGGCATTATAGTGGGTTTACATCTCATGGATATGTGCAACATGGTAGATTTCAGCATTCGTAGTCTAGTAGGCCAATTCAGGCAGCCCTTCAGATTATAAGTGGTGCTTCTATGGGGCAGAGCGGTTATAGTAGGGACCAATCTTCTAGAGGTTCTCAATCTCGGTAATTCGACTGTGGTGGTCATTCTGGATCTTCTATCTCGATTCAGCAACCCTTAACGGCAAAGACTTTTTACAACTGTGAAGAGGTAAGGCATTTTAGGAGAGAGTGTCCCAGACTTGTATTAAGTGGATCTCGTGCACCCAAGACCCCAGCACAACTATCTAAGGGTGGTAGTCAATTTAGCAGTGGGGGTTCCTAATTAGGCAGTGGTGGCCATCAGACTAGTTTGAGTGGTTCTAAGATAAGTAGAGATAGAACTCATTCAGGCCGAGGCGGCTACATGGTACTTAGTCTGATGGAGGACACACTCATTGTTATGCATTCATTGGTAGGCCAGAGGCTGAGGAATCAGATGTTGTTATCATATGTATCATCTTAGTTTGTCATCGGTTTGCTTCAGTGCTATTTGATCTAGGGTGTATGTTCTCTTATGTGTCTGCCTATTTTGCTACTTATTTAGATATACTGGAGGTCCCTATTCGTGTGTTTACACTAGTTGGTGATTTTATTATTACAGATAGAGTTTATGGACTTTGTGTGGTTACTTTTATGGGTTATGATACCTGGATAGACTTGGTGATCTTAGACATGGTTGATTTTAATATTATTCTATGGATGCACTGGCTATCACTGTACCAAGCGAGTCTAGACTATCAAGCCAAGACAATCACTCTAGTGATACATGGTATTCCAAGGTTGCAGTGAAATAGCGCTCTCAACCCTACTCCTAAGAAGATTATTTCTTTTATCCAGGCTATGAAGTTAGTAGACAAAGGTTGTTTGGCATACGTAGCTCATATTCATGATACGAGTGCGGAGACTCGTTCCCTCGGGTCAGTTCCAGTAATGAGTGAGTTCACTGAGGTCTTTCCGATAGATCTGTCGGGTATGTCGCTAGATAGATATATTGATTTTTGCATTGATCTAAAGCTGGGTAGTCAACTCATTTCTATTCTTCCATACTCTATGGCTCCGGTAGAGCTTAGAGAGTTGAAGGAATAACTTCAAGATTTGTTGAGTAAGGGTATCATTTGACCTAGTGTGTCTCTATAGAGTGTTCCTATGTTTTTCGTGAAAAAAAAATATGGTACCACGCGTATGTGCATTGATTACAAATAGTTTAACAAGGTTACCATCAGGAAAAAGTATCCGATCACTCATATTGGTGACATGTTCGACTAACCTCACAGTGCCTCTATATTTTCAAAGAATAGTTTGAGGTTTGGGTATCACCAGTTAAAGATTCGGGTCAATGATGTTCCCAAGACAACTTTCAGGACTCAGTATAGTCATTACGAGTTCTTAGTGATGTCATTTAGGCTTAGTAATTTCACTATAAAATTTATAGACTTGATGAATGTGATATTTAAGACGTACCTGGATTCTTTTGTGATCGTGTTTACTGATGATATTCTTGTCTATTCAAAGATTAAGTAGGACCACAAGCAACATTTGAGAGTGGTTCTTGATTTGCTGAAAGAGAAGAATTTATATGCTAATTTCTCAAAGTGTGAGTTTTGTCTTAGTTTAGTAGTGTTTTTTGGACATGTGGTGTCCAAGGATAGGATTATGATTGATTTGAAGAAGATATAAGCAGTAAGGGACTGGCCTAGGCCTACTTCAGTGACAAAGCTTCGGAGCTCTGTGGGTCTTGCTTGCTATTATCACTTGTTCATCAAGGGATTTTCTTCTATGGCTTCTCCTTTGATGCGGTTAACTCAGAAGGAGGTGCCTTTCCAGTGGTCTAATGAGCGTGAAGAGAGCTTCCAAAAGCTCAAGTCATTTTTTACCACAACTCCGATTTTGGTCCTTTCATTGGAAGGGAAGGACATTACCTTATATTATGATGCTTTGAGGATTGGGTTGAGTTGTGTGTTGATACAGAAGGGTAAAGTAATAGCTTATGCATCGAGGCAATTGAAGGTGTATGAGAAAAATTACCATGTCCATGACTTAGAGTTAGTTGCTATTGTTTTTTCTTTGAAGATTTGGAGGAATTACCTATATGGAGTTCTTCTGAGGTGTATATCGATCACCATGGCCTTCAGCACATGTTCAATCAGAGAGATTTGAATTCTAGACAACATCGGTGGATGAATTTTCTTAAGGACTATGATATGACTATTTTATACCATCCAAATAAGGCCAATCTGATGGCAGATTCTTTGAGTTGAAATGCAATGAGTATAGGGAGTCTGGCGCGTTTGATAGTTGATGAGCGTCCCTTTGCATTAGAGGTTCATTCCTTAGTTGACAGTTTTGTGAGGCTTGATATTTCGAATCCGGGTAGGATTTTGGCTTATATTGAGGTGAGGGCATCTCTTCTAGAGCAGATCAAGACCCACCAGTATGATGATGTAAAGTTGTGCAAAATCAGAGATAAGGTAATGATTGGTGAAGCCAAGGACGTTGTGATTGATGGTGAGGGGGTTTTGAGGATCAAAGGGAGAGTGTGTGTTCCTCATGATGGTTATTTGATGATTATGGAGAAGGCTCACAACTCTAGATATTTGATTCATCCAAGTTCTACAAAGATGTACCATGACTTGAAGCAGTATTACTAGTAGGGCAGGATGAAGAGAGACATTATTGAGTTTGTGTCTCGGTGTAAGTATTATCAGTAGGTCGAGTATGAGCACCAACAACATAGTGGTTTATCTCAGAGGATGCACATTCTCGAGTGGAAGTGGGATTAGTTTGCCATGGATTTTGTTGTGGGGTTTCCCAAGACTTTGGGAAAGTTTGATGCTATTAGGCCATTTTTTGATAGGTTGACCAAGTCCACGCGTTTTATTCTGATCCAACTAACTTACAATTCAGAGAAGTTGGCTAAGATTTATATTCGGGAGATTGTCCGTTTACACGGTGTCTCTATTTCTATCATCTCAGACTGGGGTACCCAGTTTACCTCTTATTTTTTGTGGACTTTGCAAAAGGAGTTGGGTACTCACTTAGATCTTAACATAACATTTCACCCTCAGAAGGACGGTTAGTTTGAGTGGACTATTCAGGTCTTGGAGGATATGTTATAAGCCTGCGTGATCGATTTTGGTGGTGATTGGAACTAGTTCTTACCTCTGGCAGAGTTTGCGTACAATAACAACTATCACTCCAGCATTGATATGGCACCATTCGATGCTTTATATGGTAGGAGATGTCATTATCTTATTAGGTTGTTTGATACATTCGAGGTTAGGCCTTGGGGTACCAATTTGTTAAGAGACTCCTTAGAGAAGGTGAAGGTGACTCAAGACAAGCTCCTGGCAGCGTAGAGCAGGCAGAAGGAGTAAGCGGACCGGATGGTCCGGGATATAGAGTTTATGGTTGGTGACATAGTTATATTGAAGGGTGTGATGAGATTCGACAATAGAGGGAAGTTGAATCTGAGGTATATCTGACCTTTTGAGATTCTTTAGAGGGTTGGAGAGGTGGCATAAGAGTTGTCTCTACCACCAGGTCTTTCGAGCGTCCATCCAGTTTCCCGTGTTTCTATGCTCAAGAAGTACCATGCCGATGGTTCCTACATTATTCAGTGGGACTCTGTATTTTTTTATCAGAATATGGAGTTCGAGGAAGAGCCAATGGCTATTTTGGACAGACAAGTGAGAAAGTTAAGGTCTAAGGAGATAGCTTCTATGAAGGTTCAATGGAAGCTTCGTCATGTTGAGGAGGTGACTTTGGAGATGGAGGCTGACATGCGGAGCTGATACCCACACTTGTTTACTACTTCAGGTACGTTTCCCCTTTGTTTCTCTTTGTTCGAGGATGACTGTTTATTTAATTGGTATCTGATGTAACGACTTGTCCGACTGTTTTTATCTAAAGATCCTTTTTTGACTATATTTCCCTTCCCATAGACTCTGTGTGGGTTTGTGATGCGCGAGGGAATGGGTAGCATGGAGCCCGATGTTTATTTATGTGATTTTCGGAAGAAAACCCAAATTAGAAGTCTCAGAATTGATAAGTTGGACCCAAAGTTGACTTTTGAGTATATGGGTTCCTTTTCGGTTTTCGTCGCTTTTGGTAGTTCCGGAGGGTGATTTATCACTTAGTTGAGTTATTAGTTCACTTCCTGAGGCATTCATATGTACTTTATGGCCTTATTTGTGAATTGTTTGTTTTGGCCAATTCTTTAGAAAAATATGTCTTAGCTCGATTGATTGAGAAATCAAAGGGTGCAAGCGAGTTTGTAGCACTATTTATCTTGAGGTAACACGTTTGGTTTGTATCCGGGGGGTTCCAGGAATGTTCGGGGTGCTTTGTGGAAGTGTTGAGTTATTTTAATATTACTGGTGTCTGGTGTCCGCACCAGTGGTTGGTAGGTCGCCTCTGCGGAGGTTGGATCACAGATACGGGCTCTGAGTATTTGTCATCTTTTTCCCCCTGCGGAGATTTCTCACAGAGGCGATGGCGCCTCTGCAGAGTTTCTTCCGCTTCTGCGCTAAGGCGGGATATTAAGCGATTTTGCCTCAGCAGACCATTTTCCAGCCAAGTAGAATCTCTATCTGTCATATTATTTAATGACCTAAAAACAATCCCACTTTTCCATAAATCTCTATCTCGGGATCAGAACTAGTCTAGGGAAGAAATTCTTGAGGATTGCTTTTGGGTACTTTTTGGAGGTATATTTTCACCCCTTTTTTATTATTGTTACCTTTTAAATCCTAATCTAGACTTTATTGGGGAAATAAATGTTGTAAGTTCTATATGATAGAATAAGAGGATTAAAACCTCTATTTGTGGGTGGAATATGAATGAGATGATCATAATATGGTGAATTAGTGTTGATTAATGCTATAGGATCATGTTTTGATAATTAATTTGGTATTGGAAACCTTTTCTAAATTGGGGGAAAACTAGGGTTTGTAAAATGGGGCTTTTTCTAAATATTGCAATTGAGAGTCCAATTGGGGTTAGTTCTCCAATTAACTGAAGGATATGACTAGTTAGTATGTTATTATTCTTCTTGAGTAATAAAGTTCAGATTTGGATATTGTGGGCATGGAAGTTGATTTTAGGTGTCTTTTGGATTATTTAAGGACTAAGTCCTTGTATGTGTATTAACTTAATTATTAACGTAGAGTCTATATATGTTAGACTATGATTACTACGAGGAGCTCCAAAAGGGCAAGGCCAGCGCTGAGGGTTGATTGTTTGTGGCTCCTGCTCGGCTTTGAGGTAGGCTACAGTTACTCTTTTGTAGAATTTGATAGAAGTGTGTATTAGTTATAAATGTTGAGGAGTATTGGGCGTATTTGGAGGTCCCACCATAGCAGTTGTGTTGAACGCTTGGGTGGGTACCAGTGTTGTACTATGATGATGGGTGATTTGGGGAATCAACCTCAAGATGATTCCGACTGTTGTTGTATAGGCTTGTCGTCATTATGTGGGCTCGTCGCCATTATTGATATTGTTGTGTTTATTCATCACATTTCTTTCAATATGATATCCTGATTTTACATGGATTATGTGTTATTAACTTCCTGAAAGCATGTGATATTTGTTACACCTTATCATTTGTATGTCTATGTCTTCGTATGCTTGTTAATGTAATCCGGAAAGGTCATGATACCCTTATAAGGTTAATGAAAGTTTTTATTAGGTGTTAAGAGAGAACCAAAAGGTTTCCAGGTCAAACGAGTAAAAGAAATTAAGTTCGTCGAAATTCGAGGGAAAGCCAGGAAGGATTTTTGGCCCAACATGGAAGGGGAATATCTCCCCATATATAAGTATATATGGGGTGCATCACCTATCTAAGCTCAAGTTCGTGGAGTCTATGTTCCAATAACATAAATTGTTCATCAATCCTAGCTCTATACAAAATGTTATGAACGTTTTAAGAAAGAGCTGCAGGGCAGGCATGTATGGCAGGACGCTTTCAAGACCTGCGACGTACCCTGTATTTCGCAGGCATGGTTTGTGGTTCGCAGACCGCACCACAGGGCAAGGTCGGTGCATCTTTATCCATTTGGTTATATAAAGTCATAACTCAACCTCCACTTCATTAAATCACATTTACACACAATATGAGCCCTAAAACTTTCCCAATTACTTTCAAAAGGGTTCTTCATCATTGAAGATCAAAATATCAAAGGAACCACGTTAATTCACTCTTATGAAAGGGTAAAGATCACCTTTTTGATCTCTTCATCTTGTTGATTGAACTTAAGAGCTACTTAGAGGTTAAGAATAGTTTGTTGTTGAACTTAGTCTTGCTGTTTGAGGTAAGAAACTACTAACCTTATATGTTCTCCAACTCATCTATGTCTAGTTAGTTGAGTTGATGGAAGTATCTTGTAAGACTTGGAGTGAACTTTCCCTTTGAGGAGTGGTTATTATTGAGCTATTTTCTGAGGTCATGGTTATGTACTAGATTGTTGAATCTTGTTATCTTGGATTGAGAAGTTATGGAGTGTAGCTGTGTAGTTGTTATTATGTTTTTGTTGAAGAAGAGAATATATAGTATTGAACTACCTTTGAAATGATTGCTTAAGATTCATGTGTACAAGGTGTTTTTTGAAATGTCGAAGTGAAGTCTTCCTTTAACTATCGATCCGAAATTGATCCGAGTTATTCGTCGATTGTAGACTATTATTTGTATAACGTTTGTGAGCTCGTGAGCTATTGACATAAGGTATGTAAGGCTATTCCTTTCTTTCAAAGGCATGACATCCAAAGTATTTATCATTTTCAAAAGAAACATCGACAAAATCATTCTATTCATATGTCTTTTTAAAAAAAAACTATGCATGTTTGGCCTTTTTATTTAATGGAGAAACCAAATATGTCCAACAAAAAGGCTAGGCCCAAAACGAGCCCAGACCAAAATAAAAAAAACAAAAGATAGAAATTAAAAAACAAAAAACTAAATGAAATCGTAAAGGCAGAATTAGGAAATTCATCGACATTTATTTCCATCTTTCTCTCTCTACGATCTTCCATCTCTCTATCTTGTTCCTCTCCGATGAGTTCTTCGATGATGCTACAATGATGATGGCCGCCAATGGTGTTCGTAGACACCATGATGATACTCTGACTACCACCCTTCGTCTCCATTCTCTGTTTAGCATTGAATCTTCAGGTGAGTGCTTAATCTTGTCATTTTTTGCTGAATCTTCCTTTGTTTCTTCATTTTCTACCACTGACTGTTGTTCTTGTGACCTGCATGTCATGGATATGTTGTTGTTGGCATCCGAGTACCTGATTTCTATTCTTTCTTTCCTTGCAAAGCTTGATATTCATCTACTCCCAGATAAACCCATTTCTCTGTATTTCCTCTTGTATTAACAACCCTGTAAGATGTTCTACTGTGATAACTAGATTTGCTTGTTGTTTTCAACTTGTGTGCTTCTTACTCCCTTATCCCTTATGCTTCCATGTTTTCCTTGTACTATTGGTATATGCTTTTAGTTATATTCAAGCTACTTGACTTGGACTCATATGTGGAATCTGAGACTTTTCACTGTTCAAAATGCTCTTTAGCTTCATATATCCATGAAATGCTCATATACCACTATACCTTTATCTAGGGCCTGATTAGCTAAAACATCAACTAATTGGTTTCCTTCCCTAAGTATATGTGTGTAAGTAACATGTTTCCCTTTCCCAAATTGTCTAATTTCATCCATCCAATTAGCTATGCTCCATGGGGGTTTTCATTCCTCTACTAGAATCTTTTAAATGAATTGAGAATCTATATGAAAGATTATTCTATCCTTATGGTTAATGTTGCACCATCTGATTGCTTACACTATTGCCATAGTTTCTCCCTCATTATTGGTTACATGTCCTATCTCCTCAGCCTTAGCATGAATTAGATTTCCCTCTTCATCTGTAACACAAAACCCATATGCCCCTCTCCTAGGGTTGTCTCTTGATACACCATCTGTGTTGCAAAAGATCAAACCCCTAAGAGGAGGCTGCCATACCACTTTCCTTAATCTCACATTTGACCTCTACTCTTCAAGTAGTTGTAGCAAGTCCTTGAATTTATTAGGAATCTGTTGAATTGATGGATTCCTATACCTGACCAGATTTTGTATTGTAACATAAAACTGATATATGCATCTTCCCACAGTTTTTTTTCACCATGTTTATATGCGTTCCTTCTTTTTCACAATTCCCACATGACTATAGCAGGTATAGCATGAAAACCTGGTTTTAACATATCCTTGATAGGTTGTTGCCACCATTGCACTATAATCTGATGTAAATGAAGTCCTTCAATGCTAAAACCTGCAAAATTAGCAAAATAGGACCAAGCCCTTTTAGCATAAAAAGACTTAGCAAATAGATGTTGGATTGTCTCCTCCTGAGGAGTTGAGCAACACCAACATTTGGATGCTAAGTTGATATGCATCTTATTTAGGACATCTTCTAGAGGTACTCTGAACTTCCAACATCTCCACTGAAAAAATGATATCTTGAATGGTAATCCATTCACTCAAATAAACTTGTAAACCTCATTTTCTTGTCCTCTTAGTCTCAAATATTCCCATGCAGACTTAAAAGAGAAATATCCTCTACTCTCTAATAACCACCAGTGTTTATCTATATCTGAAACATTTCCAGGAGATTAATAGTATTGATGATATGTTGCACTATGTCCCCTGCTAGAATGCTTTCTAATTTCTAAATATTCCATCTTTCATCTTCTACCAGTTCATAAACATTTTGAATTCTATCATCAAAGTTGTCTCCTCTTGTAGCATAGTATAGATCCCCTAGTCATGTCCAGTTATCATACCAAAATAGAGTATTGCCCATCTTGGTATGCCACCAAAATATGTTGTTTAATAATATCTTTAGCTTGTAGCATCTTCTTCCAATTTTGTGAGCCATATTTCCACTCCACTACTACTGTATTTTCTTTATTGCAGTACTTATTTCTAAGGAAAGCACTCCTTAATGAAGGAGATGTTCTGAAATTCCACCAAATTTTACAGTAAAGAGACATGATATATCATGTAAGGATCTAAAATCAGACCCCCCTCCTTCTCTGGAAAACATAAATTATTCCAAGCAACACAATGTCTGCTTTTTCCTCCCACGGTATTATTCCAGAAAAAATTATGCAAAAAGTTTTTGGATTTTTTTAATTACACAGTCTGGTGGATTTAAAGTTGATAATAAATTAATTGGCATACCTTGTAATACATGCTTGATTAAGACTTCCACCAAAAGACAACATTTTCCCCTTCCATGATTGAAGTCTATTCATGATCTTAATCATGATAGGATTATAGAAATCCTTCCTCCTTCTGCTGTAGAAAATAGGACACCCTAAATAGGTAAAAGGAAACTTTTTTTCCCAAAACCAGTGACTACCTCTACTATATCCTTCAAATCTCCTGTTAAATTATGATGAAGGTAGACTGAACTCTTCTCTCTACTAATCTTCTATCCAGATGCCTTCTCATATCCCCTCAAAACTTCCATAATCATTTGCAATGATAAAATATTTGCTGATGAAAATATAATCATATCATCTGCATATGCCAAATGATTAACCTTAGGACTCCACTTAGGAACCCCAAATCCTTTAAATTGAGGTACTTGATGTAGATGGTTCAGATTCCTTGACAATACTTCAGCAATTATGATATATAAAGTAGGGGATAAAGGATCCCCTTGCTTTACTCCCCTAGAGGATTGAATAAAACCATGTTGTTTCCCATTTTTAAGGATTGAGTACCAATTATTACTGATAATTCTGAAGACCATATCTACTACCATGTGTGAGTATCCCATCTTCCTCATGACTTTGGTCAAGAACAACCAGGCCACCCTATCATAAGCCTTCTCCATGTCAAGCTTCATGACTACCTTAGCAGTTTTGGTCCTCAATGTAATGTTTGACACAATTTCTTGTGTCAACAAGACATTCTCCACTATACTCTTGCCCTTGACAAATCCTGCCTGATTTAAAGAAATCATGTCTTGTAAACTTTCTGCCAATTTTCCATGTAACAATCTTGAGAAAATTTTATTACTAAAATTACTCAAACTCATATTAGAAAAAGTATTAATCACCTCATTTTTGGTAATAAAACCAAATTAGTATGGGTGATGAACTTTGAAAGCTCCACATAAAATCTTTTCAGCATATTAGTCACATCTTCACCAATAATGTCCCAACAAGATTGATAAAATAATCTAGTGAAACCAGCAGGCCCTCCTGCACTTTCCCCTTTTAACTTAAACATAATATCATTTACTTCTTCATGAGTAGGCATAGTAGTGATCCTATCATTTTGATCCTCTAAGACCATTTTAAGGACATGGTCCAGAATTTCAAAATTTGTAGGATCTGACTCCTTACTAAATAGATTCTTATAAAATTTGATTGCTTCTGCTGCTCAATCTTCCTTTTCTTCTAGCCATTCTCCTGTATGACCATGTATTCTCCTCTATTGTAACATTTTCCTTATACCCTGAACATATGTATGAAAAATATTTGTGTTCCTATTTCCATTATCAAACCACTGCATCCCTGCCTTCTTTTTCCAAAAGACTTCTTCTAAATGCAAATATCTATTCAATTATGCCTGAACCTTATGCAACTTTTCTCTGTTATGAGGGGTAGGATTTATTTCAAACTGAACTTTATGAACTTTAATAACATCTTTCAAAGACTCAATCTCCTGAAATATATTTCCATATGTATCCTTACTTCATGCCACTAGGACAATCTTTACTCTCTTCAACTTATTGTGAAATAAAGTGAAAGGATTAGCCATAAAGCCATCCTTCCAATTTTCCTTTATTGTAACTAGGAACGTTTCACGCTTAATACAAAAAGTAAGAAATCTGAAAGGTTTCTTAATAGGTTCAGTTTTCCCTGAATAAGAAATTAGAAAGGGGCATGGTCTGACCCTGTTCTGATTAAGTGTTGAATCTATATGATGGGTCATACATTCAGAACCAGATGATTTTCCAAGCATCTGTCTAATCTCTTGAAAATACAATCACTTCAACTCTAGTCATTCCACCATGTAGATTTTCTCCCCTTGAATCATAAATCATACGTTCCACAATTTTATGTATAAGATGTGAAATCTTGTATTTCATTCACACTAAAAGGTAAACCCCCATATTTTTCTTCCTCAGATGTGATAACTTTGAAATCCCCTCCCAGCATCCAAGGTAGATTCTAATTACTTTCCATATCTTCTAGACTTCTCCACAAATCCATCTTCTCCAATTAGGTGCATTTAGCATAAACAATTGTTATAAGTAGTTGTTATTGCAACCCTTGAGCTTTTAATTTAAGGGTAATGTGTTGTACATGATCCAAGACCAGTTCTACTTTAAACATTTCATCAAGAAAGACCTAAATCTTGCCAGACACACTAGTTACTACAGTATGCATATTTAACTTTCTCCTGAACTCTTCAATTTTATCAGCCTCTTGAAATGGTTTCATCAACCCAATAAGCCCAAATTGATATTTCTAATGCATCTTTGTTATCCTAGGAAAAGTTTCCATTGTGTTCACTGATCTAATATTCCATAATATTTCATTCATCATTTAAACATTAATTTTATTGAGAGCACTTCTTATTTGGTATCCAATGTTAGGTAGAACACTGGTATTTCTTTGTGTTTTCTTTTTGCCCCTTCCTGCTTCTTTGAGACATTTTAGGGAAATTTCTACTTGTCTCATAACTATCTGAAAATGCTGATCCAATGATAGCCCATCCATATCCTTTTTGTCTCTTATTTTTTGTGTTTCCTGATTCTTTTTTCCACTTAGCTGAGTAACCAATTGCATATTTTGCATATTGTTCTCTACTACTTTCTTCTTTTGTGATGAGCTAATGGTGGTGATTTGTTTCTGATGATGTATAAGTTGCTCCTTACCCTGTCCAATATCAACCATAACATCTTCCCTCTGGTGTCCTTGTCTCCTTGTGCTACCTTTTCATTTGCCTCTCCTCTACTTCCTGTACTACAGGTGAGTTGTTCAGTTCCTTCTTTATGCTCCCTTATGTTATTTATGCTACTCATTGGTGTGTTATCTTCCCATCTCTCTGTGTGTTGCTCCTTCTTTGTACTTGTCCTATCCTTTTCACCTCTATGTTCTCCCCCTCCTTATGTGGACTTCTCTTGCTCATGTTTTGTGTTTGTATTTTCATCCTTTTCTACTAAGTATGCTCTTTCCTCATTTTCCTCTTGACCCATTCTTTTACTTGTATCTATTTTCGGCACTATTACTGCTCTCTTCTTTATATCCTTAGTAACCTTATTACTGGATTTATGTTTCTTGTTATTGGTTTCCTACTTTATTCATGTTTTCTTGTTATGCTTGGGTGTTACCACACTTGCACTTTGATCCTTGTGTGCATGAACATTATTTTCTATCCTGTTCTTTGTACTTATTGCTCCCCCTCCTTCTGCATCCTTTGTAACTTCATCATCTTTTTTGCTTGAGGACTCAGTTACCTCTCCTACTGTTTATTCATCTACCTATGTCTCCAAAACTGCAAAAGTATTTCTTGTCTTCATTGTTCCTTCATGCCCCTTGACTTCCTTTCCTACTTCTATTATTATAACTATTGATTTGTCCTTGATGTATTTATTTTGTCTCCTTAGCATCCATTTTCCCCCTGATTATTCCATCCTCTATTATCTTTCTTCTGCTAATTATTATCATCATCTTCTGCTTGTGCCTTTCTCATCTCCTCTCTGTGTTTCTTTTGTAATTATGGGTTTAAACTCTTGCATTCAGCCTCTCCATGTCCTTGTAACTTGCAATGTTTACATTACTAAGGAAGATAATCATAATTGATCTTGATCCACTTCGAAATAGTTTTACCAGTTTGCTCATGTATTTCTGCTATATTAATTTTGCTTTGATGATTTTCTAGTAGATCAATTTGTACTTTACTTTTGCACAGTTATGCCTAGTTCTATTTGTAGTTGCTAAATCCAGTGTTAATGATTTTTCCTACTGCAGTTGCCATTGAAAACACAACCTCTTTTGCAAAGAAACTGGGAGGTAACTCTGGAAAGCTAATCCATGCCATTGCTACATGTGTTTCCTCCCCATGCTTGAACTATGGATCCCAGATCAAGGGCCTCATCTGACAGTATCTCTCCTGGACTTTCAGATAGTATGCTAGAGTGGATAACATCTTCACATAGTCCTCTGAAAATGACAACCTGATCAAAATATATCTCTCATCAATTAGAACAATGGTGGCTCTACCCTTACTGGCACATTCTGTTGGTACTATAGTCCTCAATTCCTTAATATCAATTATGTCGTATGAGAATTTTCTCAAAACTGCATATTGTAAATCCTCTTTAGTAATCATTTATTTAAATTCAGTAGAATTCCAGTCTATGTAAGGTTACCCATCCATAAACGTAACTGTTTTGGATTTGTGTATGTTTTAAATAGATTTGCATATTTTGATTGTGGTGAATTCTCAGTATGCAAATCCTTAGGGTCGTTTTGGGGTTAGCTAATTGAAGTACCAGAAGTACTTGCTTTGTTTGTATTGGATAGTAACAATGGAAAATTTGTGTCATGTAGGAGCTTGTGGTATGGGATGGATATTAGTATTGGTTATAGGTGGAACAACCTCTAGAGGAGGCTATCCACCGGTCGAAGTGGCCATAATGGCCAGCGGCGGTGGTATGTATTGCGTAGGTATTAGGGTTTAGAGAGAGCCCTTATGTCTATTATCCCTTGTCAGGAATAGTTCTCTATTTTTATTTTATTCCATGTTCATTGTTGATTATCTGGTTGAGACCATACTCTTTCCTGATGGAGTCTCTCAAGCCACAGTCTTGTATACCGACACGTTGTCATTGAAAAATAAAAAAAAAAGATCGAACAAAGTTAAGGGTTGAAAGTCGTGGTTACCTTCGAATTCGAATCCTATTCAATTGTTGTTATCCTTCGGTGAGCATACTTTTCATCTTGTTATTGCATTTTGTGTATCCTGATTGTCTCAGAACTTTATAAACCTCAAAAGAAGGGTTCCACAGATTTAATCATCGAGTTGACCAAGAGTCATATCAAATAAAAGTCAAGAGTTATGAGTCTCAAAGAGGCCAAGTGCCATGATTATCACAGTACAATATACACACCACTGAAACTATGTTGGTGGGCAATTATATACATATATATATATATATATATATATATATATATATATATATATATATATATATATATATATATATATATATATATATATTATTCACACCACTGTTGCGACCAACCTGTGGAAAGTTGTACATTATACATATCGCGTCAGAATATACTTGAGGGAAGTGCCATATTACACCTCGGGTTACAAGACGAGGGCAGATTACAAACCAAAGTTGTTATACAAAGAGTTCAGTACAGTTTTAGAGTTTTATTTTCTGCCCTATGTGGCATACAAGTTATCAGAGTATCAGATTGTTTTTATGCTTGTCTATATAACTTATATTTTCATATTGTTTTTCATGCTTTACTTACCAGTACATTTCATTCGTACTGAGATCTCATTTGTCGGGGGCATTGTATGTCATACTGCAGATTTAGATAGAGGTGCAGATAGACCTCCCCAGTAGGAGCTTGTTGAGTTTTGCGGATGGACTGGTGAGCTTCACTTCATCTGAAGCAACCGAGTCAGAATGATGAGCTGAGTTTGGT
Organism: Anisodus acutangulus; assembly: GCA_029783415.1. Taxonomy (NCBI): domain Eukaryota; kingdom Viridiplantae; phylum Streptophyta; class Magnoliopsida; order Solanales; family Solanaceae; genus Anisodus; species Anisodus acutangulus. The sequence goes on along the minus strand of CM056504.1, from coordinate 17,954,501 downwards.
ACATGTACAGTTGATTGGTAGGTTGAGGCCCTGTCCCAGCTATATCACAGTTATGTTTTCTATAGAGGCTTGTAGATTTAGTTGGTATATTCAGTTGATCTATGTCTTGTACCATATTATATATAGTGTTTGAAGTTGTTGTACTCCTCTTGTTGTGACGTCCAGATGATGTCTTGTATATTTATGTTGTTATCGCTTTGTTAGCCTCAATTTCTATTCAGTTCACAGGTTATGTTTCAGAGTGGTAGGCTCGAGCCAGTGCATCACCGGGTGTCGGCCACACCCTAGATTGGGGTGTGACATACTTGGTATCAGAGCAGGTCAGTCCTATGAGTTTACAAGTTGTATCTAGAAGAGTATTGTTTATGGGTGTATTGTGCACCACACTTATAAGTGGGAGATTGTTGGCCATTTTGGGATGGTTTCCATTATTTCATCTCATAGATCGTGTTGTAGAGCTGAGTTATAAGAATTTGAGTCTAACTCGTGCTTTACAAAGTTACAGTTTTGATGATAACTAGAAAGACCTTGGTTAACTCATTCACAACCAGTCAATGAAAGATTCTGATAAGATTATTAATACGCTAGAGGTGCGAGTATTATATTGAAATTTTAGAATGTGAGCGACTATCTCCCCCCCCCCCTTCGTATATGGAGAAACTGATGTTAGTTCGGAAAGGCGAAGTATTGACTTTAGAAATGCGGGAAGGGTAAAGTGGTGGAGGTACCGAATGTTTTAGATGCAGAAGATTCTAACGAGGTAGGAATTCAGATAGAATGATGAAAGCATTGATGTCCCATCATCAGCGGTGATAGAATCACGGTGAGAAGTACCTATTTTTGCTATTGATTTGTTGATGTCAATGGATGTATTTTTTGAAAGAAGTGGGACCACGGGATTTAGTTAGAATTTAGTACAATCCTCATTATGGATAATACTGAAAGATAGTAAATATTTCCCCCGATGAGACTCATCTCAGAAATAGAAAAAATAGTAATTTAGATGCAAGAGAAGGTTATATTATTAGAGTATAGACAAGGGCAAATTGTGAGATTGGTAGCAAGAGAATGAATCAAAGGTAAATGGAGCATCAGAGTATATGTAAGAAACGCCTGAGAGTCGTAGGATAAAGTATGGTAAGGAGACAATTTGTGGCCAATTAAGTCAGAAAGCAATAAAAACAGTAATGGTTGTGTTATAAAGATAAAGGTGTTATGAGATTGGGTATCTATTACGATATTTGAATAGCTAGAGGTCGACGGGATATGCTGACAAAATGATTTAGCCCTTGAACCAGAGAACATTGATGTTGAATAGTTCCTTCAGTTAAAATGGAATAAGAGTCGAAGACTCTAGAAATGGTATAATAAAGGGTATCGTGGAATTGCAAAGTAAGCAAGTAGGCAGTAAAAGAATAAACTGCAAGGAGGGGCGAACTTTAAAAGTTAGCAAGGAATGAGCCCCCAAGGTTAACATCTTTTTTACTAGGTTAAGCATGTCAGTTATGAACGCATGATAACCTACTAAGATGAACGATTCAGTAGCCCTATTTAAATGATATTGCTTTAAGGGAAGTTGTAAATTGTTAAAGGATTGCAGATTATGATGAATGTCGATTTTAACAACCGGATATATTAGGAGGGAAATACCTGATACGTGAAGAGTGATCTATGGGAGATGGTGCAGAAAAGAACTGACATCGACTCATATGATAATTTAGTACGCAAATGCCAAGGTTACAACAAAAAGTTTTATGACAACTAAAGTTGTGTTACCCAGATTTTGTGGATATGCCATGAATGTCAAATGATATGTAAGTATTAAAAAATTAAGAAATAAATGGTAGTATCCTCCCAATTGGAATAGTTAAAGCGACGGTAAGGACTGTTAGATGTATGGGACTCAGAAAGGAAAGTATGAAGAGTGATTAAAGATATAAGCATATATAGGCCCCAGAGAGGGGTTACCCAGAACTAATAAAGGAAAGGAAAAAAGTCGAATTATATTGAGAGATAGTGTATGAAAAGCCTACAAGGAGGCTAGTCAATAGACCGGATGAGCCGTCAGTTGACACAACATTTTATATTATGGAAGGGTCTTAAAGCCTAAAGTTTAACTTTATAAGTACATAATTATAACTTGTAAAGAATATTTCATGTGAAAAGTAAGGATGAAATGGGGTAGTATAAAGCAAATCAAGCTAAAGGGGGCTGTGAATCCTAGAGATAAAGGAAAATTCTACTCATAGTTGAAAATGTAAAATGAAAGTAGGAGTGAGAGTGAGAGGATGAGGATGGGCAGTTAAAGGTTCCCCGGGATCCTATGGGAATATACGATGATGAAATTGCTAATGGTATAATGCTAATAGATGTTAGCTAAGAGAAAGGAGAATTTACTCTGAGTATAACGGCCTATGTACGGGTATGTAACCAATGAGGAACTATATAAACAACTTGTTGCTAGCTATGCTAGTTAAATAAGGAACTATGATTAGGACCCAGAGTGAACTTAAGGCCAGGTATATAGGAAGCTCCGAGATGATAAAGGTGGAGATAAATCAATGCATTATAACGCACGTGTTTAGAAGGAACAAAAAAATGATGTTGTTTACACTTAAGAGCGATTGGGAGAGTCAAGAAGAACTACAGACCCATGACTTAGGGTCAAAAGCAATGAATGTGCATTCGAGAGATAACTTGAAATCTTCAATAACCATAAGGACTTCCAGTTTACCGTTAGACGACAATAGCCAAGACATAGATAACTTTCTCTTATGCATGGTAAAGGCGTCCTCCTAAGCAAGTCAAAATGGTACATATACCTATGGAAATAAGTAAGTAATGATGAGCCCAAATGGTATAATGGGATACAACCCTCCTAGAAAAGGAAATGGTCCGGGATCTAGATTACACTGAAAGAATATACCACAAAGATGATAAGAAAACAAGAACATAGAGTTGCCTCAACTAGCCAATTTAGAGTCCGCTTATTGAACTAAGATAACAAGAGGATTACTATCCAGAACTCAGTGGTATCCCCCTTAGTTGTTGAAGTGAAGGAATGACCATATAGGGATTCGATTCTATTACATCTTAAAGAACAAATTCAATAAGACAAAGTGTTAGCATTCAAGGCGACATAAGATAAAATGTATGAATAGTTTAGCCTATCTATAGGCCATAATAAAAGATTGTCTAAGGAGCTCCAACAATCAGCAATTTTAAAGGTTCAATTAGGTCTCCAATGATAATAGAGTTATAGCGCAAAAGGTATTAGTGTCGCCCCTGTAGTAGGGATAAGAAAGTAACAATACGAGAATTCGGAGTCAGTTCTACCGAAAGAGAAAGTTCTATGGCAAAGAAAGTTAATGTTTAAGTTAAGGGGAGACGGAGTTCTCCGATACTAAAGTTGATTATATGTCCCAGATTTAGCTGAACTATAAGGCAAGATTAGAGCGGAGGTGTATTATTCCCACCATCCTATTTGTCCCAGTTCGAAGAAGGTGAATGATGGTACCAAATACTTGTATTGATGTAATGATGCGAAGAAGAGCGTTGCCAAGTGGTGGAATAAGTGGCCCTATGGCCAGCAGGTAAAGATGGAGTATCAAGGCATAGAGGACAAGTATAGAAGATAACAATTTCTATGTGGAAATAAACAAATGGTTCAAGATGAAGTTTAGTATGGGTTTATCCCTGTTCTTGTAAGAAATATTGCTTTAGATACTCAATAGTCGACAAATTTATGAAGTTGCCCCATTTCTGGTCAACTAAAGCTATTTGCACCGCTGGGGATTATGCAAGTAATATAGTGAGGGACCATACGATTGCAGGACATCCTAATGTATATTACCTCAAGTAGAGGGTCTTAGTTATAGCGAACTTTAAGGGGTTCATCCACGAAGGTTCGAGGGTAGTAAAACCCTTTTATAGTGATTCCAGATAAGTCGTCAGGCCGAGTACATGATTTACACCCTCGATGATATGCTATGGGCAAGCATCCTAGAATTCAAAGGGGAGTAGAATGATCATTTACCCCACCATGAGATGCATATTATAGCAGTTATTATTATTTCATCAAGAGGAATCCTTGTGAAACATTGTAAGGTCGGGAGGATGAATCGTCTATCGATTGATTTGATGTGAGAAAATAGGAATTATTAATACCTATGTTAGTCATGTTAGTCCCCAGACTGTGGGAGAATCAAAGCCACTTCGAATGTAAATGTTGATCATTCAGAATTTCCAGAAATCATGTGTCGATCTACAATACCAAAAATATTTAAATAACGTTATTGACAATTAGTTTTTTTGGAGGTTCTGCAAATAAAAGTCCTGATGAGATTTGACCAAAAAGAGTAAACTTAGCCTCAGATACTCTGGGTCATATGAGATTACTCAAAGATCTAGACAAATGGCTTATAAGCTTGACTTGTGATGTAAGTACGGAAGGCTTTGAGCTGGTAAGTGGTTTGGGTCTTGGTGAGATTTGGGTTGACCCGAAATTAGGCAAGAAAAATAGGGTTTCTCGGGTTCTCGGTAAGCTGAGATGTGGGGTGTTTAACGATAGTGTCGGGTAAATAGAGAAGGAGTCTGGATGAGGCGCTTTGGGTGATGGTTGCGGGTGGTGTGAGGGTTGATAGAGTGGCTGGGGTTTGGTAGTTTAATGATGGTAAGGTCGTGGCACAAAGCCGAAATAGTTGGGGTTCTCTGTTTATCGGATAAGGTAGGCATTGTGGTGGTTGAAGGTTGTTTCAGAAGGCTGGGCTTAAAGCATGAGTTTGCATTTTGGAAGGTGGTTTCGAGGGTCTTTAGGGAGAGGGTGGTGGTGGTGGTTTGTTATTTTATGGGAGCTAAGGTTACAGAAACAACTTGAGGTAGTGAGGGTCCGGTAGAGATGTTTGATTGGGACGTTGGTGTGTTTTGTGGTATTTGCGTAGAGTTGAATTTGGTTTCGGATGGAGGCCTTTTTATGGAGATTGTAATGAGGTGTTGTGGGAGGTAAAAATATGGAGGAACACGTAATTGAAGCACGTATTGTATACAGATTGTTGGAAACAATCCGAGACACAAACAAAGTCATAATTCGGTCGATATAGGGCATTGGATGGTAACACGAGCAGTTAATTTCTCATGTGGTCTCCAAGATGTTGTGATAAATTTCACAAGGACTAGCTTGAGGTTTACTGCCTGCAATGCTCAATACTAACCTATCAAGGGTGATCGAAACCTTCGACATAAGGGTGGTTCTCCCGGAGAACCAAGCGACCCTCCTAGAGGATTAACTAGGTATAACAATCCCGGATTGAAATTATTAGCTAAATTGAGTTATGACTCAAGTTTTTCATTCAACAACTCTGCCCATTTACAATGGCCTAAGGGTCTTTTTTATAGTATAGAAAGGACCATTCTAGAAGGAAAATATAAAGTCACAAAATACAAACTAATTCTACTTTGGTGGGAACGGGGGAGGGGAAGGGTCTTCGGCCGAGGGGAGTGAATCCCAAACTCCAATGTGCTCTAGAACTTCCCTTGATATCTTCCACATGTTATCAAGTTAACTCTTTAAATGATCTTCTTGGAGAGTGGTGAAAGACATTCCCCTTGGTATGCCTTATTGGCCAATTGGTTGGAGTTGTTCGACCAACTCCTTGTCTTCTTCAAGTTCACCCTGGTGTTCTCAAATGGAGGAAATCCATACACGGTTTAGCCTCTTGAAGACCACACCTTCTATATGGCGCATTTAGTTCTTGTTGCCCTGTACACATTCAGCCATGTCACTCTCGGACCAAGCTTCTTCGACCTAGTCACCTCTCCTCCTTACATAGTGCATTAATTGTGTCCTAATATGGAGATAAGGATTATGACATTACTTTGATGTGTCCTAAGTAAACTAATAGCTAAGCTACGAACTAAAGGAAAACAACAAGCTAAACAAACATGGTCTTCGGCTAAGACCTACATATAAAGCCGAATATAAACATGTTCTTGAATCTTCACATAACAAGTCCAATTCTATTACATTTTCCATGACATAATAAGCATATTATCATAGGTTGATCGACCATCTTTAGAATTATGGACTTATCCACTCGAGGACCAAATTGGAACCCTGAGCTCCCGGGGATTTTAACATCAATTTCCCTTCTTTGAAAGAATTCGTCCTCGAATTCTCGTCATTCAAAGATGAGGATATGAATTTATCATGAGATGTTGAACCTCCATAATCTAAACAAACATGGTCTTCGTCATTCAAATAGGTGTTTCTCCCGAACCGGACCAAGGTCTTGCAAGGGCTATCCGTCCTTGGCATTAGATTGTTTCTTCCTTCCGTAAGTGTAGTCAAACCACACAGTCCGAATACAATCCATACCAACCCAAACAAAACAAAATGTTCCCTTTTGTCCAAGGGTCTCACCAAATAAAATTCCTCATGGTAGGTACAAGACTTAACCCATGTGCCCACCAATCTTTCACTAGAGAAGGTAATGGATTCCTTGTCTTGAATTGAGTCGGTACCGATACCAACTCCTTTAACATTATGGACAACTCCTCATTGTACCTCAACCTTCGGAGTAGGGGCAGCAAAAGGATCACAAACTTGGATGGAATGTTGGGAAGAAGAAGTCAAGTCATGTTAATTTCTTTCTCCACTTATATTGGTACGCTCGGGGGGGATAGTTTCCATTATGTATGGATTCTCACGCGTGTCTTCGGGTGAGATTATGTATCTCATGGAGGGTGAGAGTATTTCATGCACACCGCTCATGGAAGAGCTTTGGAACAACCGTGATACAAGTGGCACCACAAATTCCTCGTCTAGTGGTTCGTGTATCCGTTGTTGCACTTATTTAACCCTAACCGAGTTATCTTCACAACCTTGGGATTGAGAAATGAACCTTTTGGAAATAAAAAAAGAGTAGATTCAGTACTTTCCATTGATAGTGGGATGGTTGTAAGATCATCCATACATATATCCTCAAGAAGTTCCTTCACGGGTTCCCTTGGATTTACATCTCCCCTCGTGTCTCCGCCGAGACTTTCCTCACATACCAATAAGTCCATAGGACTCCCCTTCTTTTATTCCTCCTCCATCCTCTGTGCATCAAGTGAGAGAGATTCGGCTTTGTATTTCATCGCACTTCAGATTCTCATGGCCTTCACCTCACTAGGTGACATTGGCAACAACCGGATTTTCTTGTCATTACTCTGAAGAGAATAGTTATTCCTCTCCTAATCGTGTTGTGCCTTACGGTCAGGTTTCCATGGTTGGCCCAATAGAATATGGCAAGCATCCATCGGTAGGATGTCACACCAAATGTTATCTTCATATCCTTCAATACGAAAACTAACAAGAGTTTGTCTTGTTGCTCATAGTTCTTCGTCTTGGGTGGGCCTTTGGAAAACATACGGCCAAGGATGGTTGTGGTAAAGTAGATCTAATTTTTTGACCATCTCTATTGAATCCGCGTTGATACAACTCTTCCCATCAATAATCATATTGCACACACAGTCTTTCACTTTACACCGAGTGTGAAAGAAATGTTCATTTTGTGTCTCCTCTTGTGCATCAAGTTTAATACTTAATACATGTCGGAGAACTGAGTCTTCACATACCTCCGCAAGAGGAACATCTTCCTCAACATCTTTTCGATCATTTAACGTATTAGTGAACAAGGTATAGCCTTGTTCTTCCTCTCGGCATTTCTTGGCTTTGATTTGTTGAGTAGAAAAGATGTCCTTACTATCGTGAGGTTATTCCTTATCACATCTTGGATCCTCTTGTACAACCCTTGTAGGAGTGTGTTACTCATGATCCTCTGAAACTCTTGTTCAATGTATGTCATAGAATTGTTGCATGGATGGGAATACTTGGCTCTGATACCAATCTGATATAAGTATGGAAGGATTTGAGTTGGTAAGTGGTTCGGGTCTTGGTGAGATTCAGGTTGACCCAAAATTAGGCAAGGAAAATGGGGTTTCTCGGGTTCTTAGTAAGCCGAGATGTGGGGTGTTTGGCGACGGTGTCGGGTAAATGGAGAAGGATTTGGGATGAGGCGCTTTGGGTGGTGGTTTCGGGTGGTGTGAGGGTTGATAGGGTGGTCAGGGTTTGGTAGTTTAGTGATGGTAAGGTCGCGGCATAAAGCCAAAATAGAGGGGATTCTCAGGTTATCGGATAAGGTAGGCAATGTGGTGATTGAAGGTTGTTTCGGATGGCTGGGCTTAAAGCGTGAGTTGGTGTTTTGGGAGGTGGTTCTGAGGCTCTTGCGGGAGAGGGTGGTGTTGGTGGTTTGGTATTTTAGGGGAGCTAAGGTTGCGGAAACAACCTATTGCAAGAAAGACCACGGACTTAAACTCCCGACTTGAGCCATTAAGTAGCTTGCCGAGGATGCCAACAATTCACCATCTACGTACGGATAAATGCCTCAAATGGGATGAAATGTGGAGTAGAATAAATGGCATCACGTGAATATCTAAGAAACAAGTTTATTCGGCCTTTGTATGTAGGTCTGGCCGAAGACCATGTTTGTTTTTCTTTTAGCTTGTCTTTATTTCTTATCTTAGATTTTAGTTCTTCTTAGGACATATTTAATGAGCCATGTATTAGGAAGGAATGGTTAAACTATGTAATAAGGTGACTAGGCCAAAAAGTCTTCCAAGTGGATGACTAAGCTGAGTGGTTAAGGACACGAATGGTCTAGAAGATAAGGCTTCCAAGAAGGAAATTCATGAACCAACTAGATCATGAATATGACTACTTGAAGGCATCAAAATTGTCCAAGGGGAAAGTCAAGAGTTGGCCGAAATGGTTCATCAAACAAGTGCAAGGAATGGAAGCTTCTAAACACATTCCAAGAAGATGAGATTGTTGAAAGAATCAAGTTCATGCATTCTTCCACATGGAATAAACAAGGGAAGTGTGAAAGATTCATCCTTTGTCCCCAAGAAAATCCAAGACATTTCCTATTGTCTTGGTTTGGTCGAAACACCCTTGGTCACCAAGTAAACCCAAACCCGTTCCCATTTGTTCCCACAAGGATGAAATTGGCATGTAGTTTATGTCCTTTAGTTTGCCTTCTAGAATAGTCCATGTTGTATTATAAATAGGACCCTTAGGGCCTTGTAAATATTGAGAGTTGAGTTGACATATAAAAGTGAGTTTTACTCAAAAGCTAATTGTATTCACTTGTGTGTGTCTACTCTTAGTTGGTTCTTGTGTGAGCCAAACCCTTTAGCTGAAGTTTAACTAAGACTGTGTGACTTAGTTGAATCCATACTAAGGTTTCCCTTTTGTGTAAGTTTGGTTAAGACTTTGTGACTTAACTAAACCTAAGCTTAAGGAATCCACTTTGGTGCGAGTGGACGTTGGAACTATGTGACCCAACCAAACCCAAGCCTTTGGGTCTACCTTAAGGTTTCCGGCCAACCTTACTTGGTTAGTATTTGGGCTTGTACATGGAAACCCCGGTCTAATTCTTGTTAAATTGGTCATCCTCATCAAGGTGTCGACTTGTGCATCAAAACCCTATTGTCATATCCTTACAATATCAATCGTACTTCACTACAACCACAACAACCGAAACAACACTTAACCAAATCAACCATCCTTAACTCGAGCTTGCATCTTGCAACTCGTATTCATCCTTATCCAACCCACTATTTACTGAATATACTCAACCCCCACAATACTTCACAAGCATCCCCTCCAAAGGTTGTTAACCAAAACAGTCCATATACAATTGTCCAAGCCCGACAACACCAAACATCTCACTAAACCAACCTTTGTCCGAACCTGACTGTTTCGGTTCTTTTCCGTAACCTTGACAACATCAAACACCGAGTCCAGATCATTAACACCACCCTCAACATACCCGTAACACCTCCAAAAAAATCCTAAATTCTAAACCACTCACAACTCACCGTCTAACCCTAACAACATCAAATTGTCCGCATAACACTCCCTACCGAGAACCTCACTGGTCCAGTCATGTTTTGTCGCCTTGACATAATCCAATAACCAAAGCCTGACCATAAAATCAACCCTCCACGTGTCTAAAATAACTCCATAAAACTCCTTGACCTGACTCCCTTTGAATCTACCCAAAAAACCATCAAACACCCCACTATCCAACCAAACTGAGAACCCGAGACCCCTACTTTGGTGTCTCTTTTCGGGTCAACCCAAATATAACCAACACCCGACCGACCTACACATCAACACCCCTCCTTACTTACATCATATTGGTATCATAGAAAGGCTCTCCCATCCCATGCCTTGACGCAATGAGCAATCAAAAAAAATGTCACTTACGAACAAAGAAGAACTTCGAAAACTCATTAGCGACCTTTTTGCCGAACATCTGCCAATATTAAAAAGAGATGTTGATCTCCAAACTTTTGATGGATATATGAACCCAAAAGAGTTCCTTGAATGGATAAACACCATTGAGTGATTTTTCAAGTACCGGCAGTATGATGATCATGAGTGCTTCAAAGTTGCCAAATCAAGGTTCAAATCATTTGCTTCCGATTGGTACGAAAATCTGAGAACCAATTGAAAAAGAAGTGGCAAGACCAAGATTGACTCTTGGAAGAAATTAAAGAAACACATGAAGAGGATTTTTTTTGCCGAGGGAGTATGAACAAAGTTTACACTTCAAGCTCCACACACGTCATCAAGAAAGGGTTGAAGTGGCATTATGCCGCACCTTTAGAGGCGTGGTTGAGAAACCACAAAGGAGAGATGCCCCATAGTCTTACATAAAGTCCTCCAATATCAAGAAAATGGGTAGCACCCTTTTTATCAACCCTTTGTATGGTCACGAAGTTGAAGAGAAATATCAAAAGGTAGAAGAGGGTATACATGGAGAAGGTAGAGGTCACCACGGGGATAAAAAAAAGGAGAAAAAGGTGTTTCCAATGTCGAGAATTGGGACACTTTGGCAAAGAATGTCCTAACCACCGATTAGTGACAAATGAAGATGGTGAGAAGTCCTTGGAGGAATCCGAAGCCAAGGAAAATTCCGAGACCCCCTTACTTGATGCACAAAAGACAGAGAACAAATCTAAGAAGGGGAGTACGATAGGTGCCGACTCAAATGAGCCCTTTGGAGTTATATGTACGGATGTTCTTTCAACCGGACCACTACCGATGGAAAGTAGTGAACATTCTCTTGGTTTATTTCCAAGAAATTCATTACCCAATCCTCAAGCATATGCACACAATCCGGACAAGGAGATGATCTTGATAGAGTTAAAAGAAAATGAAACTTGGCACACGTGTGTTGAAAGCCGAGAGGTCGATAACTTTATCATGGGGAATAAACTTCCTACGCCGAGGTTGAAAGGCCCTTTTGATGGATTAATTGGATCCAAATTGTTCATCAAGATGGAATTGAGAAGTGGTCACCATCAAGTGAAAATCCGAGGAGAAGGTGAATGGAAGACGGTCTTAAAGATCAACTCGGGTTTGATGCCATTTGGGTTGTGCAACTTTCCAAGTCCCCTCATGAGTTCCATACACAATGTGCTACAACGGTCCATGGATTACACCACAACATCCGAGAGCATTTGTGATGATTCAACCACGGTGGAAACTAGCCAAGGAGGTTCTAAGCCTATGGATATAATTGCGGCAAATAGTTTCATTGATCCGACTTCTTTTACTCAGAATTTCATTCGGCATTATTATGACCTTGCTGCCCCTACCAAAGAGACAATGAGAACAGATGAGTGTGATTGGTTCTGAAGAGCAACAATAGTCTTTGAAGCCATAAAGAAAAAGATTTGGGGAGCCCCGCCCCTAACTATGCCAAGCCGTGAAAGACCATTGCACGTCAACATGAAATTAGTGTTGGTGCCATCTTCCGCCAGAGCATAAAATTGAATGGTGCACCGTGCCATTATTCTATCTATGACAATGCATTAGATTGTATGAGAGGCATGGCACAATACGGATATCATTCATTTGGGTTTTACTCGGATCTGTATTTAGCAAATTTCAAGGAAGGTGTCCACAAAATAAAAATTCCAAACTTATCTGATGGTGGAAGTATTAGATCAACACTTGTTGATGAAGGCGGCATGATTTGAGGACGAATTCTTTCAAAGAAAAGGAGATTGATGCAAGAAAGACCACAGACTTAAACTCCCGACTTGAGCTATTAAGTAGCTTGACGAGGATGCCAATAACTCACCATCTACCTACGAATAAATGCCTCAAATGGGATGAAATGTGGAGTAGAATAAATGGCATCACGTGAAGATCTAAGAAGCAAGTTTATTCAGCCTTTGTATGTAGGTCTTGGCCGAAGAACATGTTTGTTTTTCTTTTAACTTGTATTTATTACTTATCTTAGATTTTAGTTCTTCTTATGACATATTTAATGAGCCATGTATTAGGAAGGAATGACTAAACCATGTAATAATGTGACTAGGCCAAAAAGCCTTCCAAGAGGATGACTAAGCCGAGAGGTTAAGGACACGAATGGTCTAGAAGAAAAGGCTTCCGAGAAGGCATTTCATGAATGTGACTACTTGAAGGCATCAAAATTGTCCAAGGGTAAATTCAAGAGTTGGCCGAAATGGTTCATCAAATAAGTGCAAGGAATGGAAACTTCTAAACACATTCCAAGAAGATGAGATTGTTAGAAGAATCAAGTTCATGCATTCTTCCACTTGGAATCCAAAAGGGGAGTGTGAAAGATTCATCCTTTGTCCCCAAGAAAATCCAAGACCTTTCTCATTGTCTTGGTTTGGTCTAAAAAACCTTGGTCACCAAGTAAACCCAAACCCGTTCCTATTTGTTCCCACTAGGCCGAAATTGTCATGTAGTTTGTGTCCTTTAGTTTGCCTTCTAGAATAGTCCATGTTGTACTATAAATAAGACCCTTAGGGCCTAGTAAATATTGAGAGTTGATTGATATATAAAAGTGAGTTTTACTCAAAATCTAATTATATTCACTTGTGTGTGTCAACTCTTAGTTGGTTCTTATGTGAGCCAAACCCCTTAGCGTAAGTTTAACTAAGACTGTGTGACTTAGTTGAATCCATACTAAGGTTTCCCTTTTGTGTAAGTTTGGTTATGACTTTGTGACTTAACTAAACCCAAGTCTAAGGAATCCCTTTTGGTGCGAGTGGACGTTGGGACTGTGTGACCCAACCAAACCCAAGCCTTTGGGTCTACCTTAAGGTTTCCGGCCAATCTTACTTGGTTAGTATTCGGGCTAGTACATAGCAACCCCGGTATAGTTCTTGTTAAATTGGTCACCCTCATCAAGGTGTCGACTTGGGAATCAAAACCCCATTGTCATTATCCTTACAATATCGACCGTACTTCACTACAACCGAAACAACACTTAACCAAATCAACCATCCTTCACTCGAGCTTGCATCTTGCAACTCGTATTCATCCTTATCCAACCCACTATATACTGACTATCCTCAACCTCCATAGTACTTCACAAGAATCCCCTCCAAAGGTTGTTAACCAAAACAGCCCATATACAATTGTCCAAGCCTGACAACACCAAACAGCCCACTAAACCAACCTTTGTCTGAACCTGACTGTTTCGGTTCTTTTCCGTAACCTTGACAACATCAAACACCGAGTCCCGATCATTAACACCACCCTCAACATACCCGGAACACCTCCACAAAAAGCCTAAATTCTAAACCACTCACAACTCCCCGTCTAACCCTGACAACATCAAACTGTCCGCATAACACTCCCTACCGAGAACCTCACTGGTCCAGTCATGTTTTCTATCCTTGACATCATCCAATCACCAAAGCCCGACCATAAAATCAACCCTCCACATGTCTAAAACAACCCCATAAAACTCCTTGACCTGAATCCCTTTGAATCTACCCGAAATAGCCATCAAACACCCCACTGTCCAACCAAACTGAGAACCCGAGACCCCTACTTTGGTGTCTCTTTTCGGGTCAACCCAAATATAACCAACACCCTACCCACTTACACATCAACACCCTTTCTTACTTACATCACAACCTGAGGTAGTGAGGGTCCGGTAGAGACGTTTGACGGGGACGTTGATGTGTTTGGTGGTATTTGCGTGGAGGTGCGTTTGGTTTCGGATAGAGGTCTTTTTATGAAGATGGTAATGACGTCTTGTGGGAGGTAGAAATATGGAGAAACAAGTAAATGGAACACGTATTGTATACAGATTGTTGAAAACAATTTGTGACACAAACCAAGTCACAATTCGATCGATATGGGTCCTTGAATGGTAACATGAGGAGTTAATTGCTCGTGTGGGCTCCAAGATTTTGTGATAAATTTCACAAGGACTAGCTTGAGGTTTACTGCCCACAATGCTTAACACTAACCTAGCAAAGGAGATCAAAACCTTTGACACAAGGGTGGTTCTCCTTCTCAAGCGACCCTCCCGGAGGATCAACTAAGTATAACAATCCCGAATTGAATTGCTTAGCTATATTGAGTTAACACTCAAGTTTTTCATTCAACAACTCTGCCCATTTACAATGACCTAAGGGTCCTTTTTATAGTAGAGAAAGGACCATTCTACAAGGAAAATATAAAGACACAAAATACAAACTAATTCAGCTTTGGTGGGAACGGGGGAGGGGGAGGGCCTTCAGCCGGGGGGAGTGAATCCCAAACTCCAATGTGTTCTAGAACTTCCCTTGATAGCTTCCACATGTTATCTAGTTAACTCTTTAAATGGTCTTCTTGGAGAGTGGAGAAAGACTTTCCCCTTGGTATGCCTTCTTGGCCGATTGGTTGGAGTTGTTCGACCAACTCCTTGTATTCTTCAAGTTCATCTTGGTGCTCTCAAATTGAGGAAATCCATACACGGTTTAGCCTCTTGAAGACCACACCTTCTAGATAGTGCATTTAGTTCTTGTTGTCATGTACATGTTCGGCTATGTCACTCTCGGACTAAGCTTCTTCGACCTAGTCTTCTCTCCTCCTTACATAGTGCATTAATTATGTCCTAATATGGAGCTAAGGGTTATGACATGACTTTGATGTGTCCTAAGTAAACTAATAGCTAAGCTAAGAACTAAAGGAAAACAAACATGGTCTTCAGCTAAGACCTACATACAAAGCCGAATATAAATATGTTCTTGAATCTTCACGTAACAAGTCCAATTCCATTCCATTTTCCATGCCATAATAAGCACATTATCATAGGTTGATCGACCATCTTTGGAATTCTGGACTTATCCACTCAAGGACCAAATTGGAACCTTAAGCTCCCGGGGATTTTTACATCAACTTGGCTTCAGAGTTGGAGGCTGGCCATCCGGTATTCCATGTATCGATGTTGCGCATGTGTATAGGAGATCCCTCCCGTATTACGCTTGTGGAGGATGCCCAGATTGCAAAGAACCTATCATAAGAAGAGGTTCTAGTTGTCATTTTAGATCATTAGGTCCGAAAGCTGCAGACTAAAGAAGTTAACTTCATTAAAGTATTGTGGCGAAGCAATAACGTAGAAGAAGTGACATGGAAGGCAGAAGAGGATATGAGATCAGAATACCCTCACCTATTTCTGATTCCAGGTTTACATCAACACTCGTGTTATTTTCCCTTCCTACTCGTATTCTATAGTCGTAAACTTATCTTTGTACCTTCTATCATAACCTCATATGACATCCACCCTAGTACATCTTGCAACCTTATCCTAATGACCACGTCAGATACTAATTTTTCCCTTTATACAGCGAAGATCCATCCATTCCATTTCTCTTTCTTGCGCCTCTGTATGATCATTCGCACATTCCAAGGATATCACCAAACTGAGGAGTCACAATCATAACCCAATAAACCGTACCCTCAAATCATAGCTGAAGACTAAACTTGGTCACGCATCTGTACCACGGTATCACATCTTATTCACTACCATGTGATATCATAGCGAACTACCCACGCATGAATTTTAAGAGTGTGTTACCACCATCAGTGATAGAATAGGATGAAGAAGTTTCAAATACCAATTTGAATGAAGTAGCACAAAAGGAATGAAGAAAGTAAAGTTTTCTAAATGTCCCAGAGCCTCTCGAAGATAAGTACGGACGTCTCCGCACCGATCCGCAAGACTCTACTAGACATTTCTCTTGTATTTAAAATTGTTTAACCTAAAAGCTCTAATACCAACTTTGTCACTACCCCTTTTAGGAATAGTGGTGGCACCTACACTTTTCTCACTGATAGGCAAACCACTCCCCCTTTTAACAATACAAACATAAATAAGAAATGCGGAATTAACAAAATACTTAATAACTCAGTCTATCATAATAAAAGAAATGCGGAAATAAGTTTGAAAATGAAGTACAAATCCCATGATCTGGTCAATAATACAAGAGCGCTACTGTCATAATACATCAGCCAAATGAAAAAGAACAAGTCTAATAGTCTGATCCATATCTCTCGAGTCAATAGAAAAGACAAGGTAAGAGATAGAGCATCCAAGGCATCCAGAAGTAGCATCCTCATCCTGAATACTGATGGTCCACCCGCTCAGACTAAAATGTGAGGTCTCGAACTAGTAGAAGGATCTGTATATGCATCCAAAAAGAATGCAGCAAGCATAGCATGGGTACACAATGTACCCCCATAGGCATCATAGGCCGACAATGACGAAAGATATGTAACAGAGATAAATATCAAGTTGACTCTCAAATAGGTCATATTCTAAGCAATTCAATAGTCACATAAGTCACCTTACTCACATAGAGTTCATGAATCATACAAGTCACCTAGTCACACCAGAGTTCAATCAACAAATCAAGTACACTTCACTTTATAAAGTACACACAGGGAATTTACTGTCAACACCCACCAATCTGAAGCTTTGTCTAGGCCATATTCATATTTAGCCCCACTTACCCGACTTGACACATCAAATACGCAAGTCGACACTTAATTCTCAACAACCTTTATTATCTCTATCCTTTAGACTTAATTAGTTCTTTATACAGCTACAGTATGACATATATTAGTTCACTCAACGTCCACTGTATTCCCTAAGTAGAGGTCTATTCCATACACCCTTTAATAAATGAGGAATATTCTACACACACAAGGCAGCAAGTCCATAATCACAATAACAACACTTCACACGAGTTTCTTACTAGACTCATTACTCCATAACGTAATCAATTATCAGACAACACACAAACACACATAGTTCTTTTTTAATCTAAAAGATAGTCCTGGCATAGTGACATTACCGACCACAGTAGCATTTGACATCAAATATTTAGATGTATAAATTATAAACCGCAAAACCCAATACACAGGAAATCAAGCCACACATGGCAACCAATCCAATTCAATAGAATCAATGCAATTATCCAAGTATTCACAGAGACAAATCCCAATCATGGCAATCATTCTGATTTAATAGAATCAATCCAATTATCCAAGTATTCACAAAAATAAGCCAAGTCATAGCGACCAATTTGATTCAATAGAATCAATCCAATTATCCAAGTATTCACAGAAACAAGCCCAATCGTGGCACTAATATGATTCAATAGAATCAATCCAATTATCCAAATATGTTCAGAAACCAAGCCCAATCATGGCCACCAATCCACATTACAAATCAACAGGTAATCTAATCATAAATGTATGTATGATATGAATGCAAATGCAAATGCAAATGTCAGGTACCTTTTCCTCCAATATACAGGCGTTTAAATTCTATGAACTGCACATCTATGGGGACCCGCAAAGTCCATATACTCCTCCAAAATTTCTCAATAGAGCCCAACTCTTGGTTGAATAATAATTGTTACTGGTGTGCAACCCGTTCCCCCACATATCATCATATCTATTGTGGCATTCAACCCGAGCCATCCATAATATTATCATCATTTCAGTATTGCCAACATCTCATAGTAATATCATTGCCTTTATTTTCCCAGTCTCATTGTACCCAGAGCATTTTCATACCACCCTCATTTCAATATCATCAGAATCATGAGCGTATGAATGCAAATGAGTAAACACAACAATATCAACAATGGTGAAAAGCCCACATAATGGCGATATGCCCACATAACAGCAGTCTGAATCAGCTTAAGGCTGATTCCCTAAATCACCCATCAATACAGTTCAACACCGGTACCCACCCAAATGTTCATTACAACCGCTAAGGTGGGACCCCCAAACACGCCCAATACCCATCAACATTTATAACTACTACGCACTTCTATCAGAGTCTAAAAGAGTTAAACCATAGCCTACCTCAAAGTCGAGCAAGAGCCACGAACAATCCATCTTCAATGCTGGCCTTTTCCTTTCAAAGTGTAGTAACCGTAGTCTAACATGCATAGACTATACGTCAATATTAAGCTATACACACATAAGGACTTAGTCCTTAAACAAACCAAAAGACACCCAAAGTCAACACCCAAGCTTACTGTATCAAAATCCAAACTTTATTACACAAAAATCTTAAATACATACTAGAAAATCATATCCTTAGGTTAATTAGAAACCTAAGCTCAATTGGACCTTCAATTGCATGATTTAAGGAAAAGCCTCAATTTAAAAACCCTAGGATTTTCCCCAAATTGGAAAGGGTTTCCATTACCAAATTAATCACCACTACATGGTTATATATCATCAAACAACACTAATTCGAAGTATTAAGATCATCTAAGCAATATTACACTCACAAATCAAAGATTTAACCATTTTATTCTTCCATGGAAACTAAAGGACTCATTTCCCCAAATAGATTATAAACAAGGATTTAAAGGACATTAATGATCAAGGGGTGAATTTATACCTTAGATGATAAACCAAAAGCATTTCCAAGGAAATATCTTCCCCAAGCAAGCTCCAAAATCGAGATGTGATATTTTGGGGAAGTGAAAAGACATAGGGCATTTAAGATTCTTCTTAATACATTGATTTTTGCACTGGTGGAAATCGATCATGCAAGGGAGACCTCGCCACAGTGGAAGAAGCACGCTGAGGTAGAATTAATTAATTCCCGCAAAGGCACAGTTGTGAGAGAATCTCTGCAGAGGCGATGGAAATCTCTGAAAAGGTAAAAACTCCCTAAATACTCAAGTCCCATTTCTGCGAGTCAACCTCTGCAGAGGCAGACATGCATAGGCGGCCCACTACCTGCTGGTGCCGACACCAGACACCAGCAACTCTAAAATAACTTAACACTTCCTTCAAACACTTGAAACATTCCCGGCACCCCAAGATACAAACTAAACATGCTAACTCAAGGTAAACAAGGCTACAAACTCACTGACACCCTCGTATTTCTCATACAACCGAGCTAAGACACACTTTTCTAAAGAAGCACCCAAAACCACCAAATATTATAATTTTACAAATAAGGCCATGAAGTACACCCGAATGCCTCGGGAAGCAAATAAATGACTTGATTAATTCATAAATGATCCTCCGGAACTAACGGAAGCAACGGAACCTAGAAACGAACCCATATACTCAAAAGTAGACTTTAAGTCAAATTATTCAACTCTAAAATTCCTATTTTGGGCTTTTCATTTGAAAATCACATAAATGAACGTCAAACTCCGTGCCACCCATCTCCGTGCATCACAACCTTACACATATAGTCTACGAAAAGGTTAATATAGTGAAATAAGAGTCTTTAGCTAAAAACAATTGAACGAGTCATTAGAGTAGAGTCCTAGCTGATTAGGATATCCAATTAATTAAGATCCTAACTAATTAGGAATCCTAACGTGATTAGATCTTTTAGTATTTGTATAACTATTATTTATATTTATAGTTATCCAATAATATAATTATAAATCTAAATTATATTTTAACCATAACATAAATTAGAATTACATTATTTAAATAATGTAATAACAGAAATAAAAATTTATATATTCATGATATATAAATTAAATTTACTAATATAACCCCCAGTCCATTCATCACATTCTTGATGTGTGAGCAATAGGTTTATATCACGTTGGCATTAGAATGAATACTATATTAATTTCACAAATTATAATTGATCTCTAGCAAGACATTATGACTAACCCAAGTAATAATAGTTTAAAGTTCATAATAACATAATTAAATAGCATATGTCATTGTCCTTTTATCACATGATAACTAATTCGAACGTAAGGCATGTATAGTGTCATCCTTATATTGTTCAAATATAATTTCTCGATCCCTTAGTAAACAAATAAGTCAAATAATACTGATAACTTTTTTAGTTCATTTTAGCACAACCATGCATTTCTCAGTCTTACTAATCGAGGCTCCAAAAGATATCTCTCTCAAAGAGGGGGACAAATTCCATCTTGAATAATCACTATCCTACACATAGTTCACATTATGTTTAATCATACCCTTTATGATTATCTAGTTAAAGATAACTTTTGAGAATGTCAAAACAAAATGTTCCTTATGTAGGATACTGTGATAATCTCAAGTGTGAGGATTTATTGACATAACTATTATGTGAATCAGTTATGACACTTATTCATGTAGTGATCCCATAATGGGTCTGTCCAATATGTTGTTCTCTAACAAATACATATGAGTTTAATTTGTACCGTACACATAATTATCGATTAAACTCATACTAGTCTTATATCATTATAATCAAATTATAAATAATTAACTAGGGATATATATTATTATATATAACATGAAAACAATATAATAATAAGAAATATTAATAAAGCATCTTTTATTAATCAAAAACATAACTAACAAATAAGGTACATACAATGGCATAAAGCATAACCACCAATAGTTATGGCAAACTAATGACAGTTAGTGTGGAAGTAGTAATCGAAAGGCCAACCCTTATCTCTGTTTAAGATAGGGTCGATCTACGATACTGCTGAGTACACGTGTTTTCTGTAGTCACGCTACACTTGCTACATATTTTTGTGTGCAGGTTCTATTCCTAGATCCAGTATACCTCACGATTATCCAACCTGCTGAGGAGTTAATTCAGAGGACCCGAAGAGAGCTACCAGATGATCCATATCACCGCATTTACCTTCTACCTTACTTTTCTGTCTTTCTCATTTCCAGACAGTATTCGATTGTTTTACCCAGACTTTGTATTAATTATCTTAGCAAGTTCTTTACTAGTGACACAAATCTTGGGGGATTGTATTTCTTAGTCCATGTTTTATGAGTATAATCCTTAAAGACATGTAATTGACTTGTATGTTATATTCTGCATTTGATTTCCTTACTTTAACTGTTTATCTTGGGGTGTGTTTGGCTTACTAACTCAGGGGAGTTAGTGCCTTCACGGCTTTCAATTTTAGATGATGAAAAAGTGGTACCAGAGTTTTAGGTTCACCAGTCTCACAAGTACAAGAACTATGTCTAGTAGAGTCTTGCGAATCGATACGATGAGTTCCGTATCTATCTTCGAGAGGCTATAGGACATCTAGAAAATTCTAATCATTCATTCATTATCATGCGTATTTGATTATGATAGTTCTAAGAGTTTTCTTATTTCATTCTCTCACAGATGGTTAGGACACGTTCAGATATAGTTGGAGATCAGGAGCTCGCACTTATGCCCGTATTACTACCAGGACTATTGCTCGAGGGAGAGGCAGGGGATATGGTAGAGGTCGAGGCAGGGCTAGAGCCTATGTTGCTATGCCAGCAAGAGACCGAGAACCAGCTGATGCTCAGCCCCATGCGCTAGAGAGTTAAGTCCGGAGCCAGATAAGGTTCTAGAGGGGGAGTCAATGCAGGCGAAGGAGATTGGAACCACCCAGGCACCTGAGGGATTTATTGCTACACCTCCTCTTCAGAATACCCTAGCGGGTGTTTGGGCGTCTTTGAAGGTTGGACTCAGGCAGGAGCACCGTTATTTACTCTAGATTGTTCACATACCAGAATTAGGGGTCAAACTCCCGATCAGGTGGCAATAGGTTATAGGACTGTCACGACCCCTTATCAAGAATAGTGGTGGCACCTAGATAATCTCACCATATAGGCGAACCACTACCAACCTAATAAATATAATAAGGTATAAATAAAAGTGGAAGAAACATGATACTACAAAAGATGTCTGATAATATAATGCGGAATAAAAGATAAGTCAAAAGTTGTCTAATAATATAATGGGGAAAAAAGATAAGTCTTTCACATCCAAAACACCCCCAAGTAATTTAGTATGTTGGTACGAGTGCACTAACAAATATGATATAAGTCTAAGGAATGGGCACGCAGCCAAAACCAACTACATAGTCTGAAACAATCTCTCAAATGCAAAAAAAATATTGTGATAAAGAAGGAGCATCCAAGGGTATGTTGGAGATAGCATCCTCACCCTGAATATCGAGGATAAGCTGCTCGAACTCAGCCACGTGGTCTCAAGCTGGTGGTCAAATTTGTATCTTCATAAAGGAAAGATGCATCAAGTATAGCATGAGTATATATCGTACAACCATAGACATCGTAGGCCGACAATGACAGAAGTACATAATCAGAGATAAATACCAAATAATCTTATACTACGCAGTCCAATAATCCAGGTAAGTCATATAATCCATAGAACAAATTCACGGAGTTCACATGATTCCTTTTTTCAATAAGAGTTCATAACTATTCTCATTATTCAGTTTCCAAAAGTTCTACAATAACTCTAGTATCAAAAGCATGTATAATCCTTCCATGTCCAGAACTTAGTCCAGTCACAACAATCACTTCAAATACAAGTCCAATTATAAAAAATCAATGATATGGCATATATATATGTGATATGAATGCAATGCATAAGCCAGGTACCTTTCCATCAACCGGTATACACACTTTACAGGAGTTTGCAAAGTCCATATACCCCTCCACTCTGGAATAACTCATCGGATCACGGAGCCCAGCACTTGGCTGTAATAATATCATGTTGCAGGCATGCAACTTTGATTCACGTGTATCAATATTATCTTCGTGTTGCCATAATCTCAACAGTGTTCTTACATTTCCCAGTCCCTTAGAACCACAGCATAATCATACCACTCCAATATCAAATCATCAGAACCATTAGTGTATGAATGCAAATGACATGTATAAGGAAAGAATCGTGATATAATGAGATGCAACCAAATAAGAGATGAAATACCACATATTTTCAAGAGTTCATAACACGTATAAAATCCAAGTACAATTCAAGATATCATATTGAAAGTATGCATGATGAGTAAACAAGTCAATCAACTATGTCGACGAGCCCACATATGGCGATAAGCCTAAATAATTAGCAATTGAAACCAGCTTAAGGCCGATTCCCCAAATCATCACATCATCACAGTTCAATACCGGTACCCACTCAGACGTTCATCACAACCGCTTGAGTGGGTCCCCCAAACACACATAATACCCCTCAATATTTATAACTAATTACACTCTTCTATCGAAGTCTCAAAAAGCTAAATCGTAGCCTACCTCAAAACCAAGAAGGAGTGTTATACGATCAAGCCCAGGTGATAGCCTTGCCTTTTCTTTGTGCCTCACGATGATCAAAGTCAATCCACACATATATTATTAGTTAATACAAGACTTACACAATAAAAAGAACATAACCTTTAACAAAGCAAGACAACAATATCGACCCCCGTCCCATGTCACCAACTCAAACTTCAATACTCAAAAACTATTATTATATACTAGGTAATCATATCCTTAAATTAATTGGAAATCTAAACACATTTGAACATCCAATTGAACAATAATCAAAAAGCCCCAATTTGAAATCCTAGAATTTCCCCCAATTGAAAACAGTCTTCTATAATAAAATTAAGCCTAAAACATGATTATCTATCATCATCCAATCGTAATTCACAATAAGAACACCTTTTAATCCATAAACCTCCATTAAAATCAACCACATAACTTTCTTATTCTCATAAACATATGAAATCCATTTTCTCCAACTTAATAACATGCTAAACCACCATTAAAGAGCTTAGAAACATAACATAAGCCATAAAAGGGGAAGAATCTATTACCTCAAGATTGAAATTGCTCCTAAGGCTCTGAAATTACTCCAAGGCGGTGCTAATTTCGAGGGTTTCTATTTTCGGAAAGAGAATTTTGACCTAGGGGAATTTATAGGACACCTGAACAGTGTTTTCACCCCGACAGAATTGACTCCGCTGGAGCAGACCAACAGCGATGGAAAAACCCTTCATTGGGGCGATGGTCACTTACCACATCACCCATCGCCTCGGCGGACCTGACTCTGTGGCGGCAGAAACCACCCATCTCCCAACTTCCTCTTCGGAGAGCCAACCTCTCACCTAAGCAGACATGCCAAAATGGATATTAGTGCTAGAATTAGCCAAAACCTTTATCAAACACCTAAAACACTCCAAAGACCCCCCACACACAAACGAGATATACTTGTATATGGTAAACAGTGCTACGAACTTGCTCGTACACTCAGATTTCACAAATAACTGAGCTAAGGCATACATTTCTAAAGAATCGCTCGAGAAAACCAAATATCTAAATTTTATAAATAAAGCCACAAAACTTATTTGATTACCTCGAGAAGTGAACTAATGACTCGACTAAGTCATAAATGACCCTCCAGAACTATCGAAAGAGATGGAACCCAAAAATGAAACAATCTAGCCAAAAATCAACTTTGGGTCAAACTAACCAACTCTAAATTTCCAGAATTTAGGTTTTTTCATACGAACTAATATAAATAGACCTCGGGATCCGTGTCACCCATCCTCGAGCATCACAAACTCCACATAGATACTATGAGAAGGACAAGCAAATAAGGGTTTGTAGCTAAGCGGTCGGATGGGTCGTTACATCATATACCAATTAAACAAGTGTTTGTCCTCCAATTGAGAGAAATGAACAAAGGAAACATACCAAAATAATGGAATAAGCTAGGATATGTGCTCTGTATATCGGACTCGGTCTCCCAAGTTTCCTTCTCGATAGGACGATGCCTCCACTAAACCTTCACTGAATTTATCTCATTCGATCTCAACTTCCTCACCTTCCTATCTAACATAGCAACAGACTTCTCCTTGAACTCCAAATTTGAGGATAATATAAGAACCATAGGCATAATACTTCTTCAGCATAGACACATGAAAGACTGGATAGACACCTGACAGACCTGGTGGATGAGCCAACTCATATGCCACCTCTCCAACTCTCTAAAAAATCTCAAATTGTCTGATATACCTCAAACTCAACTTCCCTCTCTTGCCGAATCTCATCACACCCTTCATGGGTGAAACCTTCAACACGACCTTGTCACCAACCATAAACTCTAAGTCTCAAACCTTCTGGTTTGTATACTCTTTCTGCCTGCTCTGCGCTGCTAGGAGCTTGTCTTTGATCACCTTCACTCTATTTAATGAATTTCTCAACAAATAAGTACCCCAAGGACGGACCTCGAACACATCACACTAACCAATTGGAGATCGACATATCCTACTACGGTGCCATATCGATACTGGAGTGATAGTTGTTGTTGTACAAAATTCAGCCAAAGGTAAGAACTGGTCCTAATGACCACTAAAATCCATCACACAGGCTCGTAATATGTCCTCCAATACCTGAATAGTCTGCTCGGACTGACCGTCGGTCTAAGGGTGAAATGTTGTACTAAGATCCAAGTGAGTACCTAACTCTCTCTGTAAGTCTGCCATAAATACGAAGTAAACTGAGTACCCTGATTTGAGATGATAGAAATAGGAACCCCATGAAGATGAACAATCTCCTAGATGTAGATCTTAGCCAACTTCTCTACATTATAAGTTGTCTGAACAAGAATGAAATGCGCGGACTTGGTCAATCTATCAACAATGTCCTAAATAGCATCAAATTTTCCCAAAGTCCTGGGCAACCCAACAACAAAATCCATGGCAATCCTCTTCCACCTCAACTCAGGAATGGGCATCCTCTGAGATACACCACTGGGTTATTGGTGCTCATACTTGACCTGCAGACAATTCTAGCACCGATACACAAAATTGACAATGTCTCTTTTCATCCTCCCCCACCAGTAGTGCTGCCTCAAGTAATAGTACATATTTTAGCACCTAGATGAATCAAATACCTAGAGTTGTGGGTCTCCTCCATAATCAATCTAGTCAAATATCCCACACGAGGCACACACACTCTACCATTGATCCTCAGAACACCCTCACTATCAATCGTGGCCTCCTTGGCCTCACCACTCATTACCTTATCTTGAATCTTGCACAACCCCATATCATGATGATATACTGAAGTCTAACTGAATAAATAACTGAAAGTGCGGAATACTAAACAAAGTTTGAAAGACAAAATGATGTAGTCAACAAGCTAACATGAAATATTGTGACTCTATTTGACTGCTAACATAATCTATGAAGCCTCTGATTTAGTATTCAAAACTGAATGTGCCAGGACAAGGCCCCCGTCATACCTTACTATCTACAGTAAACTATAAGAACTATAAAAAATGATAAGGCCCCAAAAGATTGGGGCTCACCAGCTCAACTGATACCAGAGATCCTAACATGCAGACGTGTCATCCTGAAAGTCATTAGCTACACCGTGAAGTACAGGCCCCGAGCAAAAAAGACGTTAGTACATTTGAATTGCACTAGTATATAAAACTAATGGAAATAATAAATAGATATGGGGTGCTCGGGTGAATGGGCAGCCCAAATACATGAACATAAGATAAATATGAATACTAAAGGTTGAACTGAAATTGAAATAAAGACATAAGTGTCATTGAGCAAAGTAATTTGTTTAACATGGGAGGGAGTCGTCTTTATTCTGTAATGAACCATACTGGGGTTCGTAATCTATTTTAACTCAGAGAATAGGTATCTCAAACAATGCACCATGGTCATGACAGGATGGGCAGCATCACCCACTACCAGGCTATATCTCAAACAATGCACCATGCTTCAATATGGTGGGTGGCATCATCCACTACCAAGCTATATATCATAATGCACCATGGTTCATAACATGATGTGTAGCATCATCCACTGTCAGGCTATACATCATAATGCACCATGGTTCATAACATGGCGGGCATCATCCATTGCCACACTATATATCATATCATCATACACCATGCTTCATAATATAGCGGGTAGCATCATCCACTACTAGGCTATGTTCATAACTATAGTTCTAATGTGAATATTTAGAGTCATATTGTAACACTGTTATGGGATACTAAGAGTTTCTATACTGACACATGAACACATACTGAGGTGCTGATATGCAGAACTGACTATTACTATACTGATATAAGACATGAACTTTTGAACTATTCATGGGATATATGGTGTTAATATGCATAAGCGTTCATGAATTTAGGCATCCTTGTCAATTGATACAATTATGTTTCTTAAACTCTTTATGATTTTATGAATCCTGTCATGAGTTCCTAAACTATAGAATCATCATCATGTAAATCATAACATAAGTGTGTAACATATGGGTTTATCATTTCTCTTCCTTTTTTGAAGAAGAACCATAAGTTGAGAAATGGAACTGAGAATTATACTGTAATGGATGACACTAGAATATTGAATAGAACCACACTGAGACATGTATTCATAGACTGCTTATATAGTTTGAAACATTAATTGTTCATACTACTGAATTGTCACGACTGAGACTCATGGGATATCAAACACGAGTCTATTCTAATTATGTAATAAGTTCACAATATTTGAAGTGATAATGATGAACAACTACGAGGTTATATTCTTAAAAGATAGAAGTTCTAGACTTTTCATGAACTATGGCATAATTTCTATATCCGAAGAAATTCATAGTAATATTGATGAACGAGTCATGGGGATGATTAATAAAGTTCCCACGTAGAGAGTTAGCCTCACTTACCTGTAAACGCTCCAATCCAATGGATTATCTTGCTTCTCTGATGAAGAACTCTCAAACCCTAGCTTTGAATCATTGGAGAAGGATTACTTGTTATTCCTATATTTTTGTTTAAGAATCATTTATTTAGTACTAGGATGGATTAATAATCGTAGAGATATTCTTACCTTGAACTGTGAGGTTGATAGGAGAGAAAAGTCATTCGTAAAGGGTTTTCCTCAAAGTTGGAATGTCTGATGAATGAAATTTCGTGTTAAGTATTGAATTTATAGAATGGGCATTTTAAACCCTGTCACTCGATGGGTGAGTCTTGTCTTGCCCTGGCACTCGCTGGAACCTTCAACACGAAACTATAGTATCTGGAACCTTCAACACAAAATCTGGGTCGACAAGGCCTCCAAATAATAATATTATGACAAGAATTTAGAACCTGCAAGAAGAAGAGGCCTAACAATAGTATATATATGTCACACCCCAACCCTAGGGGATATGGCCGACACCCAGCACCCGAAGGCCTAGGCGAACCGTTGTAGTATCGGGAACCTATAACACAAGACTTGGGCTGACAAGGCCTCCATAATACTGTATGGGACAAGAATAGATGACAACCTGCACACAAAAAAGTTCCAACATGATATACATATATAGACAACCAAGGCCAACAAGGCTATAAGAAGAGTACACGTCTAACAAAAGGGGGCCAACAAGGCCACGACATACACAAATCCACTATACACAAGTCTGCAAGCCTCTATGAGTGATACAATACGTGAACGGGTCAGGACAGGGCCCTATCCTAAAATGCTAGTAACATATATGATAGTACCTAAAGACACATGTACAACAACTTTGAGAGAGATGAGTGTAACGATCACAGTTGAACCGATAACCTACTGAGGAGGAGCACCACTCTGTCTATCTGTACCTGCGGGCATGAACATAGTGCATTAGAGAGGAGGCATCAGTATGAAAGATGTACTGAATATGTATGAAAGGTAACAAATGTAAATAGAAGATATAACGTAAGAGATATGAATATAGAAGTCAACCTGAAACTCATAAGAAGCCTCTAAGGGCATTCCATGTCACAAGTGTGAATATATGTATGCATGTCTGTAAATCAAGCCGATCTGTGGGGCAATTTATATCATAATATATATCGTACCCAGCCTCGATGAGGACTCGGTCATACCCGGCCCATATGTGGGACTCGATAATATCAAAACCAACTGCAGTGGTGTGCATAAATAAGTGTCGTACCCGGCCGACTATAGCGTGGCTCGGTAAAAAAATAGCAACATATATATAAGTGAAATACAAAACAGACTTCAATGGATACCATACGGAGATCCGGAGTGACCTATCATCATTATCCTCCAACTATTATTATTGGCACTACATTTAAGAATCTCAATACAATCAATTTGGATCACATCGATTCCAAAAGATTCTACAGATTAGAAATACCCAAATATTAGGATCAATTTGTCAAAGAAGGATTTTTTCTACTCAATTTCATAAGAGAGAATTCTATTCAAAGAAACGATATATCAAGTCATGCCAAGAAAGAAAGTTTTCCCTACATACCTTGTCGATGAAGTTGATTACATTATGTGGATCCTCGCATATGGTACGAATGATTATCTACACAATATAGAGGTTTTGGATTAAGATACGATCGACTATTAAGAATAAATTTTCTAGAATAATTCAACAAGCACCTAGAGTGCATATCCCTCTATTTATCATGTTTTCATGGCTACCATCAATGCCATCTATTCCTCTCTAACACCATACCAGTAGCTCTAACAACAACCATAACAACAATAACCATCACACAACAATATCAACAACCCCAAGATCACCATATATCATCCATAACTTCTAACACCATATCCTTCAATTCAAGCTATGATCATCTCCAAGTTAACTCAAGAAAAAATCAAGGTTCATAAGAGTTCTTTCAAGGAGTTTTATCTCAACTCTCACAAGTTTCCTACATCCACAATCTCAACAAAGATATGATAACCTTAAGACTATCAATACCTTACCTTAAATTAGCCAAGATAGCTTGCACCATAACCTTCTTTCCAAGAATCAAGAGGATCATTCACTCCTCTTTACTCCTATGGAGATTCCCAAGCTTTTTAGTGATTACCTATAGATGATTTGCCTTTGGATTGATGTGATATGTATCCTAGATGATGTAGGAACCCTAGGGAATGTTTGAGAGATATTTGGGAAGTGTTGAGGTGAAAATGAGGCCTTAGTTGGGTTATAAACCCATAGAACCGCCCCACTGCTTCGCGTTTATGGTAGCACTTGCGTTCGCAAGTTACCACTTGTTGCACCGCAAGTCCATCACATTCTCTAGGCTGTGGGATGCCCAAAAACGTCCAAAATGTGAGCCAAATGAGGTGTTGCAAACACATTTGCGACAACATTCTATTTCTGCCGAAACACATTTTCTTAAAACGTACATAACCTTTTGTACAGTGCTTCGATTGACAAACGTTTTTTGAGTTGGAAAGTAGACTCTCTAAACTTTAATTTAGCTATGCCATGGACTCCATAATTCCTTACATGATAAAATATATGGGGCAAAATTATGTCCAATGTTTTGCATAGTTCTCCTGGAATTTTATATAAAGTTACTTTCTTGGATTCGTTTAGCCCCGAGCTCTTATGAAATATACTTAACACTTATCCAAACATTTGTTAACCTTGTGAAGGGATCTCAACCTTACTAAGCTTGTGTTAGTTACCCCATGATGAAAATGTCATACAAAGTACGGGATGTAACACCCTTCCCCTCTTAGAAACATTCGTCCTCGAATGTTGAGGACATCAACTTAGGACTTCTAACTCTCATGATTCTTAAACATTTAGGCAGAGTTTCTTCTGTAAACAGAACTATACAAAACCTGTTAGGTGGCTCAAACATACATCCAATGCCACACAGGGCTACTGAATAGCATAATAACATCCAATTGGCCTCCCATGATGGTCTATTTATACAAAATTTAAAAAGGGTTAGCCATAACTCACCTCATCTATCATCTACTGTAACTTCAGTTGCACCTGCCATACCTATCCCAATGTTATCACCTAAGCAAGTTATATGGGTCAAGTTCAATAAATAAAATAGAAATAAAGGAATTGTATTGCACAAAAATTGATGAAAGACCTGAAGTTTGAAATAAATGGCGATATCTGGACTCCATATTCTCTTCGGCCTCTGACATCATTTCCTCGACGTTATCATTTACTGAGATTTCTTCGTACAACAAGTTCTATATAATCTGGACATCCTCTACAGGGTTAATACTAAAAAGATTTCTTATACATTCCTAAAGCGTTCGGCATATGAAACACTGCATGAGCTGTTCTAAACTTCCAAGCGTAATTTTGGCTCATAGTCCATCTGGTAGATTTCTGAACATTCTTATATGGTTCGACGTACCTGAAGTTAGACTTGCCTCTCTTTCAGATTTTTTTCTTTTTTTACCTTATCTTTCGGAGACAACATTTTCTTTCTCGAAAAGTACTAACTCAAAATTCTGAGTTCAGTATCTATCCAATTAAGTGCCAATTACTGACGATCTTAGACGATCAATATCTTCTGTCATGTAATACTTTAAATCTGTTGACTTGGTTTGGTTATTTCTAATCATCTAGGAAAGGTCCTGCTTCTTCACACATTCAAAGCTTTGTATGATACCATTCTGGTGCTCAACGCGATAATCACTATCATACCTAACTCATTATAAGATAAGTGGTCATCCAGACTTCTTTTAGTATTTATTGTGTAATTCTATAAAATTCCCTCTAGTGTCTAACTAAATTTCTCGATTTGAATACTTGTTGGGGGATGGGGCTTACTGGAGTACCCAAAACTCCTTCCGAACAATCTCCTAAACTTAGTCATAAATTGGGTATCCTTGTTCAATGTTATACAACCAGAGACACCATGAACGTGAATCATCTTTTTAATCATACAATCATGCAAAATCCTCAATTACACAGGTAACCTTGTTTATTAAACCAATTCATGTTAATAGAGAGGAATTTCTTATATAAGAATCCCATATTAAGTGTCTCACATTCTCATCGAGTCTTTAGGGTCCTAAGCTTATTTCTCAGTTTCTAGTACTCAATCATACTTGCTGATAATTAGCACACTGGCTACACCCTCTATAAGCTTCCTTCTCGTGTCGTTTCCTTAGTATATCCATTAAACCACTTGATATATCTTGGTACATTCCAAGTAGATAGAGTATTGCAGATGATGAATTGTCATCCAAGTCTTTCTTTGTAGATCTGCCACTTCAAAACATACCAGTTGTTATAGCCTTCAATGATCCCTTTTTATTAAGTAATTTTTCCAATTTCCTTCTTAATTGGGTGACTCTATCAAGTTGTGAATCTTAAGAGTGCAGCCTTCTAAAATATTAGTCAAGCGTCTATATGATTTATTGATATATTCCCAAGACTAATTCCTATCCTTTCAATTTCCGCACTAGTTAATCCACTTACAGTTATACGACTGATACCATACTTATCTAAACGATAGAAATATCGATACATAGGACCTTTTTCAAAATTCATTAAGCCTTTCTTTCTTCCGTAAACTTGGCCTCACTCACCGGTCAGAGTATTGGATTCTTTTAGTTTACATTATCCCAATCATGAACATCCCATAGATGTCATCATTGAAACTTTTATTCATGATTTAGAAATAGAACCTTATCTTATTTTCTCATTACTCGCAGCTATAAGCTACTTTCTCTTCTTACTCTTGTTAACACTTGCCCTTTTTCCTCTGCTTACTCACTCTACGTTATTCATTCTAAAACACTCTGGTATACACATGCGATCCGTTACTAATTGCTTGAATCGATTCTTCTTTTATACCTTAGCTTTGAATGACTTCCATAGGGGCCTTTTTCCTCTTATATTTATTCATGCCTCACACTAGTCTTATGAGTCTCGAGTGTTCAGTTACACCCACCGTTAATTGACATTTTTGGTCCGGGGTTACTACAATTTTCTCTTTAGCATTTATGCTAGGACTGAAATTCATCAATAGCGCTTAGAAATGGATTTCTTAGTTATATTGAGCCATAGGCTCCTATTTCATTTATATTATGCATGATATCATTTTTTCGATTCGTAGATGCATGCAGTTATCGTTGCTTGCATTACATTTCACCTTTTTCATCAGGTCGCTACCATTTAACGTACCTTTGTCACGCCTTCCTGATACTCTTAGTCTTATCCTCACCTTTTCTGGTTTCCTTGAATGAGTTCCTCGACCTTACACCTAATCATTCCTGTCTATCCACTTCCTACGAGTTGTCACACAGTTCAGTTCAATTTGCAACTTTACATAATCCAAAGGTTCCTCTAAATCATCTCGATCTGCCATAATTGGCCTCTCATCATCCAATTACTCAACTATCTTACTCTCATTTCCCCACTTTCGATTATCAGAGGTTTTTTTGTCATTAATATCTTCTCCACTGATCCGTTCAAACGTTGATAGTCTAACACCTTTGGTTAATGAAATCACTACTGCCCATTTCCCATAGTGGGTTCTTATATCACCTTGACGTAATCACACCTTAATAGGACCTTTTTCATAACTTCATCCACATTTATCCCTTTCATTGCAGCTCATCTTTTTGTCATTAGCATACCTACCCTTGCCTCAACAGTTCATCATGTCACTCCATTTACACTAATTAGATATTCTACTTTTCTTTACTCATTCCTCAGTCGTCTTTGGGTTCTCGCCATTTTTTACTTCAACAACTATTCTTATCTTGAGGTATCTAGAATTATGACACATCTTTCAATAAATTCAAAGGTCTTTTCACTTTGTTCTTCATAACATACTTAGCTTACTAACAACTCGATAAGTAAGTTTCAATGGAAAAAAATATAATTTCTTTATGACTAGGCAAATGACTTATGCCGCCTTCTATTACCATGGGTATTCGCCCTTGTAACTCGATGTCATTATTCTGGATACGTCGTTCTATGTATTCTCGTTAAAGGTTTCCATAATCAACTTTAATACAACTTATTTAGAATGACACATCCTCATTAGCAATGTTATGGGGTCATCCCCATTCTCTTGAGAAAAATGTAACCATTTGGGTCGTGAGTACATAAAATACCTTCTTGTTTACGTCAACGAGGTTCATTGTGAGACGGTAAGTTCTCATAACCTTGTTTAACCCTCCAACAAAACTTCCTTCATCCTAGCTACATAGCTTATTTTCGTTATGTCATGTTTTCCACAAAACTTGGACTATCGTAAAGTCATCAGAGTAACGTAATAGCATAAATTCAAGATTCATCTAGAATAATCATTTAGAAGGGTGACTAACCAAAGGGAACTTTTCTGATATCGATATTTACTAATTCTGGAGGCTAGATCGTCTGATCGGTATATTCGATTAATATGTGGCCATTCAAATCTCATCATAGGCACTTAGTTTCATAGCGCATCATTTACCTCTCCTGGTCTTTTATCTTACTCAACTACAAACTATATCGTATTACCATACTTTTATTTTATGACTCTCAAACACTCTTTATATTTTCTAAGGTGTCCCAGTTGCATTGATATCATTCCTTTGTTGTCCATCTCATCTCTTATCTTGGTTTCAATAAATATTCCCTTTCTTATAACTTTCCCTCCTTTAATTGGCCTTGTCTCCTAGATGCTTTCTATTTCTGCTTACTCTAGAGCAAAACCTTCCAGAGGAAAATATTTACCTTATATATAAGAAATCAATATGCGGCCCTCGGAGCATCAAGATTGTTTGAAAGTCATATTCGTTTCACAATTCCTGGGTACGTCAAGTATACATGGTCCAAAGGAGTAGCCTTGACATAACTTTACTATCTTCCCCGTACTGCCCAAACTAAGGACTATTCTAACCTCTACTAAGTCCCGATCTTTACATGTTCTTCTCATAGTGATTCTACCTTTATGGAAAAAGGGGGCAACAATACTTACATTATCTCATCGGAATGTCAATTTCCTTATAACCTCATGTATGAAAGTACTCTGCGCCTCATTTACCTTACTTCTCTTGCATCTTAAAACCAATGTCTTACCTTTCTAGGTATTTATTATCTCTTCCATATCTCAAATGTCCATACTCGGAGGCGATAGTGTTACACTCACACCTCTATCGTATCAATAACCCGCTCAGGGGGGGCTTTTATTTACTCGCCATGAATACGGACTGGCCGGAGTCTTTATGGTAACCGAAAGTACTAGAACTGTATAATGCATGAGTTAGACTCGAATTCTTACAACTAAGCTCTACTGCACGATGTATGAGATGAAAGAACATAAACCATCCTTAAATGTCTTGTAGCCTCCTGTTTATAAGTGTGGTGCACAATACACCCATAAAAAAGACTCTACTAGACACGGCTTGCAGACTTTCTAGGACGGACCTGCTCTGATACCAAGTTTGTTACACCCCAACCTGCGGGCATGAACACAGTGACCCATAGAGGTGGCATCAATACAAAATATGAATTGAATATGTAAGGCATGTAACAAATATAATAGAAAATATAACGTAAGAGATATGAATACATAAGTCAACCTGAAACTCATAAGAAGTCTCTGAGGGCATGCCCTGTCACAAGTGTAAATATATATGCATGTCTATAAATCAAGCCGTTCTGTGGGGCAGTTCATATCATAATATATATCGTACTTAGCCTCGATGAGGACTCGGTCGTACCCGACCCAGATGTGGGACTCGGTAATAACAAAACCAAATACAGTGGTGTGCACAAATAGGTTTCATACTAGGATGATTATAGTGCGGCTCGGTAAGAAAATAGCTACATATATATATATATGTTCAATCCAAGACAGACTTCAATGGATACCATAAGCAACGCCAGAGCGACCTATCATCATTATTCTCCAACTATTGTTATTGGCACTACATTCAAGAATCTCAATACAATCAATTTGGATCACATAGATTCCGAAAGATGCTACGGATTAGAAATACCCAAGTATTAGGATCAATTTGTCAAAGAAGGATTTTCGCTACTCAATTTCATAAGAGAGAATTCTATTCAAAGAAACGATATATCAAGTCATGCCAAGAAAGAAAGTTTGCCCTACATACCTTGTCGATGAAGATGATTACGTTCGGCGGAGACTCGCACATGGTATGAATTGTTATCTACACAATATAGAGATTTTAGATTAAGATACGATCGACAATTAAGAATCTATTTGCTAGAATAATGCAACGAGCACTTAGAGTGCATATCCCTCTATTTATCATGTTTTCATGTCTACCATCAATGTCATCTATTCCTCTCCAACACCATACCAGTAGCTCTAACAACAACCATAACAACAATAACCATCACACAACAATATCAACAACCCCAAGATCACCATATATCATCCATAACTTCTAACACCAAATCCTTCAATTCAAGCTATGATCATCTCCAAGTTAACTCAAGAAAAAATCAAAGTTCATAAGAGTTCTTTCATGGAGTTTTATCTCAACTCTCACAAGTTCTCTACATCCACAATCTCAACAAAGCTATGAGAATCTTAATACTATCAATAGAACCAATACCTTACCTTAAATTAGCCAAGAGAGCTTGCATCATAACCCTCTTTCCAAGCATCAAGAGGATCATTCATTCCTCCTTACTCCTATGGAGATTCCCAAGATTTTTAGTGATTACATATGGATGTTTTGCCTTTGAATCAATGTGAGATGGATCCTAGATGATGTAGGAACCTAGGAGAATGTTTGAGAGAGTTTTGGGAAGCGTTGGGGTGAAAATGAGTTCTTAGTTGGGTTATAAACCCATAGAACCGCCCCATCGCTTCGAGTTTGCGGTGGCACTTACGGCCGCAAATTACCTCTTGTTGCACTGCAAGTCCATCGCATTTCTAGGCAGTGGGATGCCCATAAACGTCCAAAATGCGACCCAAATGCAGTGCCACAAACTCAATTTGCGGCCGCATTCTATTTCAGACAAAACGCATTTTCTTAAAACACGCATAACTGGTTGTGCAAAGCTCCGATTGACGAACAGTTTGTTGCGTTAGAATTTAGACTCTCTGAACTTGAATTTAGATATTCCATGGACTCCATAATTCCTTACATTATAAAATATATACCCCCAAAGATATGCTGAAACATTCTATCCAAAATTGGCATAGTTCTCCCCAAATTTAAATGAACTTGCTTTCTTCAATTCGTTCAGCCCCGAGCTCTTACTAAACATACTTAACATTCCTACAAACCTTTGTTAACCTTGTGATGGAATCTCAACCTTACTAAGCTTATGTTTGTTAACCCATGATGAAAATGATGTACAAAGTACGGGGTGTAACAATATACATAACTACCACCTCGCGAGTATCGACAACTAACAAGAAGGCCAGCAAGGCCAAACAAAATGAATGTACATTGATACTGGTCTTCAAGCCTCTAAGAGTATTATAGTATAACGAATGGTCAGGACAGGGCCTCGTCGTACCAAAAATTACAAATATATACATATACAGTACCTATCGACTCCAATCAGAAACTCCATAGAAGTGGAGTATGACTACCAAAAGTTGGAGACAAGTACCCTACTAGGGAGGTACGTCTCCTTGTGTATCTGTACCTGCAGGCATGAACACAGTGTCCCAGAAAGTGTACTAAATATATAAGGTAGACAATATAAGTAAACAAGGAATATAATAAAATAGATAAGGTGCAGAAGTCAACCTAGAACTCAAAAATAGGCCTCGGAGGGCACATAACTAATACGACCATGAATATATACATGTAAGTGAAATTGGGCCACTCTATGGGTATAAATAGTATCATATCAAATCCCTATGTAGGGTGAGCTCATAATAAGTTGCCCGGCCATATAGGACATGGTGGTATCTACCCAACTGATCCAATAGTGTGCACATATAAGTGCCTGCCCGACCAACTATAGCGTGGTGAGGTGTGATAAATAGATACATTTATATGTGCAATGCAAGGCCAACTCAAGAAATACTATAATCAGAGTTAGAATAACCTATTGTCGTTATCCACCGACTACCATTATTATCGATGCGTTCTTCAATTGTAACTAATCATGAAGAGGCATAATGAATATGGAAAGTATGATCAACAAGAAACACACAAGATATATGGACTGCTTGGACAAGAAGGAGTATAGTAACTTAGGACTTCTTTGTAGAAAACTGTTTCGAGAAATGTATGTATATCAAATCATGTCAAAGAAGGATATTAGCCTTACATACCTTAAAGTTGCTGCCCTATCAAGGAACATTAATCTCCCCTCCTTTCCCCCATCAATCTATAATGATAAGGAAAAATACTAGTGTTAATAGTTTAGATTTAGTGAATCGAAGTCATACTTCTTCAATTATAAAACTATATCCTCCTTCTAGTTTCTCCTCCCTCCAACTTTATATCATTAAATACCATATTAGCATAAATTATTCCCTCAATTTCATCACCTTACAACTTTAGATAAATATCCATGGATGAGCTCAACATCATAACTTTACAAAATTGAACAATTCTTTCCTTTCTCATCTTAATTCTTCTATATAACGAAGTTCTAGAAGTTCATATAACTATTATACCTAAAAGACGATGAAACCCTTACCTTGGATAGAAAACACTTACCTTAAACTTTGACTTTGATGTGGAATAATTCCACCAAAACAGTAGCAAGAGAGAGAGAGAAAAAAGGAATACAATCTCTTTGACCTTCAAGGTGTAATATATGCGTTATTCTCTTCCGGATAAGGCCTAGATAAGCGTGGAACACTTTTGGAGCTTTTAGGAGCTTAGAGGGTATGTTTAGGTGAGAAAAATGAGATCAAATAATCCTTCATCGACTTAAAAGAAGTCTAGCACCGCCTCACCGCCTAACTTTTACGATGAGGGTTCCGACCGTAAAACATTTTACGCCAGCAAACCCCACCGTAATATACTTTTACGGTCGTGAAAGGCCACCTTGAAAAACCTCCTCCTCCAACAACTTTTGTGTTAAGTTTACGGTGGAGGTCTTAGAGTTTTACAGCCCATAAAACATGATTACAGTCGTAACTCCCATCGTAAAACATGGAAATTCTCCAAGTTGAGACAAAACTTAATTTCTTTGATTTGATTAACCGTTATACTTCCTGATACTTCCTTGGCTTGTCCCAACACTCCACTATCTGTAGGTCAGCTCTCGTATCTTCTCTCAACATGTAGAGTTACCAACGCTTTCCGATATGAGAGTTACGGGGTGTAACATCCTTCCCCCTTTAAAATATTCATCCTCGAATGTTAGGAAATATTCTAACTTTCAGGATTTCTAAAAATTTTGGCAGAGTTTCCTCTATAAACAAGACTATCCCAAATCTATCATCAGCCCAAACATATATCTAATGCCTCACAGGGAAACAGAATAACACAACAATATCAAATCGGCCCCACACGATCGTTTACTTATGCGTTAATCGAAAAGGGTTAGATATAACTCACCTCAACCATCATCTACTGAAATTTGAGTTGCACTTGCCATATTTGCCTCAATAATATCACCTAAATAAGGTGAATAAAGTGAGTTCGATAAATAGAATAGGAATAAGAGAATCATATTGCACGAATATCGATATAAACCTGGCGTTTTAAATAAATGAGGATGTTTCAACCTCATATCCTTCTCAGCCTCCCATGTCATTTCTTCTATGTTGTTATTCCTCCAAAGTACTTTAACCAAAGTGCCTTCTTTGGTCTGTAACTTACGGACCTGGCGGTCTAGGATAGCAACAGGGACTTCTTCATATGACAGATCTTCTGCAACCTAAACACCTCAATAGGTTCAATGCAGGAGGGGTCACCTAAGCACTTACAGAGCATAGATACATGAAACACTGGATGCACCGCTTTTAACTTCGGGGGTAACTCAAGCTTATATGCTACTTGGCCGATTATTTGAATAATCTGATATGATCTGACATACATGGGGCTGAGTTTTCCCTTCTTTCTGAACCTCATCACGCCTTTCATAGGAGACACCCTTAGGAATACCCAATCTCCTACAGCAAACTCTAAGTCTCGGCGTTGGTTATCTGAGTAGGACTTTTGTCGACTCTGAGCTATCAACAATTGCTCCTAAATTAATTTCACCTTCTCTATGACTTGTTGTACCAAATTAGGCCCTAATAACTTTGCTTCACCGATATCGAACCAATCGATAGGAGACCTGCACTTTCGCCCATATAGGGCTTCATATGGGGTCATTTGAATAATGGAATGGTAACTATTATTATAGGCAAACTCAATGAGTGGCATATGATCTTTCTAACTTCCCCTAAAGTCTAAAACATAAGCCCGCAAGATGTCCTCGAGTGTCTGAATAGTGCGCTCGGCCTACCTATCTGTCTACAAATGGAAAGTCGTACTAAGGCTAATCTGAGTACCCAGCCCTTTTGAAGGACCTCAAAAAGTTGGCTGTGAACTGGGCACCTCTATTAGATATAATGGAAATCAGGATTCCATGAAGGAAAATTATCTCTTTGATATATAATATGGCATAATCCTAGGCTGAAAAGGTAGTTCTCATGGGTAGGAAATGAACTGACTTTATAAGTCTATCCGTGATAACCCATATAGAGTAGAACTTCCTATGAGAATTAGGTAATTCGGTAGTGAAATATATGTTGATAGTTTCCAATTTCCAGGTCAGAATCTCAATATTCTAAAGAATCCTCCAAGATTTTGGTGCGCAATTTTGACTTTCTGACAATTTGGACTCTGAGCCATGAATTGCGCAATGTTATTTTTCATACCATTCCACCAGTATATTTTTTGAATGTCATGATACATCTTTAGAGCTAGGATGAATAGAATACCTGGACTGATGAATTTCTGCCATAATTTCCCTCAAAGCCCTCTAACATCGAGCACGCACACCCAACCCTTATATTTGAGCACTCTGACATCTAACATCTCAAAAAATGTTTTCTTCTGAAAGGGAATACCCTCTCTGATTTTTACTAAAGTTGGGTCACCAAATTGCCGCACTTTTACTTCTGCCACTAGCGATGATTCGGCAACATTCTAAACTATAGCACCTCCATCTCCTGTATCTAACAATCATACACTTATTCTAGACATTCGTTATAGATCATTATTTATCTTTATCTTGTCAATTTCCACATGCTTTAATCTACCCATAGACTTACGACTCAAGGCGTCGGCCACCATTTTTGCTTTGTTGGGATGGTATAAGATATCAACATCATAGTCTTTCAATAGTTCAAGACATCTTCGTTGCCTTAGGTTCAACTCCTTCTGTTTGAATATATATTGTAAACTCTTATGATTTGTATACAAGTCAATGTGAACCCCATATAAATAGTGGCGCCATATCTTCAGGAAAAATATAATAGCTTCCAACTCAAGATCATGAGTCGGGTAATTCTACTTGTGCTGCCTCAGTTGTCTTGTAGCATATGTAATAACTTTGTCATGCTACATCAAAACACATCCCAATCCGACTCTAAAAGAATCACAATACACAATATTGCCCTCTTATCCCTCAGGAAGCGCTAAAACAGGTGCTAGTGTTAACTTTTTCAACTCATGAAAACTCTTTTCACATATGTCTGACCACTGGAACTTAGTCGCCTTATGCGTTGTTATTCTCTTCCAGATTAGGCCTAGATAAGCATGGAACACTTTGGGAGCTTTTAGGAGCTTAGAGGTTCTATTTAGGTG
This sequence comes from Anisodus acutangulus, assembly GCA_029783415.1. Lineage (NCBI taxonomy): Eukaryota > Viridiplantae > Streptophyta > Magnoliopsida > Solanales > Solanaceae > Anisodus > Anisodus acutangulus. Next base: position 17,912,828 of record CM056504.1, on the reverse strand, counting down.
AGAAAAATAAGATCAAATGAGCCTTCATCAACTTAAAAGAAGTCCACACCACCTAACTTTTACAGTGGAGTTTCCAGTCGTAAAACTTTTTACATCGGCCAACCCCATCGTAAAATACTTTTTATGGTCGTTAAAGGCCACCGTGAAACAACACCTCCTCTGCCAACTATCTATTAAGTTTTATGGTGGAGGTCTCTGAGTTTTACAGCCCATAAAACATGATTACAGTTGTAACTCCCACCGTAAAACATGGAAATTCTCCAAGTTGCGACAAAACTTAATTTCTTTAATTGTATTACCCTTTATACTAATTGATACGTCCTTGTCTTGTGCCAACACTCCACTATCCGTACGGGAGCTCTCATATCTTCTCTCAACATGTAGACTGGTTAACAACACTTTCTGATATGAGAGTTACGGTGTGTAACAAGTTGACTTATTGGAAGACGCACTAAAAATCAAATTTTAATAGTTATGTTAGATCTAGAACATGATTTTTGACTTAGAGGGATGATTTGGACGATTCCCGAATGATTCGGGTAAGTTTGTGGATTTTGGAGAGTTCTTAAGTTCATAAAAGATTTTTGGTTGACTAAAGTAAAAATGAAGGCAATTGAGTCTTTTTCAAAGTTTCATCAATTCCATTAGGTATGGGTCATTTATCACTTAGTCGAGTCATTTGTTTGGCTCTCGAGGGACTCGGGTGCATTTTAGACTCTTGGTTGGAACTCTAGTTAATTAAGAGATTTAGAGTTGACCATAGATAACAGCGGGTCAAGACGACCTCATATGATTATTTTGAGTGCGCCATTCAACTTCATTGCATGTTTTAGGAGTGGTTTGCATATTTGGTTTGTGTCCGGGAGGTCTTAGATGAGTTTCGGGGGTTGATTTGAAGTTTGGAACTTCTTAGAAATTTTTGGTATCTAGTGTCTCACATTTGCGAGGTTGAGCTCTCACTTGCGAGGTCACATCTGCGAGAGATGGACCGTATGTGCCAAGAGAGGCAAACCTATGCTAGGCCTGCATCTGCGAAAAGGAGCTCGCAGGGGCGAGGCCGCATCTGCAGGAGTTGGCCGCACCTGCGAGCCTTAGATATTTTTAGGAACCTCACAAATGCGAGGAAGTAGTCGTAGGGGAGATCTCGCAGATGAGGAAATTGAGCTGCAGATGCGAGGATCGCTGAAACAGACCTATTAATTCCCATTTTGAACTTGGTCTTTTAATTTAACATATTTGGAGTTTGTGAGCGTAGTTTAGTGTGATATTTGAGGAGATTTTCAAGATTCATCAAGGGGGTAACCTTATAACTTCATTTTTATGATTATTTTATTGATTAGTAAATAATTTTATGGTAGAAACTATGATTTGGGGATGAGGGCTGAAAGGATTATGAACCCTAAGTTAGAAATTGGGAATTCTTAATTTGAGCATGAAATTGATGTTAGATTTGGTTCATATTGATATCTAGACTCCATAGATGTTGAGTAAACTGATTGTAGGACTGACTTTTCCAATTTTCCATTCAAGGCTCGGAATCCTATTTTAGGTGACTTTTTGCGTCTAAAACTTCCATATAGCAATATGGGTATCTTTAGAATTGTGTGTTGACGTACTTTCCATATTTGAATAGATTGGGACTATTCATAGGAGTAACCAAAGGTCAAGGCTCCATTGTGACTGTCAGACTCCTATTCCAGGCAAGTTGAGATCTTGTACCTTATTTAAAATATTATGGTTGATCTAATAAACTAAATAAAAGGGTATAATGGACATAATAAGGGGGTCCTGATACTTGTGAGGTGAAAAATACTTGTATCAGTTACCGGTGACATGTTATGGATACTTGTGCAATTTAAATTCTATAGTGAATGTCATGATCTAGGCACTAGCTAATAGATAGTACGATCCTCTAGATTTGTGATTGGGGTATGAAGCCCGTAATTTTCAGTCATAATGTGTGTTTGTCTATCTTATATGTTATTGTGTTACTAATCGCTCCTAAATACTCATTAAAAGTGGAAAAGAAGCTAAAGATTGTAACTTTGTTATGAAATTGATTAAAGGTCGAACCTTTATGACTTATAGTTATTAAAGACTGAATCTTTACTGTATATCTTGGCTTTTTGATTTTTTGCATGTCATATTCATGTTTCATATGGTATCTCATGTATGCACATTTGTTGATATATATGTGGGTCCGAGGGGAAATGCTTCCGGATGGAGTGATGCTATATATATGAGTCTCATTGGCTAGAGACAAGTAATGTGAGCCTAGTATTGGCTAGAGACAAGTAATGTGAGCCTAGTATTGGCTAGATACATTTATTATGATCCTACATTTGGCTAAGTTGTGTGATTAAAAGCCTAAGATTGACTAAGGAACTCGAAGGAAAATTATTCCAGGTGGTATATGGACCTCGCGAGTCCCCCATGGCTCATGATTCATAGTATTTGAACATGTGTGTACCAGTGATAAGAAATAAAGGCCTTGTATTGCATTTCATTTGCATATCATATCATCTCATTTATATTTTGTTTGTCTGATGCCTAAATTGTTGATTAAGCTCTATTGATTTGGTTGCCTGAATACTTTATCATACTTAAGAGACTAGAATCTATAACCTAGGCTTGAACTCGTGATTTAAGTAATCTTGTAGTTATTGTTGTTATGGAAAATTAATGGCAGTTAGTGTGGAAGTAGTAATCGAAAGCCAACCCTCGTCTCCATTTAAGATAGGGTCGATCAATGATGATGTTGAGTACACGTGTTTTCCTTACTCACGCTACACTTGTTGCACCTTTTTGTGAGAAGGTTCTATTCCTAGATCTAGTGTACCTCGCGATTATCCAGTCCACTGAGGATTTGATTCAGAGAACCCAAGGTGAACTACCAGATAATTTATAGCACCAGATTCCCCTTCTACTTTACTTTTCTATCTTTCTCATTTCCAAGCAGTATTCGGGTGTTTTACCCAGACTTTGTATTAATTATAGCAAGTTCTTGTACTAGTGAGACAAATCTTGGGGGATGGTATTTCTTATTTCATATTTTATGAGTATAAATCTTTATAGACTTGTAATTGAATTGTATGTTATCTTTCACATTTTATTTCTTTAGTTTAACTATTTATCTTAGGTTTTGTTTAGCTTACTAACTCGGGGGAATTAGTGCTTTCACAACTTTCAATTCCCTAAATCTATCTTACTCTTCCTTGGTCTCTTCCACGGATCGGTGGATATGAAATAGAATAAATTCAAGGACAAAGTCACCGGTATACTATGATCCAGACCCAGGAAGGGCCAGACATGAATCAGAAAGAGTCATTTTCCTCATAGGAGAAAGGGTGCGTGCTAAAGCTAGAGCAGCTCTTTTTCGCGTTATAGGTGTAATTTCATTAATTCAGTACTTAAGGTCTTCCCTCGTCAAACGAATAAAAAAAAGAAGATTGGCTTTTCTCCGTGGGTCGTGATAAAACCTTAAGAGGAATGTTCACATGCACCACATTAACTCATAAAACCCAAAACAAAATATCATTACATATCATTCTATAACTGTCGAGGTAGATATGAATATCTGGTCGATATTAGGTCAGACTTGGGCTTGGTATAAACTGATATGGGATAGAGACCAGGTTCTTTTAAGTTCATTTATGTAGCTAAGTCTATATGTAGGCGAGTAAATATATCCGTGTTTGGTACTCTTTTCATTTTAGTTACACCTCTCAATTATCCTCGTCCTCTTATTTCTTCATCCCCACTGACTTTATTGAAGTCAGCCTGATCATTTTTATTTTTATTCCTGACTAAAAATGTCCCTCTTGTTAATCCCTTTACCCCGTAGACACTAACACTTCCAATTGTTCTCCATGTCATGTGTCTTCCTCTTCTTTTTCCATGTTCTCACTCCTATCCTTTCCCTGAGTCACTGCTTGTGTTATATAGTAATAGATATTTCAATTTTCTTGTGTTATATATAGTAATAGATATTTCAATTTCTTAGCATATGTGACTTTACGAGTTCTATATTGGTGATCACTAGGCGTGGGTTGAGGTTTCTACCGACCAATAGATATGGACTTGCAAATAAGGAGGGGTTTTGCAGACTTGGGTTTTGGTATAGGGCAAATCTAGTTGATTTCTCTCTGGAGGGAGTTTTTATGGCTGACTGGGATGGATTGGCAGTATAGACATATTTAAGAAACTTTCATTTGGAAATGATGTGCATACCTGATAGTCATAAAAACCAGGTTCTTTGACTAGTTTCCTTACTTTTGTTTTGTATGTGCTCAAGCACTCATCTTTTATAGCCAATGGGGGAGGACTGTTATGATCAGTAAGTCTGTGTGGTTTGATTCTCCTCTATTGTTGGCTTCTCATTCTTTTCCACATACTTGATATGACTTTATAGTTGTTTTCTTATTTCTCACCCTCCTGCTCCATCGATATTTATGTACCAGGTTCCCTAGTGATAATATTTGGAAAATCAGTTCCTGGAGTCCGTTTATCATTTTTTTCTCTTGTTTTTGTCTTCCACATTTTGTATATATGTGGGAGTGGACATTGTGCAGTTTCCACCAGCTCAATTCCTATTTATTCCTACCCTTTCTTAATTCATTGGACCTCCTCTGAGAAGTTCCCTTTTAGGGGGTCTTTACAGTTTTCTATATGCCTTATTTTATTTGAATCAGGTTTCTAGTGAATCTTGATTTCCATTTCTTGGTCATGGGTTGTGTTGCTTCTTGTTTGGGCCATTGGTTACATTGTGATGGACCATGTTCCTTGATTTTGTCTCATCGCCTTTTTTATGCCTTGTTTTATCAATTACAGTTGTAAGCATCTGGAGGTCTTGGCTGTTGGAACTTAAAATCTAATTTTTGAGTGTTTTTCAAGTTTTCTTTATACATCTCTGGGACTGGGATATTTGGGTATTGATACATCACATACTCCCTTTTGTAGTTTGTAGGTAGGATAAGTATTTTCCTTTCAGCTTCAACAAGTGATGAGACCCTTACACATGTTGAGTTTTCTCCTACCTTATCATTTTAGGATTGTTTAGTGGTAAGTCTCAGGAACTCACATTGAATCGATTTCTATTTGGTTCGAATAGTACTCACATTGTACCTGAAGTAAGTGGTTGACTTCTTTTCCCATTCTCTTTGATCTGCCCACATATTTAGCTTGCAAGTCTCTTGTGTATGTCATAGGACATTGTAGTAATAACATTGTTGGTTGAAATGGTCCTCCTTGTTGTTTTCCTTGCTTTTCATATTTTTCCATTTGGATCTGCCTCCTTTTCAATTCGTCATTTCTGGGCAGTCCTTAACTTGGTGGTTTTTGTTACTAATATGAAGCAACCAACGTCTTATTCTAGGAAGTCTCTGATGATATGATTTATATTATCACATCTGAAGTAGCATTCTCTCTTGTCTTTGTTGGTTCCTTTGTTTGAACCTTGAGTGGGAACATTCGCATTCTTCTTGGCTCCTGAAGCTATGGAGTGGATACTTTGGGTCTCTTGTTTGACCATCTTGCTTGTTAGGTCATGAACCTGATTCTTTAGACTTTCTACCTTTCTCATCAGGTTCCCCTTTTCTTCTTCCACACTTGCATGATTCCATCTGATTATATTGTTCCCCTATATTAATTCATGCCTTTCAATGCAGAGATTTTCAAACCTGTTGAGGATTTGTGTCACGATTTCCAGTTTTCTTCTGTAATAATTGTGGATTTATTCACTTATTTCTGTGCAGAAATTTAGGCTTATATCTTCATCTTCGTCATCTTCATACCTTAATTACTCTTAAGTGATATAGTAGAGTTGTTGGCCACGGACAGGGAACATTCTTGATCCTATATTGATCAAATTTTCATTGAATTTTGATCTTTTTCTATGTTGACCATTAATGCAAAATTTTATGCATCTTTTGCTAGGGATTATTTCGAATTTGAAGCATTACTGAGGGTTTCTCTTCTGATTTATTACTTGAAGTTTATTTTTCAATCATCCACAACATTTGTAGTTGTAGTATGATGGTCTTGTGATTGATTGTCCTTCTTGTACTGTAGGAGGTGTAGCCATATTTTAAGGTACTAGCCTTTGCAGAAAGGTCTACCTCTGATATCACTTGTTAGGATCGGGATACTTTTATGCACTTGAAGAATCAGGTTCTTAAAGAAATTTTCTTAAGAAGGTATTGCAGCGAAATATAAACAATCACACAAGATTTTTCATGTGGAAAACTCCTTGCTCAAGGGAGTCAAAAATCACGACCTATCTTCTATAAGATTTACCAAACTCTTAAGTATAATCTGGAGCGATAACATGTTTACAACTTCTTCGTCAAACTTAAAGGACATGTTCCTCGAGTAGTCCGTCTATAATCCGTGAAACTATTTTACCAACGAACACTTATCACCAATACTTGCAAAGGAAAATAAGTGGAACCACAATCAGAACCTTACTATTACAACAAAATAACTAGAAGGATAAATCTTGATAAAGCTCGGCTTATTTGTTGATGGACAGTTGGATCTTTATGAAATCAAGGTGTTAACTGCGCTTACTCTTGTCTCTTATTGGACGTTTGTAGTTGTAGTTGGATTTGTTCTTGAGTTTCAAAGCTCCGTCTAACTGTGTATATATAGTAGTGTTGTTGCCTTCAGTTCTTGAATCCTTAAAGGTTTTGATTTCATTAATTGTACTTGAAAACCAAACCTTACTTAACTTGGATCTTCCTTTCTTCCATGTTTGCGTATCAGCTTCCTTGTACTACTTCAATGCTAATTTCCATATTATTCAACTTATGGTATATTGTATAATATTACCATAACTGAAGTCCAATTCTTCATTGAATGGGATCAGTCAATATTCCATTTTCTCCAAGTCAGCATGAAATAGCTTAAGTCTCCAGTTGCATAAGGACCAGTTCCTTTGAGCAGTTATTTTGAATGTTGTGATTGCTTCACTAAGTCCTTTGGAGATCTGATTTGATATATGGTTCTTCAAATAATTTCCTCCTTATATCTCCAGTTGATTGTCTTTGATACATTGTTTGTCAAATCATCAAAAATTCAATGTGAAGCTTATGGTCATTGAGCCAGCGGCTGCTCAACATCTTATCGATTTTCGATCTTTGGAGTTGTCTTTCCTTCCGTATATATGGTATGGAGAGAGTCCCATTTTTGTTTTGCACTCATACATGAGAGAATCTATTTGTGAATTTCTAGAGCAATGCATTTATTGGGGAGTTCTTTTTCCTTAGCGTCTAACTGAGCAAGTTTTAGTCTGTCCCTTTCGTCATTCTCACTTGTTTTGAGATCGATTTCCTCATCTTTCAGATTGCGGGTATTTCTGGGTCTACTGGAATTTGTATCTAGGTTTCGAAGTCTAAGGAGAGAATGAAGTTCTCCATTCTTCTTTTCCACCCTGGATAATAATTTTCATCGAAATATGGTAGTGTACTGATTTGATCCTTCTTTTGAAACATAGGATGTGTATCCATCTTTCAAGGTAGTAGCCTTTATAGAAAGGTCTAGCTCTGATACCACTTGTTAGGATCGGGCTACTCCTATGCACTCCAAGAACTTATTTCTTAGAATTGTTGCTTAAAAAGGTAATGCAGCGAAATAAAATATTAACACAATATTTTCACGTGAAAAACTCTTTGCTCAAGGGAGTCAAAAACATGACATATCTTTCCTAAAGGATTTACCAAAATTCCACTATAATACGAAGCAGTTAAACATGTTTACAAATTCCTTGTAACACCTAAAGGATGTGTTTCTTAAATAGTCCACGAAAACAACCTAGTTGTTTCCTATAGATCCAGTAACAAGCATGTCACGCCCTGAACCTGAACCTGGACGTAACACGGCATGTGACCGAGTGAACCACATGACTTGTTGAATCAACATGAAACATGTAATAATGCGAAATATATCTTGAAACATGAATAATCTGGATAAAACATTTGAATATTATAATAATACTGAAAATACTATTTTAAAACATAAGTGTGGAAATAGTCTGGAAACATGATATTGTAGCCCACGAGGCTGAACATAACTACAAACCTAACATGAAATACTGACTAGTCTATGAAATATTGAATTGTTGCTGGGACAAGGCCCCATAATACTTGATTGTCTAACATGACATGACAACAGAAAAATAATGACAATGCCCCGAAGGAAGTGGGGCTCACAAAATAGCTGATACGATGAAGTCCTAATGAGCACATCTGTCATTCTGTAAACCAATGCATGCATCGTGAAATGCAGGCCTCGAGCAATAGGAACGTAAGTACACTAGAATTGTACTTGTATGTAAAGTAACTAAATGAAAGAATAGTAAGTGGGGTACTTGGGGAATGGGCATCCCAAATCAATAACATGGATACATGATCTAGAGTATGAAAGAACTGAGATAATCCTAAATGTCTTGGTAGTTAACCATTTATATGTGTGGTTGTCACACACATATAAAGGAAAATCTATTGGACGGGGTTTCATAGACTCCCTAAGACACTTGAACCTAGGGATCTGATACCAAGCTTTGTCACACCTCAAACTTTGGCCTAGATGTAACATGGCACTCGATGCCTTGCTGCATTTGACCGAGCGAACCATATGGTTTGCTGAATGAACATGGGACATGTATTGATGAGAAATATAATTTAAAACATGAATAATATGGATAAAACATTTAAACATCATAATAATACTAAACATACTATTTTAAAACATAAGCCTGAAAATAGTCTGGAAACATGATAGTGTAGCCCACAAGACTGAACATAACTGGAAACCCAACATGACATATTGACTAGTCTATGAAACCACTGACATAAGTCTGAAATATTGAATTGTTGCTGAGACAAGGCCCCAGTATACCTGACTGTCTAACATGATATGACTGCAGAAAAATAATATCAATGCCCGGAGGAAGTGGAGATCACCAAATAGTTGATACGATGAAGTCCTAATGAGCAGATCCATCGTCCTGTAAATCAATTTTGCTTTGTGAAATGCAAGCCCCATGCAATAGGGACGTAAGTACACTAGAATTGTACTTGTATGTAAAGCAACTGAATGAAACAATAGTGAGTGGGGTGCTCGAGTAATGGGCAGTCCAAATCAATAACATGGATATATGAAGTAATATGAAATTGAAACTGTAAATGTAGATTGTAACTAAGTTGTGAACTAAAACTGTAAATTGTAATATAAAACTGAAACCTGGACATGATCATGATTTGCATGATCAAGTTGTAACATGAGTAAAACATTTTTTTAGTGGGAGAGCCTTAGTATAACCGACAACATGAAATCACCACCTAAGTACATGGAATCTGGTACCTAGCCCGACTAGCAGAGCAATCCCATACCTTGTCGAGGTATGAGACATGAACATGACATAAAAGGATCCAATCAATATATTGAAGGTATCATCCTAATTGGGTGGAGCGATCCTTACCCTATGTTGGCATACATAGTTTCAGGTTATCTAAATCTTCTTGGTAAATATATTCTACTCCCAAAAATATTGAGCATGTACATAGTTGGCTTAAAAGCTCATAAATTTTATAAACATGGTTTGTAAATAGTTTTATGTGAAAAATTGTATAAATATTTATATATAATTCTTGAGACATGAAAATATATAAAATCCACACAATGGAATAATCTGAGTTCATAACTGATATCTATCTGACGAGTAATTTCACTCTCTCTAACTTTGTCTAACCCTAGCTAAAACCTAGCCGCCCATCAGCCTTCATGGATAATCCGACCGGCGGATATCCACCTCCAGTGGCTGGTCTGCCTATCTCCAATCCTATTTTATCACTACAGTATTTTCCTTCTCTTATACCAACAACCACCATACCAAAAGATACTACTACAATACCTTCAAACCCCGAACCTAATGATTTACCTAGAGATAATAACATACCATCATCATCCAATACCAATATAAGTTCGCAGAATTCAAATTATGAAAATTTATTAAAACCTAATGAGACTACTAAAATAGTAGTGCCTACGAAGCCAGTGGTCTATATTGATGGAGAACCACATGTGACATGGAAGTCTTCGGAGGTAAAGAAATTAATCATTAAGGAAACTTTACAATATGCAGTATTGGGTAAGTTTTCTTATGATATAATTGATATTAAAGAATTGAGAAATTTTATTCCGGATCAATGTTCCAACAAAGGGCTAGTAATTATAGGGTTGACTGAAGATAGACATATTTTGATAAAGTTGAATCTATTGGAAGACTATGTTAGAATGTTGTCCACTCTATCATACTACATAAAGGTTCATTCTAGATATTGCCAAATGAGACCTTTGATTTGAAATCCATAGTTTAAGCCCAGTGAAGAAACATCAATAGCAGTTACTTGGATAAGCTTCCCAGAGTTGCCTCCAAACTTTTTTGCAAAAATGCAGTATTTTCCATGGCATCAACAGTTGGTAAACCTTTAGTAGTTGATCTAGCCACTTCAAATAGAACAAGAAAAAGTTGTGCCAAAGTAATAGTGGAAATAGATTTGCTAGCAAAACATCCAAAGGGAATTCACATTGCAGAGAAAGATGATGAAACAGGCAAAACACAGTCAATGAGGATCACAATCAACTATTATTTTCTTCCCAAACATTATAATCTACAGAGGCATGGAGAGAATGAATGTATATATTTACATACAGAATTGGAGAAACACTATAGAGAGGAATTGAAGAAAGAAAACAATAAAAAGAGTCAAATGGAGGAAACAAGTAATGCAGCACAACAGAGAAAGACTGGTAACAATGGAAGAATGGGGGAAATATCCAAGCCAAGCAAGAGTGGATGCAGAGAAGAAGGAATAGATACATCGAAGACAAAAGTGGAATTATACTGGGGAAAGTGGGAGAACAAACTAATACAAAAGCAGGAGGCAACATTGTCACACAAAATGCATTTGAGATACTTAAAGTTACAGATCAGGAGAAGAAAGAAGATGAAAGAGTTAAAAAACTAAGCCCTACAAAATGAAAGGAACAACAATAGGTCAGCAGTGCAGATACTGAACAGCATAATTAAGTTAAGGAAGAAGGCTCAAGCAGTACCAGGCATTCCAGGTGGAATAGAATAAGCCGATTGAATAGGGGAGAGATCAAACAAAAGTAAAAAGAAAAGTACAAGCAAGGCTGATTCAGAAAAGGGGAGTACATGGAAATGAAAAGGGCTTAATAATGACAATAATGAAGCTTTCAGTAGTAATATTGAGAGAGGGACAAGTACTGACAATACCAAGGCAAAAAGTCCAGTCAAATTTAATGAAGGCAAAAAGTTGAGTCCTAACAAAGGATTGACAGATTCAGTAGGTTTACACTCTCTTATTCAGATTTATAAATCTTATGAGGAGCCAAGCAGCCAACAAGAATAGGAGGAAAGGGTACATGAAGAACAACTAAAGGCAGATGTATTCAGTCAAGAAGACATAGATGATGAAGCACGAGAATCACAAAGGATAATTGAGGTACAAGAGATAGATAGTCAATAAAATAATCAGGAGCATGATCAAGAAGTGAGTTCAAGGGAGAAAATGCAAGTAGAGCACATCTCTAAACAACAAAATCCAATAAAAGAAGTGAATAAACAGCACAGTAGTAGCAGTGTAAAGAAGGGGCAAATTGTTCCTACAAGAATTGGTATTAAAGAAAAACTACAGGTAAATACATTAGGCAAGGACTTAGATACTCATTCTTTGGAACACAATTTAAAGGTAGTGGCTAGAGCTAGAGATCTATTTCATAAGCTATTGGAAAGAGGAAGAGGAATGAGAAAGAAGAAAACTACAAGACATAGTAGCTTACCAGCTGGAAGTGGTATTCAAACTAGAAAAGCTCTAAATAAATCTAATAACCAATGATGAATGCACTCATTTGGAATATTAGATCAGTAAACACCATGAAAGATTTTACAATGTTGACAAAAATGCAACAAAATATCACTTTGGTTTTGTGGGACTGATGGAACCATTTCAGGAGGCTGACAAAATATAAGATTATAGAAGAATGATTGGATTGCAACATGCTTTGGTGAATGTATCAGGCAAAATTTGGGATTTTATAGATGCTATGTTTGAAATAAATTTAATGGTTGATCATCCACAACATCTGAGCATGAAGTTAACACTTCTAGGAACTCAAGATGAAATGGTGGCCATCTTGGCCTATGCTAAATGTATTCAAAAAGAGAATGGTTCCGTGGGATTCACTGGAATATATGTCTACAACAATGCAACAATCTTGGTTAATAGGAGGGGACTTCAGCACTAGTTTAACAGATTCAGAAAAGTATGGGGGACTTTCAGTTACTATAAATGAAGTCCATGATTTTAGGAGTTGCATTCAAAGTTATGGAATGGATGATTTGGGATATAAAGGAAGCGCTTATACATGGTAGAATGGAAAAATTGGAGATGACTGCATTTTTTAAGGGTTGGACAGATGTTTGGGTAATCAAGCTTTGCAAAATAAGTTTCCTGGGGTTGATATCTCTCATCTTATCAGAACATGGTCTGATCATGCCCCTTTGCCTATATCATATGCTGGAGATATTGAACATACTCATAAACCTTTTAAGTTTCTGAATTTTTGGGTCAAGCTGGACACTTTTATTGAGACGGTGAAGGCTTTGTGGACAGTGGACTTTATGACAAATTCTTTCACTCTTTTTTATCATAAATTGAAAAAAGTAAAATTTGGATTAACACAGTGGAGCAAAGATACTTTTGATAACATTTTTAAGGAGATAGAGACTTTGGAGGATGTGATTAAAGCACATGAAGAACAATTTGCATTACAACCAACTCCTTCTATCAGGGAAAGTCTACACAAAGTTTAGGCAGAACTGAACAGATTCCTACACCTGAAGGAGGAATTATGGAAACAAAAGGCTGGGATGCAGTGGTTTTAGGATGGTGACAAAAATATTAGGTTTTTTCATGCATATGTTCAAGAAAGAAGAAAGTGGCTTCAATTAAGGAAAATACAAGACCAAACAGGAAACTGGTTGGAAGAGAAGGAGAAAAATTTTGAGGAAGCTATCAGATTCTACAGGGCTCAATTTACTAAGGAGGATGACCCTAAGGAAATTGAAATTCTTGATCATGTTCCACAGCTAATTGATGAACACATGAATGGTGAGATTGAGGAAATGCCTGCTGACGGGGAGATCAAAAAGATAGTATTCAGTCTGAATGGGGAGAGTGTAGGAGGTTCAGATGGTTTCACTGGTTTTCTTGAGACAAAGATGTTAACTGCGCTCACTCTTGTCTCTCGTTGGAGTTTTTTTGGTTGTGGCTTCCAAGCTCCAATGCTTGATCATGTTGTCTTTATATAGAAGTAGTTGTTGCCTTCAATCTTTTATTCTAAGCAGGTTTTGGTTTCATTAATTGCACCCGAAAAAATAAATCTTGTTTGACTTGGATCTTCCTTCTTTCCATGTTTGCGTGTTGGCTTCCTTGTCCTACTTCAATGCTAATTTCCACGTTAATCAACTTTTGATATTTGTAGAATATTATCGTAACTCTAACTTTTTATAGAATAGGAATCAGTCAATGTTCCTTTGTCTCCAATGTCGTCATGGAATAGCTTCCAGTCTCTAGTTGTGTGATAGTAAGAATCAGTTCCTTCGAGCAGTTTCTCTGAATGTTGTGACTACTTCACTGAGTCCTTAGGAGATCTGGTTCTTCAGATGAATCCTTCCTTATATCTCCCTTGGATTGTCATCGGATACATTATTTGTCAAGTCATCAAAACTCCAATATTAAGCTCATGATTGATCCAACGTCTACTCAACAGCTAGGCAGTGTACCATTTAATCACATCTACAGGGAGGCAAACGGTGTTGCCGATAGATTAGCAAAGCATGGTAGCAGCACCGAAGTTTTTTGGAAGCTTGAAGATTTATCAAGAACCCCGTTCTTTTATTTTACTAGCTTTTGTTTGTAGCTGTGAGGGGACTTCGTTCTCCAGAACTGTTGAGTCTTGTAATAACTAGTTTTTATTAATCATATTTTCTACTTTACAAAAAAATTGTGTCAATATGCATATATTGTTTTTTCAGAATGCGTTAATGACATATTTAGGACATTATTAAATATCAACAACAGGTGAGACCTTTTCGTTATCTTTTTAAAAGCGTTAATGACATGTATACTGCACTAAGTGGATTAAGATGACATTGTTTTATTATTATTATTATTACTATTTGTATTATTATTATTATCACATGAATAAATATGAATGATATAAGTAGATTGTATACTACTGATGGAACATATACAATTAAGAAAAATACAATGCAAAAAAGCTTCGATGAAATTTAGTACAATGCAAAATATATTTATTTTTCATGCAAGATGTACTAAATAAATAATTTTAAGTAAATATTATCTTTTGAATATATTTTCAATATCAATGCTGCTAGCTATATATGATTTTTTATATTATAAATAAAACTTATTACCTATAAAAGAACCGCACGACACGCAAGGTTTAGACTTAGTTAGTCCTCAACGAATGATTGATTACCCAGGATCATTTGACTTATAAGCATTATAGAGATTATATTCTAACAAATATAATATGGATATAATAATATTGAGACTATTTTTGAAAATAAAAAGAGAGATTTTATTTTCTTTTTTCAATTTCCTTTGGATTTTTTTCTGCAACCTAGAAGATGAAGAGGAGAGTTATCAAAGGGATCAATAGTTTTCCTCGAGTCTTCTTGTATGATATGGGGTCATTATTTATCATCAAAATTAAAGTCATTTCAACTATAATTATATGTCGGTGTTTCTTTCGGACACCCCATAAAAAATAATGTTGAGATTATTTATTAATATATATTTAATCATAAGTATGTTTGGTTCATTAAACTATAAATAATATATATATATATATATATATATATATATATATAAAATAGGAATCGGGACCCCGATGAACTTGGTGGCCTTTATTAAGTACACACCTAATTTTACATCAGCCTAATTACCCTCCTCAACTTGACAATATGATATACACGACCCCCTGGACGCTACAACCTATGAAAGTGTAACACACGCGCTGTCACGTAAATTTTTTTGTCCATGTGGTATTTTTTAAAGATAAAATATATATTTTTATCTCTTTAAGTTCAACAATTATTTAAATCATCTTCTTCGGGCCAAATCTGTAAGAAAAAAAAATATTTTGACAATAAAGTTTTTATTTGGCTAAAGATAATAATATTTTTTATATATTTGTCCAGAGAAAAAAGAAATATACAGTTAGAACAAATAATTGTTGCATCTAAAAAAGAAACAAATAAAATCTCAATCAAATATTTTACGAATCTGACCCGAAAAAATATAGTGCACAGTTGAAATAAATACTCATCGCATGAAAATAAAAATACACATTCTTTATTTATAGAAAATACACTATCTAAGCTTCATTACTTTGGCTAAATCTTCTTTATATTTGGCTAAAATAAATAGAATTTCAACTAAATTTTGTAGATTTTGATCCAAAAAAAATACATATAAGCATTGCATCTGGGGAAAAAAACACAATTGGGATAAAAATATGCAATGTATATTAACAAAAATCAAAGAGAAATGCAATTGAGTACATCATTATATTGATTTTGTGGTAATTAATAGTTGGAAAAAAACATACTTGGAGGCTGATTTTTTTATTTTTCATCACATCATCATCTATGGTGGTCGAGGCTATAATATAACAAAGTTCACGGGGGTAATTAAGTCAATACAAAGTTTAGTATGCATCAAATAAAAGATGACAAGTTCAAGGGGTCTCAAGTCATTCTGACTATAAAATATGAATTTAATTTAGGAATAAGTCATAAGAATCCCCTAAACTATGGCGAAATTGTCAGTTGCACACTTAAACTATGAGAGGTCCTATTACATACCTAAATTTATTTATTTTCGTATTATTACATCCCTAAACTATGTGAGGATCCTATTACCCACCTGAAATTATTTTTTCTGCATTATTTAAGCCCCTGTGTTATTTTGAGCTAATTCTTGTTATTGTCTAAGTGCAGTTTTTGGTCCAATTTTTGCTACTGCGTTGATGAAGTTTTTGGTGATTTTTTTGGTCTAGTTTTGGCTGTTGTTTTGATGCAGTTTTTTCTGCAATTTTGGTCCAATGATATGAACAAGAGCAATAGCTTGCAAGTTTATACACCAAATAAATGAAGAAACCCTATACAAAATACCAACTTCACAAATATGGCAGCTTCATAAATAAACAAAACCTGAGCAAAATATTAAGAATAATTTTATCCATATCAAAACAAGGGATGCAACTTCATAAATACAAAAATCAGTTAATAGTGCACTTAAATATGCAATAACATCATCTTAAATAGACACAACAGGTTAAACACAAAAATTAATGCAATCTCAACAATTAAGTTCAAGATATAATAGTTCTCGCATAGTTTAGAGGTATAAATAATACAAAAAGGTTTAGTTCAAAGTAATAAAACCCTCGCATAATTAGAGATATAACTAGCAATTTTACCATAGTTCAAGGGGTTCTTAATTCTTATATCGTGTCCTTGAATTTACCACTAAATACATTTGTATATACTTTTAATTTTAAAATTTTAAACTTTGATCTTAATTTTCTTTAAAAGACTGGGAATGCTCTGAAAAATAATTTATCCCAAAATTAATAATTCCTAAAATTGTCACATACGAGGTGATATCAAAATAATATCATAATTGTAGCATAATCAACCCACAAGGACAACTCAGTTGGTTGAGCATGGAACTCCCATAATGGAGGTCTCGGGTTTAAAACACTCTACCTACGACATCAGGGGATTTGCCTTGGTAGATCGAGCTCATCGCGGAGGCTTTCATAATGCGGGTTATCTCTCCTGTGTGATTTGAGGGCTTACACAGAAGCAGGGTTTACCCTGTTGCACACTCAAAGAGTAGCGGCTACGGGTTCCTTGTCATAAAAAAAATTGTAGCATATAATCAAATGAAATCGCTTGTATCAGAATCAAACATTCAATAAAACACAGAATAAAATAATTTCATATCTTATCCCGAGATTCTTGTAACCAAATGACCCCTGAATTCCTCTATCAACGGGAAAATATTAGTAAAAGGCTATCCGCAAACTGAGACTAATATAGAATGTCTCAATCAATAAATATTAACATAATAATTCCCAAGAAAAGAGGTGCCATAAAATAGTGAAATAGAGGAAAAGAGAAGTAAAAGAAAGCAAAAGATTAGAAAAACAAAAACCGTAATCACTCTCCAAACTAAAAACAACCTACTAAAACAAGACATTGTTCAAGCAAGGATGCGGCCACATAGAAAAAGGCCATTGCACTCGGCATGTTGAGAAAATAAACCACATCGCACTAACATAAGATGTATTAGCGTATAATTTCAACCATTGGCCCACCTCCGAAATTCTCCATGCCAGTAAATCTCAATTCACTGGGAATGCAACAGCAAAAGCAAGAAACAAAAAAGGAAAGTCGCATCGAAGTAGAATAGCAGCAGCTTAGAAACACTTCCTGTGAACAATGGATGGACCTGACTCATCATACTCACCCTTCGAAATCCACATCTGGTTAAGCGCACAAGAAGCAAGTGAATTTCGACATCTTAAGCAAGCATAATTTAAAAGTAGCAAATTTGAATTCATGAGCAAAAAGATGAATAAGGAGGTACCTGCTGGAATGTGCTGAGGGATGCAAGGATGGATCCTCCAATCCAGACACTGTATTTTCTCTCTGGCGGAGCAACAACCTTAATCTTCATGCTACTAGGAGCCAAAGCAGTAATTTCCTTGCTCATTCGATCAGCAATGCCAGGGAACATGGTGGAGCCACCACTGAGCACAATATTTCCATACAGGTCCTTCCTAATATCCACATCACACTTCATGATGGAGTTATAGGTAGTCTCATGGATACCCGCAGCTTCCATCCCAATCATGGATGGCTGGAAGAGGACTTCTGGGCAACGGAACCTCTCAGCACCAATGGTAATAACCTGTCCATCTGGCAACTCATAGTTCTTTTCAACAGAAGAGCTGCTCTTAGCAGTTTCAAGCTCCTGCTCATAGTCAAGAGCGACATAAGCAAGCTTTTCCTTCATGTCACGGACAATTTCCCGTTCAGCAGTGGTGGTGAACATGTAACCTCTCTCGGTGAGGATCTTCATAAGGCTATCAGTTAGGTCACGGCCAGCAAGATCCAAACGAAGAATGGCATGGGGCAAAGCATAACCTTCGTAGATAGGCACAGTGTGACTCACACCATCACCAGAGTCCAACACAATACCTGTCAAAGGTATTTGCTAAGTCAGTTAGTTATTGCCAGAATAGGAACAAATTTGAATTCAAAAGATAATTTGTCAAACACAAGTACTAATACGAACCTGTGGTACGACCACTGGCATACAAGGAAAGCACGGCCTGAATAGCAACATACATAGCCGGAACATTGAATGTCTCAAACATAATCTGGGTCATCTTCTCCCTGTTGGCCTTGGGGTTGAGGGGTGCCTCAGTTAGAAGAACGGGATGCTCCTCAGGAGCAACACGAAGCTCATTATAGAATGTATGATGCCATATCTTCTCCATATCATCCCAGTTGCTGACTATACCATGCTCAATTGGGTATTTCAAGGTCAAGATACCTCTCTTCGATTGAGCTTCATCACCCACATAAGCGTCCTTCTGTCCCATCCCAACCATGACACCTGTGTGGCGGGGACGACCCACAATACTGGGGAAAACTGCTCTAGGAGCATCATCACCAGCAAATCCAGCCTATATTTCAAGCACAAATTGTTCACCATAAAAACATACTACTTCAAGAATAACAAGACTATCATGAATGTTATCTATTTAAAACAAAATAAAAACTAGATGAATTGACTAACCTTCACCATTCCAGTTCCATTGTCACAAACAAGTGGTTGGATATCCTCACCGTCGGCCATTTTATATTAACTGCAAAACAAAAATGAATCAAAAATAGAACCACACTAACTGTACCAACTATAATATCAGATAGCTTATAATTCAGTTAGCAATATAGGTAAATTAATGTATGCAACAATAAGATAATATCCACATAGAAAGACGCAAAAAAACTTGTATTTACTCATTACAACTACACCTCAAACCAAAACTAATTGAAACTAGTTGTATTCAGCCTCATTTTGATCCATTTCATTCCAGTGCTCAATATTTGCTTGTTCTAGCAGGGAAAAACCAGATAAACTCCCAAATAATTCAATCCAGTAATGATATATGAATATCCATTGCCCATTTCCAGCTATGCCATATTTTATACTCCCACGTTTCAAAATATTTGTCTTAGTTACTATTTGGATAGTCAAAGTATATTTTCTTTGACCATATTTTTTTCAAATGTCATCTAAATATTTTGAATTGGTAACTATTGTGGCTTGTAATATTTTTATGTTGTTTCTAAATATATAAATTTTATTTTGAAAAAATTAAAAATACTATGCCCGAATTCACACCAACTATTAGTTAGTTTGACACTCATACTCTAAATGGAGAGTAACAAAATAAGTATGTAGAGATCCAAGGAGAAAAACATACATAAATTCAATCCCAATTTCAAACAAACAGAAATAGAGTACCATCTTGTAATGGAACAAATAGTAGATCTGGGAAGATCTATAGCAGATCAACTTAATAATCATTAATTCATGCAGATCCAGCTAATCTTAACCACAAGATAACAACTACCAAACCTAAAATCGAAATCAAACAAAACTTCAAGATTCGATTCGTCTTCGATATTACAGTCCTTGTAGCACTTTTTACAGATCTCATATAGGAGCATATCAAATAGCTTAAAACAATTAAATTCTAGTACAAATAAAAAAATGAAGATTCAGAAAGCAGATCTGAGCTTGCCTGAGAAAGAGAGAGATGGAGATGGACCTAAAGTGACGACCGGACAAGTAAAGAAAACCCGAATACGATGGCCGGTTCGCTCTTTCTCTAGATTATTATTTGCCTGCCTCGGTTGAAACGCCCAAGAGTTTGAAATGGAGGTTCAGATGACGATACACACGGATATATAACTTTCTTAAATTCTATAAATTTTAATCAAGAAACATAATTTTTTTTTAGTTAAATCTTATAAAAAAAATTGAATTAATGAGATTGAATTTTATGAATCTCTTAATTAGAAATGAGCTTAAGGTGTAAAGTTGATTGACCTATAAGAGATAAAGAAAATTTGATAAAAAAATAAATAAAATATTTAACATTAGTATATCTTACATATATAATTATAAGATTATTTATATGATTTGTCGGTTCGGTTTGATTTTTTCTTCGATTTATTTTTAATAAAACCAAAATCAAACCAAATATTATCGATTTTTAATAATTTAAAACCAAATCAAACCAAACTCAAATAACTATCGATTTATTTTATCGATTTGGTTCGATTTGCTGTTTGGATTGATTTCTAACCAAACCGTGAACACCCCTAACAGATTGTTTGTGAAGCCCCCCGTTCCCAACAGTCTTCACAAAAGCGATCATACAAACTGTGTGTTGGACATATGGTTGCATGTTGTACCGTCTGTTGGAATTAAAAATATTACAAATTCGAGTCTCTGAAGTTGACATATGGGAGCCACATATAGGTCGTATACTGGACATACGGGTCGTATGCTGGACATACGAACCGTATGTCAGAATGCTTATTAAATGTTCTGAGAGCTAGTTTTTGGTAGTTTTAGGAGTTGACATGCCAACCTACAGACTGCATGCAGCAGCCGTTGTCGCATGTCGGCAGAAATCTATAAATACAAGAATTTTTGAAATTTTTCATCCTAATTTGTTTTGGTCGACTTTTTGAGTAGAGAAACACCCTAAGACTTCCCTAAATCATCTAAGGTGAGTTCCTACTCAATTCCTACGAATATTATATCAAATTATTAAGGATTAGCACTAAATTATCATTCAAATTCATAGATTTTTGAAAATCAACCCAAGATTTATTGAAAGGGAATTTTGAAAATTTCTTCAAATATAAGAACTTCATCTCTTTTTGGTATTTCTAATTACTTAGAAACGGTAGTAGGATGATCCAAAACCCCAGAGTTCATTGGGATTCAACCATAATTGTTAAGAACATCATTCTTGGCTAAATCCTAGTTTCATGAAAAGAGGATGTGGATTTAGAATTCGATCAAGTTTTGATCCTTATGACTTCAATTGAATGTAGAGTGATTTAGCAGGATTTTGAGGTACGTCTATTTTGAAATCCCTATTTACTCAATGAAATATGTATGCTAATATGATTTACCATGTGCATGGGTCGTTGAATTCTAAGCTTGAATAATGATTTTTACACATGATTTTTAAAGCTAATGGTTGTGGAATACCCCACTTAATAAGAAGATTAATGTGAACGATAAAGAATGATTCGGCTACTATGCCATGATCTATAAAAATGATATGAATTAATTGACATTGGTTTCCTAATGCATCAAACTACTTTGTTATTCAGGAGGATGAGTAGCCATTGTGAATTGACACTCTAATGCATCGCTTTTGAGCAATGAATTTCCAATTGAGGATCTCCCATCTATTGGATTGGTTTGCCATTTGCTGGCATGATTATACTCTTGAACATAATGAACTGGAACTAAATAATTATATTGTTACGGTCACTTTTACGCGAGGCATAAAAGCTACTTCGAGGTTGTGGACTCTTTTCGATATTTTATTTTTAAAGTCGCCACCTAATTTATAGGGAATTTAGGAAAATCAAGTAAAAGGGTTTTTTCAAACACAAGAAAAATCATTTGAAAATCAGAGTTCGAGGTAAGGGTTTTGGTGATTCCTCGATAAAGGTGTGAGACACCCCGATATTAAGCACCCGTATAATACGATTGACCTTCGAAATCCATAATATATTTTATTGTGAGTAATTGCTTAAAAGAGTGTTCATATTCTTGCAAAAACAAAAGTCATAGCATGACATTTTTTTCTTTGGTTTAAAAAATCTTCGAGAAAAGGTTGTGAAATGAAAGAGTTGAATTTTATTTGAAAAAGTTCATATAAGGGATAAGTTAGTCGCTTCATTTTTGGACTAAGTCACACTTAAAGTCTCATTTTAGTAGAGTCCCATTTGATTTTAGTCCAAATGTCATGTCTTATTTATCTATATATGTCCTAAAATCTTTTTAAAATATATGTTTTTCTTTTGTAAATAATATGTCTTCATCCTTATACAAGTTGTAAAGTTTTTCTTTTTTTCTTTTTGTGAAGGTCAATCATGTCCTTTGGAACCATTTCCCTCAAACTTGGGCCTTTAAATAAGATTTCTTTTGTCATTTTTTAAATTCAATTTGAGTTGAGTCTGGCCCAAAATGGTCCTTGAAATACTTTTGAAAATGATATAAAATGAATTTTTGACAAGGTTTTTCTCTTTTGAAAATCAAATTTTAAACAAGTAAATTAATGAGGTTTTATGCCTCAAAACAGTCCAATATCCTCTTCTTTTTATCAAAACATTAAATCATGATATATACTCCAAAGAAATTTTAAGGAAAAATCGAAACTTTGTAGATAAGAAATTATTTTCTCTTCTATTTATCTTAAAACGTTGAAGAAACAATTGGCATACAAAATAGCGCATAAACTCATGCATTTGATCCAAATACTTGATTGATCCTCCATTCTGAGGGTTTTGGGTATTTTGGTTTTGTGAATTTATGTTTAAGAGTCTGTGGTTAACTTGCCACCATAGTGTCCTCAAGCTTGACCCCTGGGTGACCCCCTTGTGGCTCGGCATTCTTGAAAAGGGGAATATAATTTTATGTAATATAAGGATCGAGTCTTACATAGACTGCCTACATATCCTCTGCGGAAAGTCAAGCCCATTCATAGTTCGGTTTACATGAAAATTATCCTTAATCTTGTTCTACCCAAATAGATTCTCGGACCAGTCCCGATAAGGGCTTCCTAGGTATCACCATTGGGACATCAGGTCAGACATAGTTTCTTTTGTAATAAATAGGAGGGGATAATATTTTATTGAAAAGGGGACGCTTAAGTTTACCCAAAAGATGGCTTATCCTTGAAGCCATGACGAGTTGTCGTCCTTACATCCACGCATTTACCCAACGGCTTCGCTTCCTAGTAGCGGCGGGATAGTACTACCCAAATTTCATCGGTGTTGACCAGATTCTTCGATTCAAACTTGAAAGCTTAACATCCCTCGATGTCATACTCGGGTGCTCCCAAGTGAAATAAGAAAATTCCCCTTATGTCTGGTTTGTTAGGTGAGGGCTTCCAATCAGCCTTGACTGGGTGGACTTTCCCGGTACTAGCCAACCTTTGATAGATGCTCGCATACGAGTCTTCAAAGACAGTGAAGTCGTAGCACTAGATTTGCATGTCCAAGGTAATTCTTTCACCGGGGATGATCAGATCATGAACTAATAGTGAATGTGGTCCCCATAGGTTCCAGATCATTTTATTATCGATCAGCCTCACATCCTCTTCTTGAGGGCTAAGCATTCATCGACAGTGTGGTCGGGTTGATTCTTGTTGAGCATAGATGGATGCGCATGTTGGGAATACCTCATAGCTGAAGCATGACACCTTGACTGTTCTCATTTCTTTGAATATCTTGATGCACCGTATGGGCCTTGGTGTGATTCGAAATGGAGAAGCACGGGCTTTGAGAGAAATTCCCTACCAAGTAGGTGATGGTGCATGGGCCGAATCCTATGGGGTCCCATAATAGTCAGCAACATTTGAGGTATTGTGTGTAGCCTTGTTGGAGGACCCACTTAACTCTTTTTCGTAGGGTTGTATCATCTTTGGGTGCCTTAGTCTCTTGTTTGGGCGTCTTTAAGAGCGATATGTATTCTCTCACCCTTCTTTTGACCTCATCCGAGAGGTTTTCATTGTAGTGTTCCCTCTCAGTAACTCCTTTCAGAGGGCTTCTGTCACACTCCAACCTTATGAGGTGTAGCCGGCACCCGGTACCTTAACGCCCCGAGTGTACCAGTCATAGAACATGGTGAAAGCATAACAGATCTGGGCCGACAAGGCCTCAGAACGATAGTTATAAAGCAATGTGACATGACATTCTACAAACAGAAGAACCCAACATATGCATAGATACATACTAAGGCCGACATAACTTCTAGCCAACATCCAGGCCTACAAGACTATACTTTATAATCTGGACACACAGGACATGTCTATAAGCCTCTAAGAAAGATCAAGTAGAACTATAGATAACTCAAATGTGCTCCATACTCTAGACCTAGCAACACTAAATGACATAGAGCTCACCACTCAGGTGAACTTTGAAATGCCTACTGTGGAGGCCTATCTAGCTATCCCTCCGAACCTGCACGCATGAAATGCAGCTCCCCCGACAAAGGGACATTAGTACGAATAATGTACCGAATATGTAAGGCAACACTAAAACATAACATTAAGGCATTATCAATTAGAGGGATAATAATCAACCTGAAACCTTTAAATTTCCACTGAGGGTCTTGACATACACAATGATTATGCATATAAATATAATTCCACTCTACGGCTAATGTCAATATCATAAGCTCTAACTGCCCAACTGATCAGCGGTAACAGCCCGACCGGTCATAGCTCGATGGTAACTGCATAACTGCTTAATCAGTCGTAGCTCGATGGTATCCATGTCTATCCAACCGGCCGTAGCTCGGTGGTAAGGTAAGAATACCATAGCCACGACCTTATAGGTACTATATATACATGAACATCGTCATTATTCATTTATATATATGCCTACAATGCATGAAGAGCCTCTTAGGATCATTAGAACATCATTCAAAGTGACCTATAGTCGTTCACTCCCCGATTAAGTTATGAACATTAACATCTTTATCATGTGCCTCATTAGGGACTTAAGAACATATTTAGTCATGCTTTGAAATACATTTCATATGAATGAATAACATGGACATCCTTAACTTACTAAGAGTAGAACAATCTATGAGATATATTACGTTTATGTTTCATGGTACTTGAAACATGCCAAAAGAAGGAAATATTAGCCTTAACATGCCTTTCGTCAATTCTTCCAATAAAAATAACGTACACAATCCGTGCGACATTTTAATCTACAACAAAACGATAACAGAACTATTATTAAATAAGAAAAACTTAGAAAATGATTTGTTGAGCGACAAGATCATCTTACAATAATGATCGATACCCATTTATCCTATTTACCCCATTTATAACACCTTATGTACATCATCAACAACATATCCAGGTCTTTCTCCATAATTTCCAACTATAACATAACCCAAGAACAATTCCAAAGCAGTCCCACAACCTACAACACTTCAACTAAAATCCCCAACCTTAATATCATAAATTTAGCTTCTAATCGACTAACCACAACATAATTAACCTTAAATACGTAGAAAAGAATCTTAACCTTACCTCAAGTAGTAGCTACAACTCTTGTAGGAACCTTACTTCACTTCGAAGCAATGTGCAACTCTAACCATGATGGGAGAAACAAGCTTCTACTAAGGCTAAGGGCTTATCGGTGTCATATTTATGTAACTTACGTTGAGTTTTGGTCTTGGATGAATGATGATTTTCTTGAAAGGGTTTGGAGGTGTTTAGGGTGTGAAAGAGGAAGACAATGAAGCTCAAGGTCGAATGAGGCACTTAAATAACAAGTTGGGGTGGTGGCACCACCTTACTTAGGAACACTGGCTTGCTGAGCTAAGACCAAAGCGATCTACCACCTCGCTATGGAGCTCTCTCGGTGAACTCTCTTGGCTGGCTGTTAAGGCAGTCTATGTAGTCTGACGGAAATACAAATATCTCTCTACTCCGATAACGTATTGACAAACTGTTTAATGTGCTGAAAAATAGACTCATAGAACTTCAATTTTATGGGTGGATCACCTCATAGCTCCAATTATATTAGGATAAAATCGTTATGACATCTGACCTAAATTTCAGCGAACTTCTTAGTGTAACTTGCGATGACATTTGTCGATGTTTTTTTACAACTTACTTGACCTCAAAACTTAACATAAGACTATTATAAGATCCAAATATCTCATAAAATTACCTTCTTAGCATATCAATTACTCCTAGCCTCACCCCGAAAGTATGGGCTATTACAATCCACTTTCCTTCGATGAACTTCATCGAAAAGTGTTTTCTTCGATTTGACTAACCCCAAATATTTATGAAACTTACTTAACACATCAATAAACCTCTCTTAACCTTTTAGAGGGATATTAACCTCTCCGGAATTACATTAGTTAACTCACAATGCAATCGACGTCAAAAGTATGAGGTGTAACATCTTCCTACTAGGTCCAAAATCTGGTCGACCTCCTTGATCTTTCCCTTGACCATATTAACCTTCTTTTCTAGTTTGCAAATTTTTTGTGTGAAGTGAGCAAGTTTCCTCTTCACTTATTAGGTTAACAACTGGGGTAGTGGCGTTCTGGCTATCTTGAACGTCCATTGATAGTCAATCAACCTTCAAAGATGTGCAACATAGGTAAGGTTTTTGGTATTTTTCTTATGTGTTTATTTTGGTTTTGTGTCCGAAATTTAGAATCATTCAAGAATTCAGATGAAATGCATGAAACCACATAATAATGGAATCACACAATCATATAATTGCAATAGTAATATGCACGTTCCTAAGACCTTTTTACACCAAGGCCCTTATAATTGCTTCAAACATGATTATGCCAATTGTTAATTCAAACCATTACACCCATAATCATAATTTCATTAATAATAATATTTCTCCAATAGGGTTACAAAATATGAAAAACCCTACAAGGGTATATAAAGCAAATAAAGAAAATCAGCAGAAATGGCTTCCAGTAGTATATGATGAGGCTCTGTCTGTATGACCCTTTTTAGCCCTCCGAAGGGCGGTCTGAATATAAAGTTGAGTTGATGTCAGCAATGAATCTACCTAGAATCCTTTCTCTGTGAAAGTCAGTGGAGCAGTCTCATCAATCGCTCTCTTCATCCAAGTATCGAAGTCCTTTAAGCACTCATGTGTGAATTCCTACTCCTCAGTCAGTCTGACTATGATGACTTGATCATGTTCTATCTTCTCTAGATATTTGGCATCTCAGTCATCAGCTCACCTTTGTGTTAGGTGAGCCTTGATCTTAGCTTTGGAATCTCTGTCTTGGACACAATGGTAATGGTTGGGTCCTGGAGTGATGGTACCTTGCAAGTGTGTCCTCATCCAGTCTGTGTAGTCTTCATCACATCCAAGATGAAACCTATCTTGAGATAAAGTGTCAGGACCTCACATCACTCACCGTTCCATTACCGAATGATATTTACAACCCCTCAAATCTTTTCCTCCTCATAATCGATCACATACTCCCCCATGTTTCTTACTTGGAGTATCACTTGTTTTCTACCAAATAGTCTCAACACCCTAGCAGGTGCATAAGAACGGATTCCTCAGATCCTCATGAGTGGTAAGAATGAGTATTTTTTACCTCTGACCACAACTCAATCGGATATGAAGATGGGGAACATCCACTATATGTTATCCTCTCTTAATCTTGAAAAGATAAAGGCCCACCCCTCTTTGGTTAGGTTCCTGATATTCGAATAGTGGGGTTTGAGGTTATCTTTCCTCTTTTGGTTATCTAGGTATAAGGGACCCTCGAATTTGTTCGAGTGTTTGATGATCCACCGTTGTAATAGCAAATTGCACATTTGGAAGTACCTATGAAGGTTTTGGCATTGACCTAGGGCTCAGTATATATCGACTAGGATAACGGGGACCAGGTCAAAATAATTGGTTTCTCCATTTGTGGTTATGCCATGAAAGATAGCATGGGTGACATAAATGACACGGGTATCTATGGAAAGGTGTCGGTCTTTGGGAAAAATTATGAGTTCTAGAAGGTATATAGAAAAGGTTAGGGGTCGGGTGGCCTCCCAGTCGGCAAAAGACCGGAACTTGATGGAGTGCTCTATGAATCACCTCTTAGTCCCAAAACAGTTGTACAAATCCCTAAAGGCTATGGTTTGACCGAAGATCTAATTGAAACTTGCGAAGGATAAAAGCTTCATGATCTCATTGGGAGTGTATGCAGGAGCAAAAGGTTATGATCAGGTTTCTTCCTTCTCCTCATACAGGTTTTGTTATTGTCTATGCAATCCCAGATCTCATCTAAAGTAGCGATTATTTCTATATCTCCGAACCTAAACACTATTTTATCACAATTCTAATACCTGGTGAGGACTTCTATTAGCTTCCCACAACCTTTCATTGTCATCAACGATGATAGGTGTCGTAAACATTCTGTAACCTTTCTTTGTTGTGCAGCATCTAACCAAGCTCACTAGATTTTCAGCATCTCAGGTGCCTCAAGAACCATGGCGAACTTAAGGTTGATATGCATCTACAAAACAGAGAACAATTAATTCCCCTCAAAGGACAATGGTTTAGCATATAAGGCACAACCATGTTTCCAGTTAGCAAGTAGTTGGATGCAATGTCACATGAAATTTACAAGTATTTATTACAATCACAAGTATTTATTAATATTTACAAGTCATAACCATCGAGTTCCATTAATATTTACAAGTATTTATTACAATCACATGAAAATAATAGATGAAAAATAAAGAGATTTAGTAAGGTTGGTAAGTATATCGAGCCCACCAGTTAACTATTTTCACCCATGGTTGGGCCTTCAAAATACAACTCGGACTCTAGGGAGGAAAGAGGATGTCAGGCCTCTGGCCCAAAAAAGTTGTGGCTAGGCAGTTTTGGCTCGAGTGGCCCATACATGCGGATCATGCAAGGAAAATGAGAGGGGAAAAAGAAAAGCGTGGTTAGAAAGTATTTGACTTATCTAAATTATTTACAACAATTTTACAAGTATATATGTATGTCACATAACGATCAACTCAGGACTATGAAAGTAAAAGCCCAAATAGATATACTAATGCAAACTAGCCCATTATTTAGGGCTAATATCAACAAATAAAAAGAAAACATAAATGGGCCTGGCCTATCTCAGATACACAATATCAGCAAAGTGAAGCAAAATAACGCAAATGGACCTGACCCTAAGTGACAGTGATATAGGGTAGTATAAGTAAGACATAGAAGGAGAAAAAGACAATTGGCCTAGCCCAAATACATTGTAGCAAAAAGTGGGGAAAATCTAGTGACAAAGGAAATGGGCTAGGCCCAAAGCAAGTTTATGGTGTCTTAACAATTGTGATATACATTGAGTATACCTAATGTACACTTGTGTATACTAAGTATATACAATGTATATTTTATATATCTCCATGTATATCCAAACTAAGGCAAGAGCAAATAAATAAATCAAGACAAAACTGTAGGATTGACAAGTATACACATGAATACAACATATTAAAATGCAGATACTCTCTATTTTGTCACTCAAAGTCTTAATTAAATTCTATTCAAACTCAGGTCAGTTAAGAGAAGGATTACACAATTCATTGGTTCAGGCTACCACACTCACATAGATGGGAAATCAGGAGACTGTCATAAAAAAATAGAAGTATGGACACAGTAACACTTGGTCTACACAACCCACACATTCAAGAAACACAATAGCAATCACAAACATAGTAATTCAGGGGTTATATTCATGTTATTAGTGGCAAAACTACATCACAGGGGAAGCAAATGGACCTTATGAACTACAACTAAACACTTATCCATTCATTTTGAAACTCAATTAATTTCTTAGACATCAGTTCTAAATTATCTAAAGAGATGCATAAGTGATTACATGAACCATATTGATTCACACAAATCCTAGCAGGACATAGCCTTCCTTATAGAAATGCAAACAAATAAAAAAGGTAAAGTAGGCTCAGAAATTAAAGCTGAAATGCCTGACATTGCACTCACAAACTAACATGGATTCACACACAGTCAAAGACTTAATGATGACTCCTTCAAAAGTTGAATTGATACTAAGTACATGATAAAAATGGACAAAGGATATGCTGATTCTATTTAAAACACAATCTAGTCAGAATAAACAACCTAGTTGTCATATCTTTTACACATATTCTTATATCCAAACAAATGAGACACAACAGATAGTCAGACCGCTCTTGAACATGTTTCATGCAAATACTCACTTAAACCTATCAAATTCATAGTTTAGGTCATCTAGTAAGGGCAAACTAACAATTTTGGGCTAACAAATTGCTATGGAGATTGATTACATGTTGTCATAAATTCAAACACAAGTTAACTGACTAACATTGCTAGTGTGGACATGATAATGGACTTTTCCCATCAATACAATACATAACACAAAAGCCGCACAAATACTTAGTTCATATAAACATCAGAGACAACATGAAACGTGGACTAATGTTATCTTCATATTAGATCACTATAATTAGCAAGACTAGGCATTATACCTAAACACATGAACTAATGTATGGGTCTTAAACCAATAGATTTATAGGGATGAAGAACATACAACCCATAGGATATTTGATGAGCCTAATCTTGAATTAATATGTAAAATAACCAAACATTGCAAACTTGCAAAAACACCACACAAATATCTAGAAATCATATATCATACTTTTAAGCTAGTGTTCATGTATTCAGATTAGTATTTGAACCTAGATCAACAAGTGTGGAATGTATACGAACACATAGGAATACTAAGCCAACATACATACCAACAGTGAGCCCAAATCAACATGAACATGTAGGAATACTAAATAAACATACAGACTAATAGTGAACCTATATATATATATATATATATATATATATATATATATATATATATATATATATATATATATATATATATGAACACACATGAACAATAAATAGTCATACAAACTAGTATTAAACCTAACTTAGCAATAAACGACATACACGAAAAGACAAACAGATCTAATATCACATGAAAACACATAGACAAACCAATATCATTCAAAAATACATAAAAAAGGAGACAACAGAAGGAGAGTTTACCTCTTTGTGGGGAAGCCTAGGGTCGAGGGTGAGTTGAGAAGATCATTGAGCTTCATTGCCACTCGAGACTCAGCCCCCCCCCCCCACACACACAAGAGAAGTGAAAAATTTTAGACTAAAGAAACCAGACTCAATTAAGTAAAGGCTCATTAAACCAAACCCTAGGTAAATTAAAACTAGGTTAAAATTGCTCCCGAAAGACTTTTTGTGTTCAAAGCTAATGTTCTAACTATTTCAGACTTGTTTTTGCTGTGAGGGTGGGGTACTTTATATAGAACCCCAAAACCCTAGGATTTTAGACTCAAATCGATGTGGAAGATGGGTTTTGGGGGGAAATCAAATCAAATTCCCTCCCAAGTTCAACACCCAAACAGAATCAAATGTTTGAAATCGAATAGGACGAAACCCATTGGTTGGACATAGTCACAGAAAAATCAAGCAAAGGAGAGAGAAAGAGCTTGTTTACCTTTCTCCTAGTTGAAATACGATAGAAACAGGATGATTCATTTAATACCATTGCCGAAAATGGCCATACAACGACTGAAAAAACTGATGGCTTCTGCGTTTTTGCCAATTTGGGAAGACAATAGTGTGGATAGGGTTTGGATCCTTGAACCATCGATGAGAAATGAATTAAGATGAAGGTTTTGGGCATTAAAAGGGGTATTGGGCCGGGTCACGATCCATTTTGGACTGGGCTCAGTCGAAAAATAAAAGGATTAGCCCAATTTTGCGAAATTAAAGGCATTGAGAAGAATGGCCACATTAATGTGGCAATTAATTAAATTTAATGTATGCCTAGGTCCTTTCAATTATGACCAAATCCGTGCAAAACATTTCAACTAAAGATCAATTTGGCACTAATTTAAAATAAAACCTTTTCAATTATAACCAAAATGTAAAACTTTTCTATTAAACTAAAATAACAAAAAATTGAGATGTAATTTAATTCTATATTTAATTAAATAAATTTCTCAATTTTGATGGAGTAAAATATTTATCAATTTAACCGTAAATAATTTTGAACAATCAATTACATAATTGTTTTTTCTTTACTATTTTGAATTCAAAATTGATAATTGTATTTAAAAATCTTAATATATAAAACATGATATACAATAATATACTGGATGGTATTTTACCAAATGAAAAAGGTAAAATATTTTTGAGATAATTTTATAAAATTATTTTTGCCTCGTAAAAAGTACATTTCACTCAGTCTGCGACTCAGGAACCTTGAATAATTAAATAAATTTATTGGAGGGGAACAATTAGGTGTCAACATATATCACTGTTGATTTTTTTGAGTTCATAATTTACTCTATTTATTGGATTTAAATTGTTTCATTAATACTGTTTCAATGCATTTATTATGAAGATTATTTTGTTTATATGAATTCTTTCCATTAAACACTCATTGAGTACCTCGTACTCAGGTGTACTATTATTATTTTTAATGGTTTGTGTCACACCCCAAGTCTGAACGGGGTGGACCATGCTCTATATGCAACTACTATAAACCTATAACAGATTATATGACGTAACTTAAAAGACAAATGGAAATGCAATGACCTCCATATACAAATGTGGTCACTGGCCTATGATATGCAACTGTTATACAATATGCATACAACTAAACCCACCAATAATTTTTATGAAGCCTATTTGAATACCTAAAACTGAACAACTAATACAAGTGTCGAACATGGCATCAACCTACCCGTAATCTCTAATATTAGTTAGAACATTAGACTTGACTCAACTCTAGATGGAAATGGAGCTTACAATTCTTCAGATAAATATTTGCACTATCTAGCAAGAAAATTGGCCACCCTGTATATTTGGACCTGTAATGTGAAATATAACAAATATAACACCCCCAACAAAAGGAATGCCAGTACAGAAAAATTATACCGAGTACGTAAGACAGACAAAAAAGCATGTACAAATATAGAAGCTCATACAAGAGATATATGGAATGAAATCAACCAAATACATCACAAGGATCTAAAACATGCTACATGAACTCATATTAAGTCATACAATATTTAAGACATTTTGAACATTTTTTTGAGTCTTTCTTATGATAGCTTTGGGTCACTATGTGGACCGACGTTCTATGATCGTTCACTATAACACTTGAAATCATTGTTCATTAGATTCTTTCTTTACCTCCTTTAGAACATGTGAGCCATACGAGGTCATGTGGAATGCAACATATAATAACAATGCAGTAATGTATATATGAATAACCATGACGTGGCGCATATGAGTTTCATTGGTCCATCCATAGGGCTTACCTTTATCGGAGCTAAACTATGCGTTTCATTTTTCATACCGTCCATAACCAACCTTTACTATACAAATGCACCTATGTGTACACCAAAGGACCATCCATTGGACACGTAATACATGAATATGCAGTGTGCAATGCAAGTAATCATATGTCACGTCCCAAAATCCACCCTGGATGCAACATACATCCGATGCTATGAATAACACCAGAAGCACCTTAGAAAATCAATAAATGTCTAATCTCTTTTAATAATCATTTAACATATATTTAATACAAGATATGAATAGAAAAATGTAAGCAAACTCTTATTAAAATTGTAGAAGTCTAATATGAATAATCAATTATAAAATGTGGTAATTCCTCAATAAGTCGTACGAGACTTTGAACATCGACCCACAATCTGACAACTATCTATGAAGCTTCTAGGATAAATAAATGTCTAACTTTGAGACTCAACCCGAAAACTAAAAGCAATAAACTAAGATAGAGGGGTGTCCCACGAACAAACATGTGGGCTCACCAATAAGTCTGGGAAGCAGCAAGTTCTTCTACTTCATACGCGTACCACAAACCTGCTCTTCTTCGTTACTTAACATACCATAAAAACAATGGTATGTCTGAGTACTGGGTACTAAGTGAGTGTCTCCGAAATAATATTTAATAGAAAAATATATAAGTACTAAGTGTAATTAAAAATAGTATTAAGAAACAGATTAAAATAAATGATAACATCTCATTAACATCTGGTATAAGTCAATGGTGAAGAAATAGTCACTTTGAATCCTTAAGTCATTCTCGTTACCTTAAGTTTTTTACAGAATAGTTCGAAATTCCAAAGATAGAGTAAGTCAGTAACCTTAGTAAAATCACCAGTAAAAGCCAATAACACAGGAATATATCAATTTCAACTTATTATACCATTTATCACGTAAAGTCTTCTCCCTCATGAACTCAAGATCATCAACAAGCCATTCACAAAAAACCAAAGTGTAACACATTCTAATATAGGCCTAAATCAATATAAAGAAGGGATGATCACTTAAGGTTCCCTAAACTACATAGAAGCACCATATCGGGGCTATCAACTTATGACGGTTACCCTTCTTCCTGAATAGCTAGGCAAAAGAAGACCATGACTACTAACCCTTGATGACCACTCTTCCTCATGAATGGCTAGGCATGAACCACATTGGGTCTATCGACCCTCGATGGCCACTCTTCCTCCCGAATGGCTAGGCAAACTCCACTAGGATCCATAGTGACTATCCTTCCTCCCGAGTAGCTAGGCCAAATACAACCAATAGAAATCATTGCATAATAGCCGAATCATAATCATAGCATGTAACCTGAATCACAAGTCATGGATTATGTTCATCATCCCGTTAATAAGAGTGTACCAATGTCATTAATCGATTTAGAAACCAAGTTCACATCATTAATCAATTTTCATTAAACGAGACCCATTCATAGGGAAAAACACTTCAATATACAAACCTTACAAATCGAGTTAAAAACATCTCTTATAGGGGTAAATCATATTCGAAGTTCAAAGCTTCATAATTCAGTTTCAATTATTCTTTGATAGGGTAATATCATGCATAAATATATATAATATAATACACATAAGGTTTAATGCGGGCTTGTTCCCCACACACAAAACTTTGCCAAATAAAACCATTTTTAAAGATTGAAAAGTATGTTAGAAAAGAGACATACCTCAAATCCCGTTAAACTATTCCAACATAATCTCCATGCTTCAAACAATCACTATACTCAATTTAAGTTTGTATGATAAAAAACCTATAAGCATTCACCAAATTCACAACTACTGTTCATAGATCAAACTAGACTGACCCGAAACTCCAAATCAACTCTTCACCGTTCATATTTAAGACCTATATGTTTTGATCATTCATTTGAAAGTTGGGCTCGATCCAATGGTTAAATTAGCGGAAAACTGCAACGGAAGCTGGATGGTTGGAAGGAAAATCTATTGTAAAAATACTAGGGTTTTGCGTTTGATGGAGTGAATCTAATTCAATCTTATTTTATGACTCTACCAATCTTTCAATGTATAAAACATAATAACAACTCCATATAATCCATTAATGAGTTACAAACTTACTTTTTTGAAGAAATCCCAAAGCTTCATCCCAAACTCGACCTTGAATGAATTTTCCCAAAACTAGTGATTCCAAATAATGATTCGGTGTTTATCTAGTATTAACTTAATATAATTGGCATATGAATTTGAGTAAGAACTCATACTAAGGGATTGGTAGAGCATCTGGTAGAAAACCCCTATTCTTAGACATTTTTTATTTTATTTATAGGTTATCATAAAGACTTGGCTTTAAAATCTAATCCTTCAAAATCGGAATTTCCATTTTACACGTCCTCAGTAAATCGGCCATAACATTTTGTACATATCTTCGTTTGACCTGGACCTTATATATAAAGGAGAGTATTTAAAAGGGCTACAACTTTTATGTTTTGCATTTTCTTAGATTCTCAATGCATCTACCGATAATCTAGCTAGAAGTCAGGACTACCGCAGACTTAGACTAATTTAAGAACTTTTATGCACCTCACTATTTGACTTGATTTCAAAATGACTATTTTCACCCAATTCACCTTGATAGGATTTCTTACAACTAAAATGTCACATTAATACTCATTTAACCTAATCCATATTTATGGAGTGTTACATCATGTACAACATACATATAAAAGTAAACATTTAACATTTTGGGGATCTTAGTTCATTAGCTTATGGAAGCACTTCAAATGATTCTTATGAGCTTGTTCACTTGTAAAAATGGTTCTTTTAATGCACACAAAACATATAGACTACTTAGGATATGGATACTGATATTCTTACTAGTCCAGGAGGATCCTATACGACCATACGAAGACTAGGTATCATATACGTGAAATTACGTAAAGTACATGACTGTATATTAGTAGAAGTCTTGCCATTCTTTATTATGTGGGACTTATAATGAAGAAAGGACATTTGACTCGACTTCATGTCGAGGGATACGATATGGATCTACACACTCACTATTTTATGATTCTCATCTCATACTTCCCAATCATATTAGCAAATCCTTTGGCCACTTTACTCTCGTGAAAGCTCATACTTAATTGTATTGACATGACTCGTCCTGAAGGATTCTCTACGACTTAACAATGGTAACTTGAGTATCGTCAACATAATTCATCTCACGCTATGCTTTGTGACTCTTTAACCATCACATGAATACTAGTCATAGTATTATGCCCTAACTTGGGGAGGCATGGCCGGCACTAGGTGCTTTACTAGGCCCGAGCGTACCAATATGTAACTCGTATAACCTGTGTCTCAATGAATAGCTTAGGCCAATGAATCCTATCTATAAGCGTGGTATCGTAACTTAGTCCGACAAGTCCATACACTAAAATGTCTATAAACAACAATCAACTTAACCAAAGCGGGATAATCCCATCATATATAATATAAGTATCACAATGCGGGCTGATAAGGCCGTCATACTGACACTACTGGACATACAAGATACTTTTACAAGCCTCTAAAGAGTGACAACTACACTATGGTTGGGACAGGGCCCCAACCTACCATCATCTCTATATACACAAAACTCTGGACCTGGTAACTCCGAATGATATGAAGCACACCACACTAGTTAGTACTAAGCAAATTTACTAATGTGGTTCCTCCGACTGCCTATCTGAACATGCGGGAATGAACACAGCATTCCCGGCAAATAGACGTCAGTATAAAATAATGTAATAAGTAGGTAAGGCAACTAAAACTGATACTAAACTGAAGTACAAGATAAACTGAAGAGTCAATAAAGAATCTAGTTATACTTACTTGCCTCTGTCATCTAACAGCTAAACAACCTAATATCAAACTACTTAGCCTCATGTATGGTACCTAGATATGTGTAAATAGCCCCAAAGGCAAGCGCATAGCCCTGACGGCACTCTATATAGCCCCGAAGGCAATCTGTATATATATAGCCCCAAATGTGATATGTGAATAGATAGCCCTGTAGGCAAGTACATACTTCTATGAACTCTACAATCATCTTTTGTATCTACTAACTATATAAGAAACCATGCTAGTCTAAAGGTAAACTCCCAACAAGGGAAACTACTATGAAGCTATCAAAAACAATATAGAGATGAGATCTTTCTGGAGGCACTTCTTTGTGCTCTTATTCAAGACTCGCTCGGTTGAGGATTCATGCCAAAACAAAGAAAGGGAATAGCCTTTACATACCTATGAACCGACCCTTCGACGATATTGATGAAATCAACCTCCTTTACAAGTTAATCTATAATGAAAGAAGACACGACTAGTATCAATAAAAGAAATTACAACAACCAATCAGTAAGTGGCAAGCTCGCTATGCAAGTAATTCTACGACGTTTCTCTCCACCCTTCTTCCAACTCTATAAAAATAACATATAACATATAACCATAACTAAACTAATATCTCCGGATCTTTAAAATTTTAATAACATCCTCCAAACACCACACAACATTCCAAACAATCAGGTTTATGACTTTTAATCTTCGTCCCGTAAGTTCGTACAGAAATAGCATATCTAAAGCTCACATAAGCATATGCACACGGAGAGGGGAAGAACCCTTACATTATAAATAACTTTGGCCTCATATTTGGAACCATACATGGAGCATATTTTGCCAATGAGACAAACTGAAGATAGTACTTCTTCTTAATCCTACCATTCTGCTTATGCTTTTCAAATTCAACGGGCTTTTCCTCCTTGACCTAAACTTGCAGAAAGTGCTCAATAAAAGCATTAGCAAACTCATCACAAGTTGTTGATAGTGTATCCTCCCAGCGGGACTGCTTCCATGACTCATACCAGATATTAGCAACATCCTGCAACTGATAAGCTCCCAACTCTGCTGCCTATATCTAAGTAACATGTATATCACGAAAGACTTTCTACAGCCCATCAATAAAATTATATGGATCTTCCTTCTTACAAGACCATGTGAACACTGTAGGTCCTTACATAAAAATTCAGGAGTCTTGGAACTAGATGACTCCCCAATAGTTCCCGTGTTGGAGTCGTTCCCTGATGTTGGGCTTGAGCATCCACAAGTTGGGTGAGTAGATGAATATCTCCCCTAATATCAGAGTCAGTAGAATTAGGATCTCCACAGGCCCTGTAGCATCAGGTGTGGGTGTTGTACCTGAATTGGCTCCTTGAGCATGAACATCTTCCTCACGAGTAGTATTAGCAGCAGCTTTCTTACTTGTAGCTACTTTTATTTTCACAGGAATTCTCCGAAATACGTAATATGTAAGAGTTAGAAGGATGTCCAGAAGGTATAGCTCTAACTGCATGATCTAGAGTATGAAAGAAGTGAGACAATCCTATATGTCTTGGTGGTCAACTGTTTACATGTATAGAACCCTCACACACATAAAAGTGACCTCACTGGACATAGTTTCATAAACTCCCAAAGACACGTGAACTTAGTGCTCTGATACCAAGCTTTGTAACGCCAAAAACCATGGCCTGAGCGAAACACGACACTCGGTTCCTAGCTAAATGTGATCGAGCAAACCACATGGCTGCTGAATCAACATGGGCATCAAAACATGCTATAGTAATAATTTAAAAATATATAATTCAAACTTGATGAATTGGTAATCTAAAATTATATTGCGGAAATAGTCTGTAATTATAATAAGTCTAAGTAACTAAAAAACTAACATGACATGATAACTAGTCTAGTTTATGAAATCTCTAACAACATGAGTCTGCAAAACTGTTACCAGGACAAGGCCTTGACATACCTCTACTAATAATGCAACATCATAAAGATAACTAGACTGACACCTCGAATGACATGGGGCTCACCAAGTAGCTGATACTAAAGCAATCCTACTAAGCAGATCCATTGTCATAAAACTCGACACCTGCACTGTGAAGTGCAAGCCCCATGCAAAGGGATGTTAGTAGATTTTGAATTGTACTGTATGTAAAGTAATAGAAAGAATAAATAGTTGTCGGGTGCTCGGGAATGGCAACCCAAATCAATAAACATATATTGTAATGAATCTGAAACTCATAACTGACTACTGAACAAGATAGAAAACAATATGAATACTTCCTATACTGAAATGTATATTCATCTCCTTATTCTGAGATGTAATATTAGTTGCATCATAAAAATAGGGATCAAGACCATACACAAAACTCCTAACTTTGGCCCTCATGTCTGGAACCATATGTGGAGCATACTTTTCCAAAGAGACAACCTGAAGATAGTACTCCTGCACACTCTTACCGTTTTGCTTAAGCTTTACAAATTCAACGGGATTTGCCTCCTTGACCTCAATTTGCAGAAAGTACTCAATAGAAGTATCAACAAAGTCATCACAAGTTGTTGAAGGTGTATCCTTCCCGCGGAACTGCTGCCATAACTCATACCAGATATTAGCAACATCCTACAACTGATAAGCTCCCAACTTTGCTGTCTATATTTAAGTAACATGCATATCATGAAAGATTTTCTACAGCACATCAAATAAATTATATGGATCTTCATTCTTACAAGACCCTGTGAACACTGGAGGTCCATACATAGAAATTTATGAGTCTTGGAACTGGATGACTTCCCAATAGTTCCCGTGCTTGGAGTCATTCCCTGACGTTGGGAATGAGCAACCACAAGTTGGGTGAGCAGCTGAATAGCTCCCCTAACATCAGATTCAGTTAAACTGGGTAGCGAAATTGGGATCTCCGTAGGCCCTGTAGCATCCGGTGTCAGTGTTGTACCCGAACTAGTTCCCTGAGCCTGAACATCTTCCTCACAAGCAACATTAACAACATCTCTCTTACTTGTAGTTAATTTCCTTTTCGCAGACATTTTCCAAAATACGTAATATGTACAAGTTAGAAGGATATACTGAAGGTATATCTCTAACTGCATGATCTAGACTATGAAAGAAGTAAGACAATCTTAGACGTCTTGGTGGTCAAATGTTTACATGTATGGGGCCCTCACACACATAAAAGTGATCGTACTGGACACAGTTTCATAAACTCCATAAGACACTTGGACCTAGTGCTCTGATACCAATTTTTATCACGCCCGAAACTATGGACTGGGCAAAACATGGCACTCGGTGCTTGACTACATATGATCGAGTAAACCACATAGCTGATGAATCAACATGGGCATCAAAACATGTTATAGTAATAATTTAAAAACATATAATTCAAACTTGATGAATTGGTAATCTAAAAGCATATTGCGAAAATAGTCTGTAATTATAATAAGTTTAAGTAACTAAAAAACTGACATGACATGATAACTAGTATAGTCTATGAAACCCCTAACAACATGAGTCTGCAAAACTGTTTATCGGGACAAGGTCTGGCATACCTCTACTAAAAATGCAACATCATAAAGATAACTAGACTGACACCTCGAATGAGATTGGGCTCACCAAGTAGCTGATACTGAAGCAATCCTACTAAGCAAATCTATCATCATGAAACTCGACACCTACAATGTAAAGTGCAGGCCCCATACAAAGGGATGTTAGTAGATTTTGAATTGTACTGTATGTAAAGTAACAGAAAGAATAAATAGTTGTGGGGTGCTCGGGAAAGGCAACCCAAATCAATAAATAGATATTGTAGTGAATTTGAAACTGATAACTGATAACTGACAACTGAACAAGATAACAAATAATGTGAATACTTCCTATACTGAAATGGATAGTCACCTCCTTATTCTAAGCTATAATATTATTTGCATCGTAAAAATGGGGATCAAGACCATACAAAAAACTCCTAACTTTTGTCCTTATGTCTGGAACCATATGTGGAGCATACTTTGCCAAAGAGACAAACTGAAGATAATACTCCTGCACACTCTTACCGTTCTGCTTAAGCTTTACGAATTTAATGGGCTTTTCCTCCTTGACCTCAATTTGCAGAAAGTGCTCAATAAAAGCATCATCAAACTCATCACAAGTTGTTGAAGGTGCATCCTCCCTACGGGACTGCTCCCATGACTCATACCAGATATTAGAAACATCATGTAACTGATAAGCTCCCAACTCTGCTGCCTATATCTAAGTAGAATGCATATCACGAAAGATTTTCTACAACCCATCAATAAAATTATATGGACCTTCCTTCTTACAAGACCATGTGAACACTGGAGGTCCATAAATAAAAATTTATGAGTCATGGAACTGGATGACACCCCAATAGTTCCCGTACTTGGAGTCATTCCTTGAAGTTGGGCTTGAGCATCCATAAGTTGGGTGAGCAACTGAATAGCTCCCTTAACATCAGAGTCAGTAGAACTGGGTAGCAAAATTGGGATCTTCATAGGCCCTGTAGCATCAGGTGTGGGTGTTGTACCCGAATTGGCTCCCTGAGCCTGAACATCTTCCTCACGAGCAGCATTAGCAGCTGCTCTCTTACTTGTAGTTAATTTCCTTTTTGTAGGCATTTTTTAAAATACGTAATACATACGAGTTAGAAGGATATACTGAGGGTATAACTCTAACTGAATGATCTAGATTATGAAAGAAGTAAGACAATCCTAGATGTCTTGGTGTTCAACTATTTACATGTATAGGGCCCTCACACACATAAAAGTGACCCCAATGGACACAGTTTCATAAACTCTCTAAGACACTTGAATCTTGTGCTCTGATACCAAGCTTTGTCAGGCCCCGAACCATGGCTTGGGCGAAATACGACACTTGGTTCCTGAATGCATGTGACCGAATGAACCACATGGTTGTTGAATCAACATGTGCATTAAAACTTGCTATGGTAATGATTTAAAAATATGTAATTCAAACTTGATGAATTGGTAATCTAAAAGCATATTGCGGAAATAGTCTAGAATTATAATAAGTCTGAGTTACTGAAAAAATAACATGACATGATAACTAGTCTAGTCTTTGAAACCTCTGAAAATATGAGTCTGCAAAACTGTTTACCAAGACAGGGCCCTGGCATACCTCTACTAATAATTCAATATTATAAAGATAAATATACTGACACCCCGAATGAGATGGGGCTCACCAAGCAGCTGATATTGAAGCAATCCTACTGAGCAGATCAGTCGTCCTGAAACTCGGCACCTGTATCATGAAGTGCAGGCCTCATGCAAAGGGACGTTAGTACATTTTGAATTGTACTTTGTGTAAAGAAACAGAAAGAATAAATATTTTTGGGGTGCTTAGGAAAGGCAACTCAAATCAATAAACAAATACTCTACCGAATCTAAAACTGAAACTGATAACTGAACAAGTAAGTAAAGAATATGAATACTTCCTGTATTGAAATTGAGAGTCATCTGTTTAACTGAAATCATAAATAACTGTGGCCTTAAGCCCAATATATGTGCATAAATCTGTGGCCTCGGGCCCAAGTATACGTATACATAAACCGTGGTCTTAGGCCTTATATATATATGTGGCCTTGGGCCTAAAAATACAGGTGCTCAATATGATACTGAACATGAACACATGAACGGATTAAGAGTGCTGAAGCTTTAACTAATTTACAAATATATCAAGTATTCTAGACCGAGACTCATTGGTATCAAACACAAGTCTATACTAATTATAAATTGAGTTCACAACAATCAAAGTGATAATTATGAACAACAACGTATTTATGTTCTTGGAGGATAGACATTCTTGTCTTTTCATGAACAAGGGCATAATCTCAAATTCTAAAGTAATTCACAGTAATCTCGATGAATGAGGTGTGGGGATGATTAAAGACATTTCCACACATAGATAAAAGCTCTACATACCTTTATCACTTAGAAATGTGTCTTAAAATCTAAACTTGGAAGTAGAAATCTAGAGACTGAACCTTGAGCCTTTGAATTGAGTTTATCTTGAAAACCCTAGGTTAAGAACAATGAATTTATGCTTAGAATTCATGTATACGTTTTAGTATTCACTTGGAATACTTGGAATAGGCTTACCTTGGTGTATGAGAGTGATGGGAGGAGAGAACCTTCGTGCTAGGGTTTTAGAATAGTGAAATCTGATTTTCTAGACTAACTTGCGTATTTACACTGTTTGCTGTCGGAAGGATTTGATGGTCGATATTGACGGTCCGTCAATATTTTTACGATCTGAGTCTGGACCATCAATAATTGTACGGTCTGACTTGTATGATCCGTATAATCGGACCATCAAATTATTTACCACTTTTCCAGTAACCTCTTAAACTTAAAAGTTTGAGACAGTAAACAATAATGGGCCATATAATCTTCTATAGTTCGAAAAATTTACTGTACACCGTCAATTCCAAAAATAACATTGATGGTTCATTTCGATGGTCCGAAAAATATTTTACGGTCTGTCAATCCTGGAGTAAAATCTTATGTGTATATCTGAAACTGGTTTTTCATTTTAAACTTCTCATTTTGGTTTTCTAACCCCTGGATCATGAATATAGCTTAGTTTAGAGGTATGAGGTGTTACAATATCTCCCCCTTAGGATCATTCATCCTCGAATGCTCGGTTTGGGTGATCGAACTTATATACGTTAAGAACGTAACTACACGAATATTGGACTGAATCATTATCTAACTGAAAAGAGTGCTGAACTGAATAGATATTGAACTGAATACTATACTGAATTACCGAACTGAATACTAACTGAAGTACTGAACTGAAGTATTGAACTGAATTCTAAACTGAAGTACTGAACTGAATAGGAGGCACGAGTGTAAAGGTTAGTTACCTTCAATATTTTATGCTTGCTCCTCAAATAAGTGCGGATATATGGACTTCATGTCTTCTTCGGCTTCCCATGTCGCCTCCTCAACATTCTGACTTCTCCACAGCACTTTCACTGAGCAATTTCCTTAGTTCTTAATTTTCAAATCTGACGATCCAAAATAGCCACAGGGACCTCTTCATAGGT
Source organism: Anisodus acutangulus (assembly GCA_029783415.1). Lineage (NCBI taxonomy): Eukaryota > Viridiplantae > Streptophyta > Magnoliopsida > Solanales > Solanaceae > Anisodus > Anisodus acutangulus. Next base: position 17,868,429 of record CM056504.1, on the reverse strand, counting down.
CAGGCCTTCCTTATATGTAATGAAATCTGTAGGAACAACCAACAATAGGTCTCCCACACACTTTATGAACATAGATACATGAAACACTGAATGCACAATAATAAAATCTTGTGGAAATTCAAGTTCATAAGCCACTTGGACAACTCTCCTCAAAATCCTGTATGGTCCGATATATTCGGGATTGAGCTTCCCTTTCTTCCATATCTCATGACACCTTTCATAGGTGAAAATTTCAGAAATACCCAATCATCAACTTGAAATTCTAAGTCTCTACGCCTCACATTCGAATAGGACTTTTGGCGACTCTGTTCTATTTTCAAATGCTCCTGAATCAACTTGACTTTCTCCATATTTGGACCAAGTATTGTCCTAAAAACTCTGCTTTACCAACTTTGAACCAACCAATTGGTGATCTACACCTTCGCCCACAGAGAGCTTCAAATGGTGCCATCTAGATGCTAGTATGATAACTTTTATTATAAGAAAACTCGATGAGAGACAAGTGATCATCCTAATTACCTTTAAAATTGAGAATGCATGACCTCAACATATCCTCAAGAGTCTGAATATTATGTTATTCCTGGTCATCTACGTGAGGATGAAAAGTTATGCTGAGATTCACCTTGGTACCCAATTCTTTCTGGAAAGACTTCCAAAAGTGTGGTGTGAACTGAGCGCCACGATCTGAAATAATAGACATTGGGGGTCCTATGAAGCCTGATAATTTTTTGGATATACAACTTAATATAATCCTCTGCTGAGTCTGTGGTCTTAATTGGCAAGAAGTAGGCTGATTTAGTCAGTCGGTCCACAATCACCCAAATCGAGTCATGCCTTCAGGCTGAACGAGGTAGACCTGTTATAAAGTCCATGTTTATCATCTCCCATTTTCAAACAGAAATGACAATATTCTAAGCCAATCCACCAGGCCTCTGGTGCTCGGCTTTCACCGACTGATAATTTGGACATTTGGCTACAAAATTTGCCACATTCCTCTTCATGTTGTTCCACCAATAAATCTCCTTAAGATCATGATACATTTTTGTAGAACCTGGGTGAATAGAATACCTGTAATTATGCACTTCTGCCATGATCCTCTCTCTGAGTCCATCCACATCTCGAACACATAACCTGTTTTGGTACCTCCAAGTACCATTATCTCCCCCTTGTCCAAACGCCGTAGTCTTATGCTTGTGAATCCCCTCTTTCAGCTGCAATAAAAAGGGATCATTAAACTGCTTCTCCTTCACTTCGACTACTAAAGAGGATTCAGACTTGTTCTGTACAACAACACCACCATCTTCGGAGTCCATGAGTCGAACTCCTAGAATGACTAGTCGATGAATCTCCTTCGTCATGGTTCTCTTATCATTTTTAACATGAGCTAAACTTCCAATGGATGACCGACTAAGAGTATCGGCTACCACGTTCGCTTTCCCTGGGTGGTAGAGAACATCTATGTCATAATCCTTTATCAATTTGAGCCATCTCCTCTGCTTGATATTCAACTCTCACTGCTTGAAAATGTACTGAAGGCTCTTATGATTTGTGAAAATGTCAATGTGAACTCCAAACAAATAATGACTCCATATTTTGAGCACAAAAATCACGGTTGTCAATTCTAAATCATGAGTTGGATAATTCTTTTCATGAGGTTTAAGTTGTCTAGATGCATAAGCTATAACCTTACCATGCTGCATTAAAATGCAACCAACACTAACGTCTGATGCATCACAATATACTACGAACTTCTTGGTTCCCTCTGGCAACATTAACACTGGAGCAGAAGTCAATGTCATTTTCAGTTTTTTGAAACTACGATCACAGGCACTAGACCACTGGAATTTGACTTTCTTCGGAGTCAATCTAGTCAATGGAGATGAGATGGAAGAAAAACCTTCTACGAATCGTCTGTAATATCATGTCGACCCAAGAAACTCCGTATATCTGAAGCAGAAGTGGGTCTGGGCCAATTCTTAACAACGTTTATTTTTTTAGAGTCAACCTAAACGCCTTCGCCTGAAATCACATGGCCTAAGAATGCCACTGATTTAAGCTAAAATTGACACTTGGAAAAATTTTCATCGAGCTCGCAGTCATGAAGTGTCCGCAATACAATTCTGAGATGTTCTACATGATCATCATCACTACGGGAATAGAGTAGAATATCATCAATGAAGATAATAATGAGAAGATCGAGATAAGGATTGAAGACCATGCTCTTAAGATCCATAAAAGTAGCTGGGGTATTCGTCAATCCGAATGACATGACACAAAATTTGAAATTACCATAACGAGTTCTGAAGGCAGTTTTCAGAATATCAACTTCCATAACCTTAAGTTGATGGTATCCTGATCTAAGGTCAATCTTATAATAACACTTTGAACTTTGAAGTTGATCGAATGCACATACGCAAAGACCCTTCTTTCTTTCAAATAAACAAGACTGGTGCACCCCATGACGAGACACTTGGTCTAATAAATCCCTTATCAAGGAGATCTTTCAACTAAGCTTTTAATTTTGTTAACTATGTTGGAGCCATTCTGTATGGCAGAATAGATATCGTCTTAGTACCGGTAAGTAAATCAATTCCAAAGTCAATCTCTTTATCGGGAGGAACTCCAGGAAGATCTTCTAGAAACTATTCTCATTGACAACCGGTACTGACTGAATAGTCAGGGTCTGGGTATCTGTATCCCTAACCTGAACTAGATGGTAAATATACCCATCGGATATCATATTTCTAGCTTTAAGATAGGAAATAAACCTCCCTATGGGTGCTACTGCATTACTCTTCCATTCTATGATTGGTTTGCCGGGAAATTCAAACTGAAAATTTTGGTTCTATAACCTATTGTGGCATAACATGAAGACAACCAATTCATACCCATGATTATATCGAAGTTTACCATTTCTAACTCTACCAGATTGGCTATGGTAATGTAGTGATAGACTTTAATTGGACAACCCCTATAAATCTGCCTAGATATAACTGACTCACCAATTAGAGTTGATACCTCAAAAGGTTCATGTAACTTTTTTGGTTATATATCAAATTTCTTAGAAACAAATAGAGTTACATATGATAGAGTGGATCAAAGATCCAAAAGGGCATAAACGTCAAAAGTGAAGACCGTTAATATACCTGTGATGATATCTGTAAGAGCCTTTGTATCCTAACGGCCAGCTAAAGCATATAGGCAGTTTGGACCTCCGCATGTGTTACCAGACTTAGCCACACCATGCCCTGATTGGGTTTGAGAATTGCGATTGACTGCTGAATTTGTGGACTGAGCTACATTACCACCAGTACCTTGCCTTGCCGATGGGCAATCTTTTAGAAAGTGAACTTGTTGACCACACCCAAAGCAATCATCCATACCTGAAGGACACACCATTGAGTGCCTCTTACCACAAGTGTTGCAAGTAGGCTACTGGAAACTCCTGTAGCCTACGCTGACTTATGACTCTGAGCCTGTTGCTTTGAAGTTTTGCCTCTTATTATCATTTCTAACTTTGGGGCTGAGGCACTAGCTGAATATGGATCAGGTCCTGATGATCTATTTTGATAGAATTGTCTACATCCACCTCCTCCATGGCTGAAGTGACCAGATGACTTAGCTCTTTTGTTAAACTTCATATCCTCATCTTTCTGCAAAGCTTCCTCCTCCTTTAACTTGCTCTCATTACCTTGTACGAAAGAAACCATCTTCGTGATAGTCATCTCCTTATTCCGAGCTATAATATTAGCTGCATCATAAAAACGGGGATCAAGACCATACACAAAACTCCTAACTTTGGCCCTCATGTCTGGAAACCATATGTGGAGCATTCTTTCCCAAAGAGACAAACTGAAGATAGTACTCCTGCACACTTTTACCATTCTACTTAAGCTTTTCAAATTCAATGGGCTTTGCCTCCTTGACCTCAATTTGCAGAAAGTGCTCAATAAAAGCATCAGCAAACTCATCACAAGTTGTTGAAGGTGCATCCTCCTCGCGGGACTGCTCCCATGACTCATACTAGATATTAGCAACATCCTGCAACTGATAAACTCCCAACTTTGCTGCCTATATCTAAGTAACATGCATATAATGAAATATTTTCTATAGCCCATCAATAAAATTATATGGATCTTCCTTCTTACAAGACCATGTGAACACTGGAGGTCCATACATAGAAATTTATGAGTCCTAAAACTGGATGACTCCCCAATAGTTCTCGTGCTTGGAGTTGTTCCCTAACGTTAGGCTTGAGCAGCCACAAGTTTGGTGAGCAGCTGAATAGCTCCCCCAACATCATAGTCAGTAGAACTGGGTAGCGAAATTGGGATCTCCGTAGGCCCTGTAGCATCAGGTGTGGGTGTTGTACCCGAATTGGCTCGCTGATCCTGAACATCTTCCTCACGAGTAGCATTAGTAGCAACTCTCTTGCTTGTAGTTAATTCCTTTTCGCAGGCATTTTATAAAATATATAATACGTACTAGTTAGAAGGATATACTGAAGGTATAACTCTAACTGGATGATCTAGAGTATGAAAGAAGTGAGATAATCCTAGATGTCTTGGTGGTCAACTGTTTACATATATGGGCCCCTCACACATATAAAAGTGACCTCGTTGAACACAGTTTCATAAACTCCCTAAGACACTTGAATCTAGTGCTCTGGTACCAAACTTTGTCACCCCCAAACCATGGCCTGGGTGAAACACGACACTCGCTGCCTGACTGCATGTGACTGAGTGAACCACATGATTGCTGAATCAATGGCATTAAAACATGCTATAGTAATGATTTAAAAACATGTAAGTCAAACTTGATGAATTGGTAATATGAAAGAATATTGCGGAAATAGTCTGTAATTATAATAAGCCTGAGTTACTGAAAAACTGACATGACATGATAACTAGTCTCGTCTATGAAACCTTCGACAATATGAGTCTGCAACACTATTTACCGAGACAAGGCCCTGGCATACCTCTACTAATAATGCAACATCATAAAGATAACTAGACTGACACCCCGAATGATATGTGGCTCACTAAGCAGCTGATACTGAAGTAATCCTACTGAGCAGATCCATCGTCCTGAAACTCGGCACCTGCACTATGAAGTGCAGGCCTCATGCAAAGGGACGTTAGTACATTTTGAATTGTACTTTGTGTAAAGCAAGAGAAAGAATAAATATTTTTGGGGTGGTTAGGAAAGGCAACCCAAATCAATAAACAAATACTCTACCGAATCTAAAACTGAAACTGATAACTGAACAAGGAAACAACGAATATGAATACTTCCTGTACTGAAATGGAGAGTCACCTGTTTAACTGAAATCATAAATAACTGTGGCCTTAAGCCCAATATATGTGCACAAATATGTGGCCTCGAGCCCAAGTATACGTATATATAAACTGTGGCCTTAGGCCTAATATATATCTGTGGCCTCGAGCCCAAGAATACAGGTGTTCAACATGATACTGAAATACTAAAATATACTGATATGAAATACTAAACATGAAATGATTAAGAGTGCTGAAGCTTTAACTAATTTACAAACACGTTGAGTATTCTAGACTGAGACTCGTGGGTATCAAACACAAGTCTATATTGATTACGCATTGAGTTCACAACAATCAAAGTGATAATTATGAACAACTACAAATTTATGTTCTTAGAGGAGAGACATTCTAGTATTTTCATAAACTACAACATAATCTCAATTTTGGAAGTAATTAACAGTAATCTCAATGACCGAGACATGGGGATGATTAAAGACATTCCCACACATAGATATAAGCTCTACATACCTTTATCACTCCAAAACGTGTCTTAAAAATCTAAACTTGGAAGTAGAAGTACAAAGACTGAACCTTGAGCCTTGGAATTGGATTTATCTTGAAAACCCTAGGTTAAGAATAATGAATTTATGCTTAGAATTCATGTATACGCGTTAGAATTCACTTGGAATAGGCTTAACTTGGTGTATGAGAGTGATGAGAATAGAGAACCTTCGTGCTAGGGTTTTAGAATAGTGAAAACTGACTTTTCTATACTAAGCTACATATTTATACTATTTGTTGTCGGAAGGATTTTCTTGAGCCGATGGTCTCTCGGAAACAGCCGCTCTACCTACCAAGGTAAATGTAGGGTCTGTGTACCCTCTACCTCCCCAGACCCCCACATTGTGTGATTTCACTAGGTATGTTGTTATTGTTGTTATTGATGTCGGAAGGATTTGAAGGTCGATATTGACAACCCATCAATATTTTTACGATCTAAGTCTGGACCATCAATATTTGTGTGGTCCGACTTGTACGATGCGTATAATCAGACCGTCAAATTATTTACCACTTTTCTAGTAACCTCTTAAACTTGAAAGTTTGAGACGGTAAAAAAGGACATCCTATATAATCTTCTACGGTCTGTCAAATTTATTATACACCGTCAATTCTAAAAACACCATCGATGGTTTGTAAATATGTTACGGTCCATCAATCCTGGTGTAAAATCTGATCTGTAGAACTGAAATTGGTTTTCAACTTCAAACTTTCCATTTTGGTTTCCTAACCCCTGGATCATGAATATAACTTAGTTTAGAGGTATGAGGTGTTACATGTACTATGGTCGGGATAGGGCCCCGACCTACCCATCATTTTTGTATACACAAAACTCTAGACTTGGTAACTCCGAATGACATGGATCTTACCATACTAGCTGATACTCAACAAATTTACTAATGTGGTCCCTCTGGCTGCCTATCTGAACCAGCGGGCATGAACACAGCATCCCTGACAAAGGGACGTCAATACGAAATAATGTACCGAGTAGGTAATGCAACTGAAACTGATACTGAATTGAAGTACAAGATAAACTGATGAGTCAATAAAGAATCTGGCTATACTTACTTGCCTTTGTCATCTAACAACTAAACAACATGATATCAAACTACTTAGCCTCTTGTATGGTATCTAGACATGTGTAAATAGCCCCGAAGGCAAGTGTATAGCCCCAAAGACAAGTGTATAGCTCCAAGGGCGATCTATATATGTATATCCCCAAAGGCGATCTATATTTGTAAAGCCCCAAAGGCGATCTATATTTGTATATCCCCAAAGGCAATCTATATATGTATAGCCGTGAAGGCGACATGTGAATAGATAGCCCCGTAGGCAAGTGCATACTTCTATGAACTCTACAATCATTTTTTCGATCTACTAACTATATAAGCAACCATGCTAGTCTGAAGGTAAACTCTCGACAAGGAAAACTACTATGAAACTATCAAGAACAATATAGAGATTAGATCTTTCTGGAGGCATTTGTTTTTGCTCTCATTTAGGACTCGCTCGGATGAGGATTCATGCCAAAACAAAGAAAGGGAATAGCCTTTATATACATGTGAATCGACCCTTTGACTATATTGATGAAATCAACATCCTTTACAACTAAATCTACAACAAAAGAAGATAGGACTAGTATCAACTAAAAGGAATTACAACAACCAATCGGTGAGCGGCAAGCTCGCTATGCAAGTAATTTTACGGTGTTTCTCCCCGCCCTAATTCCAACTCCATAACAACAACATAAAACATATAACCATAAATAAACTAATATCTCCAGATATTTAACATTTCAAGAACATCCTCCAGACACCATACATCATTCCAAACAATCGGGTTTACGACTTTCAATCGTCGTCCCATAAGTTCATACCAAAACAACGTATATAAATCTCGCATAAGCTTATACACACTGAGAGGGGAAGAACCCTTACCTTATATCCCAAATATACTCTTCTTCCATCATACTTCACTTCGAAGAAAACCTGGATTTTACAACATGATAAAACAGAATAATGAGATCGAAGCGGTGTGCAAAACTGGTATGTTGCCCTTGACGAGAATTTATGCTTTCCTCTCATGAAATTTTCATGTTGCTGCATAGAGGGGATATTACGTTGCTTCTACATATATATATATATATATATATATATATATATATATATATATATATATATATATATATATATATATATATTTTATATACAATATGTATCAATATATATCCTTAATTCAATCCAAACTAATTAGGATAAAGAGCTTGATACCACATTTTGTAGTTGCATGTGGCACCTTTCTAGATTATCCCACTTACACTTAATCTAATGGTGCCACCAACCATTAATCATGCATATGTATATATTAATTAAATAGCAGTTCACTAGTCAAGGGCACACGTGGATGCCACTCACCACCATGTCATCAGCTTAGTTTAATTCTTTATCTCACTACAATCCAACATTTAACCACTTATACACATAATTAATTTTTTGATCTCAATCCACTTAAATAATACTCATATCCAACACACTTCATATATTAATTATCATAATCATATTATATAACACTAGCACATAGCCTATTTATGCACACCCAAAAATATTATTTCCAACCATTATCGTCCCACTTTTAAGTCTGAAATCATTTCAGGACTTCATCCTCTTATACAATGAGCTCTTTATTTGCATACTCAAATACGACCGAAATTCTCTGTGGCTCGGGTCTGCTTACACACGTCGAGTGCTTCAACCCATAGCCCAAAAGCCTGGGTATTTTATTGAAGAAAATTATACTCTTCGATTCGCCTAACCTCTAACCTTTAAGACACTTACTTATCACTTGTTAAACGTAGCATAAATACTTATAACCTCAAAAATAATATTGTCCTTCGAGATTATATTAACTAACTTATGACAGAAACAAACGTACGAAAGAACGGGATATAACACATAGGATGTCGTTCTTCTTAGTTAACAATCTATTTTCCCATTATTATAACTCATGACTACCGACGTACTTTACTTTGTCTAAGGTCGGTAACTCCTCACTATCCTTTGAGAACCGTTATATAATTCATCCTAAGTATCATTCATCTTAGACAACAATCTATAAATCCTTTTTAATAATACTTTGTAATCAATCAGCACCATCGCACCTAAGGGAAAACTCTATTCCCATCATGATATTTGGAACTCGACTCTAAGAGTAGTACGCTTGAATAACAACTGATTATGGATATATAACCTCTCTTATGAGATTCATGGGACTTATAACATAGAATCAATATACTTATAAGCACTACGCTTCATAGTTCATGTGGGAAAACAATAAACACACGTTGTACCATAGTGGCAAATAAAGGAAATAACATTACGTACCTTTACTTCCAATCTTTTGTTGACAACGATGAACCGACCTGCCTTACAAGATAATCTACAAAAAAACAATGATAACGCTAGTATCAAACTTACAAGTAAACATGACGACCTAAAGACGAGCGACAATCTCGCTTTACGACAACTATACAGGAGTTCTCCCCAACTTCCTTCCTTCCAAGCTTTATAACAACAACAATAACACATAAACACGACTATGCCAACATGTATAGAACTCTAGCACATCAAGAGCAACGCATATACAACCTATAACAACTCCAACAATCGAACTCACGGCTTTCGATCACCGTCCCGTTAGCTCTCATTAAAACAATGTCTCCTATGAGCATATACACATGGAGAAGGAGAGGATCCTTACCTTGGATAAGAAGAACTAGAGTCTTTACACCTTACTTCACCTTGAAGGAGGCTCTAATCCACCAACCAAATGAAAGAGAAGAGCTACACAAGCACTACGTTGATGAGGGAAAAACGACGTCTAAATCTTGGGTCAGTTTAAAAGTGTTGGATGTGAGAAATCAATAGCTATGGTACAATAACTCTAGGGTCAGTTTAAGAGTATTGGATCTAATAAATGAGGGCTGCACCGCTTAAAACATATTTATAGAAATTCCACGTCCCTAAATTATGGTAGAATTACAAATCGTAATTCATAAATATGGTCTGTATTTTTGGACTGTAATTCTGCCTACATTTTTCCAACTTTCTGTTAAGAAATATGATAAATCCATGGAAGAAATGCGGTCCATAAAATATACTCAATATACCAAACTTCGATAAAATCTATTCTCTTCAATTCTCTTAACTTCTATTCCTTATGAAACCTCCTTAACACTGTTCTAAACTATCTATAACCTTATAAAATGATCTTGTGTATCCGAACTTATGCCATTTAACTTACAACGCGCCTTATCGTAGAAGTATGAGGTGTTATAATTTGTAAGGTAATGAAGAAAATCAAGTTCATGAGATCGCACCGGCTATAAGGACTTGCTTAGCATTCAGACTTTTGGTGATCCCACATACTTGTTTGTGGGACTCATTTACATTTTTTTCGTTATACTAGTTTTCAGGTTGTATCCTGAGGGTAGTATTATTTTATTTTTCTTAGAAGCTCCATAAACAAGTGTTGGTACTGTAGGTAGAATTGGTTACAGTCATTAGTAAACTTGTTGAGCTATCGATACATTGATAACTTATTCAACATTTATTACAGATTTATTATATTGATTTATAATCTAAAGTTGGATTACTTAATAAGTTAGGTCTTGACCTTAATTATAATTTAATAATTTATTAAATGAGAATGGGTTATGTATAAGTGTATTATAATATCTATAAAGTGCTTCTAATTGTGGTTCTTTAGCATCGAATGCATGTCTTGTCATGGTCAAATTTGTAGTGATAGAAAGGTCAACTTTTATCGCCACTACAAAAATTCAATCTCTCAATGGACTACAATACTCCTATGTAAACACTTCTGTCAACGTAACCTCAACTTAGCCTCATTAACATAGAAATACGTTCAACATCGTCTGGTTTTCTACCAAAAAGGTATCCTTTGGCATATAGGCAATGGAGTATTAATAAAAAAATTAACTGACAATTGGACTCCAGCAGGTAACTCATTGTTGCACTCATCACTGGATCACTACCTAGATACACTTTAAAAAATTAATCCTTGCCTACATCAACCATGATATGTGGTAAGTATCTATCTTTCTATTTGAATTCATAGACTGCATTCGAAAAATGCCATATACGCAGCTCGTATACCCCATGTTACACCCTGCAATTCTACATATGATCGAACAAATAGTTAGTTGATTTGGGCTCTGATAACTCAAGACCCTTTTCGAGGGTCATGTATGACTTATACTAGTGTAAAGTGGTATATGGAAATTTGGAAATCAATTGGATTAAAGGAAACATATCTTGGCAAAATTTGATAAAAATTAGGCGATATGCTAAGCATTTTACCCCACGAAAGCCGATCTGCTTTGCAGATCGAGCCATAGATCAGAGCCTCAACTTCCCTACCACATTGACACCATGTGCATTGGGTTATATGGCCACATATGGTGGTATGCGATGCAAAACCTACTGCATATGGGAGGCGGTGGGTGATGCTATAAATAGCCAAATCGATGGCTTCTCCATTTCATTCCAAATTTGATCCCAACACTTCCGAAACACTCAAATATTTCCCTAGGGTTCTAATACCATCTAATATTAGTTACATATCAAATCAAAGGTAAATCTTCCATATACCATCATCAATAACTTGAAAATGTTTATAGTAGCAAGATGAAGTGAAGGACCTTCTTGAGCTTGGAGAAGAGTTTATGCTACAAGTTTTCTTGGATGGTTTAAAGTAAGATATTGATGTTATTAATGATCTTTAGCTTCTCATAGCTTTGTTGGGATTATTGATAAAAGAGAATTGTGGTATATGAGCTAAAACTCAATGAAAAAAGTTTCTATGAGTCTTGGATAGTTCTTGAGTAAACCTGGATATGATTATGGCTTGAAGTTGAAAGATATGGTGCTAGAAATTATGAAGTATGTCTTGTTATTGTTGTTGTTGTGGTTATGGTTGTTGTTGGTTCTATTGGTGTTATGTTGAAGGAAAGTAGATAGCATGGTTGGTAGCCATGAGCACCATAAAAAGAGAAGGATGCACTCTAGGTGTTCGTCAAATTGTTCTAGAAAATCGATTCCTAGTGTGTTGATCGTATCTTAATCCAAAACTTCTATATTGTGTAGGTAATCACTTGTAAATCATCTACGAGTTAGTGAGACATTGTTAACTAAGTGACACATGTATGTAAGGTTATCCCATTCTTTCAAAAGCATGAAATCCAAAGTGTTCATCATTTTCAAAAAGAAACGTCGAAAGCTTCATTCTATTCACATATCATTTATCCATTGTTGGAAATAGCACTCTTATTATTATTATTATTATATTTCATACTTCTGGTTTATTGGTTGCTCATTTAAAGTATCATAAACCTCCGAGAAGGAGTATTTCAAAGAGTAGTCATAAAGTCGACCAAAAGTCATTCCCTAGTAAAGTCGAAGAGTTCTGAGTTCCAAAAAGGCCCCAAGTGCCATTATTACTACAGTATATCATCCATACCACCACACTAATATTGGTGGGTAGTTATATATATATATATATATATATATATATATATATATATATATATATATATATATATATACTATTCATACCTCTGTTGTAAATAGCCGGTGGACAGTTGTACATATACATTATACACATCACGCTGCGCTATAGTCCGCCAGGCAGATACTTATATGTGCATCCATACATATACCTCAGAGCATTACCTGAGGGCAGTAACATATTACACAACTCGAGATATAAGCCGAGGGAAATTACATAATAAAGCCTATAGACAAAGGGTTCAGTACAGTTTCAGAGTTTCATTGTTCACCCTACGTGGCACACGGGTTATCAGAGTATCAGACTATTTGTATGCTCCTCTTTACAACTTATATTTTCATATTGTTATTTATGCTTTACATACCGGTATATTTCTTTTGTACTAACATCCTTTTTATCGGGGGCCTATCTATTCATGCTGCAAGTTCTGATAGGGGCCCTAATAGACTACCTTAGTAGGAGTTGTCGAGTTTAGCTATCAGTGAGTAAGCTTCATCTTTCCCAGAGCTTCCTGGTCAGTTGTCGAGTATGTCTTGTGTAAATATGTATATAGTGGGTAGGTCGAGGCCCTATCACGATAATATGACACTACATGTATTCGTAATGGTTCATAGACTTATGTGGTATATACAACTATGTTTTATGGCCTTATCGGCCAGGTTGTCTTTTGTTGACTTGTATAACGACCTTGTCGGTCTCGTTTGTAAACATATGTTGTCTTAATCCCTCTTTGCTCACCCTCAAATGTTGTATTACATCTTGTCTTACAGATTGTGGCCTTGTCGGCCCTTCCATAGTGTTATTGTTTAGATTGTATCCAAGTACGACCTTGTCGGCCGAAGTTCTATTCGTACATGAGCCTATTTATTAGAGTGGTAAGCTTGGGCCAGAACGGCATCAGGTGCCAGCCACACCCCTTAGTTTGAGGTGTGACAAACTTGGTATCAGAGCAGGTCAGTCTTAGAGAGTCTATGAGCCGTGTCTAGTAGAGTCTTATTTATAGGTGTGTTATGCACCACACTTATAAACAAGAGGCTGCAAGGTATTTAGGGATGGTTACTGTTCTTTTACTTTATAGGTTGTTCTATAGAGCTGAGTTATATGATTTTGACTCTAATTCGCGCTCTATCCCCTTTTCAATCATACCAGTTACTACGAGAGCTACCGCTAGTCATCAGCCGGTGTTGATAGGGGAGAAGGTACTTGTAATGCCTCTCCCGATCAAGTTGATAGAGTTGAGGCCCAGGTAGAGTCTCACTAACATATATCACATGTTCCACCCCCGTAAGAGGAGATTAAGGGAGGTGCAGTACCTCCAGCACCTCAAATATAGTACCTTCAGTTCCACATAATCCAGTTCCCCCAGTTCCTCCACTTGAGTCTTCAGAGCAGGGTGTAACAAGTGTTGTGCAATGATTAGCATATATAGTTATTTCACAGTAGAGGAAGATACAGGCTTTCATAGGTGTTGGGTCTTCTAATGGTATATGGAGCTCCAAGACCCAAGAGTTCCTTGTATTAAGCCCCCTAGTGTTTACCGGTACTGATCCAAGTACAGAACCATAGAACTTCATTGATCAGATGCAGAGGGTATTGACGGTTATACATGCTTCAAAGATGAAGGCAGTTAAGTTAGCTTCCTTTAGATTGCGAGATATGGCTATTTTGTGGTACGAGGCTTAGGAGCTATCCCGAGGGCTAGATGCACCTCCCGCAGTATGGAAAAAGTTTGCATATATTTTCCTTGATCATTATTTCCCATTAGAGGTAAGAGAGGCCATGATAGAGCACTTTTTAAACCTCAATCAGATGGGAAATAAGTTCGAAATTACAGTTTGCAATTTGATTCTCTATCTAGGTATGCCCCGAATATCGTGGATACAATAAGGGCTCAAGTTCACCGATTCATATTAGTTTGGATCCACATTTGATTGGCGAGTGTACGATAGCTTCCTTGAATAGGGACATGGACATTGCCAAGATACAAGGCTATGCTTAGAGTGTTAAGGACCGCAAACGTCAACTCTGGGATGATAGAGATGTAGAGAGAGAGAGAGTTGACTAAAATAGTCATATCAGCTTGGTCTTTCAGGGAAACATCAGGTAGCTCCAGGCAGCAGTTTCCTAGGCATCCACCTCAGTTTACAAATAGTGATATATCTTAGTTTTAAGAGCCTAGATATGACAGACGTTCTCAAGATGGGCCAGGGCAGAGTTTGAGAGCTTTGGGTATTTAGAGGCAAGGGAGTTTAGGCCAGATGAGACCACCATTGCCACCTTATAGCCAGTGTGGTAGGACACATTCAGGACTATGTTGTTAGGGTGCCAACAGGTGTTATTGGTGTGGAAATCCTAGTCATTACATGTGTCAGTGTCCGAGTAGGGGTAGAGGTGGTGCAGCTCAGCCAACGGGATCGACTACAACATCTCTATCTAATGTACATCCGCAGAGTGGTGGGCTATAGACCCTAGTTGATAGATGTAGAGGTTGGGGAGGGGCCTCCAGTTCAGGCAGTGCTCAGAACCACATTTATGCTTTATTAGGTCGCCAGGATTCAGAGTCATCTCTGAATGTTGTTACAGGTATATTAGCTATTTTCAGTTATGATGTTTATGCATTGATAGATTCGGGATCTAATTTGTCCTACGTTACACCATTTATTGCTAGCAAGTTGGGATTTGAACTAAAGTTCTTGTCTAAGCCCTCTGAAGTGGCTACACCGGTTGGTGAGATGATTGTAGCAAGGTAAATTTATAGAAATTATACCATGACAGTTTGTAACTATCCTACTTTGGCTGATTTAGCTGAGTTACCCATGGTTGAGTTTGATATTATTATGGGCATAGATTGGTCTGATTCTTATTACGCGAACGTTGATTGCTGAACGAATATTGTTCAATTCAGTTTTCCAGGCGAGCCAACCTCGAATGTAAGGGGCATTCTGCTACGCCTAAAGGCTGGTTTATTTCCTACCTGAAGGCAAGAAAGATTATTTCCAAGGGTTATATTTATCATTTAGTTCGGGTCAGGGATGCGGATATATAGCCTCCGACCCTTCAACCTATTCCCATAGTTAACGAGTTTCCTAATGTGTTTTCGGATGAGCTTTCAGGCATCCCTCTAGAGCAGGAGATCGAGTTTACTATTGATGTACTTCCAGATACGCAGCTGATATCTATCCCTCCTTACCAAACGGCTTCTGCCGAGCTAAGGGAATTAAAGGATCAGTTGAGGGATTTATTGAAAAAAGGCTTTATCAGGCCTAGTATGTCGTTATGGGGCGCGCCCGTATTTTTCATTTGTAAGAAGGATGGTTTCCTAAGGATGCATATTGGTTTAATGAAATTGAATAAAGTCACCATTAAGAATAAATATCTGCTTCTGAGGATCGATGATTTATTCGATCAATTGCAGGGTGCCAAGTATTTCTCGAATATTGATTTGAGATCGGGATAACACAAGTTGAGGGTAAAGGAGAAAGATATCTCAAAGATAGCCTTTCGAACTAGGTATAGTCATTTTGAGTTTTGGGTGATGTCTTTTGGAATCACTAATGCACCAGTGGCCTTCATGGATCTAATGAATCAGGTCTTCAAACCATTTTTGGATATCTTCATGATCATATTTATTGATGATATTTTAGTATACTTGCAGACTGCGGCAGACTATGCAGATCATCTCTAAGCGGTGTTACAGACGCTCCAAGACCGTAAGTTGTATGCTAAGTTTTGCAAATGTGAGTTTTGGATGAACTCTGTTGCTTTTCTTGGACATATAGTTTCTTTATTACAGACGCTCCAAGACCGTAAGTTGTATGCTAAGTTTTGCAAATGTGAGTTTTGGATGAACTCTGTTGCTTTTCTTGGACATATAGTTTCTTTAGAGGGTATCAAAATGCATAACCAAAAGATTAAGGTCGTAAAGAATTGGCCGAGGCCCACGACCCCTACCAAAGTACATAGTTTTTTAGGCTTACCTGGATATTATCGGAGATTTGTGGAGGGCTTTTCTTCTATCTCCGCACCTATGACCAAGTTCACTCACAAGGCAGCCAAGTTTCTATGGTGAAATGTATGTGAGCACAATTTTCAGGAGTTGAAGAATAGGTTGACGTCTGCACCTGTGTTAGCTCTTCCAGAAGGTACCCATGGGTGTGTGGTCTATTTTGATGCCTCCAGAGTTGGTCTAGGTTGTGTCCTAATGCAACACATAAATGTTATATCATACCTTTTGAGGCAGTTGAGGAAGCATGAATTGAACTACCCGACTCATGATCTTTAGTTGGTGGCTGTGATATTTTCCTTGAAGATATGGCGTCATTACCTATATGGAGTCCATGTTGACATATTTACAGACCATAAAAGTTTGCAATATATATTTCAGCAAAATGAGTTGAATTTAAGAAAAAGAAGGTAGCTTGAGCTATTGAGAGATTATGATGTTGATTTTTTATACCACCCCGACAAGGAGAATGTCATAGCAGATGCCTTAAGCGACAAGTCTATGGGGATTTTGGATGGTATTGAAGCCAACAAGTTGGAGATAACCAAGGAATTGTGTCGCCTATCTAACTTGAATGTGCACCTATTGGATACAGATGATAAATGTGCCATGGTGAAGAATACCGCAGAATTATCCCTGATAATAGAGGTGAAGGCAACACAATTTGATGACCCCGAGTTGGTCCGAATGAAAGAGGGGATTCCCCTGCAAAAGAAGCCGGTATTAGAGCTTGTAGGAAATAGAGTTCTTAGTAGCAGGGTCGACTATGTGTGCCAGACATAAGAGGACTTCGAGAGCAAATTATGGCCAAAATCCACCAATCCAGGTATTTCATTCATCCTGGTTCGATGAAGATGTACCATGATCTTTGACAGGTCTATTGGTGGAATGATATGAAGCAGAATATCGTGGAATTTGTAGCTCAGTGCCTGAATTGTCAGCAAGTTAAGATCGAGCACCAGAAGCGTGGAGACTTAATTCAGAATATTAAAATCTCAACTTGGAAGTGGGAAGTGATTAATATGGATATAATCACAGGTTTGTCCCATTCTTATTGGAAATTTGATTCCATTTGGGTTATCATCGATCGTCTTACAAAATCAGCCCATTTTCTATTCGTTCGCACTACTTTTTCGGCTGAGGATTATGCCAAGATGTGTATCAAACAGATAGTCCGATTACATGGTGCCATCATATTTTATTGGGGTGCTCAATTTATGATTCACTTTTGGAGGTTGTTTCAGAAAGTTTTAGGCACCCAAGTGAACTTTAGCATAACTTTCCATCCACAGACCAACGGTCAGGCCGAACGCATAATCAAGATGCTCGAGGACATGTTATGAGCTTATATATTGGATTTCAAAGGTAGTTGGGATGATCATTTTCCCCTTATAGAGTTCGCTTACAATAACAACTATCATTCCAGCATCAAGATGGCCCCATATGAAGCCTTGTATGGACGAAAATATAGATCTATGATCGACTAGTTCGAAGTGGGTGAAACTGGATTACTAGGTCTCGATTTGGTTCAACAAGCAATGGAAAAGGTAAAGCTAATCCAAGAGTATTTATAGAGTGACAAAGTTGATAGAAATTTTATTCGGATGTTCCCCATCGCGATTTGGAATTCGCAGTTAGCGATTGGGTATTCCTAAAGGTTTCGCCAATGAAGGGTGTTATGAGATTCAGCAAGAAAGGGAAACTCAGTCCCAGATACGTCGGGCCATATAAAATCATTCATATGATAGGTCGAGTGGCTTATGAACCTCATAGTTGGAAGCAGTTCACCTGGTATTCCATGTATTGATGTTACACAAGTATATAGGTGATCCCTCCCACATTAGCCCCGTGGAGGATATGCAGATCATCGAGGATTTATCTTATGAAGAGATTCCTATAGCCATTCTAGATTGCCAAGTCCGAAAGCTGAGAACTAAGGAAGTTACTTCCGTTAAGGTGTTATAGAGGAATAACAATATAGAAGAAATGACTTGGGAGGCCGAAGAAGATATGAAAACTAAGTATCCTTACCTCTTCCAAGCCACAAGTTCATATTGATGTCGTATGATATGATATTTTCTACTCTTGCAATATAGTAGCCTTATCTCAAATTCGATGTATCTTGTTCAGGCAATCACAACAACCAAAGTGAAACCGAAGCAGTCGTGTCTTAAGGTGAAGATGTATAAGGTGATTTATGGCTAACTTTTACATTTATTGACATAGTGATGGTTGTGTGAGGCCAATGATATAATATATGGCATATGTGGCACTTGTGTTGGTTCTGTCTTCTTCGCAGGTTTCGTGATAGTCCTATTTATATAGGAAAATCTGTCGAATTCTATCAAAACCCAAAAATTAAAGACTCTCAGTTACGTTCCTCAACATTCAAGGATGAATGTTCTTAAGGGGGGAGGATGTTACACCTTGCAATTCTACGTACGACTGAATGTATAGTTAGTAGATTTGGGATCCGGACACCCGAAATGCTTTTCGAGGGTCACGTATGACTTATACGAGTTTCAAGGATGTATACAGAAGGTTGGAAGTCAATTCGATTAAAGGAAACACATCTCGGCAAAAATTGATGAAAATAAGGCAATACGCTAAGCATTCCGCCCCACGAAGCCGATCTGCTTTGCGGATCGAGCCACAGATCAGAGCTTGAACTTCCCAACTACACCGCCACCATGTGCATTGGGTTCGGATGCATATGGTGGTATGCGATGTAGAACCTATCGCATATGGGAGGCGGTGGGTGATGCTATAAATAACCAAAATCGGTGGCTTCTCCATTTCATTCCAAATTAGTCCCCAACACTTCCCAAACACACTTAAATATTTCCCTAGGGTTATTATACCATCTAAGATCAATTCTATAACAAATTGAAGGTAAATCTTCCATATCATCAAGAACTTGGAAATCTTCATAGTAGCAAGATAAAGTGAAGGACCTTCTTGAGCTTGGAGAAGAGTTAATGCTACAAGTTTTCTTGGCTGGTTTAAGATAAGATATTGATGCTATTAATGATCTTTAGCTTCTAATATATTTGTTGGGATTATTGATAAAAGAAACTTGTGGTAGATGAGCTAGAACTCTATGAAAAGAGTTTCTATGAGTCTTGGATAGTTCTTGAGTGAACCTTGATATGATTATGGCTTTAAGTTGAAAGATATGGTGCTAGAAATCATGGAGTATGTGTTTTTATTGTTGTTGTTATGGTTGTTTTTTGTGCTATTGGTGCTGTGTTGAAGGGAAGTAAATAACATGGTTGGTATCCATGAGCACCATAACTAGAGAAGTATGCACTCTAGGTGTTCGTCGAATTGTTCTAGAAAATCGATTCCTAGTTTGTTGATCGTATCTTAATCCAAAACTTCTATATTATGATAATCACTCGTAAAGCATCCGGGGATTCGTGAGGCATTGTTAACTAAGTGACGCAGGTATGTAAGGCTATCCCCTTCTTTCAAAAGCATAAAATCCAAAGTGTTCATCATTTTAAAAAAGAAATGTTGAAAGCTTCATTCTATTCGCATATCGTTTATCCCTTGTTGGAAATAGCTCTCTTGTTATTATTGTATTCCATACTTCTGGTTTGTTGGTTGCACATCCAAAGTATAATAAACCTCCGAGAAAGAGTATTTCAAAGAGTAATCATCAAGTCAACCAAAAGTCATTCCCTAATAAAGTCGAAGAGTTCTGAGTTCCAAAGAGGCCCCAAGTGCCATTATTACTACAATACATTCACACCATCACACTAATATTAGTGGGAAGTTATATATATATATGTATATATATATTATTCACACCGTCATTTCAAATAGTCGGTGGGCAGTTGTACATGTACATTATACACACCATACCGTACTATAGTTGGCTGGGCAGACACTTATATGTGCATCCATACATATACCTCAGAGCATTACCTGATGGCAGTAACATATTACACAACTCGAGATATAAGCCGAGGGAAAATTACATAATAAAGCCTATAGACAAAGGGTTCAGTACAATTTCAGAGTTTCATTGTTCACCCTACGTGGCACACGGGTTATCAGAGTATCAGACTATTTTTATGCTCCTCTTTACAACTTATATTTTTATTATGCTATTCATGTTTTACATACTAGTACATTTCTTTTATACTGATATCCCTTTTGTCGGAGGCACTGTGTGTTCATGCTACAGGTTCTGATGTGGCCTTGATAGACCACCTCAGTAGAAGCTATCGAGTTCAGCTATCAGTGAGCAAGCTTCATATTTCCTGGAGCTTTTTAGTCTGGTATCTAGTATGTCTTATATAGATATGTACATAATATATAGGTCAGAGTCCTGTCCTAACCATATGACAGTACATGCACTTGTAGAGCTCATAGACTTGTGTGGTATGTACAACTGTGATGTATGGCCTCGTAGACCAAGTTGTCTTTTGTTGACTTGTATTGCGACCTTGTCGGTCTCGTTTGTATACATATGTTGGGTTGATCCCTCTTTGATCACCCTCAGAGGTTGTATTACATCTTGTCTTACATATTGTGGCCTTATCAGCCCTGCCATAGTGTTATTGTTTGGATTGTATCCAAGTACGACCTTGTTGGCTGAAAGTTCTATTCGTATAGGAGCATGTTTATCAGAGTTATATGCTTGGGCCAGTACGACACCGGGTGTCGGCCACACCCTCTAGTTTGGGGTCTGACACCCCAATACATTAATACTACCGATTCTTTTGGTTAGGCTTTCACCACTAAGGGAATTTTTACTGCAAAATTCATATACCATACCATACATGCATAAACCAATTGACAAATCCTTTAAATGGATACGGAAACCCAAGATACTTCCTAAAATCCAATTTTTCATATGGCTTATTGCTATAACCTCATTCAAACGGCCTCTTACCTACACTGATGTATATAAGGAGGGGATTGTATGGTTAGGTTGGTCGAAGTTGGTTTGGGCTGGAAGGACACAAATATATGAGTTAAATGGAGGTTGGTGAAATAGGACGGTTTTCGAACAGTTTAGGTTTGTGAGAGGTGTACGGGTGTCCTTTTGTGGTTTGAAGCTAAGGCGTTTGGAAAGGATGAACTAGACACGTTGTTGGTTATGTTGGTGGTAGGTATTTGGTGGTTGGATGGTGGTAAGGTGGCAGAAATTAGTTGAGATAGTAAGGTACGAAGGTTGAACCCGGTGAGGACGGTGGAGTAGTTGGTTAACGACCTTTTTGGTGTAGGTTGGAGAAGTGTTGTAGTGTATTGGGGTGAAAGAGATTAGACAATTTAGACAATGATTGGGCATCAAATTGATTGACAAGTTCGGGTGCGGGTAAGGTGATGTAGGCCGAGATGACCTTCTAATGTGTTTGTGACAAAGTAACCGGATAGAACATTGGCTTGAGTATCGTTATATCACACAAGTTCTAACTAGACTTACACCTAGGGTTTGGACCACAAAAGGACCAAGGGTTGGACCACAAAAGGACCAACTAAGATAACAACACAAAATTTGAATAACTTAGCAAAGTTTGAGAAAGCTCAAATATATTTCATAAAACTTCAATGTCTCCTTTCATCAACTACATCCCCAATTTATACTAGTTCTAAACCTTCTAAAAGAGGTAACAAGATAGACATAAAAATGCATATAGGCCGAATAGGAAAGCGGGAGAGGTTCGGCCGATTTGGGAGAAGGGAAAAGACCCAACTCTTCATGTTCTCTAGGCCACCCTTTTGTGTCATCCATGTAGATAAGTGCATAAACTAGCTAGTTCATGAATTACCTCCTTGGGGAACGTTGGAAGCTTCTCCTTCTAGATGGTTCTTGGCTTGGTCATCTTATCTTATTACATGGCATAGTAATTAAGCTATAAGGAGATCTAGTAATTAAGCTAGAAAAAGTGGTCTCGACCAAGACCTACATAAAAGCCAAAAAAATATTTCCTTCTTGGATATTCAAGTCTTGTCTTCAACTCCACTCCATATTAAGCATGTCACCATAGGATGGTTGGCAATCTTTGGCACTCCTAGAAAATCACCTTGCGGCTCATGTTGGAAACTTAAGTTCACGACCTTCTTTTCATCATACTCCCTTTCTTTAACAGAATTTCCCCTCAAATTCTCATCATGTGTGTATGGTGATAAGTCTCCAACATTAAACGTTGAACTAATACCTCCATATTCGTCCGAAAGTTCTACCTTGTAGGCATTTTCCCCGAACCTGGACAATATCTTGAAAGGACCATCCTCTCTCGGCATTATCTCATGTTAGGAAATATTTCCTTTCTTAGGTGTAGCCAAACCAAATCTCTAGGCTGGAGTAGTGGTTGAGTCCTTGACTTGTTCGAATCCATTTTGTACTTGTTATTGGCCTTTTGAATTTGTGCTCGAATTTGATCAAGTAACTTCTTGAAGGCCTCAATTTGATCTTTAGTCGTGAAGCTTAGGATTTCTTTCTTTAGGATTTGAACCAGATCAATATGTAAAAATGGGTTAGTGCCATAAATAATTTCAAATGGAGCTTTACTCGTTGTACGAGATTGACTCCAATTATAAGCAAATTCCGCATGTGTCAACTTGATGTCCCAATCCTTGGTGGTCTTGCTCACCAATCCTCTTAATAGTGTGCCAAGAGTTCAATTAGTCACTTTCGTTTGGCCATCCGTTTGAGGATGATGGGAGGTACTAAATAGTAACTTGGTACCAAGAAGTCTCCATAGTGTTTTCCAGAAATAACTTAGGAACTTCACATCTCTATCAGACACAATAGTCTTAGGAATGTCAGGAAATTTTAGCACTTCCTTCAAATACAAGTCTGCAATATGTGTTGCATCATCTGTCTTGTGACAAGAAATGAAGTAAGACATCTTTGAGAATCTATCCAAAACTACCATGATAAAGTCCTTGCCCTGTTGTGTTCTTGGTAAGCCGAGGATGAAATCCAAGCTCACACCTTCCCATGCTCGCTCTGGAACTGGTAAAGGAGTATACAATCTTTTGTGAAAGAAACTTTTAGCCTTTTGGCCAGTAGAACACCTACTTATCACTCCATTTACAACTTTATCCATCTGTGGCTAGTAAAATTGTTCTTGTAGAATCTCCAAAGTCTTCACTACCCCAAAATGTCCAGCTAGTCCACCCGAATTCACTTCATGTACAAGTAATTCCCTCATGGAATATTTGGTCACACACAATTTGTTTCATTTGAAAAGGAAACCTTCTACTATGGAATAAGAACTATGAACTCCACTATTATATTCTATCATTATGTCTTTGAACTCGGGATCTCGTTCATAGAATTCCTTTAGCACTTCAAATCCCACAAGTTTTTGTTCAAATACGGTCAACATTACGTGCCTCCGAAAAAGTGCATCCGCCACTATGTTGGACTTGCCATCTTTGTGCCTTGTAGAGAATGTGAAAATTTGCAAGTATGCTACCCACTTAGCTTGCCTTGGATTCAACTTTCTTTGACCATGTAAATACTTTAAGGATTCATGATTTGAATATAAGACAAAAGGTTTCGGTCTCAAATAATGTTCCATTAGACCAAAGATCTCACAATAGCATAAAACTCTTGTCATAAGTAGAATAATTGAGCCGTGTACCACCCAATTTTTCACTAAAGAAAGCAATAGGTCATTTGTCTTGAATCAAGATGGCACCAACACCAACCCCACTAGAATCACATTCAACTTCAAATAGTTTCTCAAAGTTCGGAATAGCTAGAACCAGTGCTTCACATAACCTTCCCTTTAAGGTTTTAAAAGCTCTTTGTGCTCCTTGGGACCATTTAAACTGACCATTTTTTCATTAGTTCAGTGATAGGGGCAGTAAGGGTACTAAAATCTCGAATGAAACGACGATAAAAAGAAGCCAAACCATGGAAACTTCTTACATCACTTATATTCGTAGGCTCGGGACAACTCCGGATAGCTTCCACCTTGCATGGGTCCACATGAATGCCTTCGGATGATACTATGTATCTTAATAATGGGATACTAGTAATCATAAAAACACACTGCTCTAACTTGCCATATAACTTTACATCTCTTAACTTCTCAAATAAAGCTTCTAAATGCGATAAGTGATATTCCCTATCTTGACTATAAATTAATATATCATCTAAGTAAACCACAACAAATTTACCCATGAATGGTCGTAGTACCTCGTGCATGAGCCTCATGAAAGAGCTTGGAGCATTACACAATCCAAATGGCATCACAAGCCATTCAAACCATACTTGGTCTTGAACGCCGTCTTTCATTCATCTCCCTCTTGTATCCTCATTTGATGGTAGCCACTCCTCAAATCTATCTTGGAGAAAAACTTGGCCCCACTCAATTCATCCAAAAGATCATCCAATCTCGGCATAAGAAACTTGTACTTCACGGTGATGTTATTGACTGCTCGTCTATCAATATATATGCACAAGGCCCCATCTTTCTTTGGCATCAACAAGGCGGGTACAGCACAGGGACTAAGGCTCTCTCGGACAAAGCCTTTGTCTAGTAATTCTTGCACTTGTCTTTGCAATTCCTTAGCCTCTTCCGGATTACATCTATAGACTGGATAATTAGGTAATGAACTTCCTGGAATAAAATCAATAGCATGTTCAATACCTCTGATTGGTGGTAATCCGGGTGTAAGATCATCCAAAAATACATCTTCAAATTTCTTCAAGAGTTCATTCAAGTCAGCATCTTCAACCGTATCTCCCACAAGACTCTTTTTATCCTTGCACACTAATGCATATATATCTCCGATGCATCAAGCAAGAGGGCCTCATACTTTTCATTGTGGTTCATAGCATTTTGGATCTTCATTTTCTTTACCTCACTAGGTGACAATAGTATCAACCAGACCTTCTTATCATCCTTTTGAAAAGAATAGACATTCTTTTCTCCATCATGTTGCGTTTTCCTATCAAATTTCCATGACTGACCCAATAAAATATGACAAGCATCCATAGGTAGGATGTCACACTATATTTCATCTTCATACATACCATCCCGAAAACTAACAAGAGATTGTTTCATTACCTTTAGCCCTTTGTCTTTATTCAACAATTGGAGAACATATGGTTTAGGATGGCTGCGGGTAGGCAATTTCAATTTGTCGACCATTTACACGGAGGGCATAGTGTCACAGCTTCTCCATCAATGATCATATTACATACCTTGTCATTTACCTTGCATCGAGTGTAAAATAGTTTATCTCTTTATGTCTCATCCTGTTCTTCAAGTTGAACACTCAACACACGTCGGAGTACTAAACTTTCACCCTCTTCCGTAAGATCAACATCTTCCTCTAGGACCTCATTGACTTCAAGTTCCTCATTAATAAAGGAATCCCCACAATCTTGATACTCTTCCCTTTCTTGACTTGGGTTGTTTTGTGCAAACTCCTCTCCGGACTCGGCATTATTAATCACAGCACGCCCCGCAAATTCACTTCTTAAGATTTGCGCTTGTTTCGCAAAAAGGTCATTTATGATCCTTCCAAGTTCTTTATTTATGTTAGCCATATCGTCAAGGCGTGGGATGGTAAAGCCTTGTTCTGATACCAAATTGATGTATATAAGGAGTGTATTGTATGGTTAGGTTGGTCGGAGTTGGTTTGGGGCTGGACGGACACAAATATGGGAGTCAAATGGAGGCTGGTGAAATATGATGGTTTCCGGATAGTTTAAGTTTGTGGGAGGTGTACGGGTGTCCTTACGTGGTATGGGGCCAAGGCGTTTGAAGAGGATGAACTAGACATGTTGTTGGTTATGTTGGTGGTTGTATGGTGGTAAGGTGGCGGAAACTGGTCGGGATAGTAAGGTACGAAGGTTGAACCCCGTGAGGATGGTGGAGTAGTTGGTTGAGTTTTCGGGTGTATTTGGGAGGAGTGGTTAATGACCTTTTTGGTGTAGGTTGGGGAAATATTGTAGTGTATTAGGGTGGAAGGGATTAGGCAGTTTGGACAATGATCGGGCACGAAATTGATAGACAAGTTCGGGTGCGGGTAAGGTGATGTAGGCCGAGATGACCTTCTAATGTGTTTGTGACAAAGTAACCGGATAGAATCTTGGCTTGGGTATAGGTAGATCACAAAAGTTCTAACTAGACTTACACCTAGAGTTTGGACCACAAAAGGACCAAGGGTTGGACCACAAAAGGACCAACTAAGATAACAACACAAAAGTTGAATAACTTAGCAAAGTTTGAGAAAGCTC
The DNA here is from genome assembly GCA_029783415.1 of Anisodus acutangulus. Lineage (NCBI taxonomy): Eukaryota > Viridiplantae > Streptophyta > Magnoliopsida > Solanales > Solanaceae > Anisodus > Anisodus acutangulus. Next base: position 17,841,788 of record CM056504.1, on the reverse strand, counting down.
AAATATATTTCATAAAACTTCAATGTCTCCTTTCATCAACTACATCCCCAATTTATACTAGTTCTAAACCTTCTAAAAGAGCTAACAAGATAGACATAAAAATGCATATAGGCCGAATAGGAAAGCGGGAGAGGTTCGGCCGATTTGGGAGAAGGGAAAAGACCCAACTCTTCATGTTCTCTAGGCCACCCTTTTGTGTCATCCATGTAGATAAGTGCATGAACTAGCTAGTTCATGAATTACCTCCTCGGGGAACGTTGGAAGCTTCTCCTTCTAGATGGTTCTCGGGCTTGGTCATCTTATCTTATTACATGACATAATAATTAAGCTATAAGGAGATCTAGTAATTAAGCTAGGAATTAAAATAAGCTAAAAGGTGGTCTCGGCCAAGACCTACATAAAAGCTGAAAAAATATTTCCTTCTTGGATTTTCAAGTCTTGTCTTCAACTCCACTCCACATTAAGCATGTCACCATAGGACGATTGAAAATCTTTAGCACTCCTAGCAAATCACCTCGCGGCTAATGTTAGAAACTTAAGTTCACGACCTTATTTTCATCATACACCATCTTTGCATCGCAAATAACACTACATGTTTTCTCTACCGTCATTCTATTGAAACTAAAGACTGCATCTTCTTACAGTGCATCAATGTACAAATACTGCAGCAAGAGCTTGCCATTCATCCCGACAAACAAAACATGGACCCAAACCAACTAACCACATTTCACTAGATTCAAGACCTTTTGTGCAACCACCAAATCGCACCAATACCTCGTTATACATTAATAGTTTTCCACTATGACACCTTTGACTCACTTAGATTGCTAATTTATTTTGTAAAAAAAATAAAAATAAAAAATCGAGTCTAGCAATCAATTGAGTACTATCACATTTCTCAAACAAACACCCGCACCACGATCAGCGTTCCTATCCACATTAAATGAAACCCACCACCATCGATTATTATCAAGTTAAATAATGATGGAGTAACATCTCTGATAAATTAGGTGAACAGAATTGGTGGTGTATTCTGTTATCATCAAGGCTGTTAGATCCTTGAATTTGCGGAATGGATGACTCCACAAGTAGCTTACATATAACCACTTTGAACTCTTTTTCAGGGACTTAAACTCGCACTTCAAAACGGGCTCAAACCACTACATATCAACCTAGATGTCAAAGAGTTTATTCATAGTATTTTTACACTTCCACTTAACACTTTTACATGATTGCAGGTTCTTGCTCAGCTCGTTGGATGAAGCGCAACTGCAACATGTCTACAGGGAACGAAAATAGGGTTGTAGATAAGTTGGCGTGACATGACTGTACGGACTTGTCAGACAACTCTACACTATTTTGATGACCACTAATTTTTGTGAATGATAGTTTACAAGATGATCTATCTGACAAGCTCTATCTTCGTTTTGGTGTAGCAAATAATAGCTTTAATTCAGATCCCCCAGAAAATACTTTTTGTTACAACTAGGCTTGGACGTTGAGCCCGAACCTAGCTCAACTGAGCTTTTATAATAAGTTGGTTGATTAAGAAAAATATAAGCAATACTAGTTTAAATTGGTAATTGCATTATATACATGATTAGTTTAAATTAGAACTCAGATTCAAATGAGGGTAGCTTAATATTAAATATAGAATACAAATTTCACATAAAAAAATAAAGAAACAATAAATTAAAAAATATATATTATAATATTAATTTTTAATTCTTAAAGTAAATTTTTTAATTATATTCCGTACCACCCATAATATAATATTAAATAAAATGTGTAGAAAACATTAGTTACATGGAATTAATTAAGGAAATACAAAACTATAAATTTGTTATAATAATTACTAACTTAATTAAGTTTATTGAATCAATTTAAATTTTGAAGTAATCATTTTATATAACTAAAGGGAGTCAACCAAGCTAGGACTCAATCTAGCTCGGCTCTTTGCCAGGTTTAGTCAGAACTATATCTCAAGTTGCGCACCTCCCCCAATGCTGTAATGACTCAGACATTGGTCAACTAGTTGCAGTTTTGCTACTTGATCAATAATATATAATGCGTTCCTTGTTGACCAGAAAGATAAAAAAATAAAAAATTAAGTAAAGGTACCACCTCCGTCTCTTAGTCTCACAATTACTTACAACACAAAAGTTCAACTAAAAGACAGATGCCTCTTTTGCCGTTATAATTCATTGTGTCTTCCCAGCGAATTTGGAATGAAAGAAGATAGGAGAGAGAGATTTTTCTGCAATTCTTCATTTATTTGAGCAAAAGTATGGCAGAATCAGCGGGTAAGAATTGATTGTACTAAATCACTGGTCCTTTTATATACTACTACGAGTACTAGTTGTCGATTAAGAGTTAATTGCTTATGTTCTTTTTGTTTTTTTGTTATTTGACATTTGTGGAGTTGTTGCATTTCAATCGTCAATCAAGACCAAAGTTCTCTTCCTGTTTTGTTGGAATACCAGATTAGATTGGGATTTTTATATTTCAGTTATATGGGAGTTTAGTGTTTATTTCTTGGGCTACTCTTTTCTGGTCTGGTTTCCTTCTTTTAATTTGACTAATCTTGAAGCTAAATTAGATTAGATCAGTCAATATTTTAAAGTTAAAATTTAGATATTCAAAAACTATACGAAAAGTACTATAACTTATTGCAATTCTTCTAATGTCAATAGGATGAAAATATATCTTAAAATTTGGTCAAAGTTTACATAGTTTGTATCTCCACAAGCGAAAAGTGTCACATAAATTGGAACGGCGGGAGTAGTTTTTTTTCTTAAGTTGCAAGATGCAAATAGAGATTTAGAGTCACGGAGTCTAAATTTTGCTATTACAACAAAGAACAACAACATACCCAGTATATTCCCACAAGTGGGGTTTGGGGAGGGTGGGATGTACGCATATCTTACCTCTACCTTTGTGGGGTAGAGAGCTTGTTTCCGGTAGACAAATTTTGCTATTACATATATATAAACATTTGTTGATCGTTTTACATACATAGTGTGTGTGTGTGTGGTAGGGGGTGGGGGGGAGGGGTTGAGCCAATAGCGGTTGAACGTTCTACAAACGGCTATATCCGCCTTTGGTACTACAGGCATTCCATGATCAGAAGAAGACCAATTACCATGTGTGAAATGACTGGACTGTGTAGCTGCTTATTCATTCATACTATCACCTAGTAACTTGTATAGCTTACATTGTTTCTTATACTGGTTGAAAAGACCAATTAACCTCAACAATAACTTGTATGTGCTTGTGTTTTTTGAACAATTTTGGATTGAGATGCAGTTTCTTGATAATATATAGACAAAAAGAAAAACCTCACCTGAATCAGTTGATAGACCTATGCTGTAGCAGGTGCAGAAAAATAAAGAATGCCTTTCCCGAACTTCTTTAATCCCAGTTGAGAGCTTTGGTACTCCTTTCCCCTTGCTAACTTGGTCATGGGAAGACAGAAATAAATGAGAAATTATTGCCTGGGCTCTGTCCCCTGGCTTGGGATACTGGATGGGATGCAAGGCCCTCTGAGGCACTTTGTATAGTTAGATGGTATCTCTCAGCTAATCGGTCAAATTGTTGAAGTAATCATAGTTGTAAGCTAAGTTGCTTGGACTCTTCACTTTCGGTGACGCACCTGTGTCGACACGACGTGGGTGTGGGATCCGTACCGGATATGGTTAACTGATTTTGGGTACTTTGACCAAAATCGACGGAGAAATTCGGGAAAGATACAATGATTTCTATAATCAAAATAAAAGCTAAGGTGAAATTAAAGAAAATGGAATACCTTGTATATAGAAATTTCTATGTCAGTCCTTTTCCTTATATCTCCTCTTAGATTCTCCTCTTGATCAGTATTTTCTCCTCGGAATACCTTGTAAGTTTTTTCCACATAATGTCTCATAATTTAGACATATAACTCTATTTTAGATATTTGAATTATTTTTAGACGAATCCTCGCACCCGTATCCATACCCCAGAATCTTAAAATTTAGATCATGAAGGATCCGACCTCTAGATCCGCACCCGTGTCGGACACCCGCACCCGAGTCCAAGCAACTTAGGTTGTAAGTAGTTAAAAAGAGACAATTAATCCTATGGCCTAGGAATTTGTGATCACCCTCTTCTAATGGACATCTATATGATAATGTCATGGTTGGGGGCAATCTTTATTGGTATTTCGTACTTGCAATCCAGTTGGATGTTTCAGATGCCTTTTAGATCCATACCCCTTGGTGCTCGTAAACAGAAGGATGCCCATAATGCAAATTTAGCATACCGAACTGGAGTGTCTAGCAAAGATGTTTGCTTGAACCCATCTTATCAACTGAACCAACATAGTTCTTCCATCCCCATCTACCTTCTCTAAGTGAGCTGTTGCTATCGATCCTTTTCCCTTTATCTTTCTCTTCTTCTATCAATCCATCATGCATACAAATTTGACCAGTTAACCGACCAAACTGAGAGTGTGACAGAAATCATGAAAAGTCATTTCACTTGACCATTTGTCACTTGCACATGAATTAAGCCATATCTTAATAGGTATGTTAATGATAGAACATCTCTTGGCGAGGAGAGGAAATGTCTCTTGGCGAAGTAAGAATATGTAAATCATCTGTTCTCAAAACTTACATGCAGGCTTCTTGACAATGCAAATAAGCTTTCACTTTTGAGATCAGTCAATTAGGCTTGTTATTTTTCTGCTTTCAGGAGCCAGTGTGGGCTGAGAGAAAGACAAAAGCTTAGGTGCTCCCTAAAGAATCAATGCATAATGTAGTTAGCCCCATGAGTAGTACCATCTTCGATCAAAATCTCCTTATCCAGTTGACACAGTACAACCAGAAGAAAGTCAATCATTCCTACTAAAATAAAGGGAGTAAGTGATGAATACTGAGAAAACAATTCAGTTTGTCCTTAGCCTAGAAGCTTTAGTTCTTATCTTCACAAATTAGTCAGTGATTGAAACAAAATGTGGTTTTTGTGGAAACATTGTCTAGTAAATCACTGCTTACTACTCCTGTCCAAAGAGCAAAAGAGCTTTGTTTTGTTAGGAAAACTAAGGCATATGAGTGACTTCAGTGGAAGCCCATTGATGACATAGGGAGCACAATAGCAAAAACTGGATGCAGTTTGTCCCAAGCTATTAACGGGCAGCTAGTCCCACTTGCAAGGTAGTGAAACTACATGGTTTGGAGGAGAAATAAAGTGAGAAGAATGAGCCTGGTTTATCACAAAATAACGGATCTCTCTCTCTCTTCAAATGGTCCACAACAGTGCTGGAGAGCAATCCTCGAAGCTCTGTTTATCATTCCACTCTTTTGTCTGAATTTTCAGCTGAGAAGAATGTCTTTAGCACCTTGTGGCATCAGCCATTTTAATCCAAATATGTCTAAATCTGCTGTCCACAATTTGGAGGTGACTGGAGAATGGAGTAATAAGTGCCAAGGACTAAGTACTGAGAATTTATTCCTTGTTATCTTAATTTGGCAGTTAATAGCTTTGCAAGCAGTAGTCTCTACAAAAAAATGCCACTTTCTTGTGGCTCCAAATGAGGGAGAGCCATGTTTTCCCTTTTCTGTTATCCTTCACAAAAAGATTTAGCAGTGAATATCCATGAACTCTTGGCATCATGTATCAGGAGCATTAGGGGAGATATTGACACCCGAGAAACATATCACTGTGAAAATTAAGCAGATACTCCCTCCGTTCCATAATAAGTGGTGTTTTTAATAAATTGTTCACTCCTAGAAAATTATGAGTGTTCTTACTAACTTACCCCTAATTAATGCCTAGAAAAAGAAAAGCTACTTAATGATTCTTGATTATGTAAGTAAGGGTAATTTTGAAAGAATAAGGTCAATTTCTTCTTGAAATCCTAAAGCACCACTTATTTTGGAACTAAATGAAAAGCCTAAAACACCACTTATTATGGAATGGAGGGAGTACATAACTAGACCTAATGGTTAGAACTAACTGCAATTTGACCAACTAATTACTTAGTACTATTTCTACCTCTTGGAGCTTATGTTTGATTCCTGAAGCATAGCATTTGGAGCTAGGTATTGTTGGGTAGTGAGGAATTACTTGAAAATGGCTTCTTTCGCTATGCTTCCATCTCTCTTCGATTGCCCATATCTTCCTTTGGATCTTGTTAGAAGATTGGAAATGAAGAAAAAGGGAGATAAAAAGAGTAAAATACAGCACTATCACTCTTTATACTTTCTGGAAAGGAAGCTAAAGGTGGAATATGGTTCTTAACTTATTTACAGTTTCATAATAATACATGAAAAAATAAGATTTCATCTAACAACCTTTTGTTAGTTTTCCAACTATAAGGATATCTATATTTTCTTTACCTCCTTTAGGTTTAAGAAGAATATATATCTCATGGTGTAAATTTCAGAAATCTGCAAGAACATGATGGTTACAAGTTCTTGGTTTTTGGCTTCGAAGGTACTTTTGCGACACACAGAAAACCGATATCCTGTTGCCGTTACTGTCATCCACACTCATTCTGTGAAAGTTTGTCACAACACTTTAAACAGTTTCTTCCTGAAAATAGTTGTTTTTCTTGGGAAGCTATTGATGTGTACTATTATGTTCTGCGCCATTCAAGAATTGATTGTGAGGAGCCGTATTTACTGCACTGGAAGATTTTAGCAGCTGTTGCTATTTCATGTTTCAGGATACAACATAAATGATTTGGTTCGAGAAGGCCGTTTTAGGTGGTTAAGACCTGCAGAAGTGCTCTTCATACTACAGAATCATGGGGACCGTCAACTTGCGCAACAACCACCTCAAAAGCCAGCTAGTAGTCTCCTCCCTCTTTTATCTTTTTGCTCCCATTTCAGTAAGATAAATAATATCTATTCATAAAAATGATCAATTTTAAAAAAACACATATCTAGTGGTAACCCTCTTACATCAGAATCATTCTATGTTATCTTCGTTTCCCACTGCTATCATACAGAAGTGGTTGCTATCAACAGGTGGATCTATGTTTCTCTTTAACAAGAGGGTCCTCAGGTACTTCCGTAAAGATGGTCATAGTTGGCGTAAAAAAAAGGATGGAAGAACTGTAGGAGAGGCACATGAGCGGCTTAAGGTAACAATTGGTGGAAAGTGTCATGTTTATTGAACAATGCAAATGACAATCCTGGCTAAACATTTGTTCTATATTTCATGTGGAGGGAGGTGTGAGTCAGCTGAGCTAGGGACTTTTGTTGGTTGATTCTCTAAATCACCTCTTGAAAAACAAGAAAAGAAAATGAAAATGCCTATGATCATGTTTTAGTATCCTTGAAATTTGTCATTACGTGAGAAGTTTTCTATTTATCTCTTCTGTGACTAGGTTGGAAACACTGAAGCCCTAAATTGTTATTATGCACATGGAGAGAAGAACTCTAACTTCCAGAGGCGCAGCTATTGGATGTTGGATCCGTGAGTTTACTTGCTATTGATCTGTAATCTAGTCCTTTTCTTCTAGACTTGAAGCAGTTTTAGAAAGAAGTTCTAAACTCCTTGGGAGTTTGGCGCACCTGAATGGATAGGAGCACAAACGAGCAATTTAACTAAAATTTAATGGCTCCATTTCCTTTAATCTCTCTCTCTCTCTGACAAAGGTGGGACCAGAAACTGATTGTTTTTTCCTTTATTTGCTCTCAACTTCGCATATTTGGCAGCGCATACGAGCACATTGTTTTGGTTCACTACAGAGATATAACTGAGGTCAGTCTTCAGGAACCCAATTGTACAAATATCCCATATCCTGGCATGACTCTTTCTACTAATTAAACTGTAATTTCATCAAGAAATCAATGAAAGGGTTCCTGCTTCGTTAAGTTTTAGTATCTTGGTTTCAATCATTGCTTCTTTTCTATTGTTTCTGTAGTTTTTCATGTAAAAGCTGCTAACAATTTGACACTGGACTGGAGAAGATTCTGTGATTGCTTTCAGCATTGAAATGCTATATTAGGAAACTTATACTTGTTTGGTGAAGCTTAATTAAGCAGTTATTAGCTACAGTTTGAATACGTTTGGATCTAGTATGTTAAGTTATTAAGCAGTCTTAACAGCACTATTTTCACTCATGGCCCTAGGGGAGGCAGCTTGCAGCATTCATGTCACAGTCATCTCCAATTTCCTCTACTTTCTCTCTGAGCCCCAGCTTATCTTGTACTCAACATCCAGGCTTCACTGTTGTTGGTAGTGAATCTTATCAACAATACCAGAATGAATCTAGCCCTGGATATGGGGAAATTTGTTCTGATGCAGTCATCAATAGTAATGGGATGAACGTCTCAGACATAACCGGAAGAACAGAAGGGGTGAGCAGCTTACCAAGGGTTGAGATAAGTCAAGCATTGCGAAGACTTGAGGAGCAGTTAAGTTTAAATGATGAGATTGAGAATTCAAATGATACTGAAAATCTTGTACATGACAAAAGTTCACTTGTCCAGATCCAGGACAATTCAAATAATCTTCTGTTGCAGCCTCATTCAGGTTTTCTGTCATTTTTCGTGCCACAAGATTATTATTAGATGCAGATATACATCCTTATTATATGTCACTGCATTGAATTCCTATTTTAATCACGCAAACTCGAGATGCAGAGATTTCTTTGGTTAGTGCACTAGGTTTTTGTTGTTCTTAAGACTTGATACTGTTATGACTCAATACCCGGTTGAGAGTCTTTTGTTTGAATGGCATTCCTTTTAATAGCTTGTCTGAGAAGAAGTACTTAAAATAGAATTCCTCCATTTTTTGTTTTCCCTAGTTATCATACTTCTGATGAATGTCGATTGATAAACTGAGGCCGTTTAGTCGTTTCCTAGCTTGTTTCCCCCTGGTTGCGAAAATGTTATTTTGAGCACATAACTAGTTATAGTTTTTATAAGATTGCAGATCAAGGAAGAGTACCTCTTTTTTCTAAGTATTGATTTGTTTAAGTTATCTAGAAACAAATTTTTAAGTGAAACCTTTTTGATTTCTGATAGCATGAGCAGCAGTGACATGATGCCGGTGCTGGACATTGACATTTACTGCCATGTCTGAGACTTTCTATGAGCCTTTTCTTGAGCACTCACGCATTCTAATTTAGTAGCAGCAAGTACTAAGAGCTCGTGCATTTCTAATTTAGGAGCAGAAAATACTAAGGAATACTGATAATAGTGTCATTTGTAGGTGAGAGCAGTGAATCTCAACATCGACTTTTGAATCTGGATGCTAACATGTGGAAAGAGATGCTGGATCACTGCAGGAGCTCTCCGGCTTCTGAGTCACAAGCCAAATGTTTTGAAAAGTGGGATGAGAATGTGAGGAAGTGTCTTTGAAATTAACTTTTATTTCATATGCCTATTCTTTAATTGGCATGGTCACTTTCACCGGTGTGTCATTAGGACTATTGAGTCCTTGCTGCTACCTGCTTCTCACTGCGGCCGATGCTATGATTAGTAGAAAGTTCATGTGCTCAAAGTGGCACTCGTTAAAATATAAACCATATTTGATGTTATATCTGGGCCTTTCCAAATAATTCTTCTGCTTCTGATAACCGCTTATTTCATCTATTATTTCAATATTCGCTTCATTCTCTTTCTCCAGCTAACATGTCTGCACTCACTCAGGGAATGCTACAAACTTTGTCAGGAAGTGGATCAATAGAAGCAACCCAAATCGATAGGTGGCCTAAATTTGGTGGAAAAGAAGCTATGGAATGTAATCTTTTTTTTTTGGAAAATCAAGATGATTCTTTTTTTGATCAGTTGGAAAATCCAGATTTATATCTTCTACATCTAGAATCTTGCATAATATCTTAATCTCAGAAAAAAATACCCTGTTGCTTTGTAGCTTCTTTGACAAATCTAAAGCAAGTCGACGATTTTAAGTATCCTGCACGTGCACAACTAAATACTTTTGGATCCTACACTGACCAGTATACAACAATATTTGACCAAGATCCGATTGGAACTTCATTTGAAGCTGATATGAGCTTAACCAGATTTACTATTCATGATATATCTCCTGATTGGGGTTATGCATCTGAGGCGACAAAGGTATATCTCATGTTTTAGTGATGCTTTGCGTGGTTATTGTTGAACATGTCTACTTTTTCTGGCGTTTGTGGATATTTCTTTTCAGCTTTTGCAAATAATGGCAACATTACATCTGCCTGCTTATGTACATTTTAAGCCATTTCAAAATTTTTAGTTCAGTTTCTATGCTTAACAAACCAACTCTTGAAGTCGTGAGTTTTCCAGCAAGCTAATACCATCATCACTGCCAACAGCCTTCTTTCTATGCATGGCTTACAAAAGCTTGAAATATTCTTGTGAAAAAACCCAGTTATGTTATAACTTGGGTTTTTGATGGCTGATAAAACATAGTGCCCCCCCTCCCGCAAAAAAGAAGAAGATATAACTAGTTTTAGTAACTAATTCACGATGACTAAAGTATCATTTGTCAACATTAGAGATGTGCAATTTCAAGCTCCGTGATCTTTGACTTCATATGTAGAGTTGAAACTTGTAAATGAATTGTCTCCGTTGTCAAATGGTCTGCCATGCTTGTAGTTTTCTTTTTGATGAAAGCTCTTTAAAGTCAACTTCTGGGTACCTTATTCTTCTGAATATCCTGGGAAATCAGATGTTCCATGTAGGATGTCGTGAAAGTTTAATTTTCGTCAGGATGTTTCATTATCCAGTATTTGAACTTCAAGCTATTTGGTGCAGGTAGTTATAGTTGGATCGTATCTCTGCAATCCATCAGATTACACGTGGACTTGTATGTTTGGTGATATTGAAGTTCCTGTTCAGATCATTAAGGAAGGTGCAATCCGCTGCCAGGCACCTCCTCACTTGCCAGGTAAAGTTGCACTCTGTGTTACTACTGGCAATAGGGTGTCATGCAGTGAAGTAAGGGAGTTTGAATACCGCGTTAAGGATGATCGTGGTCAAAGTATGATACCTGAAGTAGGAGGAGCTTCTAAGAGTTCAGAGGAGCTGTTGCTACTTGTCAGATTTGTGCAGATGCTTCTATCTGATTCATCAGTGCAGAGAGGAGATGGTTTGTCAAACAATGACATCTTGGAGAAATCCAAAGCAAACGAAGATTCATGGAGCCAAGTTATTGAATCTCTTTTATTTGGTACTTCAACATCTATGATAACTGTTGATTGGCTTCTTCAAGAGCTTTTGAAGGACAAGTTGCAACAGTGGCTTTCATCCAAATCGCAACAAAAAAATAACCAAATGGGATATTCCTTATCCAGGAAAGAACAAGGGATAATACACATGATTGCTGGCCTGGGGCTTGAGTGGGCATTGCACCCAATTCTAAATGCTGGAGTAAGTGTTAACTTCCGTGATATTAGTGGCTGGACTGCCCTGCACTGGGCTGCATGCTTTGGAAGGTAACTACATAATATATGTTGTTTGACAAACAGCTGGCTTCATTGTCCATGACTCGCTTGGTACTCAATTATTAATATAAACTACATAAGAATATTTAGGAAGGCAGCCCGGTGCACAAAGTATCCCGCATTAGCAGGGTCCGGGAAAGAGCCGCACCCCCAAGGGGTGTGCTGTAGACAACGTACCCTAATGCAAGCATTAGTGGCTGCTTCCACGGGTGGAACCCGTGACCTATAGGTACTTCTTGAAGTGTTAATAAAGAAAGTTGGTCAATTCTGCAAATTTTAGTTCATAGGAAAAATAAACATGAAGGTTGCTGATCAATCTCAGTTGTAGCATTTTATGTGAAGAATAATTACTATATTTATCTCTGGAAGTGTGTCCAGTCATGCAGAATTTGGAATTTCTAAATTCGTCGTGATATATTGATAACATGAAAAGAATAGGTTTGAAGTACTTTATTATACTGACTCTGAGGAGAGCCCCTGGTGTGGCAAAACAGTTGTTAATCTGCTGTTACCATCATAAAAGAAAACAGCTGTTGTGGCAAAACAGTTGTTAATCTGCTGTTACCATCATAAAAGAAAACAGCTGTTAATGTCTACCATGTTCTGCTTGGGTTTTTTATGCTTGCTCTCTTTACTGCTTCCAGAGACAGCAGTGATCTTCTGAATGGTCTGGGGGGCAGAATGAGGATTTTTGTGCATATGAATTGCTGAACCCTATAGCTTTCTTGCAATGTTTTAAAGAAGAGCAGAGAGAAGCCTGCCTGATGGGATTACTTGTTCTTATATTCCTTTTGTTTAGAGATTATAATATTTGTTGGTCTATTAGAACAGTCTCTGTTATATCTCTGTCTTCTTGTCTCTGTGGGTGTCTCTCTGTTATGTTCAGTCTCTGCTACTATTATTCCTTACACTGTCTGATGCATTACTACATAAGCTGATTCTTTTCTAACTGCTTACTTGTGTTAGGGAAAAAATGGTTGCATCACTCATAGCATCTGGTTCATTTGCTGGGGCCGTTACTGATCCCTCTTCACATGATCCATTTGGTAAAACTGCTGCATCAATTGCTTCTAGCTGCGGTCACAAGGGAGTTGCAGGTTATCTTTCAGAGGTGGCTCTCACCAGTCATCTTACGTCTCTCACATTAGAGGAAAGTGAGCTCTCAAAGGGGACTGCTGACATCGAAGCAGAAAAAACTATTAGTAGTATATTAACCACGAGTCCTGTCACACACGAGGATCAGCTTTCTCTAAAGGACACATTAGATGCAGTCCGCAATGCAGCTCAGGCTGCTGCTCGTATACAATCTGCATTCCGAGCACATTCATTCCGGAAGAGGCGACTGAGAGAAGCTGCGCATGCTGCTACCACTTGCGGAGATGAATATTTTATCCTCTCAAACGATGTTCTTGGGCTTTCAGCTGCCTCAAAGTTGGCATTCCGCAACATGCGGGACTATAACTCAGCAGCTTTATCTATTCAGAAGAAATATCGGGGATGGAAAGGCCGGAAAGACTTCCTTGCATTTCGCCAGAAAGTAGTGAAGATACAGGTGCTTTATTTGTTCGAAAGCAGAATAGACATATTTAAACCTCATTTGTAACAAACTATCTTTGAAAACTAAAGAAGACAAGACTTCTAAAGAAAATATATCACCACTTTAGATGTTACATCTTTTAGCTGCTCTCATTTTTGTTGAGTGGGGTTAGGGGAGGGGAGGGGGGATATTGCAGATTAGACAAAAATTTGTTAAGCAGAAAGAGGTTGTGACCTTGTGATTTCCATGGCAGGCTCATGTACGAGGATATCAGGTTAGAAAGGAATACAAGGTATGTTGGGCTGTGGGTGTTTTAGAGAAGGTGGTGCTAAGGTGGCGTCGACGGGGTGTTGGTCTTCGGGGAGTCCGACTAGAAGAAGAACCCATCGAGGATGAAGACATTCTCAAGTTGTTCCGCAAACAGAAAGTGGATGCTGCTATAAATGAGGCCGTCTCTAGAGTGCTATTGATGGTTGACTCTCCAGAAGCACGCCAGCAATATCATCGCATTCTTGAAAAGTATCGACAAGCTAAGGTTAGTGAAGCATCCATCTAGTATCACAGTATTGAAATAGTTAAATCTACTTGATCCGCTGACTTCAACAACTTGAATGTAAACGACGAGTTCACTTGGTATTTTACATGTGGAAACACTCACCTACACTGTTTGGAAATCCTTCCTCTGTCCCCATGTGAAATTCGGGGGAGAGGGAGCATATAGTGAAATTTATATACCATTTTAAATCTTATTTTTCCTTTTAACATTTTAAAGTTCCCTATTTTCTAGTCGCCAGATTAAAAACATTTAGCGTGGAAAGTTTATGTTTTGCATTGGCTAGTATAAAATAAAATGATAAGTTGTCGATAACATGGCATTGCATCGGTTTTCTGTCCCAGTAAATACTGTCATATATGGATTTGATGAAGCGTGACTTCAATAAATAAAAAAAGTACAGCTTCAAATCTTAATGTGGGCCAATACACGGGATATGGTCATGTGGGTAGTTACCTAGTAGTATCTGACTTTTACTTTCTCCCCCTTTCCCTTTTAACTTGTGAGACATCTGAACTTATGCTTCGTGATCCATGCATTTTGTCCATATCATATCCATTCTGTACTGACGATAACTGTGATACACTGCATTGGCTCCTGTAAGATTGCCTGGTTTTGTATATACCCAAGCAGAGCAGAAGTTTATTTTCAACTACAACTGACTCTGGATTAAACCACAGACATAGTAAAGCAGTTTTGTTCCTAGAACTTCTTTTTAAAATAAAAAATTTCAATTACATCTGACTGTGGCTTAAACCACAGGAGTAGTTCCTAGAACACCTTTTTTTTTCAGAGCAGGGGAGTGGGGAGCTTCTTGGTTCCTTTTGAAATCAGGAAATCATGTTAAGTAATTTTCTTGACCATGCAGCAGGCTGAGCTTGGAGGAGTGGAGAGTGATACAATATCCACTTGCACATAGTGACATCTCCATTGCGGAAAACAGTAATGTATACTGTATACTGTTCGCAGAGATGCTTAGAAAACAACTCTGCGATCCCCTCCGCTTGTGGATGAATTTCTCAATGTCTTCCATGCTTCAGTTTGGTTTTGAATGTTATCTGTTGTTATGAGTGATGTATTTTGTAGGTGCTGGTCATAATTTGTATTAAGGTTGAAAGTTGAATCAACCTTTTTCTTCATTTAGTGCCTGCAGGCAGATCAGTTTGAAATTTCTTTTGCTATTGTACATATTCTTGCGTCTTTTCTTAATATATTTTCATGGAAGCTAAGAAATATTATGAGTGTTGTATCGTACTTTTAGCTTTTGTTCTACATTGTCACTTCAATCCATGTTGTAGGCGTTTCCATTGAAATTTAGAGAATATGTTACGTTGTGTAAAATACAACTAGTAATGAAGAAATTTTCCTTTTCCACACTTCAGACTACTAGTTTAGTACAAGAAATTATCAGATGAGCTTTGATTATTCCATTTGCAGACCTCGAGTTCACGAAGATGGTTTATCAAACAATTCAATTTAGTTTTCCAAAAAGTTGCACCGGAGTTGTAGCTAAACATTGCTGTTAATTGACATTGTTGGCATGTCCACCAAGTTTTCGTTTATCGTCTCCATAGCATAGGTAAAATCATTGGATTCGTTTTTATATAGTTCAAGTCATGGCAATGTACAATTGACACAAGCTCAAGTAACTTGGGAATTGCATCTTCTTACAAATATTGAAGATCAATTTATCATTAATTCAAATAGTATATATGCAGCGAACACTCTTTATAAACTGTTTTCTATTTTAGCAGACTCGAAAATGATGTGAACATAACGTTTTACTGAGAAACTTCATGACACGATCACCCTATCTTGTTCGGCTAAGGGAATTGATCTTGACCGCCTTCACTAAAGGCTAAAGCTCCAGATGCTGCGATTTTTCATTGGTACGTTGCATCAGATTATATTATAGTTGAAAGGCCCAAATACATATATAGCGCCATTAAAATTTCACCGACGAAGTCGAGTGAATGTTGATACATCAAATGAGCAAATAAAATACTGACACGTGTTATATTGAATAAAATTGACATATAATTTATAAAAGACAAATACAATCTATCTATACATATTTGAAGTGGGAAGCCCTCTAACCAGATGTTAAATTACTAAAATACCCTTCTTTATTAGTTAAAAAAACAATTAATTAACGTAAATAACATACTTCTTTATTAATTTGTACCGAAAAGTCGCAAGGCAAATGACCTTTTGCGAAGCCCCTGTGTATTAGAATCCTCTGCCAAACGTTGTGCTAAACTCTTTGAGTTCAAATTTTAGATTATTAACATTGAATCCATTATATACTATTCTAAAAGTGGGAAGAGCCTCAGTATAAAGTTGAATTACTAAAATGTCCTTGAAAAGTTGAATGATATTTTTACCCTTCATTTAAACACTACTCTTAATATATTTTTGTACCACTAAATAGTAATTTCACTTCCAATAAATGATAAATGATTTAGTTAAATAAAAAGTCATTGGCATGAAATTCATGTATCTGCATGCCAAGCACTTACTGCAAATTTATTAGGAGTAATTAGTATAGCCTTTTCACTTTCTTGGAATTACTTCATTTCCGAGTTATTGGCTTATTGCAAAGGTACAATTATATACATTCACAACATTTAATTGTCATTATTGCCCTTCTTCCATAAAATGGGAAGAAAGACTCTTACATCTTCCCCTAATTATTGAGTTTTAATTGTTGTTCTTTTTACCTTCAGTCTTTTCACATGCTCCAAATCTTCTTATAAATTCCACAGTGAAATGTCACTACATTCACGTTAGATTCACATTTTATCATTTCATCTTTTTTAAGTTTGAGTTTTATCCATTGGTTTAACTTTTTTCATTAGGTAAGAGGAGATATCTTAGAAGAACATTCCAAAAAATTGCAAAAAATCCAGGTACCCGGAATCCTTTATTTATTCATATGATTCTTAAATTTTGTTGTTGAAATAGTGTCCTCTTTGACTTTGTCTTTTTGTTTTCTACCATAATCATATGGCAGTAAGAAATGATATTTTTCAATAGTGCAAGTTTTATATTGTTACGTTAGAAGAAAAGAGAAACATACACAAAGAAAATTGTCTAAAAAAGTACATATTAAACAAGATACATCATATCACATGTTTGTCCATAGCAACATAAAAATGATCTCACTACACATCGAACTTGCCTAGCTAATTAAATTTAATTATTTAATTTTGCAGTTTCAGACGAGAACTAATCATTTTGCGTTCAACAATCAAGTCGATCAAGTGACTCACCATTCATAAGTCCGAGCATGCATTTTTCCTCTTCAAAATTAGTGTTACTTACTACTAATATGGTTTAATATTATTCATGTTATTTTTTAAAAAGTTTTGTACTGATTGGGATACACATGCGAAATAATCCCCTTGATTATTTTCATTAATTGAAAGGCTATATATACAAGTTACATATTTTCATAATAGGAGAATCTTATTCCTATTCCTATTCTACTTCCAAAATATTATTCTACTTGGATACTAAATATACAATTATGGTAAGTGTACAAGACTAATTAAGGTAACCTTTACACTACAATATTACAACAATATACACAAACAATATACTGCCCATGATGGGCCAACCCGAGATGGGTTGTCTGCCTTCTACCGTGTTGGGCTTCATCCTAAGGACCCGTGATATACACCATGTATAAGTGTATATCACGGGTATATACCTTGCTTAACACACCCCCGCAGTCATAGCGGGCGGTCTTCGAACGCTGAGACTGTCCCTAAAATCTTCAAAAAGGATCGAGGGAAGACCCTTTGTAAAGATGTCTGCAATTTGATATCTTGACGGGACATGACAGACGCGTACCCGACCACGAGCAACCTTTTCACGGACAAAGTGACTGTCCATCTCGATATGCTTAGTGCGTTGGTGCTGAACTGGATTACCAGAAAGGTAGATGACACTAATATTATCGCAATGAACCAAGGTTGCTTTCTGAATGAGACAATGAAGCTTCAAAAGCAAATTACGTAACCAACATGATTCCGAGACCACATTAGCTACCCCTCGATATTCAGCCTCGGCACTGGATCGGGACAATGTCGACTGACGTTTTGCCGACCAGGAGACCAGGTTATTCCCAAGAAACATGCAATAGCTAGACGTAGACCGTCTGGTGTCTGGACAGCCACCCCAATCAACATCCGTATACGAGACACATGTGGATGTCGAGGAAGGATATAAATGCAACCCATAGTCAAGTGTACTCTGAATATACCGAATGATGCATTTGAGTGCATTCATGTGCTCAATTCTGGGATCATGCATGAACAAACACACATCCTGGACATCATACGTAATATCTGGTCTCGTAAATGTAAGTTACTGAAGGGCCCCTGCAAGATTGCGATAGCAGGTCGGATCCTCGTATGGTACGCCGGCCGCAGCACTAAGCTTGGGCTTAGTATCAACTGGAGTGGAAGTGGACTTACAGGATGACAACCCAGCCCTCTCAATGATCTCCGCTGCATACTTCCTTTGAGATAAGAACAACCCATCTAAATGACGAGTGACAGCAATCCCCAAGAGGTAACTCAAGGGCCCCAAGTCTTTCATAGCAAACTCAGAGCTGAGCATGGTCATGATAGACTGGCGTAAGGCATCGGAAGAGGCAGTCAAAATAATATCATCCACATATAACAGAATATAGGCCAAGGTCGAACCACGACGGTAGATGAACAAGGAATTATCCGACCTGCTGTGAGTGAACCCAATAGTCGAAACATAATCTGCAAACCTCGTATACCAGGCCCGCTTGTGTCTAGACACTAGTCTTTTGAAAATTATGAATTCATATCTACTATTTATTTTAATTTTAATAAATTTTTACACATAAATTTATGGTCCGCCTTGAACGTTAGGGGTTCAATTGAACCATATCCATGATGGATTCTTTTCATTCTCAGCAAATCTCCGAATGGCAATTTCTCATCAATCTCCATCTTCTCTGGCAACTTTCAGGTTTCAATCTTAACACTCCTTTTCACTGTTTCACACACTTCCTAATAGATTTACATCGTTTCAACTTGTAAGTTTTCAATAGTTTTTCAGTGTCAAAGCTTTTCTATCCATCTATTCTACTTCCTAAATTGTCTGCGACATCTGTCCCCGTCCAACCAATGCTTTCAAAATTGGTAATGTATATTTTAAACACAGCGCATGAATCTCTTCTTTGCGGCTTCTATCATGTTAGTTGGATTTAGAAAGCTATATATACCAAATGCCTTATAAATAAGGATGGCAGGTGGGTATAATTTTGCGGATTTCGCACTGCATCCGCCCCAGTTGGGGCGGGTATGGGTATAACTTTGGCGGGTAGTAGGCGGGTATGTGTTTTGAAAATGTACCCGTCATGGGTAGGCGGGTAGGTGGAAGATTTGCATTCATACCCGCCTACCCGTCCGCCCGCCTTATACCCGCCCCAAGCCCAAAATATTAGCAGCCCATAAGTCGTGCCTTCAGCCCATAAGTCACGACAAGTCTCTCATTCTCCAACAAAACTCAAAACCCTACGCCTCTTCAGTCCTTCACGCCTTCACGCCTCCCTCTCTCTCGTTCCCTTTCACGCCGTCTCTCCTCCCTCTCTCATTTTCGACGTCTCTGCCTTTTTCTTTAAAGGAGATGCTGATCGGGAAATATTAAAAAATACTGTTGTCTTTGCTTTGTGCTTTGGGGTTGTCTTGGTGAGGTTAATTTTTGTGCATTTGTTAAGTTTTACCTATTGGTTTGTGGAGTTCAATTGAAAAAGTTGAAAAACTTTAGCTTATATAACTGAAATAATATCTGAATTTTGTCTACCTTTGTAATATATAGCTATTTGGGTGGATAATTTTTGGGTTTTCTTGAAAATTTTATTTTCTTGATTCTTTGTTGTGCAAGGGGGAAGAGGTGAAAAAAATGGGGAATTCTAATGGTGAAAAAATCCGGAATTCTCCTCCCTCTCTCCCAAAGAAAATGAGACCGTGACAGTATTGATTTTTGACTCAAAATTTTGGGATAATTTTTGGAATTTGAATTTTTGGGATCATGTTGATCACTAATTGATCACAAATGAATTGATTACAAAATATGGTAGGCAGGTACAGGCGGGTATTGGCGGGTGACGGATATCAACTTGGGTGGTGGAGCGGGTGTGGATTTAAGAATATACCCGCCTAGGCGGGTATGAATGTTGAAAATTGTACCCGCCACAGGTGGCGGGTATAAAATTTTCTGGCGGGTACGGATGCGGGGAGGGGGTACCCGCACTCGCCCCGCCCAATTGCCATCCCTACTTCTAAATATTAAGTTTTCTGGTTTGTCCTTTGTTGTGGACAGTGTGTACCCATTTCATTAGTAAACAACTAGTCACATGATATGGACTAAGAAGTAGAACTCTTTCAATTATAAAGGGTGTGATACCTTGAAGGCAGAAAATAAAGAAATTATGAATGACTTACTTGCATATGCGCATGTAACTTTCTACATACATTCTTCATAATTTACATGTTTGATTTATGTGTATAGTGCAATCTAATAGATTGTTATATATATAATTGCAGGAATCATATTTTAGGTTCAATGCGAAGATTACCGATATTATAAACAAAGATGAGCCATGATATTTTTCTTGTGCAAATTAAGGGTGATGTTGATGGTCGGGACTTGGTGGTTAAGTGGTGGCAGGGTGATGGAAATAGACCGAAACAGTGAGGTCTCGGTAAGGGTGTTTGAGTGGACTGTTTTTGATTGTCGGGTTTGGATGGGGAGATGTGCGTGTCTTCGGGTCTTAGTCTTTGTTGTGGGTGTTTGTGAGGTATTGTGGGAGGTGAGGGAGTATATAGTGGGTTGGGTAAGGATTGCACACGAATTGCGAGTTGCAATCTCGGGTGAAGGATGGTTGAATTGGTTAAGTGTTGGTTCGGTCGATATGGTTTAAGTTAGGTACGGTCGATATAACAAGGATATAGTGTCACGACCCAAACAGGAGGGCCGCGACGGGCACCCGGACCTTACCTGCCGGGTACCACTACCCATATGGTCCACATCTAATCATAATAAATTAATCACGGCCATAAGGGCTGACCCCCAATTCTTTACCGACATATGAAAATAGTAAGTATGTAAAATCTTAATTAGAAAACCAACTTATATATATATACATCCCCAAGGTCGACAAGGCCATACAAGACTACCACACATATGACACCTGTCTACAAGCCTCTAAAGAGTATGTGTTATCAAAAGGTTGGGACAAGGCCCCACCATACCCGTATATATATGCTACACCATACCAAAATTAGACCGACACTCCGAAATAAGGGGAGTGCTCCAAAATCCACTGAGTCAGCAACCTACTAATGTCGATCGTTGTCCTGTCTATGTGAATCTGCGGGAATGAAACGCAGCGTCCCCCGACAAAAGGGACGTCAGTACGACTGATGTACCGAGTATGTCAGGCATAAGAAATATCATCACAGAGATACATTATAATCTGAAACAGAAACAGTCGACATAAATAGCTGATAGAAACAACCGATAGAAACAACCGACAACAACAACAATCGACAGAAATGGTTGAACAACAGTAAATACCTCTGAGGGCCATAATACATATGCCTAAATGTTATGCACAATGCAAATGCGGTATACACATAAATATTGGCCACACAAGAGCATCTTCCTTTTCATAACAACCTCTGCGGGCATCATTTCATTATCATATTGGCCACACAAGGGCATCAATATTGTCCTCACATAGGCATCAATATTGTTCTCACATAGGCATCTTTCTTTTCGTGATATCTGTACCAGCTGCAGGTGGTGACGCGCATATAACACATTTCCCCTTTTCACATCCCCTACATATATATATATTGATACCATAGAGTAGAGTATATAACACAAGTGGGTCCAGGGTAATCCATGAATATAATGCAAATAAAAATGCATGAGTGACAATAAAACATTCTGAATTTACCGGATGACATAATATCATTGTACCTTTGGCTAATATAGGGAATATCAACATCTTTCCCACATACCTCAATAAGGATTTAAGAACATATTTAGACATGCTTTTAACATAGGAATCAATAATACGAACATTCCTTAACTACTAAGAGTAGAGTAATTTAGAGAATAATATCACGGTTACGTTTTGTACATAGAACATGCCAAAAGAAAGAAATAATTTGTCTTAACATACCTCGAATCCAAGCTTAAATGTAGAGTAAACACATTGCTGTGTATACCTTGTGCTATGCCTAAAATTAATAAGCAAGCTTCTCTTAACTTAGTTCTAACTCGCCGTGAAACAAAAGACATTAACTGAGTGTTTTAGTATAGGATTTTGTTTGTCCAGCAAATGACTTCAGCCCATTTAATATTAGGAACGAGATAATGCCAAGGAATGAAATAGAAATGCTATCTTAACCTGCTAACTTAACACGTAGTCGTAGTTAGGCAATTCTTATCCCATTAATTGCTAACACAAACAGACGACACCACAATAGTTTATAGGCTTAGTCATTAGGTAACTCCTTAAAGTGCTACACGTACATAATTCCCATTCAACTTTGTCCCCCACTAAAATTAATTAATCACACACACACAATTAATTTCGTGATTCAAATTCACTTAAATCTCAATGATTTATAAGACCTTCGTATACTCAATGTCATAATTTTTTTTTATATTATGACACTAGTCCATAACCTCTTTGGGGATATGCAACTATTATTATTAATCCCCATCGTCACACTTATTAAGTCCTAAATTATTTTAGGACTGCATCCTTTTATATACTAATCTCTTAATTAGCATACGTGAGTATGACATAAATTTCCCTAGACTCGGGTCTACTTTTCTACGTTTAGGTGCTCGAACCATCACCCAAAATTATGGGATGTTACATCATTCCCCCTTAAAACGTTCGTCCTTGAATGTTGGGGTGACATATCTAATCCTTGTCGCGTAACCAGCGAATACAACTACTTGTTCACAGAATCATATATTATCACATACATTACTACATCCACATCAGACTTATAGCATGAAAATAGAATTCACCTTATACTTCTCTTAGAACCTCGACGTTAGTATGGAATGGGTATGGATATTTGTGCATCATCTCCTCTTTCGCCTCCCATGTCATTTTTTCCAAGTTCTTATTCCGCCAAAGGACTTTCACGGAGGATGCTTCTTTTGTCCTCAACTTGCAGACTTGTCGATATAAGATAGCAATCTGAACTTCTTCATATGATAAATCCTCTGTAATCTTCACATCGTCAATCGGTACTATCTGGGAAGGATCTCCAACACATGCTCTCAACATAGAAACATGGAAAACCGGATGAACCAACTCCAACTCTGAAGGCAAGTCTAATTCATAAGCTACTTGACCGATTCGTCGAATTATGCGATATGACCCAATATACCTTGGACTGAGCTTTCCCTTCTTCCCGAATCTC
Source organism: Anisodus acutangulus (assembly GCA_029783415.1). Classification (NCBI taxonomy): domain Eukaryota; kingdom Viridiplantae; phylum Streptophyta; class Magnoliopsida; order Solanales; family Solanaceae; genus Anisodus; species Anisodus acutangulus. The sequence goes on along the minus strand of CM056504.1, from coordinate 17,818,764 downwards.
ATCACACCCTTCATAGGCGAAATCTTCAAGAAGACCCAATCATCTACCTGAAACTCTAAGTCTCGCCGTCGCACATCTGAATACGACTTCTGACGACTCTTAGCGGTTAACAGTCGTTCTTGGATCATATTTACCTTCTCTATGGTTTGGTGTACTAAGTCAGGCCCAAATAACTCTGATTCGCCTACCTTGAACCATCCGATAGGAGATATACATTTCCGTCTGTACAAAGCCTCGTATGGAGCCATTTTAATGTTGGTATGATAGCTGTTATTGTACGCAAATTCAATAAGGGGTAAATGATCATCCCAACTTCCCTTAAAGTCCAATACACAAGCTCGTAGCATGTCCTCGAGCATCTGAATCGTACGCTCGGCCTGCCCGTATGTTTGAGGGTGGAAAGCTGTGCTAAGATTAACTTGAGTGCCTAAACCTTTCTGAAATGACTTCCAGAAGTTAGTTGTAAACTGTGCACCTCAGTCTGATATAATAGAAATAGGCACACCATGAAGGCGAACAATCTCCTTAATGTATAACTCCGCGTAGTCCTCGACTGTATATGTAGTTTTGATTGGCAAGAAATGAGCTAATTTAGTCAGTCTATCAACAATTACCCAAATAGAATCAAACTTACGATAATAGCGAGGTAAACCATTAACAAAATCCATATTAATCATTTCCCATTTCCACATCGATATCTCAATGTTCCGAGTCAAGCCACCGCGTTTTTGGTGCTCTATTTTTTACTTGCTGACAATTAGGACACTAAGCTACAAATTCCGCCATGCTCTTCTTCATGTCATTCCACCAATAAATTCTCTTAAGATCATGATATATTTTAGTAGATCCAGGATGAATAGAATATCGTGAGCAATGGACCTCCATCATAATTCTATCTCGTAATTCCGCTACATTTGGAACACATAAACGACCCTGGTGCCTGAGAATTCCATGTTCGTCAATCTCAAAGGTTGTGATCTTCTTCTGTTGAATGCCTTTTCTGATTTTTTTTCAAACTGGGGTCTTCCAACTGATGTTACTTAACTTCCGATATGAGGGACGATTCTGACATATTCTGAATCACAAAACCACCATCCTCCGAATCCGTTAGTCGGACTCCAAAACTAGCTAACTGATGGAGCTCTCTTACTAACTCCTTCCTCTTGACCTACACCGGTATTGAGCTGACCATCGACTTATGACTGAGCGCGTCTGCTACAACGTTAGATTTATCGGGATGATATAAAATTTCCACATCATAATCCTTCAATAATTCAAGCCACCTCATTTGTATTAGGTTCAACTCTTTCTGTTTAAATATGTATTGTAGACTTTTATGATCCGTGAAAATGTCTACATGAACACATACAAGTAGTGCTGCCAAATCTTCAGTGCATAGACCACTGCGGCCAACTCCAAATCGTGTGTTGGATAGTTTCTATCATGTTTCCTTAATTGCCTTGAATCATAGGAAATCAACTTATCATGCTGCATTAGCACACATCCTGAACCTGCTCCCGAGGCATCACAATACACAACATAGCCTTCTGGACCCTCTGGAAGAGTAAGGACTGATGCCGATGTTAATCTATCCTTTAACTCTTGGAAACTCCGCTCACAAGCATCGGACCACTGGAACTTTATGGCCTTTTGTCTCAACTTTGTTAATGGTGCTGATATGGTAGAAAACCATTAGAAAGCTGCGAACCTCTGACGGAGTAGTAGGCCTCGGCCAATTCTTCACCGCTTCAATCTTCTGAGTGTCAACTCTTATACCTTCGTCTGACACTATATGACCAAGAAAAGCCATTGAATTCAACCAAAACTCACACTTGGAGAGCTTTGCATACAACTTATGGTCTTGGAGCGTCTGTAGTACTATCTGCAAATGATCCACATGCTCTGCTTCCGAGTGAGAGTGAACCAGAATATCATCTATAAATACTATCACAAATACATCCAAAAATGGGTGAAACACGTTGTTCATTAGATCCATAAATGCTGCTGGTGCATTTGTGAGTCTAAATGACATTACTAAGAACTCGAAATGCCTATACCTTGTCCTGAAAGCTGTCTTCGGAATGTCCTTCTCCTTAACCCTTAGTTGATGGTAACCTGATCTTAGGTCGATCTTTGAGAAACATCTTTCACCTTGTAATTGGTCAAACAAATCATCAATTCTGGGAAGAGGGTACTTGTCCTTGATAGTGACTTTATTCAGCTGCCGATAATCGATACACATTCGTAACGAGCCATCTTTCTTTCGTACAATCAATATCGACGCACCCCAAGGAGATATGCTAGGACTAATAAAGCCTTTCTCAAGTAGATCCTTTAATTGTTCCTTCAATTCTTTCAATTTGGCTGGAGCCATTCAATAAGAAGGAATAGATATCGGCTGAGTGTCTGGCAACACGTCTATACCGAACTCAATTTCCCTTTCGGGAGGAAGACCTAGAAGTTCGTCCGGGAATACATCAAGAAACTTATTAACCACAAAATTGATTGAGAAGTAGGTGGTTCGGCATCAACATCTCTAGCCCGAACAAGATGGTATATGCAACCCTTGGAGATCATCTTTCTTGCCTTAAGGTATGAAATAAACCTACCTTTTGGCGTCGCCATATTGCCTTTCCATTCAAGGACTGGCTCGTATGGGAACTGAAATTTAACAATCTTTGTTCGGAAATCAAATCAGCGTAGCATGACGCCAGCCAATCCATGCCCATAATAATATCGGATACATAGGTAGGAGAGCCGATTTGACCGCGCAGACTAAATGAGCGAAATTTAATTAAAGCAAAAGCGCTGTGCCAAATAACCATCTCTAGTTCTACCAAATCCACTAGGGTCTGATGGCTACAAACTAATACTGCACAATTTCGATAAACCCGTCTAGCAACTACCGACTCACCAACCGGTGTAGATACTACAAATGGATCTCTTATCAACTTAGGCTCCATACCAAATTTACAGGCAATAAAAGAGGTGATATATGATAGATTGGAGCCTGGATCTAATAACGCATACACATTATGTGAAAAGACCGATAATATACCTGTAATGACATTAGGTGAAGACTCCTGATCTTGTCGCCCCATCAATGCTAAAATGCGGTTCTGGCCCCTACCTCTACCTCGATCAGATAACGTCTGCTGAATTTGCCCTGACGGGCGTACTGACTATGATGAAGCTGCTGCAGATTCGACCGGCTGGTCTCAAACACCTCCGCCTCCTATCGGGCATTATCGCATAATATGACCACGTTCACCACAAGAATAACACACATTTGATCCTCGTTCGCACGACCCTATGTGGGTCTTACTACACTGCCTGCATCGAGCCAACAACGGCCTAATCTTAATAGAATCCCATCTATAATGAGACCTTGACGCTTGTGAACTCTGACCTGGTCCCCATTGAACAAACCGATCAACCCTCTACTTTGAAAATGGTAATGATGCGCTAGCTGCTGGGTAGGATGCTCGTCTATAAAGTTGTGGCCTGGGCCACCCTCTGAAATCCCACGTGTCACCTATAGATCTAGCCCTCTTATGATGACCCTTATCACGCTCCCGATCTTCCTACTGTTGTTTCTTACGATCCTCCAGATTCTGCGCGTAAGCCTGAATGCGGGCAATAACCATATCCTGATTCAAAGAAGCCATTGTACACTCGTTGACCAAGTGCGCCCCCCCCAAGCCCGTAACAAATCTATGTATCCGATCACTCATCTCGGCTATAATCATAGGAGCATATCTGGCCAATGAATTGAACTACAAGCTATATTTTCGAACACTCATGTTGCCTTGCTCAAGGCATAAGAACCTATCCTGCCTAGCCCGTCGAAGGTCGATTGGCAGAAAATGCTGTAAGAAGGCCTCTGAAAACTCTCTCCATCCTGCTGGTAGAGTACGAGGTCCCCTACATTGCTCCCATGTCTCATACCAGGTCACCGCGACATCCCGCAATCTATAAGAATCAAACTTTACTGACTCAGTATCGGTAGCATCCATTACCCGCAAGGTACGCTGTGTCTGATCCAGAAAATTTTGCGGGTCCGCGTTCAAGTCTGATCCTGTGAATACCGGAGGGTCTAGATTAATGAAATCCCGAGCTCTCGCGTTAGCAGCTCTATAAGAAGGACTGGGAACCTGATGTTGGGCCTGAGCGGCCACTAATCGAGTCAATAACTATATCGCACTACGCATATCAAGATCCTCAGCTCGAGTATCAAGTGGAGGAACTAGGGGTACTGCTGCTCCACTAATCTCCTCTGGAGGTGATGAAGTCGGGGAATCATACGAAGAAGTTGTACCGAGGGTCTCACTCTAGCCCTCACAAGCGGGTGGCAATCGGCTAGTACCTTCGCCTACAGCCATATCCAACACCCTCACACTCTTGAACTTCTTCCTTGCGGTAGGCATCGCTGGAATCATAAACACGAGACAGATTAGGAGTAAAATGCTTATAACTCAGCTCTACTGCACGATTTATGAGATGAAAGAATAGAAACCATCTCTAAATGACAGGTAGCCTCCTGCTTATAAGTGTGGTGCACAACACACCAATAAACAAGACTCTACTAGACACGGCTTGTAAACTCCCTAGGACAGACATACTCTGATACCAAGTTTGTCACGACCCAAACCGGAGGTCCACGACGGGCACCCGGACCTTACCTGTAAGGTACCACTACCCATACAGTCAACATCTAATCATAATAAATTAATCACGGCCACAAGGGATGACCCCTAATTCTTTACCGACATATGAAAATAGTAAGTATGTAAAATCTTAATAAAAAAACAAACTTATATATTTATATATATATATATATATATATCCCTAAGGCCAACAAGGCCATACAAGACTACCACACACAAGACACCTATCTACAAGCCTCTAGAGAGTATGTGATATCAAAAGGCCGGGACAAGGCCCCACCATACCCGTATCTATATATGCAAAAATACACCGTACCAAAATTAGACCGACACTCCGAAATAAGGGGAGTGCTCCAAAATCCACTGAGTCAGCAACCTACTAATGTCGATTGTTGTCTTGTCTATGTGAATCTGCGGGAATGAAACGCAGCGTCCCCCAACAAAAGGGACATTAGTACGACTGATGTACCGAGTATGTCAAGCATAAGAAATATCATCACAGAGATACATAATAATCTGAAACAGAAATAGTCGACACAAATTGCTAATAGAAACAGCCGATAGAAACAACAGACAATAACAACAATCGACAGAAACAGCTGACCAGTAGTAAATGCCTCTGAGGGCCCTAATACATATGCCTAAATGTTATGCACAATGCAAATGCGGTATACACATAAATATTGGCCACACAAGGGCATCTTTCTTTCCATAAAAACCTTTGTGGGCATCATTTCAATATCATATTGGCCACACAAGGGAATCAATATTGTCCTCATATGGGCATCTTTCTTTTCGTGATATCTGTACCAGCTGCAGGTAGCGTATATAACGCCTTTCCCTATCCCCTACATATATATATTGATACCATATAATAGAGTATATAACACAAGTGAGTCCAGAGTAATACATGAATATAATGCATGAGTGACAATAAAACATTCTGAATTTACCGAATGACATAATATCCTTGTACCTTCGGCTAACATAGGGCAAATCAACATCTTTCCCACATACCTCAATAAGGATTTAGGAACATATTTAGACATGCTTTTTAACATAGGAATCAATAATACGAACATTCATTAACTACTAAGAGTAGAGTAATTTAGGGAATAATATCACGGTTACGTTTTGTACATAGAACATGCCAAAAGAAAGAAATAATTTTCTTTAACATACCTCGAATCCAAGCTTAAAAGTAGAGTAAACACGTTGTTGTGTATACCTTGTGCTATGCCTCAAATTAATAAGCAAGCTTCTCTTAACTTAGTTCTAACTCGTCGTGAAACAGAAGACATTAAATGAGTGTTTTAGTATATGATTTTGTTTGTCCTTAAAGAATATAAGGAGAGTGGAGACGCCTTTGTCTTAGAAAGAACCCGAAATGGAAGAGAGCCAAGAAGAAGATGAGGCTCTTGAAGAAGATGGAGTAAGTTTAGTTCTTCAACATGTGATAAGTGCACAACTAGGAGAACTTGAGGAAATGTAACGGGAACAAATATTTTACACGCGTTGCAAGGTAAAAGATAAGGTGTGTAGCGTGATCATCGACGAAGGAAGTTGTGCTAACATGGTGTCCATTAGGATGGTAGGCAAATTGCAAATACCAACCGTAAGCACCCTAAGCCTTACAACCTTCGGTGGGTGAACAAGGAGAATGTACTTAAGGTAGCTACTCAAGCCCTCATCAACTTTCGGATCAGAGGATATGTGGATGAACTTTGGTGCGACGTCCTTCCTATGGACACGTGTCACATCTTATTGGGATGGCCATGGAAATATCACTACACGATGGAGAAGACAACACCTACTCCTTTCATAAGGACGGTAAAGACTTCCGGTTAATACCTTTGTCACCAAGTAAGGTAAAGGAGATGAAGATCTAACAAGCCTAAAAATGCCAAGCTGAGTCCGAAACTCTCTCACGTGAAGGGTGGAAGAAAGAATATGAGTCCAAGAAGGGAAGTGCCGTGAATGTCTTGGAATATAGATAGGAACGGATCCTTGACAAAGCCGGGTCAAAGGAAACCTTAGAGGTTTCAGGAGATGCAATGCCGAATGATCCAACCACCGGACTACTATCCAACGACAATGTTGATCATACTTCTGAGGTAGTTCCCTGGGGATCACTCCCTCCATCTAATGACCCAAAGGAAGCACCCAAATCATTCGCTCAAGAAGGTATTGTTGTTCGACCCCTATCCATGACAATGAAGAAACCAAACAATGTTAGACCATTTATACTAATCCTTTGTACCATGTGGAAGAAAAGGGCAATACCTTCTTTGTTAATCAATTGTATGAGCAAACCCGTATAGAGGAAAGGGTCGATACCTAATTCTGAAAGAACAACACATCCGGAATCCTACCAAGGGGAGATAATGAACTTACTCTTGATTTATTTTCAAGAAGTTTATTGTCTATTGATAGAGCCTATGAATGTGAAGAACAAGAACGATTAGGCAAGGAGGATGACCAAGAGTGCCTTAGCTCCAACACGGCACCTCTCTTGTTGGTACCAAAGCAAAATGTGGTTTGGGAGGTGCACATTGGTCACCGATTGGTCTACAACCTCACCTTGAGGAACGAGTCTCTGTGGCCAAGGATGAGTGTCTATTTTAATGAGTTGCGTGGAGCTAGAATTCCATCAAAGATCGACTTGAAAAAGAAGCTCTCCACCAATGGTGACCCTAGAGGAGATCGAACAAGAAGAATGCCAATGTCTTGTAGGATCACTCAGAAGTTGTGACATCCAAAGTTGTGATCCTTATGCTACACCTTTCACGGTCATGACGGTGCTACTTTAAATTAAGTTGGGAGAAGTTCGTGACCTATGCAAAACGCGAGAAGCCGTGACTCCCTATGATGAAAAGTTGGAAGATGCATGCCACAAACCATGGACATGTGATTCCTTGATGGAATGAGAGGATTATTTGAAATATAGTCCCTTCAAATTGTTGACTTTCGAGATAGTAAGAAGGAGCTTCCGAATAATGGACTAGGTCCAACATATTGTGTTAATGAAAGGTCCTCATACTTGAACCACGCCAATGCGAGGACAAATTCTTTCAAAGAAGGGGAAAATGATGCAAGAAAGGGTCCGAACTTAGATTCTCGATTCAAGTTGTTAAACGAAGGACCGAAGGTGTCAAAGGTTGGTCATCAACCCATGGTTAAGGGCCAAGAATGTCATGGACTTTAGGGCGGATTAGGAACCATTACTTAATTATCTTAGGAGACCATCTTTTATTCGGCCTTTGTGTTGGTCTTGGCCGAGACCATGCCTTTATTTTATTGTCATTAAATTCTAGACTAGTTACTAGTTTTCTTAGGACATATTAAAACTATGTAATAAACCTTAGATTCCCTTAGGACACAATCAATGCCTTATAAATGAATGAGTAAGAAGAGAAATGTGACTTGGCCGAAAGTACACAATGGCTAGGACAAGTGATGACTTGGCCGACAAAGTGGCAAGGACAAGTGATGACTTGGCCGACAAAGTGGCAAGGACAAGAAACTTACAAGAAGACAAGTCAAGAGCCAACTAGAAGAAGTCAAGCTCGGCCTAGGAGAGAGGCAGAGTTTCCCAATAACCACTCTCTTGTTCAAGGAATGGAAGCTTCCAAACTAGTTCCAAGAAGATGAGATTCTTGAGAAGATAAATTTATGCACTCTTCTACTTGGGTGCCACAAAAAAGGTGTGAAAGCGTTTGAGTTCATCTTTGTCTCCAAGAAATCCAAACCCTTTCTCATTGTTCTCACTATGACCGAGAACCTCCTTGGGCAACAAGAAAGTCCGAACCCATCCCCACTTGTTCCCATTCGGCCGAGATAGCCTTTGTGTATTTTGTGTCCTTTGCTTAATCTTCTAGAAAGGTCCCTATGCTACTATAAATAGGACCCTTAGGATGTTGTAAATATACATGTTGAATATTGAGTGAAATATAAACTTGAGTGTTTTCAACTTGTGTGTTGATTACATCAATCGGTCCTTGTGTAGACCATGGTTCTTGTGTGAACCACCCTCTTTTCGGTGTAACCTTGGTTAAGACTAGTGTGAATTAGCTAACCCCAAGCTTAAGGAACCCATTTGGTTTCAAGTGAACATTGGAACTTGTGTGATCCAACCTAACCTAAGCCTAGGGTCTATCTTAAGGTTTCCGGCCACCCTTACTTGGTTTGTATTCGGGCTTGTACTTAGCAACCCTGATCAAGTCCTTGTGAAATTGGTTACCTTCATCTTGGTGTCGACTAGGGAATTAAAACCCCCGTGTCCATATACTTGACATAACAACCGTACCTCACTTAAACCATAACAACCGAACCAAACACTTAACCAGATCAAACCTCCAACACTTGGTGTGTACTCGAACTTGCACCTCGTATTCCGTGTTCATCCCTCATCCAAAGCACTTCAATACTTTCACCACCACATCCCAAAACACCTCCCTAACATCCACTATAAATGTCACTACCTGAGACCATACGTATCCAACTGTCCAAGCCCGACAACAACAAACAGTCCACCAAAACCAACTGTGTCGAGACCTCACTATTTTAGTTCATTTATGTGGCCTTGCCACCACCAAACCAAAAAGTCACGATCGTCACCCTGACCCTCAACACACCCATGATAACTCCACAAAATGCCTAAGCCCGACTCCAAACACAACTACCCAAAACAACCACCGAACACTATACTGCCTGACTACGCTGAGAACCCGTGACCCCCTACTTTGGCATGTAATTTTGGGTCAACCTGAATATAACCAAGACCCAACCCACATACCCACCAACACCCCTCCTTACTTGCATCAAATTGGTATTAGAGCTGAGCAGTGTGATGTTGGTGGCTGTTTCGGGTAGTTTTTGGGTGAGTTGTTTTGGCCAACTCTTTTCCTCCCCTAGGCTAACCTTGATGTATTCTACGTAGCCAAATCCATGAACTAGTTGGTTCATGAATTGTCTTTTTGAAGACTCATCTTCTAAACCATTCTTGTCCATGCCACCTTGTCACTCTCGCCCTTTTCATCTTGTTGTAAGAACTCTCGCCTTATCACCCTCTTTCCTATTACATGGCTTATTAATTGTGTCCTAATGGGAGATAATAGTTATTTACATGTTACACCATGTCCTAAAGAGAACTACAAGTTAAGCTAAGAAATAAAGACAATCTAAAATAAAACATGGTCTCGGCCAAGACCAACAAGAAGGCCAAAAAATAAATGACTTCTCAAATCTTCAAGTCCAATCTTCAATCCCGCTCCATATTCCATGCCATTTTAAGCATATTATCATTGGATGATAAACCATCTTTGGAACTCCGAGCTTATAACCTTGAGGATCAAATTGGAACTTTAAGCTCACGAGGATTTTTACATCATACTTCCCTTGTTCAAAAGAATTAATCCTCGAATTCTCATCGTTTAAATACATTGAGAAGTCTCCAACACGAAACGGTGAACTTCCATATCCGTCCGGAAGTTCTTCTTTATAGAAGGGATCTACATATAAGCAAAAGGACTTCAGTTCTAAATGATATCCGCATGGGACCAAGGACCCCATAATATATAATGCCTCGACATAAGTAGATTTATGGAGCCGTATATCACCCAATTTTTTACTAGAGAAAGGAATGGGTGCTTTGTCTTGAATTAATACGGTACCAACATTTATTTCACTAGCCTCACATTCCATTTCCAATGGTTTCTCACGGTTTGGGTGAGCTTGAACTGGTACTTCACATAACCTTCCCTTTGAGGTTTCCAAAGCTTCTTGTGCTCTTTGGAACCATTTAAACTCATCCATTCTCATTAGTTCCGTGATAGGGGTAGCAAGGGCACAACAATCCTGAGTGAAAGTAACCAGACCATGGAAACTTGTTACCTTACTTATATTCGTAGGATTGGGCCAATTCCGGATGACTTCCACCTTGAATAGATCCATATGAATACCCTCATACGATACTATGTATCCTAAGGATGGGATAATATTAATCATAATAACATACTTCTCTAACTTTCCACACAACCTTACATCTTCCTTTAAATACAAGTCCGCAATATGTGTTGCCTCATCGGTCTTGTGACAAGCAATGAAGTGAGCTCTCTTCGCGAATCTATCCACAACTACAATGATAGAATTTTTTACCCGTTGTGTTCTTGGTACGCCGAGGATGAAATCCAAGCTCATATCTTTCCATGGTCACTCCGGAGCCGGTGAATGAGTATATGATTCTTTATGGAAGGATCTTTTAGCCCTTTGACAAGTGTAATACTTTCTTACAACTCCATTTACATCTTCAAACTCATGATCTCGTTCATGGCACTCCTTTAGCACTTCAAGTCCCACCAATTTTTGTTTAAGCAAGGTAAACCATATGTGCCTTCGGAAAAGTACATTCGCCATGATGTTGGGCTTGCCATCCTTGCGCCTTGTGGAAAATATAAAAGTTTGCATGTATGTCATCCACCTAGCATGCTTTGGATTCAATTTTCCTGGCCCATGTAAATAATTCCAAGATTCATGATCTGAACATGAGACATATGGTTTCGGTCTCATAAAAAATCTTAGAGCATTCCATAATTCTAATGATATCATGCGCCATTCGTCCAAATCATACTTGGCTTCGAAAATCATCTTCCATTCAACTCCTTCTTGGATTCCCCCTAGACGGCCTCCTCTCCTTAAATCTGTCTTGGAGAACCACTTGACTCTCTTCGATTCATCAAAGAAATCTTTCAATCTCGGAATTGGAAGCTTGCACTCCATGATGATGTTGTCGGCCGCTTAGATATTAACACACGGGTGCCAAGTCTCATCTTCTTTCGGCACCAATAAGTTGGACCTTATACACGGACTAGGCTTCTCTTGGACAAAGTCCTCATGTAGTGGTCCTTGCCCTTGTTGTACTTCCTTGGCCCTTACCGGACTATTCTCATAAGCTTGAAGGTTGGGTAATGAACCTCTCAGAAATAAACCAAGAGTAGTTTCAGTATTTTCCATCGGTGGTGATCCGGTTGCAAGTTCATCCGCACATGAATCCCTCAAGAGTTCCTTGGGGTCGGCATTTCCAACCGTTTCCTCCATGAGGCCTTCATTGTATACCAATGAGTCTATAGGAGCCCTTTTTTGGGTTCTTCTTCTATCGTTCGTGCATCAAGTGATAGAGCCTCGGTCTTGCACCTCTCGGCAATTCAAATTTTTATTTCTTTCACCTTACTCGGTGACAATGGCACCAATCGAATTTTGTTCTCATCCCTTCGAAAAGAATATGTATTCTTTTCTTTATCATGTTGCACCTTCTGATCAAGTTGCCAAGGTCGTCCCAACAAAATATGACATGCAACCATAGGGAGGACGTCACACCATATTTTATCTTCATACTTCCCAATCCGAAAGCTAACAAGAGTTTGTTTTACTACTCTTAGTCCTTTGTCTTGGTTTAGCCGTTGGAGATCATATGGCTTCGGATGATTGCGGGTGGGTAATTTTAACTTGTCTACCATTTCCACAGAGGCCAAGTTGACACAACTTCTTCCATCAATAATCACATTGCACACCTTGTCAATTACTTTGCAGCGTGTGAAATACTTGCTCCTCTTATGTCTCCTGATGTTTTTCAAGTTGAACACTCAACGCATGTCAGGGTAATAAATTTTCACGCTCTTTTGCAAAAGTAACATTTTCTTCCAAGAACTCCTCAATTACGAATATCTCCATAAAAAAGGAATCCCCATATTCTTGACAATACAATAGATTATCAAATGAGGTAATGTTATCTTCTTCAACGGTGTACAATGGATTAGTAAACAAGGTACTTCCTTTCTCATGCCTTAGGCTGTATTGCACAACCCTGGATTCAGCATTTCTACTCATGGTATGCGCCGTAAAAACTTTTCTCATTATTTGCACTTGTTCTGCAACTAGTGCACTTATAATCCTCCGAAGTTCCTTTTTTGAGTCATAACGTTAATGCGTGGGACGGAACGCCTTGCTCTGATACCAATCTGATGCAAGTAAGGAGGGGTGTAAGTGGGTAAGTAGTTCGAGGCTTGGTTGTAAATATATCGACCCGAATTTGGGATACAAAGTGGGGTTCTCGGGTGGGGTATTTCTGCCGAACAGTGTGGTGTTTGTGGTTGTTTTGGGTAGTTTTAGAGAGAGTTGGGTTGAGGAGTTTTGTGGGGGTGTCACGAGTGTATTGATGGTGATGTTGATTATTGGGAATTGGTGGTAAGTGGTGGCAGGGTTATGGAAATAGACCGAAATAGTGAGGTCTTGGTAAGAGTGTTTGAGTTGACTATTTGTAATTGTCGGGTGTGGACGGAGAGATGTGCATGGCTTCGGGTCTTAGTATTTATTGTGGGTGTTTTTGAGGTATTGTGGAAGGTAAGGGTGATCAATATATAGTAGGTTGGGTAAGGATTGTACACGAGTTGTGAGTTGCAATCTCGTGTGAAGGATGGTTAAATTGGTTAAGTGTTGGTTCTGTCGATATGGTTTAAGTGAGGTATGGTCAATATAACAAGGATAGACACACCAGATTTTTAATGCTCGAGTCGACACCAAGTAGAGGGTGGCCAATTGGACAAGGACTTGATCGGGGTTGCTAAGTACAAGCCCGAATGAAAACTAAGTGAGGGTGGCCGGTAATCTTAAGATAGACCCTAGGCTTGGGTTTGGTTGGATCACACAAGTTCCAACGTCTGCTTGCACCAAGGAATCCTCCGAATTTCCTTTTTGTTTATGTGAGCCATAACGTTAATGCGTGGGATCGGAACACCTTGCTCTGATACCAATCTGATACAAGTAAGGAGGGGTGTAAGTGGGTAAGTGGGTAAGTGGGTCGGGGCTTGGTTGTAAACGAATTGACCTAAATTTGGGATACAAAGTAGGGTTCTTGGGTGAGGTGTTTCTGCCGAGCAGTGTGGTGTTTATGGTTGTTTTGGGTAGTTTTAGAGAGAGTTGGGTTGAGGAGTTTTGTGGGGGTGTCACGAGTGTATTGATGGTGATGTTGATTGTAGGGAATTGGTGGTAAGTGGTGGCATGGTTATGGAAATAGACCGAAATAGTGAGGTCTTGGTAAGAGTGTTTGAGTTGACTATTTGTAATTGTCGGGTGTGGACGGAGAGATGTGCATGGCTTTGGGTCTTTGTATTTATTGTGGGTGTTTTTGAGGTATTGTGAAAGGTAAGGGTGATCAATATATAGTAGGTTGGCTAAGGATTGTACACGAGTTGTGAGTTGCAATCTCGTGTGAAGGATGATTGAATTGCTTAAGTGTTGGTTCAATCGATATGGTTTAAGTAAGGTACAGTCAATATAGCAAGGATAGAGATATGAGCTTTTTAATGCTCGAGTCGACACCAAGTAGTGGGTGTCCAATTGGACAAGGACTTGATCGGTGTTTCTAAGTACAAGCCCGAATGCAAACCAAGTGAGGGTGGCTGATAACCTTAAGATAGACCATAGGCTTGGGTTTGGTTGGATCACACAAGTTCTAACGTCCACTTGCACTAAGAGGGTTCCTTAAGCTTGGGCTTAGCTAGGTCACACAAGTCCTAACCAAACTTACACCGAAGGGACCTTACCTTTGGTTTAACTAGGTCACACAAGTCCTAGCTTCAACTCACACGGGTTGGCTCATACAAGAACCAAAGGCCCACACAAGGACCAACTAAGGTAGACAACACACAAGTTGAATACTTTAGCAATTGAGTAAAACTCAAATAATTTCATCAATCAACTCTGTGAGTTTTACAATAACTTGAGGTCCTATTTATACTAGTAGAAGGACTATTCTAGATGGGTAACAAAAGAGACAAAAACTACTTGGCATTCTCGAGCAAGTGGAGACAAATGGGTCGGGTTTTATTGATGACCAAGGGTGTTCTCGGCCATTGTGGGAACAATGGGAAATGTCTTGGCTTTTCTTGGGGATAAGGATGAACTCAATCTCTTTCACACACCTTTGTGGTTCCCATGTAGAAGAGTGCATGACTTTGGCTTCTCAAAGATTTCATGTTCTTGGAATATGGTTGTAAGATTCCATTCCTTGCATATGTGTTTTGGGTGAGTTGTTTCGGCCAAATCTTCTCCTCCCCTAGGCCGACCTTGATGTATTCTAGGTAGCCAAATCCATGAACTAGTTGGTTCATGAATTGTCTTCTTGGAAGCCTCATCTTCTAGACCATTCTTGTCCATGCCACCTTGTCACTCTCGGCCTTGTCATCTTGTTGTAAGAACTCTCCCTTATCACCCTCTTTCCTGTTACATGGCTTATTAATTGTGTCCTAATGGGAGATAGGAGTTATTCACACATTACACCATGTCCTAAGGAGAACTACAAGCTAAGCTAGGAAATAAAGACAAGCTAAAAGAAAACATGGTCTCGGCCAAGACCAACAAGAAGGCCGAAAAATAAATGACTTCTTCTCAAATCTTCAAGTCCAATCTTCAATCCCGTTCCATATTCCATGCCATTTTAAGCATATTATCATTGGATGATCAACCATCTTTGAAACTCCGAGCTTACCACCTTGAGGATCAAATTGGAACTTTAAGCTCACGGGGATTTTTACATCACTTACCTGTACAAAAGAGTTGAAAGAACTATCTGAAAGTTAGATATGTGGTTGGCATTCAAAATACCAATTTCATGGCAGACATAATTGGTTTCTCCACACAATTAAGATTTGTGAACTTGAAAAAGTGATGTTAATTGTTATTAAAATGATGTTAGACTACAGTAACAAAATTACTTTCCAATAAGGCCTAGAACTAATTTTTGAAGCTAAAATAGAAGTGTTGTCAGCATTAAACAAGAATAAACTGTGTATGTAGTCTGAAACACTTTGCGTATAACCAATTATCCTTCTCTTTCGAGGCTTTTTATATCTTTCATTTGTGTTCCATTTCAAGAAGAATATTTCAAAGAATATTTTTTGATAACATATGATCTTTTCTAAATGTTGCAGAAGGAAGGTTTCAAAGAATATTTTTTGATAACATATGATCTTTTCTAAATGTTGCAGAAGGAAGATTTCAAGTAGTACCACAAGTTGGTGCTGAGTTTATTGCTGAAGAGATACACAATACAAGTTGGTGTTGAGTTTATTTCAAGTACTACCGCAAGAATTAACCTTTTATTTCAGGATTTATAAGAAAAATTAATGAAAATTCAAGGATTTTATTGCTGAAGAGATACATGAACTTGAACATGTGATGCAATCGCAGATGAAGAAGACGATAAATCTGTAAAGATACAAAGGAAGAACGCAAAAAAACACGAAGATCGACGTGCAATTGCTAATAAAAAATAGAAGTTGAAAAAGATTAAGGGTCTTCCTTTATAGTGAAATAAACCATTAACTTATTTAGTTTAACAAGTTGTATTTGCCAAAAAGTGTTACCGTTAGTGACTCAATCCAAATACTTTTAAGTGTTTTGGTCCATAATAAAACTACTTGTGTTGGCATAAGAAATAAAGTCAGACTTATATCCTTGTGTATTCTCATTTGGTTCTCCAATTGTTCTAATGCTTTTAGTTATATTATTTTTTTCCATATTAACTAACTATGCTTACTATTTTAGCAAGATTAGTCAATCACTAATGCTATAGCTCAACTAAACGAAATGTTGATAGAGAAGTTTCCCAGAAAAAGCAAAATATTTATTAATTTAGACTCTGCAGAAGATGATACCAACAATTACTATCAAGAAGATTACCTGAATACTTTAGCACCCCAAATGGTCTTCCACCGGTATAAGTACATCGTCAAATCCATTATCTTATTTTATATTTATATTATATGTATGTATATATTTATGTGTACATACACGAATAAAAACTACATATATTTGTCTTCTCTTAAGAAAGTTAATTTTGAAAGAAAATGCACCGATCATGCTACTTAGAAATTTAGATACTTCAAATGTAATAAGCAATGGTACAAGGATGATTTGGCGCAGGTTTTGACAACAACGTCGTACATGCAAAAATTACAATTGGTCAACCCGCTAACAAACATATGTTCATTTCTAGAATTAAACTTCCCACCCCATCCCCCGAAATAAAGGATATCCTTTCAAGTTTGTTCAAAAATTGTAACGACCCGCTAGGTCATTTTGAGCTTTTAGACTTGTTTTCTCCAAAATACCCTTCCAACAGTTTCATCTTGATATTTATGACTTACGGAGATGGGTAACATGGTTTTCGAGGCAATCATGTGAGTTTCAGATCAATTTTAGTAAAATTGGAAACTCTTAAATTAAAGAAAGGAAGAAGTTTGACCAAAGTCAACATTAGGGGTAAATGTCTCTCTTTATAAAGTTTCGTCGATTCCATTAGGTCTAGAATGTGATTTATGACTTAGTCGATCCATTGATTCGGATCCAAGGCATTTGAGTGTGATTTGGGTCGTTGATTGAGAATATAGGAATTTAAGGAATTGGTGTCGACCCTGGTCAACACTGGGTCAAGTGATATTTTGCACACGTAGACTTCTATCATATGCGATACCTAAATACGTCTATAGGATAAAACACGTTACCCTACATGTTCTATGCGTAGCGATTTCGGAATAATAAGAACAGTAAAGTAAAAGACACAACACTTTACGTGGAAACCACCCCGGCTCACAAGGGCAGTAAAAACCATGATCTACACCTCTGTAGGATTTATTACCAACTCCAATACAATGGTGAGCCTCTGCAAATTCAAGTGACAAACTCTGCAACCTAGGAACTACACTCTAATTCCTATCTCACTAATCTACCCAACTCTAACTTGAAGTTGAATTTGACAATATTTATACTTATTACAATTGCTAAGCAGATAAAGGTACAACTCGATAACCAACCTAATATAAGAATCTATATTTAAGAACTGCAAAACATTATTCAATAGAATAACTCCTTCAATCTTCTTCGTAATATTATGGTCACAACTCTGGAATCAGAACTCTCTCAAGTATAACATTTGATTGCTCAATATTCTGAATTCTCTTTATGTGAGTGCATAATGTTCTTTATCGTAAGACTTGATATATATATATATATATATATATATATATATAGCACTTGGATTTCATCACTGAGGTTGACCTAAACCATGCTTGATATAGACCATCAAGGTAGAATAAGGTTTGGTGTAGATTAGGATTCTTACACCTTCTCGCATATTTAGTTTCCTTGTAGAACTCTGAAATGTCTTGATAATTATGGTGCGAGATCCTAATAAGTATAGCATGGAATCATGCCACCTTGTACACCAAGTCATTATCATAAAACACAAATCCTACTCGCAGTAGGACTCTGAGAAGGAACACATTCCTGGACCTGTTCCTTGCATATGTTCCTGTCTACTCTGTCTCATTTCTGTGTCTAATAAGGAACCTGTTCTCTGACCTGGTTTATTCAATTTCTGCACTGAACTTGATTCATTCAGCTCTGTACCGTATATGCCTTGTAATAGAACACATTCATGGACCTGGTTCATTTACCACATGCATTCTCTTTGTCAATCATCAAAACTACCACCTATCATTTCTTTCTAATGGCAACAAATTACCCTTTTTGATGATGAAACCCCATTTATGTGATGCCACTATATAATCTTTTGCAAAATATCTCAAAGCCAAAAGGGTTGAATAGAACACCACTAGGATGGACCAGGTTAGCATACATGGGTTATAAATATTACACAGTTTCTTTCCCCTTTTGGCATCATTAAAAAGTGATTGCAGTGTAGAAACGTCCAATATGAATGTAATAATATTAAACTCATGGCCAGTAGGGCTATCACATACACAACATCATAGAACAAATTACTCAACTATGTCTAAACACTGTACTTAAGACACAACAGGAGGCAAATGATGAAAAATAGATCAATATTATCTATTCATACTTTGAATGCAAATACAACCAATGCGTTACAAAATACAGAACATGCAATTTAGGAATTTTTTTTATAGAGCATGATTAAGGACATAGACACAATAGGGGACAATGATCAAGGGCAAGACAATGAGTTTGGACACTTTGCTAGGGACTATGAGGAAGGTTAAAGAGATTTTAGGTTTTCCACTGAACACCATCCTTGTGTCATAGGTCTCGTGCACTATATCTAGGACATTTCTGCCAACTTCTTTCGCCATTGTAAGCAAACTCCTTCTTTATGACTGCTCTCAATCCCCAGATAGTTGGGGTCATTAGATGTCAGTAGTCGACTTCCCTCAGTAGCCTTCTTAGTTTGTTTATGAATACCAAGAATTAGGCTAGTATTCTTTCCCAAGTAGGATGGGACATTAGTAGCAACACCGAAGACCACAAAAGAAAATATGATGTTCTGATGATATGCACCTATGTTAGCCGATTAGGTTATTTCCCCTGATAAGAAGCTTCCATGGCAGAGATCATGTTTTATAGTAGTTCTGGCGCAATTTCCATTGAGAGGCGAGTGGGAGTTATGAGAGGTGTAGAAGTTGTGCCATTTGTAGATGTAGTATGTGTGGATTTAAGTAAGAAAGCCTGGGTCGAGGGTAGATGGGGAATGTTAGGAGACAAATTTGAGTAAAAAAGGGTTTTGGATGTGATAGAGTGAGCATGGTAGAGTTGATTTAAGTAGAGGGGAACTTTTGAAAAAACTGGTTATTTGTAAATATAGACCTTTGTTTGTGAGAACCAATTTTCTTTTATATCATAGGCATTGACCTGGTATTAGAGAACAAATTCGGAAACATGGTTCATGGCTTGAACATATAAGTAACACAAAAGAGAGAAGATGTACCTTAGCAGTGAAGGATTTTATGCACATGTCTCGAGCCAATTGTTGTGACAAAAGTAATTGTTAGTCTTTTGTTAGATCCATAAACTATGAGAGTATAGGACATATAACTGAATGTACAAGACTGAGTAGAACATTTATTCAATTTTGGAGCTTGTTTGAACCGAGACAACTATTCTATCCAATCATTAGGAGATACTTATACAATTTTAATCATCTCCAATTCTAACATGTTTTTCTCAAAGTGATCTCTCCCTAGGGCTTTTGTGAAAATATCTTCTACTTGTGTATCAGTAGCACAAAGTTGGATTGAGATAAGACATTTTTCAATATTATATTTCAAAAAGTGATGTCTTATGTCAATATGTTTAGTTCTCTTATGCTGCACATGGTTCTTTGCAATGTTAATAGCACTAGTGTTATTCTATAATATGGTAATACAATTAATATTTATACCAAAATATTTTAGCTATTGTTTGATCCATAACAGCTGAGCACAACATGATGCAACTATCACATATTTTGCCTCAGTAGTTGTTAAAGCTACATAGTTCTATTTTTTGGTAGCCCGGGAGACTAAGCATGAATCAAGAAAATGTGTCGTACCTGAGGTGATTTTTCGATAAAGCAGGTACCCTGCATAATTAACATTTTTATATCCCACCAAATTGAAATTGCTTCCTTTTGGATACCATAGTCCTAGGTCACTTATTCCTTTCAAGTATCATATGATTCTTTTACAGCCTTAAGATGAGATTCCTTTGGATTTAAGTGAAACTTGGCACAAAATCCCATACTAAACACTATGTCGGGTCTGCTGGTAGTGAGATACATTAATAACCTAATCATGCCTATGTAGAGTTTCTCCTCCACAGGTGAACCAGGTTCATCAAGGTCCAACTTTGTAGCAGTGTCAATTAGTGTGTCGATGGACTTCAATTCTTCTATATTGAACCTTTAAAGGAGTTCCTTGACGTATTTTTGCTGGTGAATCATAGTGCCAGTTGACGTTTTCTTGATGTACATACCTAGGAAGAAGTTGAGTTCTCCCATCATACTCATCTCAAATTCACTTCCTACCATAAATGGTGAGGAGTTGTATCTGACCATTATTTTTATTCTCTCACAAATGGTAAGGACTCATGCTAACGCAGTGAGGGAGGAGACACAGGCACCGACAGTGCAGGGCTATAGTAGAAGACGACGTGCTCTGGGCTGAGGTAGAGCCAGAGGAGTGGCGCTAGCTCAGGGTGGAGCACAGATAGCCGATCACACTTGTGCTAGATCAGACTCCCCCGAGATATTTATTGTGCATTAGGATGAGTTACTTGAGGAGGAGATAGGGCCAGTCTAGGACCAACCTAGATTCATTGCTACTCCAATTCTATAGGACATACTAGTCAGGTTATTGAGTGTTCTTGATGGATTTTCTCAGACAGGCGCACATTCTACTAATCCAGGTAGTTCTCAGACCCATGTGAGAGCGGGGCAGAATCAGACCCCTGTGTTTTATACTCTTGAGATTCAGCTAGCGGCGATATTAGTGCCCCGTATCGATGAGGTTCATACTTCATAGTTTGGTCCTCAGACTATTGGTGGGACAACTATGACCTGTGATGAGTGGAAGATCTAGGAGCACTTTTCGAACATGAAGCCTCATGAGTTCTTTGGACAGCCCGATGAGGATGCGTATGAGTTCATTGTGAGCAGCTATGAGAGGTTGCATACTTTTGGTATTGTTGAGTCACACAAAGTCATTTTTGTGGCCCTTCAGCTTAGAGGATATGCGAAATAATGGCGGAGGGCGTATGTTGATTGCTTACCCACATGGTCACCTCTATTGACTTCAGTTAGTTCTATCAGCTCTTCTTAGAGAAGTATATGCCTTTGAGCTTTCAATTGCCCAAGCATGATAAGTTTATGAATATTGAGCAGAGAGGTTCTACAGTTGCACAGTATGAGACTCGCTTCTATGCCTTATCGCATGATGCATCACCGCTGCTCCCTACAGAGGTTGAGTGAGTGAGATGTTTTCTTAGAGAATTGTGTATTCTGCTTCAGTTGGCCACGTTGCAGTTGGTGGTTTCTAGAGCTTCTTTTGAGATGGTAGTTGAGCATGCGATGATGGTGGAGTCGGTGAGGGGTGGTATACCCAGATATGAGCCTATTAAGAGGGTAAGGCAACATGGTCAGTTCAACGGTTCTATGTCCCATGGTTATGGGTATCAAGGTATATATCAGCAGTTGCAGCCTATTCAACCAGTTCAGGTATCCATACAGATTACTGATGGGTTCTCTGCGGGGCAGAGTGGTTATAGTGGGGGCCGATGGTCTAGAGGTTCTCAGTCTCGGTATTCTGACTGTGGTGGTTCAGGTTCTTTTAGCTCTATTCATCAGCCCTCAACATCCATGACCTATTTTGAGTGTGGAGAGATTGGGCATTTCAAAAGAGAGTGCCTGTAACGTCCCGTACTTTCGGATTACGGTTTAAATCGCTAAGCGTATATAAATTTCTAGGCATGTATAAATAGACCCGAGCGTTGGAAAAAAATTATGTTATATTTATGTATGCTAATAAAAAGATTAGTGTACAAAAAGGATTGAACCCCAAAATAATTTTGAACGTAACAAGTGTAACGATGGAGGCCGAAAATAAATTTGGTACGTGCATAACGAGGTTATGGACTAGTGTCATATCATAAATTATGACATTGAGTATATGAAGATCCTATAAGTTATTAAGGTTTAAGTGAATTGGGATCACAAAATTAATTATGTGTGTGATTGATAAATTTTGCGGAGGCAGGTCAATTAAATTAAGTGACCTACATGTGAAGACTTGGTGGCATCAAATTAAGGCTCCCACCGCCAAGAATTAGCTGGTGGGAGACCGAATCATTTAAGCCATTTAAGGCAAATGACATTTCATCCAAAAACAATTTCATTTGACAAAATTAGGAAGCATCTCACTTTGCTGTAGGTTAGAAAATAAGGGAGTCTTTTCATTTTGCTTGTGTTGGACGAATTGAAATGAAAAGAAAAAAAAACGTGAGCTGCAACTACAATTCAATTTTGGGTTTCATTTGGAAAGTGTGCAGAAGCAGCAAACCTTCTCCCTAATAGCAACGTTATTCTTTTCTTTTTTGGCAATAATTTCACTTCAAGTTAATAAGTGGAATCGAGGTATGTTAAGGTAAATTATTTCTTACTTTTTGGCATGTTCCATGTAACAAAATATAACTGTGCTATTGCTCCATAATTTATTCTACTCCTAGTATTTAAGAATATTCATGTTATTGATTCCTATGCTGAAAGCATGTCTAAATATATTTCTAAGTCCTTATTGAGGCATACGGAAAATGTGTTGATATTCACAGTGTTAGGCAAACGTGTAAGGATATTATGTCACTCGGGGTATTTTATTGTCATTCATGCAATTTTACTTGCATTGCATTCATATATTACCCTGGACTGCTGGTGCTATGCACACTACTATATGGTAAATATGATATATGTAGGGGATATGGGGAAAGGGAAAGGAGTTATATACGCACACCACCTGCAGCTGGTACAGACTATCACAAAAGAGCCTAAAGAGGTCAATATGATGTGATGTAATGCCTGCATGGCTTATTGGGATGGGTTGCACGATCCGCAACACTAACATATATTTGGACGGGTTGCACGATCCGCAACACTGACATATATATGTATATACCGCACTTGCATCATGCATATGTTAATTAACCATTACATGATATGATGCCCACATAGGCTGTCATGGTACGGAAATTGCCCTATGAGGCCAATAAATTTGGACACTACATTGTGCATAACATTTAGGCAAGTGTATTAGGGCCCCAGACGCAGTTCCTGTTGGTCAGTTGTTTATGTTTCAGTTATTGGTATTCTTGTTATGCTGTTGTTATGCCTGACATACCAAGTACATCAGTTGTACTGATGTCCCTTTTATCGGGGGATGCTGCATTTCATGCCCGCAGGTTCGCATAGGCAAGGCGAAGACCTACGTGAATAGGTTGCAGATTTTCAGCGGATTTTTGGAAGCACTCCTCTCTTTTCGGGGTGTCGGTATGATTTTGGTATGATATAATTTTGCGTGTCTATATGGGTATAGTGGGCCTTGTCCCGACCGTTGATGTTGCTACTCTTAGAGGCTTGTAGACAGGTGTCCTGTGGGTAGTAGCCTTGTATGGCCTTGTTGGCCTTGGTATATGTATGTATATAAGTTGGTTACCTGGTTGTTCATAATTTTCTTTCAGCTTAGTCCGTAATTAATTATGATTAGATGTTCATGGTAAGAATGGCGGTACCCGGCGGGTGGGATCTGGGTGCTCATCGCGGCCCTACGGTTTGGGTCGTGACAGTGCCCCAGACTTATATTGAGTGCATCCCATGCACCCAGGACTCTAGCACAGCCATATAGTAGTGGTAGTCAGGTTAGCCGAAGGGGATCTCAATCGGGTCGTAGTGGTATTCAGTATGGTCATGGTGGATCCAAGTTAGGGAGAGATGGAGCTCGTTCGGGCTGAGGTGTCCAGTAAAGTACTCAGTCCGATGTAGGACGCACTCACTGCTATGCATTCCCTAGTAGGGTTGAGGATGAGGCATCTGATGCGGTTATTATAGGTATCATCTCAATCGATCATGAGTATGGTACTGTGTTATTTGATCTAGGGTCTACATTCTCATATGTGTCTGCCCGTTGTTTTTCCAAATTAGATATGTGGTGTGATATGCTTGACGTACATATTCATGTTTCCACACCGATTTTTGATTCTGTGATTGTAGATAGAGTTTATCGTATGTGTGTGGTTACTTTTATAGGGTACGATACTTGGGTAGATTTGGTCATTTTAGACACGATGGATTTTGATGTTATTTTAGGGTTGGATTGGCTATCATCATATCATGTGATTCTAGACTGTCATGCAAAGACAATCATGTTGGATATGCCCAGTCTTTCGAGGCTAGAGTGGAAGGGCGCTCCTAACCCTGCTCCTAAGAAGATCATTTGTTTCATCTGTGTTAGGAAGTTGGTAGACAAAGGTTGTATGGCATATCTTGCTCACATTTGGGATATGAGTGTGGAGACTCCTTCTCTTGAGTGTGTTTCGGTAGTTAGCACGTTTGTAGAGGTCTTTCATTTAGATTTATCGGGTATGCCGCCAGACAGAGATATTGATTTATGCATTGAGCTTGAGCCGGGTACTTGACCTATTTCCATTCCTCCGTACCTTATGGCTCTGCTAGAGTATAGAGAGTTAAATAAGTAGTTTCAGGACTTGTTGAGTAAGGGCTTCATTCGATCGAGTGTATTCCCATGTGGTGCTCCTGTCTTATTCGTGAAGAAGAAGGATGGAACCATACGTATATGCATTGATTATATGCAGTTGAACAAGGTCACTATTAGAAACAAGTATTTGATTCCTCATATTAATAACATGTTCAACCAAATTCAAGGTGCTTCGGTGTTTTCAAAGATTGACTTGACTTTCGGGTATCACCATGTAAAGATTCGGGCCGAGGATGTTCTCAAGACGGGTTTCCATACTAGATATGGGCATTATGAGTTTTTGGTGATGTCATTTGGTCTTACTAATGCCCCTGCAACATTCACGGACTTGATGAATGGGATATTGAAGCTGTATTTAGATTCTTTTGTGATTGTGTTCATTGATGACATCTTGATCTATTCGAATAGTTGGGAGGACCACTAGCATCATCAGAGAGTGGTTATTAGGATTTTGAAGGAGAAGAAACTTTATGCTAAGTTATCAAGTGTGAGTTTTGGTTGGATTCTATGGCATTCTTGGGACACGTGGTGTCCAAGGAGGGTATTATGGTTGATGTTAAGAATATAAAGGCTATTAGGGACTGTCTTAGACCGACTTTTGTGATAGAGATTCAGAGCTTTATAGGTCTTGCTAGCATATCGTCGGTTCATCAAGAGATCCTCTTTTATTGCTTCTCACATAAAACATTTGACTCAAAATGAAGTTCTGTTCCAGTGGTCCAACGAGTGTGAGAACAACTTTCAAAAGGTCAAGTCTTTTTTTACCACAACCTCGATTTTATCCCTTTCGGTAGATAGGAAGGATTTTACCATATATTGTGATGCTTCGAGGATCAGGTTGAGTTGTGTGTTAATGCAGGAGGGTAAGGTTATTTCTTATGTATCGAGGTAGTTAAAGGTGCACGAGAATAATTACCCTGTTCATGATCTAGTGTTGGCTACTATTGTGTTTGCTTGAAATATTTGGAGACACTATCTGTGTGGTGTCCATTGTGAGGTGTATATCGATCACCATAGTCTTTAGCGTATGTTTAATTAGAGGGATTTAAATTCTAGGCAGCGTCAATGGGTAGAGTTATTGTAAGATTATGACATGAGCATTTTGTACCATCAAGGAAAGGCTAATGTAGTGGCGGATTCCTTGAGCCAAAAGGCAGTTAACATAGGGAGTCTAGCTCGCTTGATCATTTCTTAGCATTCTTTGGCATTGGAGGTTAAACATTTTGCCAACCATTTTGTGAGGCTTGATATTTCGGATCTGGGTAGGATTCGGGTGTGTGTTGAGGAGAGGTAATCTCTTTTGGATTAGATTCGGACTCACTAGTATGATGATGTAAAGTTATGTAGAATTCAGGATAAAGTGATGAGTGGTGAGGCCATTATTGATGGTGAGGGGGTGTTGAGGAGAAAATGTAGAGTATGTGTTCCTAGAGTTGATTATTTAACTCAACTAATTATGGAGGAGGCTCATATCTCTAGGTATTCGATTCATCCAGGTACTACTAAGATATACCTTGACTTGAGACAACATTATTGATGAGGGAGGATGAAGAGAGACATTGCTGATTTTGTGGCACGGTGTTAGAATTGTCAGCAATTCAAGTATGAGCACCAGTGACCCAGTGTGGTGTCTTAGAGGATTCCCATTCCCCAGTGTAAGTGGAAGACGAATGCCATGGATTTTGTTGTTGGGTTGCCCAAGACTTTGAGCAAGTTTGATGCTATTTAGTTCATTATTGATAGATTAACCAAGTGCGTGCATTTCATTCCTGTCCAGATGACTTATAATGCAGAGAAGTTTGCTAACATCTATATTTGAGAGACTGTGCATCTTCATGGGGTTCCTATTTCTATTATCTCGGATCGGGGTACTCAGTTTACTTTGTATTTTTGGCAGAATTTGCTGAGAGAGATGGGCACTCGCTTGGATCTCAGTACAACATTTCACCCTCAGATCAACGGCCAGTCCAAGCATACTATTTAGGTATTGGAGGACATGTTACGAGCCCGCGTGATTAATTTTTGTGGTCATTAAGACCAGTTCCTACCTTTGGTAGAGTTTGTGTATGATAACATCTATCACTCCGGTATCGACATGGCACTATTTGAGGCTTTATATGGTAGGAGATTTCGATCTCCCATTGATTGATTTGATGCATTAGAGGTTCATCCTTGGGGTACTGATTTGTTAAGGGATTCCTTAGAGAGGATGAAGGGGATTCAAGACAAACTCGTAGCAGCATAAAGTAGGCAGAAGGGATTCCTTAGAGTTTATGGTTGGTGATAAGGTTCTTCTGAAGGTTTCGCCCATGAAGGGTGTGATGAGGTTCGATAAGAGATGGAAGTTGAGCTCGAGGTATATCGGACCCTTTGAGGTTCTTTAGAGAATTGGGAAGGTGGCATATGAGTTGGCTCTGCCACCAGGTGTTTCAGGAATTCATCTAGTCTTTCATATGTCCATGCTAAAGAAGTATCATGTCGGTGGTTCTTATATCATTCATTGCAATCCGTATTGCTGGATTAGAATTTGGAGTTCAAAGAGGAGTATGTGGCTATTTTAGACAGGCAGGTGAGTAAGTTGAGGTCGAAGGAGATTG
The DNA here is from genome assembly GCA_029783415.1 of Anisodus acutangulus. Taxonomy (NCBI): domain Eukaryota; kingdom Viridiplantae; phylum Streptophyta; class Magnoliopsida; order Solanales; family Solanaceae; genus Anisodus; species Anisodus acutangulus. The sequence goes on along the minus strand of CM056504.1, from coordinate 17,791,389 downwards.
GTTCGGTGAAGGTTCAGTGAATGCATCGTCTTATTGAGGAGGTGACTTGAGAGACAAATTCTGACATGCAAAGCAGATATCCTAACTTGTTTACTACTTCCAGTACATTACCTTTGTTTGTTTCTCTCCGTTCGAGGACAAATGTTTATTTAATTGGTATCTTACGTAAATATGCATCTAATCATTTTTAGCTAAAGATCATTATTTACCTATTGTACCCTTCCCTTGGACTCTTTGTGGAGTTTGTGATGTGCGGGGATGGGTAGCATGTATTTCGAGGTCCATTTATATGAGTTTTGGATGAAGAACCCAAAACTAGAACCTTAGAGTTGGTTAGTTTGACTCAAGGTTGATTTTTCAGTAGATGGGTTCATTTTCGGGTTCCGTCGCTTTCAAAAACTCCGGGGGGTCATTTATGACTTAGTCGAGTCATTAGTTTGCTTCCCGAGACAATCAAATATATTTTGTGGCCTTATTTGTAATATTTGGATTTTTAGTTATTCCGAATGATTCTTTAGAAGAGTATGCCTTAGCTTGGTTAAATTAGAAATACGAGGGTATGAGTGAATTCATAGCACTATTTACCTTAGACGAGAATGTTTGGTTTGTGTCCGGGGGTGTCGAGAGTATTTCAGGTGTTTGATGGGAGTTTGAGGTTGTTTTCCTAATCTGGTGTCTGGTGTCCGCCTCGACGGCACCTCAGTTTGCTCCTACGTGTCCGCCTCGGTGGGAGGTTGGACACAAAAGCGAGGGTTGGGAAGATTATGAGTTTTTTCCTTGGCGGAGGGCTTGTCCACAAGGGCGAGTTCACCTCTGTGGGATCGGGTTCACCGTGGCAGTGGGGCGAGCTGGCAAGTGACTACGCCCCAACGAGTGATATGTATGCGGTAGCGTATCCGCGCCAGCTGTATCGATCCCTCTGGGGCGGAATCACTGTATCAGGTGTCCTATTTAATTTCTCAGGTCAAGGTTCTATTGCCAAAATAGCATATCTGGAACCTAGAGCCGCCAGAGAACATTTTCAGAAGTTTAAGATCAATTTCATATTTGTGGTAAGAGATTCTTTCCTTTATGAGTTGATTACATGTTTCCAAGTTCTTAAATGGTGATATAGAATGTTTATAAGTTGGGGAAAATGAGTTGTAAGTTCTTATGAGATTAAGAAAGTATTTTTATTGATTTAATGGAGGTTTTATGGATTAAGTTGTCTAAATATTGTGAATTAGTGATGGATTATGCTAAATTATCATGTTGTAAAGCTTAATTTGAGTATACAAACCTATTTTAAATTGGGGGAAATTTGTAGTGTTTCTAAATTGGTGGAAATTTGTAGGGTTTTTAAATTGGTGGAAATTTGTAGGGTTTCTAAATTGGGGCTTTTAATATATGATTATCTAACATATATGGATTAATTTTGGGTTATAAACTTTGAGTCTTGGAAATGTGGGCTCGGGATTGGTATTTGTAGTTTTGCTTTGATTAAGGATCATATCCTTGTTTGTTGTGTAGGTCTTATATTAACGAATAGTATATGCATGAATAGACTTCGATTATCACGAGGCGCAAAGGAAGGGCAAGGCTATCATAGAGACTTGATCATGTAGCGCTCCTGTTCGGCCCAAAGGTAGGCTACATTTTAGTTTTTTGAGTCTTATATAGAAGTGCATAATTAGTTATAAATATTGAGGGGTATTGGGTGTGTTTGAGTGTTCCACTCAAACGGTTGCGATGAACGGTTGAGTGGGTAATAGTGTTGAACTGTGATGATGGGTGATTTGGGGAATCAACCTTAAGTTGATTCCGAATGCTGACTGATTGGGCTTGTTTCCATTATGTGTGATTGTCTCCATACTTGTTATCGTTGTGCTTATTCACCATACATCCTTTGATATGATACCCTGATTGTATATGGATTATGTGTTGATGTATTTCTGGAAGCATGTTGTAACATCCCGGAATTTTGGACAATGAATATAAAGAGACTAGAATATAAAAAAATTAGACCCCGAAATAATTTTGGACGTAACAAATGTGACGACGGAGATCGAAAATAAATTTGGAGTATGCATAAAGAAGTTATGGACTAGTGTCATATTACAAGAATTATGACATTGAATATATGAAGGTCTTATGAAGTTATTAGGATTTAAGTAAATTAGGATTACAAAATTAATTGTGGGTGTAATTGATTAATTGTGGGACCGATTAATTATTAATGGAGAGACAAGAGTAAGTGGGATTAATTAATGGAGGGGACAAAGAGGAGTGGGGGTATTACGTGCAGTGTTTAAATTAGTACATAAACTGACTAAGGCTAATAATTTAGAGATGTGGCAGCTTAAGGGATTATCAAGTGAAGTGGGAATATTAATATGGGGAGAAGAGCAGGCCGTGATTCATTTCGGTTAAAAGACTCATCCAACCCCTTTTTTTGTACGAATTAGAAACCAAACAATTCATTTTAAACATGTACAAGTCATTGCAATTGTAGGAATTGTAGGCAGCATATCATTTCTTTGCCATTTTAAAGCAAATCAAATGGAAATAGTTCTTAGTTTTGCATAAGTCCCAGGCTCTCGAACAGTGCTCGTGGGTTTAGGATAACTCCAACTTTTTAACAAGAATTCCAAGACCAATAAAGCTATGTTAAGGTAAATTATTTTTTTATTTTAGCATGTTCCATGTAATAAAATATAACCGTGATATTGCTCCATAATTTATTCTACTCCTAGTAGTTAAGAATATTCATGTTATTGATTCATATGCTAAAAACATATCTAAATATGTTCCTAAGTCCTTATTGAGGCATACAGAAAAGGTGTTGACATTCACCGTGTTAGCCAAAGGGGCAAGGATATTATTGTCGTCTGATAAATTTAGGAAATGTTTTATTGTTATTCATGCATTTTCATTTGCATTGCATTCATGTATTATCCTAGACCACTTGTGCTATGCACACTACTATATTTTAAATATTGTATATATGTAGGGGATATGGGAAAAGGGAAAGGCGTTATATATGCACACCACCTGCAGCTGGTACAGACTATCACAAAAGAGTCCGAAGAGGCCAATATAATGTGATGATGTGATGCCCTTGTGTGGCGATATAACCTGATGCCCACAGAGGCGGTTATGAGAGGATTCCTGTGTAGACATTAGTAAACCGCATTTGCATTATGCATCCATTCATTAATCATTACATGGTATGGTGCCCACAGAGGTTGTTATGGTAAGGAAGATGCGTGATGAGGCCGATGTATAAGTATACTGCATTGTGCATAACATTTAGGCATATGTATTAGGGCACTCAGAAGTATTTACTGCTGGTCATTTGTTTCTGTTTCAGTTGTTGTTATATCCCTGTTATACTATTGTTCATGTCTAACATACTCAGTACATCAATCGTACTGACGTCCCTTTTGTCGAGGGACGCTGCGTTTCATGCCCGCAGGTTCACATAGGCAAGGTGACGGTTCACGTTAGTTGATTGTGGATCCCGCGGATTTTTGGAGCACTCCCATTGTTCGGAGTTTTGGTATAATTTTGGTACGTTACGTTTTTGCTTGTATAAATGGGTATGGCGGGGCCCTGTCCCGACCTTTGATGTTGCTACTCTTAGAGGCTTGTAGACATGTATCATGTGTGTAGTGGTCTTGTATGGCCCTGTCGGCCTTGGTATGAGTATGTATATATATAAGTTGGTTTCCTGGTTAAGAGTTTCCATAATCTTGTTCGATTTAGTCCGTATGTTAATTGTGAATAGAAGTTGGTTGTACGATTAGCGGTACCCGGCGGGTGGGGTCCGGGTGCCCATCGCGACCCTACTATTTGGGTTGTGACACATGTGATATTCATCTCTGTACTTGTTGCATCTTATTATATCATGATTCTTACCTTATATTGTCATTTACATTCATACACTCATGGTTCTTATAACATTGATATTGTAGTGGTATGATTATGTTGTGGGTACAAGGGATTGGGAAAGGTAAGAACATTATTGTGATTATGGAAAAACTGAGATGATGATGATGATGATACACGGGGATCGGGGTTGAACGCCTGCAACAACTATTACTACAACCAAGAGTTGGGCTCCGAGGGGAAATTCTGGAGGGGTATATGGACTTCGAGGGTCCCCCATGGGTGTACGATCATAATAAAAAAATTGACATACTATATACAGGATGATTAAAGGTACCTGGCATATGCATTGCATTCATATCATACATATGTTGTATCACTGATTATCTGTGGATGTACTTATACTGGATTAGTGATTCATAACTTGGCTAGCTTTTTGGATAAGAAAGGACTATACCTGTTGTTTGATACTGGAGATACCACTGTTGAACTCTTCTGGAATTAATGACTTAAGTGATTATGAAATCTTACTTGTAATAAGGTGATATGTGAACTCTATAAGTTATTATGCGGACAATGTGATATTACTTGGATTATTTGAATTGCTAGTTTAAGATTTGTGGGTGTCAACTCAATATTTATCTCTTTTTGGGTATCTTCCGTTGTTGTCAGCCTATGATGTCTACGAGGGTACATTGTGTACTCATGCTACATTTGATGCATATTTTATTGATGCATATACAGATCCAACCACCAGTTCCAGATCTCAAGGCTGAGTTCGAGCGTGATCTCCAGCATTCAAGGTGAGGATGCTACCTTCAGCATACCCTTTGGATGTTCTATCTCTATTTTAGTCTTTTATTTGAACTTGAGAGACATGACAGACATGACAGACATGTTCGGATTATGTATTCGCTTTTGGCACTTCGTTGCCTATTTTAGACTTGTGTCGTATTATAGTGCTCTTGTATCTACATACTAGATCACGAGGGGGATTCTTTTGATGTTCATACTATTATTCTGCATTTATGTTATGAGACAAACTTATGTAGTATTTTGTTATCTTCCACCTTAAATTATGTATATCATGTGAATGATTGAAAAGTGGTTCGCCTACCGGTGAGATTGTGTAGTTGCCACTACGGTTTCTGAAAAGGGGTCGTGACACAATTTCTAAGTAAATTTGGTGAAGTCGTCAACAATTACAAATATGTATCTTTTTCCTCCACGACTCACAACCCTTATTGGCCCACATAGATCAATATGGACCAGTTCCAATGACTTGGTTGTGCTTATCACCTTCTTTATTTTGAAAGAAGATCTCACTTATTTTCCTCTGCACATGTGCTGCATACTTTATCATCCTTGAACTTAATGTTTGACAACCCAACCATAGTGTTTTGAGAGATTAGTTTATTCAGTTGTCCTAGGCTATCATGTCCCAATCTCTTAAGCCACAACAAGGGAACACAGTCCATCAAACTCAAGCATGTAAGATCATTGGTTGGTATCCCCCATTATTTTTGCCTTGCACACATTCTTATACCTCATGGCAGTTAGAACAATGTTACCTATTTTGATATTAGTGACATTACAACCAACAGACGTAAACACCACAATATTTTCTTTGTCACACAACTATGAGATGATCAGTAGATTATGTTGTAGAGCATCTACATGGTATACATTATCTATTGCATGTTCTTCAGATCTGCCTATTTTTTCTATTCCTTTGACCTTTCCTTTCTTTCCTCCTCCAAAAGCTACATTTCCACCTTCTATAATTGAGAGTGAACATAATTTTTCTTTGTCTCCTATCATGTGTCTAGAGCATGCACTGTCCATGTACCGATTCTGCTTGCTTCGTTTCACCCTCACCTGCAAGAATTAATCAGAGGTTAGCTTTTAGAACTTAGACTAGCTTGGTTCCTTTTCTTTGAACAAAGGGATGAATTAGATTCCTTTTATCCATTTAGGCACTATAATAGGATTCTTGTTTCATCTATCTGATTTTTCATGCTTAAAATTTATGTTTACGTTTTTCAGAAATCTTTTGTCATGCTTTGATCCTAATGGGCAATACGTTATGTAGTGGCCTGTTCTACTATAAAATGTGCACAAACCTTTTCTTATAAATTCACATTTTCCAAAATTTTTCTTAAAACCTAATCTAGTAGTGATACTGTAGGTTTTTCTGGTAAATTTATTTTTTGTTCTAGGCAATTTTTTCCATTTGCAGGCTTTCTCTATGTTAGTTTTCACCATATTTAATTCAGTTATTAACTTTCTAGATGTTTTTTTCTCAAGGTTCAACTCATTCCTAGTCCTAGTTAGGTCAAATTCGATTTTGAGAAGTTGACTATCTATAGTTGATTTCGCATTTGTAACACGCTTAAGAATTTCAGACCTTAACCTTACATTGGCTGAACCAAGTTCATTTATCTGTTCCTTCATAAGGCAAACCTCATCTTCAGATTTTTTCTTACTAGTCTCTACATCAATAAATTCATATTTCAGACTAGTGAAGGCATGTAACAACTGATTTCTTTTTTACCTTATTTAAAGGTATTCGTCAATTAAGGACTTCATTAAGGAGGTCAGCCTTTTCTTAGAAAAAAGATCAAGTTTATCTTTTAGTTCAAGGATGTTTACATTTGTATCTTCCTCGATTTCTGAGTCTGAGTCTCCAATGGACATCAATGCATGATGATTCGTTTCATCTTATGAATCATCACTGGAGTATCAAATAGCTTTCAACGCCTTGTGAGATCCTTTGTTTCTTCTACCTTAAACCTGTTCTTTTAGCTTGTTCTTTTCGACTCTTTCATTTTTCCATTCAATCTCCAAGTGGGGACATTCTTTGATCAAGTGATAAGTTTTCTCACACTTAACGCAACCGACAGTTTGAGATTTGTCACCTCATCCCTTTTCGTAAGCGTATTTTCTGCTATTTTGTCTCTCTTTGATAAGAAACTTTCTGGTGGTTAGTACCATTTATTCCTCGTGTCACTCTCAGTTGCCTGTAATTCCAAGGACCTTTCAAACCTTGTCTCATTACTCTTGGAGTTTTCCATATCATCTCATAGGTTTTCAAGTGTCACACCCCAACATTGGAGGGTGTGGTGGACGATCCGAGCGAACCACCTGAATATCATCACACCAATGTATAACTGTATGGGCCGATAAAACCTCAAAATGATAACAATACGACATAAAATCCTACATACAAAAGAACCCAACCTATGTATATATACATACTATGGCCGACAAGGCCAACATAATCTTCTAACCAAACATCCAGGCATATAAGGCCGTACTAAACAAACTGTACAACATAGGAAATGTCTACAAAGCCTGTAAAAGGGAACATTGAAATAGTACATAAGTCGGGACAGGGCCTCCGACATACCCAAAGTATCAAAAGGATCTAGACACAACCCTGACTCGATAATACTCCAAGAGGAAATGGAGCTCACTAACAAAAGTTGATATCTGAATGCAATCTACAAGGCGGGTCCTCTCCTCGCCTACCTGAACTTGCATGTCATGAAACACTGCGTCCCCATGAAAAAAGGCGTCAATACGAATAATGTAAGGCAAACAATAAAACATACTGGTACATAATCATAAAAGAGAGGGATAGAGTCAACCTAAACCTCTGAAATACCGCTGAAGGACACAACGTACATAATGGTTATTCTTATATTATAACCTTATTATATGCCACTATATCGGCATTGTAAGTCTATCTGTTTGTCTACCTAACTGATCAGTGGTAGCTGCCCAACCGGCCGTAGTTCAGTGGTAAATAATGTGCCTACACAAAATATTGATAAATAAGTACCGAATCGGTCGTATCTCGGTGGTAAATAACGTGTCTTCCAAACCAGTGGTAAATAATGATACAAAACTTCCCAACTAGTGGTAACTGCCCGACCGGTCATAGCTCAGTGATAAATAATATATCTGCCCAACCAATAGTAAATAACGATACATAACTGCCCAACTGGTGGTAACTTCCCGACTGGTCATAGTCCGGTGGTAAATATAAATACATAATAATTCCTTTATAAATAGGGTACGTATGTATATAACCTTACTATTTCAGTTATATGTCACCATTAGATCCACATACAGACTCATACTGTTATGCCCCATAATTTCTCACCTGAATGAGAGTATGGTCAGTTGAGTTGAGTTGTGAGAATTTGAAATTATTTCTGAGGGTTCGTATGATGTGAAAAGATGTTAGGGAATGCTTTTGGAAGGTTAGAAGTCAATAGGAACAAAGAAAGTATAACTCGATGAAGATTGACGAAGTTTCAACGATACACCATGAGTTTTGTGTCGCGGATGCCAATCTGCCTCACGAAAGTGGCCACAGAATAAGGCCAAATTTTCCCTACCTCACTTCCACCATATGGGGTGGTATATTCGGCTGTATATGGGCATGCACCGCATATACAGCCGCATGTGTGAGGCGGTTTGGTGGCCTATATAACGCCCAAAGTCGACCAAACCTAATTCTGATTTCATTTTCGACCGCTAGAACCCTAGACACCTCCCAAATACTCTCCAAGACCCTTTCTACCATTGAAAAACACTTCAATAAGTATCCAAGGTGATTTCTCCTTCTAAGGATCAAGAACACCTCTTAAACTTCGCTAACTAACTCGGCAAAGTTGTGAACTACTTCAAGAGTAAGTTGAAGGTTGTTGTAGTATGATTCTTGGCTGATTATGGTAAGTTTTCATCCCTTCTATGTGTATTTTAGCCTCTCCTAACTTGTCTTGATTGATTAATGGAAATAACTTGTGAATTTTAGGAGTTTGGTGAATATGATCTTGAAAATAGTAGCTCTTGTTATATGAAGTTGTAACAACTTGTTGTTGGTATTTTTGTTTGAGATTAAGAGTCAATATTGACATCGAATCATGTTGGTAAAGTTGTATAGTTGAGGAAAGGAGTTAGGGAAGATGATTATGTTGATATGAATAAGAATCCATGATACTATAACTCTAGAACTTCATGTACGCAAGTTGTTCGATGAATTTCCTAAATGAAATCTCTTATTTTATATGAGTTTGATATTAATATAAATCCCTTGTTTAATGTAGAAAATTATTCATACCACGTGCGAGGCCCCTTGGAGCATAATTATCTTCATTGACAAGGTATGTAGGGCTTAACTTCTTCTCCGTTATGGCATGATCCCTTATATGACTATCGATACAAAAATGTCCTAAAAAATATTCTATTCTTAGATGATTAAGAAGACACTTGAGGTTAATCTACTCCTTGATTATATATGTATTTGTCGTTCATTAAGTTTACACTCCATCATTGATGTTGTTCCCTACTATGGCTAAAACAAGAGTTAGTACTTCATTATTAAGAAACTAAGGTAAATAGTCTTATTTCTGAATGATCGTCGCAAAGTAAAAGACTATATGAGTCCATATAAGAGTATTCGGGGGTGCAACGACCTTACGTCACCCTGACTAATTAATAAGTCCTTCATTGGCTTGGTATGACCCTTATATGTATACATCGTGTACTTATGCTTCCCATAGAGGCCTATGGAGTTATATACACGATTTATTATATACAACATACAGCCCACAGAGGCCTATGGCATTATAAACGTGATCAAATACTTATATATACCCACAGAGGAGTGTAGTAAGACACTTATAAGGTTTTAGGTGGTATTTCTGGCTTCTTTGATTATTGTTGCTTCATCTACAGTTGATTATGCCTTATATATTTAGCACGTCTTTAGTACTGATGTCCGTTCTGGGGCACTGTGTTCCTGCCGGCAAGTACAGATAGGCATGGTGGCGCTCTTCCATAGTAGATTGCTTTTTCAGCTGTGATCGTTGCACTCCTCTCCCTCAGAGTTTCTATACAGGTGTCACTAGGTACTACCAGGTCGAATACTTTATGAAATGGGTGGAGTAACAGAAAATATAGCCAGAATGGCTATTTCACTAGAAGCATCCAAAATGGCTATTGTACATATGATTAGTATTTTGGGGTATGACGTGGCCCTGTCCCGATTGTTGACTTATTATGCCACTATTAGAGGTTTATAGACTCGTGTACAATATGTGTAGTTATGTCATGGACTTGTTGGTCCCTTTTATTAGTGGTGTACTCTTCTAGTCGCCTTGAAGGTCTTGGATACCTATATATATATATATATATATATATATATGTTGTTATGACTCTTCTGTGTGAAGGTTGTTATCTATTCTTGACTCATTATGGTTAAAAGAAGGCCTTGTCGGCCCAAGTTGTTCATTACAAGTCTCAGACTCTACAATTGGTCCACTTAAGCCTTCAGGTGTTGGGTGCCGGCCACCACCCTAAGGTTGTGGTGTGACACATACTATCACTGAAATCATAAAAAGGTGTTGTGAACTCATTAGAGTGATGTAAGGTCGTTACACCTCCGATTATCATCATGTACTTCCAATCATTATGTACTAAATTATTAGCGCAAGAAGGATCACAATAGACATGAAAGATAAATCTTTATAACATGAAAGGTACTCCGAACAAGGGACAAGCAAGAGCCAAGGACATCTCAAACTTAATCATGAATAGAGTGAGTTTGATAAGATGTTTATTTACGTTTCATTGTAATCGGATTCATGCCAAAAGAAGGAAAGGATAGCCTTAACATCTTAACATACCTTTATTGGTCTTCTTGAAAATCCAACTAACATAGCTTGTCTAGCGCCTCAACTTATAATAATAGTAATACTCTCGTTACGCTAATGAAATACTAGTATATTACGTATATTGAGTGGCAAGCTTGTTATATAATGAATAGGACAACATCTCCCCTATTCCTTCTACTTCCCTCAAGTTCTAAACAAGCAGAAGCATAATAGATCCACAAAATTCTGGCCACCACACAACTTATAAAAATTACCAAACAGTCCATATAACAACAACATCCAAAGACGATCTCTCGCTATCAATTCTGTATTTTTTATCCCACAATTTAGCTATGACCTGGACGAACTTAAGTATATCTAGGAGAGAAGAATTCTTACCTTATATTCCAAGAATTATTATTTCACCTTACGTCACTTTAAAAAAAACATGAATTCAATAACACGATAAAATTGAACAATGAGATTGAAGCGATGAGCAGAACCCGTATGTTGTTTAAGTAATTGGTAGCTTCGTCGTAGACCTTTTATACCTATTATCTGGAACAATACTTCTTGTTCTCCCCTAAACGAAATATAACACCCCTAAGTATATGTTTTTCCTGCTGCACCGTATTCATTCTAAGTAGATATCTCACCTTGATGAGATATTTTAATCAAACAATTCTCAAATTAGTGGACCATGGCCCCCCTTTCTAGATTACTATGTAGGAAACACCTCAACAGCTAAAGATGACACCAATAACATTAATATGACTTAGTCATTACTCTTTGCTGCCACGTGGATACTCTTCCCCTATCCATTAATTTCATTTAATTCATTATCTCTGTTTCAATTCTATCTGTAACCAATTACACAAATAATTAATTTTTTTATCTCAATTAACTAAGTAATAAATTATTTTGACACACTTCATATATACATTATCATGATCATATAATATGATACTAGTCCACTGCCTCTTTTGACACACATAAAATATTATTTTCAATCATCGTCGTCACACTTTTCCATCTTAAATTATACCGGGACTTCATTCTTTTATACCCCGAGCTCTTGATTTTCATGCTTGAGTATGATGAAATCCTTCGGGCTCGAGTAAATTTGCTCATGTTGGATGGTTCAATTTTCTAGTCCAAAAATATGGGGTGTTATAGCTTGGAGCACATTACATTTAAATAAATGTCGAACCTCGATAAAACTCATTTTCTTCGATTCCCTTAACTTCTAATCCTTACGACATATCTGTACTATAATTTTGAGCACCTATAATCTTGGGATAACCTCATTTTCCTCTACATATGTCATCTAACTTGCACGCTTTGTATCACATAAAAATACGGGATGTAACACTTTACCCACGATGCATATTAGCGCAAAACATATGGGGTGTAACATCCTTCCACCCTTAGAAACATTCGTCCTTGAATGTTAGACTTACCCGTGTAATTTACTACTCTCATGACTCGTCAAACCATTATCTAAGTAACTATTCTAAGAACCCACATGAAGCTATAACATGCTATATTTTTATACCTTATTCTTACACTGAGTTATATCACTTGAAATCATTGAGCTTACGACTATTATTACATTCCGTTACGTATCCTGCATGACTCTCTTTTCATGGTACCACTATACCTAAGTAGTTCATTCTACCTAATTTCATACTTTGTAACTTTTATCCATTTACTATTGCTTCATCTTATGTGGGGTATTCTAATCTCATGTAATACTTGAAATCCTTTCTTGTTGAACTATTACTTCAATCATAGACTGTATTTAAAAAAAATATTTTCTCATCACTTATGATTTTACTCAATTGTTCTGCTATCAGGGCGACATTTCACATCTTTTAAGTTCTAGTAATCTTAAACTCCTCTAATTTTGTTTAGGCTACACCGACCTATCTATAACTTAATCCCAAGGTCATACATGTCCTCATCACTTCCTTACACTCTTCCTCTTACCCTTACTGCTATCCACCTAAAACCTTGTCACACTACTATACTTTGGCTTACGTCCTCGCTTATCTATTCATATTATTCATAACCTTTCACTTAACTTGCTAACATTATAGACTTTCTTATGTTGTTGTAGAATCTTAAGTGAGACATCAAATCATTTCTAACATTTCCTTACTCCCGTAGCTAGATTTTCTAGTACTCGGAAACTATAAGATCAAAGATATGTTACTATTGGTACCACTATCATTTATGGATACTGAATCGTAGCGCTTCTGGCCCTATTTGAAGTTTGGACTATTAACAACCTTCTACAGTATCTCATACCTTCTTTACCTTTTCCTCTCTTAAATCTGAATCTCTCATCTTACCTTCTGGCAATTTCATTACTTTCCTCCCGCATATGTGGAATTGACATCCATAACTTACGACTCTAATATAATACTTGTGCCTTTAGTGCATACATAATCAGATAGAAACTTCACACGTCATAAGCACGAGGCAAAATCAAGTTCTTATGACTCAACTCCACTGCACGATCTGGAATATCAAAGAAGGGTAACCAATCCTAAATGCCCTGTAGCCTCCTGATTATAAGTTTGGTGCACAATACACCCATAAGCAAGACTCTACTAGACACGACTTTGTAGAATCCATATAACACAAGCTGCTCTGATAATAAGTTTGTCACACCCAACCTTGGGGGTGTGTCCAGTACCCGACACTTGGACAACCCGAGCAAACCACCTGAATATCATCACACACACGTATAACCGTCTGGGCCAACAAGGCCTTAAAATGACAACCATAAAGCAATACGACATAAAATCCTGCACATAGAAGAACCCAACCTATGTATATATACACCCTAAGGCCGAAAAGGCCAACATAATCTTCTAACCAAACATCAAGGCCTATAAGGTTATACTAAACAAAATGTACAACACAAGAGATGTCTACAAAACCTCTCAAAGGAAACATCGATATAGTACATAAGTTGGGACAGTGCCTCCGACATACCCAAAATATCAAAAGGATATAAACACCACCCTGACTCGGTAATACTCCAGGAGGAAAAAGAGCTCACCAACAAAAGCTAATATCTGAACGCAATCTATAAGGACAGTCCTCTCATTTCCTACCTGAACCTACGTGGCATGAAACATAATGTCCCTAGGAAAAAGGGGCATCAATACAAATAATGTACTGAATATGTAAGGCGGAAAATAAAACATACTGGTACATATTCATAAAAGAGAGGGATAGAGTCAACATGAACCTCTGAAATACCTCTAAAGGCCATAATGTACATAATGGCGATTCTTATATTCTATCCTTATTATATGCCACTATATTGGCGTTGTAAGTCTATATGTTCGTCTACCCAATTGATCAATGGTAGCTTCCCAACCGGTCGTAGCTCAGTGGTAAATAATGCTCCTGCCCAATCAGTGGTAAATAACGATAAATAACTTCTCAATCGGTGGTAACTGCCCAACTGGTCGTAGCCCGGTGGTAAATAACGTGTCTGCCAAATGAGTGGTAAATAATGATACATTACTACCCAACTGGTGGTAACATCCCGACCGGTCGTAGCCCGGTGGTAAATAACGTGTATGCCCAACTAGTGGTAAATAACGATACATAACTGCCTAACTGGTGGTAACTACCCGACCGGTCTTAGTCCGGTGGTAAATAGAAATACATAATCATGTTTTATAGATAGGGTACATACGTATATAACCTTACATTTCTCTTATATATCACCATTAGATCCACACACATACTCATACTATTATTGAAATCATAAGAAGGCATTGTGAACTCACCAGAGTGACGTAAGGTCATTACACCTCCGATTATCGTTATGTAGTATCAATCATCATGTACTACATTATCACCGTAAGAAGGATCACAATAGACATGAAGGATAGATCTATAACATGAAAGGTACTCCCAATAAGGGACAAATAAGAGTCAAGGACATCTTAAACTTAATCATGAATAGAGTTAGTTTGATAAGACGTTTATTTACATTTCATTGTAACCAGATTCATGCAAAAGAAGGAAAGGATAGCCTTAACATAACTTTATTGGTCTTCTTTAAAATACAACTAACGTAGCCATCTAGAGCCTCAACCTATAATAATAGTAATACTCTTGTTACACTAAGGAAACACTAGTATTCTACATATATTGAGTGGAAAGCTTGTTTTATAATGCATCGGACAATATTTCCCCTATTCCTTCTACTTCCCTCAAGTTCAAAACAACCAGAACCATACTAAATCCACCAAATTCTATTCACCACACAACTTAGAAAATTACCAAATAGTCCATATAACAACAACATCCAAATACGATTTGCTGCTATTAATTCTGTATTTCTTATCCCATAATTTAGATATGACTTAGACGAACTTAAATATATCTAGGAGAGAAGAATTCTTATCTTATATGCCAAGAACTATTCTTCCACCTTACGTCACTTTGAAGAAATTCCAAATTTAACAACATGACAAAATGGAACAACGAGATCGAAGTGATAAGTAAAACCCATATATTGTTGCGGTAATTGGTTGCTTCGTCGTAGACCTTTTATACCTATTCTCTGGAAAAAATACTTCTTGTTCTCCCCTAAAGGAAATATAACACTCCTAAGTATATATTTTTGTTGCTGCCCCATATTCATTGTAAGTATATATCTCACCTTGATGAGATAATTTAATCAAATAATTCTCAAATTAGTGGACCATGGGTGCCCCTTTCTAGATCACTATGTAGCAAACACCTCAACACCTAAATATGACACCTATAACACAAATATGACTTAGTCATTACTCTTTGCTGCGACATAGACACTCTACTCCTATCTATTAGTTTCATTTAATTCATTATCTCCGTAAAAATTCAACATGTAACCAATTACACACATAATTAATTTATTGATCTCAATTAACTAAGTATTATTTTGATATATTTTATATAAAAATTATCATGATCATGTAATATGGTACTAGTTCATTGCCTCTTTTGGCACAAAAAAAATTATTTTCAATCATCATCGTCACACTTTTCCATATTAAATTATTTCGGGACTTCATCATTTTATACCCCGAGCTCTTGATTTGCATGCTTGAATATGACCAAATCCTCCAAGCTCGGGTAAATTTGCTCATGTTGTATGATTCAATTTCCTAGTCCAAAAATATGGGGTATTATAGCTTGGACTGGATTTCATTTAAATAAATGTCAAACCTCGACGCAACTCATTTTCTTCGATTCGTTTAACTTCTAATCCTTACGACATATATGTACTATAATTCCGACCACTTATGAGCTTGGGGATAACCTAGTTTTCCTCTACTTATGTCATCTAACTTGCACGCTTTGTATCATACAAAAATACGAGATGTAACACTTTACCCACAACACATATTAGTGTGAAAAATATGGGGTGTAACATCAAGTTACCTACCAACTCGTCCAAGGACATTTCTCCTATGTTTTTGACTTCTCTTTTAGCGGTGACTTTCATTTGGAAAGTGTTTGGTAGTGTTTTCAAAATTTTATCAATTGAGTCTTCAGTGGTAATAATTTTTCCTACAGATGTCACTTTATTAACAAGTGAAGTATACCTTGTGAACATTTCTAAAGTTGTTTCTCCATGCTTCATTTTTTAAATTTTCAGAGTCTGTGGTAAGCATGAATTTCCTGACCTGGCTAGTCCCTTCTTGTTCGTTCACCAATGTGTCCCATATTTGCTTTGCAGTGGTACAACCAGCGATCCTATTATACACGTCTGGACCAAGTCTATAGATCAAGACATACTTTGCCTTAGCATATTTCTTGAGGATTTTGTAGCCAGCTTCCTCGTATTCACTTTTCTCCTTTGCGACAGTTTTTCCATTTGTACCCATCTTGATGGGATAATCCTTTCCCATAGTTCATAATCTTCAGCTTGTAAGTGGTCCTTCATCCGAGCTTTCCACCAAGAGTAATATTTTCCATTGAATAGTGGTGGTCAATGAGTGGATTGACCTTCACTGTGTATACAATGACCCGTTCGATCGTTTTTGGCTTCCTATCGTGTTCTGACCAATATACCATTTTCTCAACTCGTTACTCAATATCGTGGCTCACAATGATAGATGACACGCGGCTCATGATAAATGCCTCTCAGTTTCGGGAAGGATATCATAAGGATGGAAGCCTCCTAAGTTAGAAATGGAAAGAATTAACTTTTTGTCAAGGTTATATGGTTCGGAGTTCCATTGTAAATCGTTAAATATGAGATGTCAATGTATGATGTAGTCGAGTGTTTTTTTCTTTCCGAGGCTATCAGATATGGTTGAGTAATTGGTCTTGCTATACGTGCATGTGGGGATACTTTGGGGATGATTAATGGGTAAGGCGCATCGTAATAATGTCATATTTGAAATTCGAGTTTGCGAGATAGTTCAGATAGTTGTTTATACATGATAAACTTATTAGGTTGTGTTTAGGAAATATCAAATGGGATTCGAATATCGGTTAGGACCTTATTAGACTTAACATTTCAGAACTAGATTAAACCGCTCATGCGGGGAATTAACCGCATACGCAGAGCCGCTTTTCGGAGGCTAGTTCATAGATGCGAGCATTTTGGGGATGGGGGTGTCCGCTTCTGTGGATACTTTGCACAGGTGCGCGAACGCACCTGTGAATAACCCTTCACTTTTGTGAAGTCTCTTGTGTTAAATGAAGTCGCTCATACGAACTTCCTTCCGAAAAAGCGAGGTTTCTTCTACGGAGGATGGTCCACAAAAGTGAGATTAACTTTAGACAAATTCTTATTATTTAGACGATCTTCACCATTTCGAACCATACACTTGGCAAGTACACTCTTGGGAGATAAGAGGGTTATTATGGGAATTTCAATGAGTTCATCAAGCATCATCCTTTGGGTAAATCCAAGACCCTTTCATTATATTAATTAGTTATTTAATGGTCCTTTCCAAGCTATTTCCTTGGTGATGGGTAGAGATGCACCTAGGATTTTCTATGTTTTCCAAAATGAGATTTTATGAGATTGAAAACCAAGATATGAACATTCGTGATTGATTGTTAGATTATAGAAGTTGTAAACCAAGGGAAAGTCATTATGAGGTGTAAATCTCTAGTTTTAAACATGTTTTGTTATGGAAATCGGGGTTTTCATGGAAATGGGTTATTCAAATAAATTATCAAATTGAGGGTCGATTTATGTATGGATTTCAAAGACGTTTTGGATTCTTACTATTTAGACCTTGGGTAACACATTTCTAAACTAAAGTTCCAATTTTTTCCTTATGGGTTCAGAGTCACTTGGGGGTCGGGTATTCAATTCCCTTTAATTGGTTTATCTTTGTGTTTTGCTATTAGATATATGTGTTAAATTAGAACTTATATATCTAGACCACGACTGTTCGATAGTATTTCGAAAGGACAACGTTGGCGTGGGAGTTCGTGACATCCGCTCGACAACGAGATATGCTTCGATTTTCTCTATTAGACTCCGATATATACATATAGTATATATAAATATTGAGTAGTATTGAGCGTGATGGGTCCCACCTTAGTGACTGTAATGATCACTTGGGTGGGTACCGGTGTTGAACTGTTTGGGGATCATCCTTAGGTTGACCCCGACTTTTGTTATGTGGGCTTGTCGCCATGATTGATCTTAATTATGATTGTTGATTGAAATTACTTATAACTTTATGCCTCCTAATATGAATAAGACTGATATGTGAAACTATGTGTTATTGATAATTCTAAGGCATTCATTATTCATCTCTTGAACATGATATCATCTCATATTTCATGATTTCTGGCTTATTTACCGTTGCATTCATACATTCATATTATATTGATATTGAAATGAAGTTGGTATGGAAGGATTTTGGTCCGATGAGATTTGTAAATAAAGGTAAATAATATTGTTATGAGACATTTCGGATACTGAGACGATGTAAATTGATATGCCATATTTCATGATTTCTCGATCATAGAATTTTGTTGGCAATTGGGGTAATCTCACCCAAATTTCCATGGAATCTATTTTTGATTCCTTTGGGATGAATTTTAGCTCCCAACGTCTGACTAATAGGAAGTGACCCGCAAAAAACTATGGCCCTTCACAGGGAACTCTAGCCATACTTTGGTCTATAATCAATTTTTCAATATAGAAATTCCATCCCAGATCGATTAAGATGAGATTTCCCTCTAATTTCAATAAATAAATCAAATTCTCCTAGAGATACTGATGATTGAATCTCTTTCCAAAGATATTTATTATAATTGAGTACTTCCCTAGGTAAAAAAATATGTTCTGCTCTTTAGGGGTGAGAGTGAAATTAGGGATGAGTTAGATTCCACCAATGTTGGGAAGTCGGTTGGGGTAGAGAAGCTTTGTGGTCGGTTGATTTTCCACTACCATATCTTGATAAGATCCTTCAGGACGTTGATCTTCCTCCATGTTTTGATTATCAATATCAGGTGGCTCTGGTGGAATCAAGAGGAGAGGGTTTGTCTTTAGGACGTTAGGAGGGGGTATACTCCACTCGGATGGTAATTTTGAAAGAGAAGTCGGCGTCTTTCTCTAAGCAAAAACTCACCTAAGACCCAAATACAACTTCATACCACATGAAGTTGTAGTTGAAATTTATCAAACACCTAAAACTCTATTTTCAGTTTTTAAATTTTTAATACATTCAAACAATCAAATATTTTTTGTAAAAATTATAATTAAACACAATTTTATCTTCAACTCCAACTTTATAAATTTCAAATAAAGTGAACACTATTTGATTTCTATGACCAAACACCCTTATTCAGATTCTGTCATGTATAATTATTTAATTTGAAATATTATTTTAATATATAGTATTAATATTATTTAACTAAAATGAGTATGGTATGATTAGACATACTCGTATAACACACGTGCAAATAAATTAATAAATTGAAAAACCTTCCCCCTCCCACTTTTTCTTCTATGTCTAGACCCTTTCCCCTCTAACTACTTCTTCCTAATTATAGTTCACTCTTCAAGTGGGTCTCTCTTCTCTCTCTTTTCAATTTAGTAGAAATTCGATTCTCCTACCAAACTTTCTCCAGAGAGCTAGTAAACAAAAGAAAGAAGAGATACGAAGAAAAAGTCAAGTGCCAGTAAAAGTGGGGTTGTCTTCTCTTTTCGTTTTAGTAGAGGCATGTGTTTCCATTCAATTGGTAGTAATGAAACACTTAAGCCTCATTTGTATGCATTAAGATTAAGATATCTGGATCTGAATGATTAAGATGTTATGTCTAAATTTGAATATTAAATAATTAAAATTGTTTGTTTTTCAACATCTGAATGTGCATAGTTTATTTATTTTAAAACATATTAAATATAAAATTGAAATAAAAAAGTAATTAAACATTTGAAAAAATTACAAATTTAATAAAATAAAATCGTTGTTTGATTTTTAGATCTCGAAATGATATTTCAAAGACACTTTTTGCAAAGCTTTGGTGGAACTGAGAACATCTGCATCCTTATTATGGGGTTCCTATATGGTGAATAAATACTACAATAATTTGCACCCTATAGTAGCACAACTGAAAGGAGCATCAAATGTTTGGAATAAAATGGTAGAAGTCAGAGAGGAGGTTGAACATCACCTATGGTGGCAGATCAAAGATGGAAATTCAAGCTTTTGATTTGATAACTGAACAAAACAAGGGACACTTTACATTGTAGTCCCTGAATATGCTATAAAGGAGGAAATAGAAGTGAAGGAAAACATTGATGAAGGCTACTAGAACATATATAAGTTGATGGAATAAGTAACAGAAGAGATGGTTCAAAACATCATTGACAATATTAGCGGAGTTCTACTGAATGTTGATAATGATAAAGCATAGTGGATGAGAAACACCAATTGTTTGTTTACTGTTAAAAGTTCTTAGGACTTCCCATAAAGATTAGTTTTTTTCTGTGGAGGCTCTGGAAAGGAGAACATCCACTGATGAAAATTTGAAGAGAATGAAGATTCATATTGTTTCTACATGTTGGTGTTGTATGGATCACAAGATGGAGACAATGTCTCATCTTTTTCTAACATCTCCAACATCTTCAAGCTTTGGAAACAGTTGCTTCTTGTGCCGCTTTTCATAATGAGGGCTTGCAATTACAGTAGGTTATAATCAAATGGTGGACAATAGTTGCAACTCCCAAACTACAAGCCAATGAAGATCAATGTCAGGCTCCAGTCTCGACTGGGATGTACTACGTTCTACATGCATCTACTATGAAGATGTAATAGTCTACATGACGTAATTTGCAACATAATTGAAATATGTATATGCCTTTTGTACATATATGTGGTTATTGGTCCAAGGCATGCAACTTATTACAAATGAACCAATAACATTATATATGAAGTCTCTACGAATACTTACTACTGCATACTAATATAAGTGTCGGGACAGGGCCCCAAGCTACTCATAATATCTAATATCAATTAAATCACTAGACCTGACTCAACTCCAGGTAGAATTAGAGCTTATAACTCTTCCACTGATCATCGGTGCTATCAAGCAAGGAAGTTTGTCAACCTGTATAACTGAACCTGCAATGTGAAATATTACAAATGTAGCGCCTCGGCATAAGGAACATATGTACAGAAAGATTGCATCGAATAAATAAGGCATACAGAAAAGAATATACAAAATACAGAAGCTCATGTGAGAGGCAATGAAATGTAATCAACCAAATACGTTAGAAGGCTCTGAAAAATCTTACAAGGATAGATGTTAAATCTTACATTATTTAAGTTGCTTTGAATATTCTTCCGAGTCTTTCTGATGACATCTTTGGGTCGCTATGTGGAGCGGTATTCTGGGATCGTTCACTGTAACACTTTGGATAATCGTATATTAGTTTCATTCCTTCACTTATAATACATAATGTGTGCCTCATAGGGATATCCATTGTGTATATCCATATGTATATGCCACTTAGGGCCATCGCCCACAATTATAGCTCGGTGGTCATAATCATAATACATTATATACGCCACATCAGGCCATCGACCATCGATTATAGATCGGTGGTATTGATGTCATACATACATCACCCAATGATAATAAATATAGCTCAGTGGTATTCATTTAGTAATAACATCACCCAATGGGTGGTGTTCATATCATGTATATGCCCACATATAATAATAAAAGCTCAGTGGTGTTCGTAGTCATACATAGGAATAACACTTTAGGCTCATTTCTCATTGACTTATAACCTTGTTTAGAATTGTTATCCTTTGTAAGATGTTATGGATGTTACTTATGGCATATACATTCCGATGAACAATATCAACTCCAAAATACCAATAAGAAACTATATATATAAGATAAAGCTTGACTTAATAGAGAAATATCAAATGACGAATATCTGGAACTATCAAGTACTCAAGTAGAAGGTTTATGATAGATATAGAAAACCATACAAGGCTGTGCTAAAACTCAACGCAATATGAATACATTTCCAAGCAAAGAACAATGAACATCAAGTATGCAAATATAAGGGTGTCACGACTTTATGTTTTATAGAGTTCACATTTGAAAAAGGAGGACATATGATAGAGGCTTATATCTAAGGAAACGAATAAGAGACACGTACCACATACTTACATCCCTTATAACCCTTATCTCAACACCTTCAGAGTCTAAACACACACGATCTATTAAAATCGTAAATTTGTGGAGACACTCGCTTTAACTTATAAAGAATAAGCTTCTTATGAAAGGGAGTTTGACGTCATTGACAAACACAAGAAACTCTATATTGCTCTATGGAAACTTGATACTTATAAGGGGGATAGACTGTTGGAACATAATGCATAAGGAACCTTAATGATGATAAGAGTGAAGAAACCCTTTATGCTAACAAAAATTCTATGACACTACATGATGCTTATAGGTCGTTCATGTGTAGAACTGGTCCTTTGGATGCAAATATATTGTATGGATTATTCATGTGACAGAACCTGATATTCTTACTAGATGCGGAGTTCTATACAATTATATAGAAGCCTGATATGATACAAATAAGATCACATGATAGGAACAATTATATCTGAAAAAAGACTTGCATATATTCACTCTTTGGAGCTTATATATATGGAAGGACCTATGACTAGACCAAATAATGTTCATCCATGTTGACCTATGAAAAAAATACTCGCATAATTATGTTCATCCTTGTTGACTTGATTCATCTTATAGGACACTCTACAATCAAATAATGATAATTCAAACACTATGAACAAGTTTCACCTCAAGGTGATGACTATAGGTTCATAGCGATTATCTATTATCGTCAATTTGATTTACCTTAAGTATCGATATAGAATCCATTAACAAGATTTTAAAGATCATCTTATATAACACTATGTCATATGTTAACGATCTTGGAAACTAACTACACAATCCACCCTTAAGTCATCCCCTAGGTCCCATTTACGACCGCATAAAGCCTATCAATGTCATTCATCTTGAGCATGATCTATGACCCTCTAGAAATCACTCTTAGAGCTCAACTATAGAAAATGAACATTTGTATACCAATGGAGACTGGTCATACTCTATCCGACATGACTTTTTCTAAGGGAAGGAACATATGACTAGACTTCGTATCAAGGGACATGTTATGAACATGAACACACCTACTCTACTATTTTCGTCTGATACTTCCCAACTTATATTCTAATCCCATGGGCCATTGTATTCTCGTGAAGGCTCAAATATGCTTACATTAACATGATTCATCTTAAAGGTGCTATGACTTAAATAGAGGCAACCTGGATTCCATTATTATGTTTTACCTTACGTTACACTCTATCTTGTATTATAATTTCTTTGACATTAATCATATGCCATCATTTACCTTAAGTGACTATCGATAGTCCTGTAACTATACCGATAAGCTCTCAACATACCTTACTTTATCTAAAGGTATGTAACTTATCAACTAATATTTTGGAAGTCATCATGCGCTTCAACCTAAGTACCTATCACACCTCAACCTTAGGGGCGTGGCCGACACCCAATTCCCTAGGGCCCGAGCATACCAATCATGATACTTGTAGCATACTCAACAATACATAGGCTAAAAAGGACTCTAACAAGTAGTTACATGATCAAAAGACACAACCACCTACACGCATAAAAGGCCCAACATACATATATATACAATAAGGCCAATAGGGCCGATACAAACACAACCAGTCAACTATAAAGGCCGACAAGGCTATAAAAGACTACTATGTACATAACGCCTGTCTACAAGAATCTAGGGAGTGTATCGATAATATCTGGTCAGGATTGGACCCCTCCATAGCCAACTATGTACATATACATGCAACCACCATACCTATCAGCTCACTAGACATCTCTGGAAGAAAGGAGCAAGACAACCTTCAGCTCAGTTGAGTCACCTACTGTGAGGTATCATCTATATCTATATCTATACCTACGGCCATGAAACGCAGCGCCCCAGCAAAGGGTCATCAGTATGAAAGATGTACTAAATATGTAAGGATGAAACTATGAACAAGTGTAATACTGTAAATGAAGCATAAAGCTGATGTTGTAGCTGAGCGCAAGACTGTAAATAGAGCAATATAGAAAAAACCAATAATTTGTGTTCCTCTGTGGGCAAGGAATATGCATACTTTGCTTTAAAACTCATGTATATGTATATATATGACACATACCGGGGCTATCTTATCATCATTAAGCCGCTCTTTGGAGCTATCATCATCATAAACTTCCCAACTACAGCGGTGTACACATATAAGTGCCTACCCGACTGACTATAGCGTTGTTGGGCATGAAGTGACTCAAAAAGGCCTCATGGATCTTCTTGGAGTGACTCAAAGACAGTATCCTCCGATAATAATTATGTAACTGTGTCTATATCAATTGTTTGAGAATCAACAAGGGCCAAAAGAAGGCACAAGATTCAACAAGGGACATAAGAAGGCATAAGATTCAAGCTCTTCGACCTAAGCAACAAGAACAATCTGTGTTAAGATCCAATCAACAGTTCAAATACTTTGTCATTGTGACATTCCGTCGAACACATAGCATGCATAGTTTAATCCATCTTATTATTATGGAAGATAAGAAGTAACAACTTGAAATCCAAGCTTGTCTTTGCTCTCATCCATCCTTGATCACTCTATCTTTCCATAGAAGTGTCATATCCTACCTAGGAAATCTTAAGGTGTTGTAATATGATGCCTTTAATTGGTAATCATCCTTAGACCTTGGGGGAATATCTAGGAAGGGTTTAGAGGTGTTAGGGATATGTTTGGGTGGAAGTAGTGATCAAATAAGCAAGCCACTATTTAAATAAACCAAAATGGCCGACCACCACCTCTGATGTGTAATGGCATTTGTGGTACATATTGCATATGTGGCCGTATATCTAAGGTCATAACTAGTAAGTGAGTTGTTCTTGATCCCTTGGCTCATCTGCGCCCCCTTCCTATTACACCTCGTAGTTTTCACATTTTGTTGTATCGTTAATATATACCAATGTCTTGGGAAGAGGTATGGCCTTACTAAAGGTAATGAAGGTTTACAGCTTGTTTATGGAAGTTACAGAGTTTTTGGAAGTCAAACGGATTGAAGAAAGTACATTTTGACAAAATTGAAAAACTATATAATTTGACGGGGAGATTGACGGACCGTCAACATGTTTTGAAGGTACCCTAAAAATTCAAGATTGAACCATTAAATTCTCTGAGATTTTGAGATTTCAGGAGGAATATTGATGGTCCAGATTGACAGACCGTTAATCCAACCATCTTTTTGGGGCGGTGGAAATATTTGACGGGTTTATATTCGGTTTATGTAAATTTAGAACCCATTTCCCTGAAAAATCAGACCCTAGGCTCTCTCTAAATCCTCTCTAAGGTTCCATAACACCCCAAGATAAATTCAAAGGTTAATCATGCAAGATTAATGTGATAATCCATGTGGTAGTCGTAGAAATCATCTTCTCCATGTTGAAGCGATTTCGGAAACCCTTGGTATTGTGGTAGCTTGCTATTTTAGTAGGGTTTTGATATATCAAGGTAATATTTAACCGAAAACTTGTAAACCTATGAAATCATCATAGTATGACTTGTGGGCTTTTGTAGTTGAGATATGAGTTGGAATTAATTGCCAAACTGATTTTTGGTGTTGTAAAACTAAGAAAGATTGTCTTAGGGAATTGTGGGATCGAATTACCTAAATATCCCTTGTTAAGAGGTCTAAGAACCTATATGTTTCCACTTTCGGCATAATGTTCATAAATGTGATGTAAACGTGATGCTACTCTATAATAATTCCATTTTTGAAAACTAGAAGTCTCTTTGTTGAGTCATGATCACACAACAACATTCTCAGAAGGTTTATTCATGGGTTGTAAGTTGATAGAGTCGTGTAATGATAATGATGTCAGTCTCATAATGTTGATCGGAGATGTAATGACTTTACGTCACTTCGACTGAATTGGTAAGCATGACATGTCCTTCGGTTGTTGATTGTATATGTATATATTATGCATCCACATTGTCCTCAGAGGCCTATGTCATGATATACACAACTTATACACACATAACATTGATGATATTTCCCTCAGAGTCCTATGGCGTTATATAAACATCTTATACATTGATGACATTTCCCTTAGAGGCCTATGGTGTTATATACGTGATTAGTATACATATATATACTATTTGAGGCATAAGAATTTATAAGTTTCAGGTGGTATCTCTCATTTCCTAAGCTATTGTTGGTTTATTTAACAGTCGGTTATGCCTTACATATTCAGTACATCTTTCGTACTGATGTCCCTTCTGGGAAACTGCATTTTATACCCGCTGGTACAGATAGGCAGAGCGACTCTCCTCCTGAGTAGGTGATCTACTCAACTGTGATATTGTTGCACTCCTTCTATCGGAGTTGCAGTACAAGAGTCCTTATGTACTATTTTATATCTGCCAACAGTGTTTTGGGGTATGGTGGGGTCCTATCCTGACATGTTGGTTTCTACATGTTACTCTTAGAGGCTTTCAAACATATGTACAGTGGATGATGGTATGTCGTGGCCTTGTCGGTCCTTTTTGTTATCAGTACACTTGTCTAGTGGCCTTGTCAACCATGACTATCTATATATATATATATATATATATATATATATATCATGTTGGGACTCTACTGCGTGCAGGTGGTCATTCAGTCTTGTATCATATGGTTATTTGGAGGTCTTGTTAGCCCAAGTTTCATATTAAGGGTTCGAAAACTACAATGGTACGCTCAGGCCTTCGGACGCTAGGTGTCGGCCACACCTCCCAAGGTTAGGGTGTGACAAATATGGTATCAGAGTAGGTCTGTCATAGGGGGTCTATAAGACCTATCTAGTAGCGTCTTTTTATGGGTGTGTTATGCATCACACTTATTAGGAGGCTACATGATATTTAGGATGGTTACTTTTCTTTCTGATCTAGATCGTGCGGTAGTGCTAAATTATAAGTGTCCACTCTTAATCTCCATCTTGTTTATGTTCTCATCTATGCCTGCCACTACTAGATGACAAGAGGCTTTAAAAAAGGTAGATGAAGAGGTGGGAGAGGGTGCCAATTTAGTACCACCCGCTGACCTGACGACACTGGAGCACCAAGATGAGATGGTACCTCGGGCCTCCATGACTCCAACCCTACCACCACCTCCAGAGGGAAAACGAGGAGTTGATGTGCCTCCAGTTCCTCCTCCAGTTCCTCCTCCAGTTGCCCCCGATCAAGACCTAGATATGCGGAGAGCGGTGCAAATATTGACTCAACTTGTCGCCTCTCAGGCCCAGCTTCAAACCTCTGATATTGCTGATAGAGCTGTGAGTGTGAGAGTTTTGGATTTCATTAACCTAGACCCTCCAGTATTTACAGGGACAGATCCCAATGTGGACCCATATAAGTTTTTGAATAGGATGCAGCGGACATTACAAGTTATGTATGTGACGAATTCTAAGACAGTATAATTGGCTTCCTATAGATTCCAGGATGTGGCTGTAACCTGGTTTGAGACTTGGGAGTAGACTCGGGGATCCGAGGCCCCACCTTTAGGTTTGAGGGAGTTCTCTAAAACATTTTTACAACAGTATATGCTAGTCCAGCTTCTATGAGCTAGACGATATAGGTTCTTACATTTGGCATAGGGTGATATGAGTGTCAGAGAATATATCATGCAGTTCAACTCCTTAGCCAGGTATGTTCCCACGATTGTTGCTGATATGAGCTATCGAGTACATTAATTTGTTAATGGTTTCGGGCCACAATTAGTGAATAAGTGCATGACAACTTCGTTGAATCCGAATATGGAAATCACCCGCATTTAGGCCTACACACAAAATCTATAAGATCACAAGAGGCAGTAATAGGCTGACCGAGTGTATGATAGGGGCCAATATAAGAGGGCTTAGTCCGTATGTGATGCAGGGGGTTTCGAGGCAGATTTAGGCTTCATTCCTAGATGCCCATCTTATCCAACGACTAGTGTGCCATCATAGTTTCAATTCCAGCGTCGTGATTTGACCACTTATTCTGGTCAGGGTCAGAGTTCACAGGCCCTCAGCCCACAACATAGGGGTGATTCGAGTCAGTTCAGGCCACCACTACCCCGATGTGCCTAGTGTGGTATGGTATTTTGCTAGGGATTGTCCGATGAGAGGTGGAGGCATTATGGCACAGCCAACAGAGTCTGTAACAACTTCTTATTCATCAGTACACCCTTCAGGGAAGAGTACACAAACACCAACTGGTAGGGGTAGAGGCAGATGAGTAATATCTAGTTCAAGCGGTCCGCATAACCACATCTACACTCTATCAGGTCAATAAGAGCTTGAGTCATCCCCAGATGTGGTTACATGAATCTTATCCATATTTTATCTTGACGTATATGCTTTGATAGATCCGGGTTCCACCTTGTATTATATTATACCCTTTGTTGTCGATAAGTGTGGAAAAGAGCCTGAATTGTTACATAAGTCATTTGAAGTGTCTACGCCCGTGGGGTGAACCTGTATTTGTTAAGCGGGTGTATAGGGGTTGTTATATTAAGAATCATGATCGTCATACTGTTACTGATTTAAATGAACTAGAAATGGTGGAATTTGATGTCATTATGGGTATGGATTGGTTGGCTTCTTGCTACGCTATTGTCGATTGTTGGACGAAAGTTGTTTGCTTCAATTTTCCAAGCAAGACAGACATTGAATGGAAATACAATATAGCAGCACCAAAGGGTAGGTTTATTTCCTACCTTAAGGCTCGGAAGATGATCTCACAAAGATATATTTATCACCTCGTGTGAGTTCAGGATGCGGAGGCGAAGCCTCCAACTCTTCAGTCAGTTCCTGTCTTTCATGAATTTATTGACGTATTCCCTGACGAACTTCCTGGCATTCTTCCCAAAAGGAAAATTGAGTTCGCTATCGACGTACTCCTAGATACCCAAGCTACATCTATTCCCCTGTATCGAATGGCTCCTGCCGAGTTAAAAGAATTAAAAACTCAGTTGAAGGATCTTCTGGAAAAGGGCTTTATTAGGCCCAGTACTTCTCTATAGGGTGTGCCAGTATTATTTGTTCATAAGAAAGAAGGTCTCTTAAAAATGTGTATTGATTACCGTCAACTGAATAATGTGACTATTAAAAATAAGTACCCGCTCCCCACAATCGATGATTTGATTGACTAGTTGCAAGGCACTAAGTATTTTAGGAAGATTGATCTCAGGTCTGGATAACACCAGCTACAAATTAAGGAGAAAAATATTCCGAATGGCTTTCCGGACTATATATGGCCACTATGAGTTTCTTTTTATGTCTTTTGGTCTGACTAACGCACCGGTAGCCTTCATGGATCTGATGAACTGAGTATTTAAACTATTCCTGGATATCTTCATAATAGTGTTTATTAATGACATTCTGGTATATTCTCGATTGGAAGCCGAGTATATGAATCATTTGCAATTGGTATTACATACACTTCAGGATCGCGAGTTATATGCTAAGTTTTCTTAATGTGAGTTCTGGTTGAACTCAATGGATTTTTTGGGTCATGTGGTGTCAAATGAAGGCATCAATGTGGATGGTCAGAAGATCGAGGTGGTAAAAAGTTGGTTGAGACCCACAACCCCTACAGAGGTGAGTAGTTTCTTGGGCTTGGCAGGTTATTATCGAAGGTTCATACAGAACGTCTCTTCTATTGATGCTTTATTAAAAAATGTGACACATAAGGAAGCCAAATTTCAGTGGTCATAGACTTGCGAAAAACGTTTCTATGAGTTAAAAGACAAATTAACATTGGCGCCTGTATTGGCATTACCTGAGGGATCAGAGGTCTATGTGGTGTACTGCGATATATATAAGGAGGGATTGTACGGTTAGGGTGGTCGGAGTTGGATTGGGGTTGGACGAACACAAATATGGGAGTCAAGTGGAGGTTGGTGGAATAAGACAGTTTTCAGATAGTTTAGGTTTGTGGGAGGTGTACGGGTGCCCTTATGTGATTTGGGGCTAAGGCGTTTGGAGAGGATGAACTAGACACGTTTAGGTTATGTTGGTGGTCGGATGGTGGTAAGGTGGCAGAAACTAGTCGGAACAGTAAAGATCGAAGGTTGAACCTGGTGAGGATGGTAGAGTAGTTGGTTGGGTTTTTGGGAGGAGTTGGTTAATGATGTTTTTGGTGTAGGTAGGGGAAGTGTTTTAGTGTATTGGGGTGAAAGGGATTAGGTAGTTTGGACAGTGATTGGGCCCAAAATTTATTGACAAGTTTGGGTGCGGGTAAGGTGATGTAGGCCGAGATGACCTTCTAATGTGTTTGTGACAAAGTAACCAGATAGAACTTTGGCTTGGGTATAGTTAGATTACAAAAGTTCTAACTAGACTTACACCTAGAGTTTGGACCAAAAAAGGAGCAAGGGTTGGACCATAAAAGGACCGAGGGATGGACCACAAAAGGTCCAAGGTTTAGACCACAAAAAGACCAACTAAGATAACAACACAAAAGTTGAATAACTTAGCAAATTTTGAGAAAACTCAAATATTTTTCATAAAATTTCAATGTCTTCTTTCATCAACTACATCCCCTATTTATACTAGTTCTAAACCTTCTAGAAGAGGTAACAAGATAGACATAAAAATGCATCTAGGTCGAATGGGAAAGGGGGAGAGGTTCGGCCGATTTGGGAGAAAGGAAAAGACCCAACTCTTCATATTCCCTAAACACTAAGGAAGGAAAGATTTCCCAACATGAGAAAGTGTTTTCTTCTTGGATCTTCAAGTCTTGTCTTTAACTCCACTCCATATTAATCATGTCACCAAAGGACGATTGGAAATCTTTGGCACTCCTAGAAAATCACCTCGTGGATCATGTTGGAAACTTATGTTCACATCCTTCTTTTCATCATACTCCCATTCTTTAACATAATTTGCCCTCAAATTCTCATCATCTACGTATGGTGATAAGTCTCCAACATTAAACGTTGAACTAATACCTCTATATTTGCCCGAAAGTTCTACATTGTAGGCTCTTTCCCTGAACCTAGCCAATATCTTGAAAGGACCATCCGCCATCGGCATTAGCTTGCTCTTTCTCATGTTGGGAAATCTTTCCTTCCTTAGGTGTAGCCAAACCAAATGATCCAAATACAAGACAAAAGGTTTCGGCCTCAAATAATGTTCCCATTGGACCAAGGATCTCACAATATAAAATTCCTTATCATAAGTAGAATAATTGAATCGAGCACCGCCTAGTTTTAAACTAAAGAAAGCAATGGGTCATTTTGATGAAAGAAAGTTTGTGAACTTAAACTCCCAACATAAACCGAGAGGTAATTTGTTAAGGGTGCCAATGATTTCCCGTCAATCTATGATTACATGTTTAAAATGGGATGAAGTGTGGAGTAGAATGGACGACATCACGTGAAGATTCGAGACGAAGTCATTTTATTTTCGGCTTGTATGTAGGTCTTGGCCGAGACCATTTTATTTTAGCTTATTTTAATTCTTAGTTTAACTACTAGCTCTTCTTAGGACATAATTAATATGCTATGTAATAGAATAGAGTGACTAGGGCGTGTAATGGGAAAATGAGACTAGGCCGTGTAAGAAGATCGAATGACAAGGCCAAGAACCATCTAGAAGATAAGGTTTCCAAGGAGAAAATTCATGAACTTAACTAGTTCATGTACTGAGATACATAGAAGACACCACATTCGATATATGAAATTACGGGGTGTAACATTCTTCCCCCTTAAGAATATTCTTCCTCGAATATTGGCGCATCCCCGTTCGGGTAAAGTGATTCTTATATTCTCCGGAAATTTTTGTAGATTTTCTTGTGTACATAGGACTATATCAACCCGTCGCATAGTCAGATACCATCACCATCACCATCACCTCATTGGTTTATACAAACAATATCAGTACATCATCGACCCCACACGGTCGTATATCTCTTTTATAATATCGCTTAGTAAATTGTACTTTATCCAAACCGTTGCATCCTAAAAGTTGGGCTATTCCTTTTAGTCCCTTGTTATGATTTCCATATTAAGATGGGATATATGTGATAGAAATTAATAGGCATAGAGAATAAGTGAGGTTATAATGAGAAGCAGTTGCATGATGATCATCATAGGTTAGGGGTTTTGAAAATGATAGGGTTATTCAAGTTCATTTTTTCTCATGTTCTTCCCTTCCATCTCTCTGTTACATTCTTATACATTCCTTTCTTACTACATTCATATTGTCACACTTGAAGACTTAAATCATGGACAATTCGTTGGTCTTGTATTTTGTTCCTTCAGTAAGTTCCTTTCCACTTTTACATTTCTATCATGGCAACACTTGAAGTGAATATGCAACAGAGATCCTTAGGTATCGAAGCTTAAAACAAATTCCAAGATAGAACTGCGCTTCTCAGCCGAGTTTGGGTATTACAATCGCGAACACCTCAGACTAAATCTTTCTTTTCTTTCAAGTTTCATCTTGCTCTTGCCACCAAGTATTTTAAAGTATCCCTCCATTAACCAAAGAATTTTCTCATAACTTAATACATCAAATCTGATACCGCTACTTCGAGTTACTTCCTTCTTTGTTATTTGATAGGTGTCTTGCTCATCTTTCTTACACAATGCCTTGTATATCGACCTGGTAAGACTTCACATAATAGTCATCGATTCTTATATGATCATCTCAACTTCCTTCTGATTTTAGTATATTTGCTCACAACATGCTTCCTGTGATTTTGAACCTCACTTTTGACTGGCCCATTAGGACAGAGGTAGAGCTAACCCTGAACGTCTAAAGTTCCTTTTGAACTGGGTTCTCAAAAGTTGCTCGCCATAGAGAGAGCGCTTGTACAATGGGTCGAGATAATTTCTAGAATACATGCAATCTTCTTAATATGAAATGCCGACCAATCTTTGACCTTATGAGTAGCCCTAATTGTCACAATGAAATAACGATCCATTTATGCCTTAGTTTTCCAGGTTGTCAGAACCTTTAACAATTTCTATGCCACCCAATAATCCTTGGTTAATTCTTTCAACTTCTAGAGCACATATCCTTAGGTACTGACAACCATCATACATAGTTTCCGACCTTTATAAGGTTCTCATTTTTACCGTTATCCCATATCCCCACACATCTTAATGGATTATGGATGGATTACTACCATATTCATCGTCTTGGCATTCCTTTAGTTCCCAATATAAGAAAAGGTGTCACTTCATTCTGATTCATAGAAGTTTCAACATCGGCTTCTATTTCTTCTAGCTAACTGTTACCCTCTTAGGTTAAATCTTCCTTTTAACCTTCTTATTAGTCCTTCTATCAATGTCACGTGACCATATCGTCCACTATCTCCTTGTTATTTAATGCTGGAACTTCTTAGTTCTTATAATGTCTCAATTTTGAATACTTTATAAGCGATGATATGCAACCTGAAATAAGCTTATCATTCCTTAGTCGTGTCCCATATTTGCTCAAGTATCCTCTCTCGATGTGTATCATTCATTTACTATTCACCTTATTTTCCCCTTTTTGTTTGACTACTAGTAACACGACCTCCTCTTTCCCTTTACGTCTTTCCCCTTAATTAGCCTTATCTCTTAGGATTATTTTTACTTACTCCAGACTTGTGCCATTTGAGATAAACATTAACTCCACACTAAGAGCGCAATACTCGACCCTTGTCACTTAAAGATTCACTACTCATCATATTCGACTATTCTTTCACTGGGTATGTTGTATATAGCCTTTTCTGAAGGAAAACCTTTGACATGATTGTATTGTCCCTCAGTATTGCCTACGCTAAGGGTCATATTACCATTTCTCATTGAAGGATTCACCTCTGCAAGGCATCAATGATTCACCGTGATCGCGTACTTGAGTTAACGCTTCCATCTTTATTATTTGTCTCAGGTCCCCTTTTGCAACCCATCTTAGATCTTAAGTTCATTATATTATCCATCTTGTGGGACTTCTATTCAGTTTGACAAATCCAAAATTTATCATCATACACCTACTCATAACTTCATTTCATCATCCTTATTTTTTTTCCTTAACCTCTACCTTAGACCTCTGAGATTGATTGACCATTTAATCATTTTGTTATATGCTTACATCAGCCTTACTTATACTTACATATCCTCAAGCGTCTTTCTGATATTCTTGGGGCAACTACTACTTGACATATTAATATTCAAATCGTAGCATGTTCTTAATTTACTACCGATTCAGGTTTCCCCCCTTAATGGGTATTAGATTTCCCCTTAATCCATCACTCGATCCTTTAACCTTAACTTTTCCGGCTTGAATTCCTTCAAGGGCCCCTTGTTTGCATGTACTTCTTGTACTTATCACTTTTGGGCATCGGGGTTTTATTCTTATAGCTGGGAGGATCTATGTATTATTTCATCACCATGGTCCTTTTATTCAAGGTAATTATACTATCGTGGGTTCCACCCTAGTCTTGTTATCAGTATCCTTACCATTAAAACTTTTCTGCTCGTCTGTCCTTACGAGGAATATCCTATGACCTTAGTACTTCATCATAACATTTTACTTGCACTTGCCAAACATCTGTTTACCACTTATAGTCATTTTCTCTCACGTCATGATCTTTATCATAAATTGTCTTCAACCCATTTTTCTTGCCCACTCAGGTCATAAATTTACACCTCAAAAATCTTATCAGCCAATAATAAAAATTTGCTATCTTTTACCACCACCCATATGCGTATTTGTTAATGGTAAGGAAGGTATGTATTTTTTCTTTAACTGAAAATACTCATATTGTATCTCTATCTTTATAAACAGCCCAGTCCTTGAGAAGGAGTTGGGGTTATTCATTTTGGCATGACATTTCATGCCCTTTCCTTTAACTACTTCCTAAAACAAAGCTTTATGTAACTTAACTCTGGCAATCCACTCTCCTTATCAATATTCTGGGGTCCTCATAATTCCTTAGGCCTGAGATTAATATTTAATTCACGCATTCATAACAAATTCTCAAGTTCAAGGGACGGGAGCAGCTAAGAGGCGAAAAGAATTCTTAAAACTTTCCAAACTCTCCGACAATCCTTTTTGCTTTACATTTTCTTTTTGTCTGATTTTGACTGGCCATTTCTTACCCAAGGCCTGGGACTTCTACAGAATCATTGGATGACATGTCACCATGTATTCAGATGTTCATCGAGAATAGTCGTTCAAAAACATGCCACATGTCTAGGCACTTGGTCGGGTTGGAGGGCTGTTGACACCTAATTTTTACACTCCAATAATTTTATTTAATTATTCAGAGTTTTCGAGAGTATTTCATTATTTCATTTTATAAAATATCACTTTGTATACATATTGTATATCATATCCTAATTTTACATAATTTGATCATTAATTATAATTTTTGAATTTTAAGTGACAATTATAAATGTAATTGTCTCAAAATAAATTTTTAAAATTATAGGATTAATGTCTCACTCCGTCAAATTCGGGAAATTTTTAATTAAATATGATAATGAAATTACATCTCAATTTTCAAGTCTTGTTTTTAATTTAAAAAGACATTTACTCTTGGCTTTAAGTTCCTAATTTCAAATTAGTATCAAATTTAGGTTTAATTAGGTTATATTTGAAATAATTTGGATCCTTAGTGTATTTTAGAAACTGGTCACATTTACAAAATATGACCAAAGGTCATTTTAATTCTTAAAACGATTTGGTCGTTCCTCTTTAAATCAAAAGAATTTAGCGAAGCCCATGCTAAACAAGCTCAGGCCCAACCCACTCTATTCACTTGTAGTTGTAATCACTGTTGTTATTCATTATTGTGACCATTGGTGTGTGATTAATTAGACAAATGTTTGATGTGATAGTCCTGTTCATGTACAATTTTTTTAGTTAACTTAGCATCTAATTTAAGGTCTCTTTGATCATATATGGTCTGTTTGTATGATCTTAAGTTGATTAATATCAGACTTGTAGTTTACTCTAGTTATTTTAGGTTTTTAAAGTTTAGTACCCAAAGTATGTTAGATTAAACTAGCACAAGCATGTGAACTGTCTAGTATATTTAAAATATGAGTGATAATGTTGTTTAGCCCATATAATGACCTGTTTGAGTTAGTTATGTAATTTTACAAGTTGTTTAAGGTTTATGTCTAGATATGATTAGTGAGGATAAAGCTTAATTTGTTGAATGTATACGTCTATTAACCATGATTAGCCCACTTGGGGTCTTCTCTGATAAAACTGTTAACCTGTTTAGCTTGCAGTACCATATAAAAGCCTAATAGTGTAAAACAACATAAGTGGTAATGTGTTCATGTCTTGTTAAGCAATGTGTAGTTTTTGGATGCCTAGTGTGCTGGTTTTTAACCTGCTAAATGTATGTCTCTGTTTAAGTTAATAAAAATGATCTATCTGATAGTTTAGGGAGCTGCTTAGTGATATGTGGCATTTTCTAGTTAGTATATATGTCCTCCATGTCAATTTGAGACTTGTTAAGTTGTGAATGGACTGTTAGGGTAATGTTTATTTGTTCAATGTGTGTACTATTTTTAAGAATCAATCTTAGTTTAAATATGATGCCCATGTCTATCCTGCCTTCTAAATTTGGTCTGAGTCCGAGGATGAGCTAAAAGGAAATAATGTGTTAACATGTTCATGTTGTTCTAAAATTCCTTGATAGCTAAGAATCACTAAAACTAACATGTTTAGTTATAAGACACCTAATGAGATAGTTTGAAGTTTGTGTTAAGTGTATGTTGATGTGTGGATGATGTTGAAGATACCTTGACTCATGCTTCTTTTATGAACTCTGTTAAACAAACTATCACTGTGATAAACTCAATAACCTACATTAGTTAAGTTCCATGTTGGGTTCCTAGCCGATCTAATCCTTGTCATGAATACTTAAATAAAAACTACTAGCCACTATCCTTTTGTGTGTGTTACAACCTACTAGTAATCCCATCCATTTAGACAGAATTATTGATTAAGTAAGAAAAATGAAATAGTTTAGTGTTCTTAGGTTTGTCATCATGTGTTAATAATTTGTTGCAATGACAAGGCTAATTCCAACATGCTAGTTTGAGTGATGAAGTCATAAAGCTATCATGTACTTGCTTATTAATTAGGTCAGAAATGTTTATTTTTCTGCTTCTATGCCCTTACTTGTTTTCATTTGAATCATGTTAGGGTATTAGATTGCCTCTAAGAGTTACATGTTGACTGTTAAAGGTTGAGGTCTGCATGTTCATATAGTTTGAAATGATTTAGGGATTTGCCTTGAAGCCTAACATAACTAGAACTAGCATTTGAACATTTCTCTTGTGTTCTTCATCCATGTGAAATTAGTGATCACTAATGTGTATCTACTGCATGACCTCTTTTTTTCATTACCTGTAGTTCTTAGAAGTCCCGTATGAGTTTTTTTTGAGTGGTATACCTATTTTACGTCATTAATACAAAGGAGAACTTAACAAATCTAGTCAAGTGCTATATCTAGCTTCTCTATTTTCTATTTGAATAACTGAACATATTACATAAGCTAAATAGTATTCCTTGTGACTGTCATTGAGGTTTGTATAATCTGAATTATGAGTAATGCCTTGAGATTCTAAAATGTAATATGAATTGGTAGTATGGCCATTGGATATAATGTATGTAGGGGTGGAAGGGGAAGAAATGCCCCTATTTTTTACCTGATTACCCTTTTTCTTCTCTACTGAGAATTAGGTTTCTCTTGATTCATGTTTGTTTGCTATGTATGTTGATATATACAAGATATGCTACTTGTATATATCATGGTATACTCAGTATATCAAATGTATACGAGCCTGTATATCAGTTTATTGATCACACTTTGTCACAACATAAATGAATCGTTTGGGCTTGGCCCATTTCTATGCTTGTTTGTTTCTTTCATATGATTTTGGTCTTTGGGCTTTGGCCCACTATTATGTTCTTTCTTTTTTTCCCAACTTGTTTATTGATGGTTGGCCTATTGTGGGCCCTTGTTTAATTTATCCTAATTATAGGTTGTTAGTTTAGTTTAATCTTTACTTACCTTAGATAATTTTGGGTATGTCTAACTTGCACTTTCGTTTTTCCTTTTGTGTGTTTCATGCTGCATTGCACGAGGTGGGCCCTTATTGGGCCCATCATTTCTGTTCAGACGAGTTAGAGGCCTTTCATGATTAACCGATTTTGTTGATGCCCAGTCATACCTATTTTAGTCAAAAAGAATGCAAGGGCAGCTAATATTTTCTTTGAAGGCCCAACTATGGGTAAATATAGCTACCAGGTGGGCTTCGGTAGGCCCACCAGCTTAAACTCAATCTCTATTTTCATTTTTGTGATATGTGTATATGTGTATATATTATAATAAATATATTTTCACTATTGGAACCTCATTATGGTTGGGAATTAGGATAGGCAAAACGATACGTATGTCGTTTAGTTAGGTCGCAAAAAATGATTTCAAAAACATTTATTTAAAATGGACTGTTCTTAAATGTGGTAATAAATTGACCGTTTTCTTTAAAAGGATTGATTTGGACTTTGAAAAAATTATGACTTGGGATTTTAAAACATAATTGGACTGATATTAAAGGATCCATTTTGGGCGTGTGTGATATTTTAAATGGACCATTGATAAATCTGGATTTTAAATTTTGACACTAAGGATAATTTTGAGTTCGACGAGTTAGAGGTCGGGCTGAGCCCAATAGGATAAAAAAGACTTTGGATAAATAAACACTTATCTTGGACTTGAAATAGGTAAAGGGCTATGAAAAATGGAATATGATATTGACTAGCGGGCTCTATACATGCTAAAGAATTAAAAAGAAGTTTGTTGTTACACGCTTTTAATAAAACCGAACTTATTATTTTAAGAGGAATTATACCACTCTTGAGTTTTGAAAAAAGTTTTTGAGTTAAAAGGACGCAAGTGTAAAATAATCAAATAATTGGGATAAATGTAGAGTTCTACTCAAATTCACTTTTCAGTGTTCTTAGTCCGAAAACTAAACTAATTAGACATCTCGTGCATACTATTTTGACGAAAGTTTTAAACTCTATGTTTTAAACAAAACCTTGAGTTTTTTAATACATGAGAATGAAAATTACTTTACAGACTTTTAAACACTAAAGCAATCTAAATCATTTTAAGCATGCTATAGAACCCGTAGGTCAATCGTATTCTACGGATCCTTAATATCGGGGTGATAACACCTTCTCCAGGGGATCACCAGAACCCTTACCTTGATTCTGGTTTAGATAGGATTTTTTCAATAGGAATTTGAATAAAACCTTTCACACTAGTTTTTCTAATTTACCTATAAATTAGGTGGCGACTCTAAACAAAACTATCTAATTTAGGGCACCATCCAAATTCTTAGTAGTTCTTTTGTACGTTAACCCTTATGAAAAAAGTGATCCATAATAGATGGCGACTCTGCTGGGGATAAACCTAAGTTCTAACCATAAGGGTTCCAATACAACATTCTTTTAAATGATATAAACTATTTATGTGCTTAAATACCACAATTACAATTGGCATTCATGCATTCATCATCCCCTAAATAGCATGCACACACAGACTTGCATCTGTGCACAAAGGTGATTATGCGGATTCGCAGGCACCCTCCAATATAAAACAAAAAAAATCTTTGGAACACGTTGAAGACGGAGTTGGTACGTGGTCCTTCCAACAGTCGACAATGGTTCACCCCAGGTTATCTACTCGGGTTCTCTATGTCATTTCCTAAACCACTCTAGTACAACTAGGTTAGAGTGCAGCCAAATCCATTTAGTGCATACTGACTTAGACAGGTTCGGGTATCTCAAACCTACCTGGATCTGACAGGCTGACTCCCTTATGTCCTAACGGTTGCCAACCTGAAGGCACTGCATCCAATGTGGAAGCATTTATGTGCCTTGTGTGGTGAAACATTATTCCTTGGGGGGCAAATATTAACTGTGTTTTGTTTTATAGATGGCTCTCAATTTTAAATTCGACATGGTTGTAGGAGCACCTGATATGTTGAAAGTTTGGTGGGCATGGTTGAGTAACGACCAATGAAAGGAAGTAACGAACTATTTAGGACATCTTCCCTCCTTTATGACTATGAAAGAAAACCCTAACCTTTTAGAAGTCCTCACCGGGTAATGGGACAATGAAAAAATGGTATTGTGGTTAGGAGACTTCGAGATAACCCCGACCTTAAAAGAAATTCAAGATTGATAGAAAGTGTTAGAATCTATTTGAGGTGGAGGAAGAAACCGACCGCAACCTTCTAATATCCCACAAGAAAACGCCCGGTGAGATTCTTAAGATGTTATCCCTAGCTAGCGCTAATTGGATATTTGGCCTAACAATAGCTTTTAGGCATCTCCACTCCTATAGACCATTCGGTAGAGTTCCACTCATTTGTCGCCCGACCTTTAACATTCGCTATATGCCTTCTAGGGACCATGGTATTTCCCAAAGAACATCACCAAGCTATAGATACATATGTCATCTTTGTCTCCCATGCTATCTTTAATGGCATAACCACAAACGGGGAATCCAAATACTATGACCTAGTCCCAATCATCCTGGCCGACATCTACCGAGCTTTAGGTAAATGCCGAAACCTACATGGGTACTTCCAAGGTTGTAACTTCCTAGTCCAATGGTGGATCATTAAGCACCTCCATAAAACTAAGGTTCCATCATACTGAGACCCTGCCCATAGAGAGGACAACCTTCTAGTAATTTATCGACATTTCGGTATCCAATCAAAAGATGGGTGAGATTTTATCTTTTCTAGGCTCCGAGAGGATAGCATCCAATGGAGACTTTCCAACTTCTATTCTGAGACCATATCCATTAGAGTATGAAAATGCCCTTTCCTACCACTTATGGGGATTTGGGGAATCCGAACATATATGCCTCTTTGGGTCCTACGATAGTTTGGAAGGGAACAGGTAATCCCAAAATTGGAAATATGGTGGAGTATATGCATGACTAAGAGGACGACAAGATTGAAGGAGTTGATGACACCATCCGAGAGTGGAATGGTCGAATTAGATGGGGTTCAGAAACTTTGTCCGATGATCCTCTTCACCTAAGATAAGATGAGGACTATGTAGATTGGTCGAGGGCACATTTGCAAGGTACACTCACACCGGGTCCCAACCTCTACAAGACCAAACATGATCGGGATTCAAAAGTTGAGATTCAAGCTCGCCGCATTTGGAGACAAGCTGATGATCGGGATGCCAAATACAAAGAAAAGATACAACATGATCAACTTGTCATAGCCAGTTTGACCGAGAAGGTCGACTTCACAAATGAGTGTCTCGAGGATTTAGTCACTCACATAAAGGAGGATATGGATACTCCTGGACTAATGACACCCATAGAGAGGAGTTGATGGGTCGGGTCAGTTTTAATATCTACTCATCTTCAAATTCAGGCCACCCTTTCAAGGTCCAAGAAAGCTCGGATTGACAGAGCTTCATCATCAGCCACCGGAGGAGACTTTTTATGATTTACTGCTTTATTTATGTTTGTAATCCCTTCTGGGAAGATATTATTACTATTAATGAAATGATTATGGGGAAAATGGTTTGATTAACATTCGACACATTTATGCTTCAAACGATTAGAATCCTTGGAGTAACGAGGCATAGGAACGTGAATATTACAACTATTTATGTGCTTCTATGATATAAAATGCTTATGTTCTTTCATGAATTCCATCTTGAACTCTTTATTGGTCCCATATTCAAGACACCCACCTAGAAGAAAAACAAAAGAAACACCAATGTTGACTAATTTAACCTCCTCTTAAAGGTTCATTTGCTACTAATGTAGACTCTAGACAGTCATAGTGCCATATCACCAATCATTGACCTGATAAGCGATGAAGATATAGAGGAGTCGCTTCAGATGAAGATCCGCAAAATTGATGCCAAGATTGAGTTGGCAAGATCCAAATTAAATGAAGTTGACTACAAGACCAATGTGGCGAATGCCAAAATGAAAAAAGTGTATGAAATTTTGGAATTCATAGAGAAGTTGACTGAAAAGTCTCCCGAAGGAAAAGAATGACACCAAAGTCTTCCCAAAGAAGTCCTAACCATGATGGATGACTATATCCATTTGACCCAACTACCAAAGGATGACCCGATGTCGTACGGAGAACAAAGTGAAGAACACGATGGAGTTGTCACAACCATCAATGAAGTTACTGACCAATGAGGGATGC
The DNA here is from genome assembly GCA_029783415.1 of Anisodus acutangulus. Lineage (NCBI taxonomy): Eukaryota > Viridiplantae > Streptophyta > Magnoliopsida > Solanales > Solanaceae > Anisodus > Anisodus acutangulus. The sequence goes on along the minus strand of CM056504.1, from coordinate 17,748,991 downwards.
CACAAAGGCCTTCCTGTGAACCATCTCCTATGTGGTGGGTGATTGCCCTCAAAGCCCGTGGATCCTAATTTAGAGTCGCACTAAGGGAAGTGTGCAACATCAAAGTTTTGGACATGATGAAATCCATCGGATGGCCTGAAACTATCCCTAAGGTCCTCCCAACTTGTGTACCTCTCTTTGCTCACAAAAGGTACCCATATCACAGGAATCAGCCTGACCATGACATGGTTGAGTGTGTTTCCTTTAAGAAAAGGGTCGTCAGACTGATCGACCAAAAAATCATCCGCCACCTATGGGGACCTGAATCCCTACTGGTCCATGACCATACTATGCTTGGTGTATGAATCACCACGGGCACACGGTTCTGGTGCTACGACCTCACTGATTTTAAGGATTCGTATGCCGACCTCTTCTCATTGCTTTTAAGGATTCATATGCCGACCTATTCTCACTGCTATTCCACATCTGAAAGGTCTAACCTCTCTAGAGTACCTGTAAGATCTTCCAGAGCACTTCGAAGACGAAGCTATGCTTGTACCACTCAGGAGCTCTCAGGCACGTTATTGAAGAGTGTGAAGCCTTCAAGTTCGAGCAGGAGCACTTGGTAAACACCGGCTAGATCTTGCCTATGATATAAGGCTTCTTTTAGAAAATCTGCCAGAAAATGTGTGGTCGTAAGGACGATGACCTGCCATTACTTCAGGGCGAAGCCATCTTTTGGGTAGTTGAAGCGTCCATTTTCCATATTTCAATTAAAGTATCCCTCTCCCACTTTTTATAAATGAAACTATGCCTGACCTAATATCCCAATGAGAGATATGTGGGAATCCCATATCGGTCCTGGTTAGGGTAGAAATTTAGTTTTGGGTAGAAGAAATTAAGATATAATTTATGTGTAATCCGAACTACGGCAGGGCCTAATTTCCCGAAGAGGGATACGTAGGCAGTCTATATAAAACTTGGCCCCTATATTATATAAATTATAAATTCCCCCTTATATATAGGATGGTTTCAAGTTCAACGACAATGTGGTGGAAAATTAACCACAAACTTTCAAACCAAAACCCTAAAAACTGAAAATTAGCCAAAATGACCAAAATAACCCCGTAATGGAAAAATCAATCAAGAGCTCAACTCAAACACATGTGTATGTGTGCTTTGTTTGAAACTTATGTGTGATATCTTGTATTATGATTTTTGACTAACGAACTAACGTCATTTGCTTTTGAGTTGTTTTTCTTCTTATAGTAAGGGTCGATCTGTCACAAAACACTAGCATACTTCACCAAATTCAAAGTCGCGACAACATCCCTAAACCAACATGACTGTTACTCCTGAAGATACTCGTAACAAGAGTGCTCTGATTGAGGGCGTAGTTCCTCAAGATCCTCAAAATGCCTCACACTCCGAGGACATAATTTCCATGCTATTTAAACAAATAGCCGACCTTCAAGAACAGGTTGCAAAAAATGAAGCTACTAACGCTGTCAGAGAAGCATCTACTGCTGAGGCGAGAAGGCCTTCGCCACTATTTCTATCCCTAAACTAACCCATTCCAGAGCATTTCCTAAACGCTCATACTGGGGCCTCTTCCCAAACACCTTCACTAAATGTCGTCCATATAGCTGGGACCTCTCAATCCGTGGGTACTTTCCAAGCACCACAAACTTATGCCAATCCCATTTTTTACCAAAACACTACTACCTATACCACTCTTAAAGTTGTGGGCACTCTCAAAAGTCTCCCAGCACACCCCATTGTATCATTCCATACCCCAATCACACTAGTTGACTCCTCGCCAAATTAGAACATTATGAGTAGATGGAAAAAGCCATGAAGGCCGAACAAAATCGAAGGGATAGAGAAATGGAACAAAAGATGAAAGATCTATTCTAGAAACCAAACAAAGGCTCTCATAAAATGATAGGAATAAGATATGATAACCTATGTATGCATCCCAACTTAGATTTGTCGGAGGGCTTCAAAATGCCCAAATTTAAACATTTCAACAACACAGGAACCCCCAAAGATCACTTGAGCGCTTACTACGACCAGTTGGTTCGTACCAACTATAACAAGACATTATTAATGAGGCTCTTCAGCCGAAGCCTCACAGGTGAATCATCTTAATGGTTCTTAGTGCAATACCTCAACTGCTAAGATCCATGGAAAGAGATGGCTACAACCTCCATAGATAGATTCCGCTCGAGTACATCCCCCAATGAATGAGGAAGAACTAGTTTAAACATTCATCTTATATCAGGATCGAAATTGCTATGATAAAATGTTGGCCATAATAGGGAGGATGTTCGCTGACTTGGTCAATATGGGAGAGACTATAGAAGATTGTCTCAAAACATGAAAAATTGTTAGTGTTATGAAAAAAGCTGGTGTGTCAAGCTCTACTAGAGCCGCCAGGAAACAAATTATATGACGAACGTCGCTCACACCCCGAGGAGCCGTAGAAGAGAAGGATCACGATCATCCTTCAATGTATACTAATTTCCTCCTCCGAGAAACTATATATCATCACCCCATAGTCCTGCGCCAGTATATTATGCACAACCAAGTTACCAAGCTCCATAAATAAATTACGAAATACATATACCACTTTCCAAGCTCTACCTCTAAATTACCACATTCCCGTGCCCATAAATCAAGCGCCTCAAAACTAGCAGAATCATCATAACCATCCACCCACAGCCGCATACTATCTACCATGTCCGAATTTTGAGAAAGCCTCCTCGAGTGTTCACACCACTTTCGAAAATGCGAACTAGTTTGTTCAACAAGCTAAGCGCCACCAGTCTCATCAAAGTCGTGCTGCCAAAGTATACCAATCCAGAAAGTCACTTCTACCGACCTGATCAAACTTGTGCTTACCATTTCGGAGGGATTGGCCATTCCATCGAAGATTGCATCAATCTGAAGGACCAGTTGCAAAACATGATTGACAAATGAGAACTCATCCTAGAGGTCACATCACCCAATATGGATACAAATACCCTTCCAAATCATGGTGTGAATCACATACATATGATAGAAGGAAAAGAGGATTGGGGGGTAAGCCTACCATCGGTCTCAGAAGGCATTGAAAGCCTGGAGCGTATAGTCGGCTCCCTCACATTACGAGAAAGGCCCATCTTTAAGATACTGATCCCAACCCTAAAAAAGTCATTTGTAATCCAAATTCCTCAAGTGGTTATCCTGACTCTTAAAATGGAAGTTGCAGTCGCAGCTCAAGGCATGACGAGATTAGGGGGTGATATGCTCCTGAAGAATTGGTGCAAGAAGTGCCCAGCATAGAAACCAATCAAAAAAGGCCCATCACGGATGGGGAAGCTGAGGACCTTTGGCATCGGATGCAGCCAAAGGACTACTCCATTATTCAACAACTACAGAAAACACCGGCCATGATTTTAGTGATGTCACTTCTTCTGAGCTCTACACATCAATTCTTAGCCTTAATGAAAGATCTAGACGAAGTCCATGTCCTGGCAGGGATAAGTAGAAAAACATTGGCCAACGTAGCGAGCCACGTGATCAGGGCACATCAAATATCCTTCTTCGATGATGAATTGCCAAAAGAAGGAACAACTCATAACAAGGATTTTCACGTCACCGTCAAGTGTCGAGGCACATTTATTTCTAGAGTACTCACTGATAATGGGGATGGACTTAATATATGTCCCGTATAGACACTGAAGTAGTTAGAGTATGACATCAGAAAGGTACGCTGGAGTCGTACCAATGTAAGTGCTTTAGATGGGCCATAATGTTACCCCGCAGGTGAAGTGGACCTCGACATACTAATGAGTTCCGGTGAATTCACCATAGAGTTTCAAGTCATGGACATCAATACCAACAGTAATCTCCTATTAGGGAGACCATGGATACATATGGCTGGAGTTGTGCCATTATCTGTACATCAGTCCATGAAGTTCATCTGAAAAGATTACGAGGATGTGATCCATATAGCGAGAAGTATCGACAACTATCTCGACACCTGCGTACCAGTAATTGAAAAAGTCCCAACTGACACTAATTTTCACGTAGTGGAACTTGTGGCTCTTAACTGTTGAGGAGACTATTAAGATATTCCTATGCCACCTTCCTACAAGATTGTTGCCAGCATTATGCTCTAGAATGTGTTCGAGTCCAGTAAAGGTCTATGACAAGAGCTCCAAGGAATTCAAGTCTTGGTGGCACTTTTAGAAAATGAGTACCATTTTGGACCCGGATACATACCCACTTCGGCGAAATCCTCTGAGGCCGTAAAGAAGAAAAGAGGATCCCTAGATATAAAAAAGCCATTCATCAGTTTGTACTAATCATTTTTGGTCCACACGCCCAAATACAAAAGTGGGGACCCAGAAGAAGGTTTGTGGATGTTGTTTCTAGAAGAGGAATATGCCGCGATAATAAATGAATGCTTTAAAGCACCTACAATCTGCGACGCTGAACAGATGAGCAACTGTCCAACTGGACCTCTACCCCACTTTTTTTCTCTTTGGAAGAGAGAGAATTTTAAATTTATTTTCCAAAATTAGTCAAAATTGGCTTGAGGCCTAAGCCTTCACCTTTTATGACTTTAACTTTTCAAGTATTGCCCAGAAATGGAAATGAATCGATGATTGATCTGAGTCAGGACAGCAGTTTGTGCTTTTGTCAAAATTCAATGAAAAACTTAAATTTATGTCAAAACAATCTGTATTTAGTTATGTATGTATATAACATGTTTTCTGCCACTAATGATGATTTGCCTTGTTATTCAGTAATAACATAAAAACAATTTGTAATGTCATGACATGTCATGAGACGAGCGAGTCAAGTGATACATATGATAAAGAATATGAGGAATATGAGGAATATGAGGAATATGATGAAGAAACAGAGTTATCAGAAGACCTCGTGGATGAGGAAGATTGGTATGAGAATAGAAAGGCATCTAATCTGGATAAAACATAAGCAATTAACCTCGGAGATGAGAAACAATTAAGAAACAAGGATAAGTGCATATTTGGATGCGCCCAGAAAAGAAGAACTGGTAAATTTATTGAAAGAATACGTCGATGTATTCACGTGGTCATGCGTAGATATGCTCGAGTTGAACACCGACATTATAGGTCACAAGCTACCTCTCAAAAAGGGATTTACCTCGATTAAGCAAAAGACCCGACAGTTCTATCCTGATATCAGCATAAGAATCAAGGATGAGGTTGAGAAACAGATCAAATTAGGGATCGTGCAAGTAACTCCTTACCTCACATGGTTGGCCAATATTGTGCTAGTACCAAAAAAGATGGGAAAATTAGAATTTTTGTGGTCTAAAAAGATATCAACCGAGCTAATCCCAATTATAATTTCCCACTTCTAAACATTCATATACTCATCGATAAATGTGCAAAGCATGAATTACAGTTATTTATGGATTGCTTCACCCGTTATCATCAGATTTTGATGAGCGAAGAAGACGCTTGGAAAATGGTATTCATCACCCTTTGGGGAGTATATCACTATTGTGTAATGCAGTTCGGTCTCAAGAATGCCAGCACCATTTATATGAGAGCCATGACCGCCATATTCCATGACATGATGCATAAGGAATTGAGGTCTACATGGACAATGTCATAATCAAGTCGCGATAAAGCTCCGACCATATTATACACTAGCAGAAATTCTTTGACAGACTTTGCAAGTTCAACCTAATATTGAATCCAAAAAAATACACTTTGGAGTGCCTGCCAGGAAATTGCTAGGGTTATTTGTTAGTCGTAGGGGCATCAAGATAGATCATACAAAGATTAAAGAAATTCAAGAGCTTCCACCGTCAATTACCAATAAGGATGTAATGAGGTTCCTAGGAAGGTTAAATTACATAGGGCATTTCATAGCGCAATCTACAGTGATTTTGTAACCCATACTCAAGCTACTGAAAAAGGATGCGCCTACCAAATGGACGGATAAGTGTCAGAAATCCTTCGACACCATTAAGGGATACCTTTCTAATCCACTAATTTTGATTTCTCCCAGGACAGGGAGCCCATTATTATTGTACTTATCAGTATCAAACAATGCATTTGGATGCATGTTGGCTCAACATGACGAGATGGGAAAGAAAGAACGAGCAATTTACTACCTCAGCAAGAAGTTCACATCTTGTGAGTCAAGATATACTATGGTAGAAAAGATGTGTTATGCCCTAACATGGATAGCGCAGAAGCTGAGACATTACATGTCAGTGTGCAATACTCACTTGAAATCCAAAATAGATCCATTGAAGTACATCTTCCATCAGCCCATGCCAATAAGGAAGATGTTCAAGTGGCAAATGCTATTGAGCGAGTTCAACATCAAATATACAGCCCAAAAAGCCATCAAGGGACATGCATTGGCTGACTTGTTAGCAAGAAGTTCAGTCGATGAAGAGCTCTCACTATTATGGACGTGTTTCTTTGATGAAGAGGTAATGATGATCGAAGAAGAAATAGTCAAAGTCTATTCAGGATGGAAATTGTTCTTCGACAGTGCAGTCAACTACAAAGGTTCCAGAATCGGGGCAGTTTTAGTTTAAAAAATGAGTCAACATTACCCGATGGCATCCAGGCTCAATTTTCAATGAACAAATAACATGGCAGAGTGTGAAGCCTACATCTTAGGTCTTCGTGTGGCCATTGACATGGATATAAGGGAACTCTTAGTAATCAGAGACTCAGACTTGCTAATCCACCAATTCTGAGGAGAATGGGCCACCAAGAATGAGAAGATCTTTCCATATGTCAAATTGGCACAAAGGTTATGCAATAGATTCAAAAAGATCAATCTTCGGCATACATCAAGGACACAAAACGAATTTGTCGATTCCCTTGCAACTATAGCATCTATGATTCAACACCCGGAAAGATGTCACATCAACCTGGTGGAAATCATCATCAAAGAGGAACGTTCCTACTATTCCTATGTGGAAGTGGAACCCAACGATAAACCATGGTATTTCGACATATGCACATATCTGGAAAAGGGAGAGTACCCCGAAAATACCACAGCCAGTCAGAAAAAGACCATCAAAAGAATGGAAAATGGTTTCTTCCTAAACAAGGGAGTACTATATAGGAGGACGCTCAATCTAGGGTTACTCTGATGTGTCGATGCTACCAAGTCCACAAAATTGCTCAAAGAGGTACACACCAAAACTTGCAGACCTCATATGAGTAGGTTCATACTAGCTAAGAAGATTTTGAGGGTAGGCTACTATTGGATGATAATGGATTGTCACCGATTCATTCAAAATGCCATCAATGCCAAATTAACGGAGACGCAATCAAAGTCCCTCCAAATAAGCTTAATGTCACGAGTTCACCCTGCCATTCATAGCCTAAGGCATGGATGTCATCGGGACCATAGTGCCAACAACGTCAAATGAACATCGCTTCATCATGGTCTCTATAGACTACTTCACAAAGTGGGTTGAAGCCACTTCATCCTAGTTGGTGACTAATAAAGTGGTAGCTGACTTTGTGCGCCACAATATCATTTGTCGATTCGACATTCCAGAGTCGATCATAATAGACAATAGAGTGAATTTGAATAGCCATCTGATGAAAGAAATCTGTAAACAATTTTGTATTACTCATCATAATTCAACCAAATATAGGCCATAGATGAAAGAAGTCGTACATGCAACAAATAAGAACATCAAGAGAATCTTAAGGAAAATGACAGACAACTATAAGTGTTGGCATGAATAGCTGCCTTATGTATTGCTAGGATACCGCACAACCACCCACAATTTAAGTTACGTAGTATCCAAATTATGTTAGATAAAACTAGAACAGACATGTGAACTGTCTGGTATTTTTTCAAAGTATGAACGATAATGTTGTTTAGCCCATATAATGACATGTTTGAGTTAGTTATGTGATGTTACAAGTTGTTTGAGGTTTATGTCCAGATATGATTAGTGAGGATAAAGCTTAATTTGTTGGATATAGACTTGTATTAACCATGATTAGCCCTCTTGGGGTCTGCTCTGATAAAATTGTTAACATGTTTAGCTTGTAGTACCATATAAAAGCCTAATAGTGTAAAAAAATATGTGGTAATGTGTTCATGTCTTGTTAATCAATATGTAGTTTTGGGATGCCCAGTGTGCTGGTTTTGAACTTGCTAAATGTATGTCTCTGTTTAAGTTAATAAAAATGATCTATGTGATAGTTTAGGGACATGCTTAGTTATATGTGTCATGTACAAGTTAGTATATATGTCCTCTATGTCAATTTGAGACTTGTTAAGTTGTGAATGAACTATTAGGGTTATGTTTGTTTGTTCAATGTGTGTATTAGCTTTAAGAATCAATCTTAGTTTAAATATGTTGCCCATTCCTATCATGTCTTCTATATTTGGTCTGAGTATGAGGATGAGCTAAAAGGAAATAATGTGTTAGCATGGTCATGTTGTTCTGAAATGCCTTGATATCTAAAAATCACTAGAACTAATATGTTTAGTTATAAGACACCTAATGAGATAGTTTGAAGTCTGTGTTTAGTGTATGCTGATGTGTGGATGATCTTAAAGATATATTGACTCATATTTCTTTTATTAACTCTGTTAAACAACCTAGCACTGTGCATAAACTTAATTACCTGCATTAGTTAAGTTCCATGTTGTGTTCCTAACTGATCTAATCCTTGTCATGAATACTTAAATAAAAACTACTAGCCTTTGTCCGTTTGTTGGGTGTTACAGCCTACTAGTAATCCCATCCATTTATACTAAATGCATGATTAAGTAAGAAAATGAAATGGTTTAGTGTTCTTAGGTTAGTCATCATGTGTTAATAATCAGTTGCAATGACAAGGCTAATTCCAACATGCTAGTTTGAGTGATGCAGTCATAAAGCTATCATGTACTTGCATATTAATTGGGTTAGAAGTGTTTTTTCCTGCTTTTATGCCCATACCTATTTGTATTTGAATCATGTTAGGGTATTAGTTTGCCTCTAAGAGTTACATGTTGACTATTAAAAGTGAGGTCTGCCTGTTCATATAGTTTGAAATGATTTATTGATTCTCCTTGTTGATGAAAAGAAGTGTTTCCAACATGAGCCGTGAGGTAATTTTCTAGGAGTGCCAAAGATTTCTAATCGTCCTTTGTTGACATTCTTAATGTGGAGTGGAGTTGAAGACAATAATTGAATATCCAAGAAGAAAACATTTTTTGGCTATTATGTTGGCCTTGGCCGAGACCACATTTTAGCTTGTTTTAATTCCTAGCTTAATTACTAGATATCCTTATAGCTTAATTACTATGCCACATAATAAGATAAGATGACCATGTCGAGAACCATCTAGAAGGAGAAGCCTCTAACGTTCCCCAATGAGGTAATTCATTAACTAGCTAGTTCATGCACTTATCTACATGGATGACACAAAATGGTGTCCTAGAGAACATGAAGAGTTGGGTCTTTTTCCTTCTCCCGAATCGGCCGAACCTCTCCCATTTTCCCATTCGGCCTAGATGCATTTTTATGTCTATTTTGTTACCTCTTCTAAAAGGTTTAGAACTAGTAAAAATAGGGGATGTAGTTGATGAAAAAGACATTGAAATTTTATGAAATATATTTGAGTTTTCTCAAACTTTGCTAAGTTATTCAACTTTTGTGTTCTTATCTTAGTTGGTCCTTTTGTGGTTGAAACCTTGGTCCTTTTGTGGTCCAACCCTTGGTCCTTTTATGGTCCAAACCCTAGGTGTAAGTCTAGTTATATCGACCTACATCACCTTACCCGGACTCGAACTTGTCTATCAATTTCGTGCCCAATCATTGTCCAAACTGCCTAATTGTTTTCACCCCAATACACTACAACACATACCCAACCTACACCAAAAAGGTCGTTAACCAACTCCTCTAAAATATACTCGAATACCCAACCAACTACTCCACCGTCCTCACCGGGTTCAACCTTCATACCTTACTGCCCTGACAAGTTTCCTCTACCTTACCATCATCCAACCACCAACATAACCTACGACGTTTCTAGTCAATCCTCTCCAAACGTCGTAGCACCGAATCACATAAAGGCACCCGTAAACCTCCCACAAGCCTAAACTATCCGGAAACTATCATATTCCACCAACCTTCATTTGACTCCTATATTTGTGTCTGTCCAACCCCGAACCAACTCCGACCAACCTAACCATACAATCCCCTCTTTATATACATCACTTGTAGCCTAGCATAACTAAAACTAGCATTTGAATATTTCTCTTGTGTTTTTCGTCCATGTGAAACTGGTAATCACTAATGTGTATGTACAATATGACCTCTTTTATTCCTTATCTACAGTTCTTAGAAGTCTAGTATAAGTTTTTTTTCTGAGTGGTATACCCGTTTTAAGTCATTAAGACAAACAGAACTTAACAAATTTAGTCAAGTATTATGTCTAGCTTCTCTTTTTTCCATTTGAATAACTGAACATATTAGATAAGCTAAATAGTCTGCCTTATGAATATCATTGAGGTCTGTATAATCTGAATTATGGGTAATGCCTTGAGATTCTAAAATGTAATATGAATTGGTAGTATGGCCATTGGGTATAATATATGTATGGGTGGAAGGGAAAGAAATGCCCCTAATTTTATCCTGATTACCCTTTTTCTTCTCTACTGAGAAGTAGCTTTCTCTTGATTCATGTTTGTTTTCTATGTATATTGATATATGCAAGATATGCTACCTGTATATATCATGGTATACTCAGTATATCAAGTGTATACGAGCCTGTATATCAATATACTAATCCGACTTTGTCACAACATAAATGAATCGTTTGGTCTTGGCCCATTTTCTATGCTTGTTTGTTTCTTTCATACGATTGTGGTCTTTGGGCTTTGTCCAATTTTTCTGTTCTTTCTTCCAACTTGTGGATTGATGGTTAGGCCTATTTAATTTATCCTAATTATAGGTTGTTTGTTTAGTTTATTCTTTACTTGCCTTAGATAATATTGGGTACGTATAACTTGCACATTCATTTTCCCATTTGTGTGTTTCATGCCGCATTGCACGAGATGGGCCCATCATTTAAGTTCAGACGAGTTAGAGGCCTTTCATGATTAACTGATTGGGCTGAGGCCCAATCATACCTATTTGGTCGAAAAGAATGCAAGAGAAGCTAAAAAAAATTTGAAGGGGGTAAAAATAGCTAACTGGTGAGCTTCGGTATGCCTACTAGCCTAAACTCAATCTCTATTTTCATTTTTGTGATGTGTATATATGTATATATATTGTAATAAAAGTATTTTCACTATTGGAACCTTATTATGGTTGGGAATTAGGATAGGCAAAATGATACATATGTCATTTAGTTAGGTCGCAAAAAATGATTTCAAAAACATTTATTTAAAACAAAACGTTCTTAAATCAAGAAATAAATTGACCTTAATCTTTAAAAGGAATGATTTGGACTTTGAAAAAATTCTAACTTAGGCTTTTAAAAATAGAATTGGACTAATATTGAAAGACCCATTTTGGGCCTGAGTGATATTGTAAATGGACCATTGATAAATCTGGATTTTGAATTTTGACACTAAGGATAATTTTGAGTTCAAGATATATACTGGGCTGAGCCCAATAGTATAAAAATGACTTTGGATAAATAAACATTTATCTTGGACTTGAAATAGGTAAAGGACTATGAAAATGGACAATGGTATTGACTAGCAGGCTATATGCATGCTAAAGAATTAAAAATAAGTCTGTTGTTTCATGCTTTTAATAAACCCGAAATTACCATTTAAAGGGGAATTATACCACTTTTTAGGTTTGAAAAAGGTTTTTGAGTTAAAAGGATGCAAGTGTAAAATAATTAAATAGTTGGGCTAAATGTAGAGTTCTACTCAAACTCGTTTTTTAGTGTTCTTAGTCTGAAAACTAAACTGATTAGACATCTCGTGCATACCATTTTGGCGGAAGCTGTAAACTCTATGTTTTAAAAGAAAACTTTAGTTTTTGAATACATGAGAATGACAATTACTTTGTGGACTTTTAAACACTAAAGAACTTTAAATCATTTTTAAGCATGCTATATAGCTCATAGGTCAACCGTATTCTACGGATCCTTAATACCGTGATGCTAACACCTTCCCCGAGGGATCACCATAACCCTTACCTTGACTCTGGTTTAGATAGGATTTTTCAAAGGAATTTGAATATACCCTTTCACACTAGTTATCCTAATTTACCTATAAATTAGGTGGAGACTCTAAACACAACTATCCAATTTAGGGCACCATCCAAATTCTTAGTAGCTCTTTTGTACGTTAACTCATATGAACAAGCGAACCCTAACAAGGGTGTCATAGACTCTATATTTACAATACGCATGTGTTACTTTAACTGTACATTTGACCAGAAGATTTCTCTTCAATTGAAATCATTACATCCACGATTTCTTCTTATCAGAATATATTACCCCATGAGTAGTTCAGAAAAATCAACTCCCAAATTGGTGCCTCTCCCCTAGTCTATAAAACAAATACATATTGTGATTATAGGAAATAGGTAAATGAATAAGGAAATTGGTGGCATACCTATGCTCATCTGCTATCCTCGGGTAGCATCCGAACTCGAAACTACATCCTCTCTCTCTACTTTCATCTTGTAGGCCAACCCGGGAGACTCTCGTATCTTGTTTCCTCGATTACCACACCAATAACAACCTCATATTCCTTATGACAAGGCCCAACATTCATCCGTCAACACATCTTACAACATGGCCTAGATGACCTCACTGTATACCCTTCTTATTCTGACCTTTAAATATCGAGGGTTGTGACTCCTGCCTCAGCCTTACCGAGAACTCTGACTGTACATGATCTATCACAAAAACCCTTCCTCACGTTGTCCTTCCCAATGGCTACTAACTAACATAAGCCTCTTAGTCTTTTCCTATTCTCCAACTAAGTTCAATATACAAAACATCCATTGTCCTTGGTAAACGGGCTCCCTGGACTGTGAACTCCCTAACCCTTCCAGGGGTCTACCACTATCAACCATACCAGGGCGGTATCGTGCCTGAAAGGAAACCAACAGGATGAACTACCATCCTAACATCTTCATCAGATGGTGTTGGTGATATATCTGATGGTGTGGGGGTCTCTCTCGACACCCGTAGTCATATCTAAGTCGGAGACTGGTGGAAGGGTTGATGAAAGAAAGGGTCCGAACTTAGCTTCTCAAATTATGTTATTAACCAAATGATTGAGGGGGTCAAAGATTAGCCATCAACCCCCATTAAGGGACGAGAATGGCATGGATTGTGGGGAGGATTAGGAGCCATAACTTAATGGTCTTATAGTGATAAGTTTTATTCGGCCTTATGTGTTGGTCTTGGCCGAGACCTTGAATTTTATTTTGTTGCCTTTAGTTTCTAGTCTAGTTACTAGTTGTCTTAAGATGCATTAAAACCATTTAATAACACTTAGCTTGTTTTAGGACACACTTAAGGCATTGTAAGGAAATGATTAAGCCAAGTAGGTGACATGGCCAAGAATTCCAAGATGGCATGGACAAGAGGTGACTTGGCCAATAAAGTGGCGAAGATAAGAAGCTTTCAAGAAAGACCATTCAAGAGCCAAATAAGGAAGGTCAAGCTCGGCCTACGGAAGTGGAAGAGTTGGCCGAGAACCACTCTATTGTGCAAGGATTGGAAGCATCTGAAAAGATCCCAAGAAGATGAAGTCTAGAGAAGCCAAGTTCATTCCCTCTTCTACCCGGTTACTACAATGGAAGTGTGAAGAAGATTGGGTTTACCCTTGTCTCCAAGAAAGGCCAAACTCTTTCACACCATGCTCATAATGGCTGAGGGACGACTGGTTCCCAAGCCAGCCCCATCCCTTGTTCCTATTTCGTCCGAATGGCCTTGTATTTGTGTCCTTTTTGTTTTACTTCTAGAATGGTCTCTATGGTACTATAACTAGGGCCATAGGATATTGTAAATAGACAGGTTGAGTTTAAGTTAAATCTAAATTTGTGTTTTAAACTTGTGTGTTGAAGCATATCGATCTTGTGTGGGTCACCTATCCCTTCAGTGTAAGTCTTGGTTAGGAATATGTGACCTGATCAATACCCAAGCTCGAGGAACTCCCTTAGTGGTAAGTGAAAGTTGGAATTGTGTGGACCAACCTAGCCTAAGCTTCGGGTTACTAAAAGGGCTTTCAACTACCCTCACTTGGCTAGTTCATGGGCTTGTACTTAGTCACCCTGGTCTTGACCTTGTGGAATTGGTTACCATCATCTTGGTGTCGACTAAGGTAGTAAATCCCTCGTGTCTCTATCCTTGGGTCATCGACCGCACTTCACTACAACCACAACAACCAAACATATAACCCAAAACTCTACCAACTAACACTTGGTGTGTGCTCGGACTTTCAACTCGTATTCCATGTTCATCCCTCATCTAAATAACACCAATTCTTTTACCACCATATCCCATAAGACTTCATAAACATCCCAACTAAAAGGTCCCAACCGAAACCACCCACAAAGTCCCATCCAATCCCAATTATACAAAACTGTCCGCATAACATACCTTACCGAGAACCTCACTAATTCAATTATGTCTCATTCCCTTTCCATCATCCAACCACAAAAAACTGACCATCAAGACAACCCTCAACGTGTCTAAAATAACCCCATAAAACTCATTGAACCAACTCTCTTTAAATGTACCCGAAACAGCCATCAAACACCACACTATCTAACCAAATCGAGAACCCGAGACCCCTACTTTAGCATTCATTTTCGGGTCAACCCAAATATTACCAACACCTGACCCACTTACCAAACATCACCCCTCCTTACTTGCATCAAGGGTAATCCGCTTGTATCCTCTGACGGGTCATTCTCGATAGAAGGAGTACCACTTGAAGAAGGCAGTGATAAAATAGTAAACACGATGAGATTAAGAATATAATACTTACAGTTCTACTCTATTGCACGATCTAGATCAAGAATGAAGGAAACCAACCTAAATACCCTGTAGCCTTCTGTTTATAAGTGTGGCGCGCAACACACCCATAAGCAAGACTCTACTAAACATGTATTATAGACATCCCTAGGACTGACCTGCTCTGATACCATGTTTGGCACACCCCAACCTTTGGGGTGTGGCCGACACCCGGTGCCCTACGGCCCGAGCGTATGAATCACGATACTTGTAGCATACTCAATAATAAATAGGCCAGCAAGGCCTTTAATGAGTGGTTACTTGATTAAAGGACACAACCACCTACACGCAGAAAAGGCCCAATATACCTATATATACAACAATGCCAATCGGGCCGATACAAACACAACGAGTCAACTATAAAGGCCGACAAGGCCACAAAAGACTACAATGTAAACGGTGTCCGTCTATAACCCTTTAGGGAGTGTGTCAACAATATCATTTTGGGACAGGCCACCGACATACCCAACTATGTACATATACATGCAACCACCATACCTATCAGCTCACTAGACAACTCCAAAAGAAAGGATCAAGACAACATTCAGCTGAGTCGAGTCACATACTGCGAGAGATTGTCTGTATCTCTATCTATACCTACGTGCATGAAATGCAGTGCCTCAATAAGGGGTTGTGAGTATGAAAGATGTACTAACTATGTAAGGCTGAAACTGTGAACAAGTGTAATACTGTAAATGAAGCATAGAGCTAAAGTTGTAGCTGAGTGCAAGACTGTAAATAGAGCAATAGAGAAATAACATGTAATATGTGTGCCTCTGTGAGCAAGGAATATGCATACTTTTCTTTAAAAGTCATGTATACGTATATATGTATATATATGCCACACATCGGGGCTATCTTATCATCATTAAGTTGCTCTTTGGGGCTATCATTATAATAAACTTCCCAACTGCAGTGGTGTGCTCATATAAGTGCCTACACGATTGAATATAGCATAACACGGTGTCATAATATATATATATATATATATATCCATACAATACATGTAGTGACTCATAAGGGCCTCATGGATCTGCTCAAAGTCGGTATCCTCTGATAATCATTATGTAATTGTGTTTGTATAAATTGTTTGAGAATCAACAAGGGCCATAATAAGGCATAATATTCTAGCTACTATCAAGTTGGGAAATACTCCTGAAACATAACAATAAGAATCATGATATATAGCACTATGAAACAAGGGAATCCACAAATTCAAATCTTGAGAATGGAGTCATTTTTTGAAGGAACATCGTTATGGTTACGCTTATTCGTAGATCATGCCAAAATAATAAAAGTGTGAGCCTTGAAATACCTTGTCGATGTCCAAAACTACTCTTATTGCTCCTCGTTTGTCCTAAAGTCGTCGACCTAATCAACAAGGACAATCTGTGTCAAGGTCAAATTAAGAGTTCCAAGACTTTGTCGTTGTTATATTCCGTCGAACACTTAGCGTTCATACTTTACTCCATCTTATTATTATGGAAATTTAAGCTATTCTAACCGCTTTTAAAACAATAACAATACCATCAAGCTTACAACAACCATACTCCATGAAATCTAGCATAATATTCTAGCTACTATCAATTTCTCCATGAAATCCAACAATCAACACCACAACTATTATGATCAACTATAGAGTTCTAACTCAATTTCTTCATGGCTTACTTTACCAAATGATCACTTTAAGCTATGAGAAACACAAAAATCATACCTTAATCAGAAGTAACAACTTGAAATCTAAGCTTTTATTTGCTCTCATCCATCCTTGATCACTCTATCCCATAGAAGCGTCATCTCCTACCTAGGCAAGCTTTAGGTGTTGTAATATGATGAGTTTACTTAGTAATCATGCTTTGACCTTGGGAGAATTTCTAGGGAGGGTTTGGGGGTGTTAGGGATATGCTTGGGTCGAAATAGTGATCAAATAGGCAAGCCACAGCTTAAATAAACCAAAACAGTCGGTCACCGCCTCTAATGTATGATGGAATCTGCGGTGCATATGCCATATGTGGCTGTATATCCAAGGGAATATCAGGGTTGTGATCTGGCCTTGATTGGCTCATCTATTCCTCCTTCAGCGAGGCGAATCCATCCTCAACGTGAAACATTCTAGCGTATCGGTCGATCTTCATCAAATTTTATCGAGATGTGATTCATTTTATTCCAATGACTTATAACCATCAATAGATCTTCTTAACATTCATTTCTATCATAAAAGACCCTCGGAATGGGGCTTGAGTTGTCAGAGATCAAATCAATCAACTAGGCTCTTATATGTGCATGAAACAACATATATAACTCGGAATCCTTTACATATGATTTCAAACTTGGCCCAAGGCCTTCCTTATGCTTCTATGGGCATCCTAACTCCTCTTAAATTACCTCAGCTTTAGGAAACACATTCAACGTATGGATTGCATGTACTCATGACTTAGCGGCTCTTAAACTCTTACGACTTCTTCAGATTTTAACTCGATCGTTCCTTAACCTTCCCAAGGGAAGCCTCTTCCTTGACTTAGTCTCATAACTTAAGGTAAATTTGATATATGAAACTACGGGGTGTAACAATACCATTCACCTTAAATGATGTTCTATAATCCCTATAATCATACTCCGTGAGCTATCAACTTTACCACACTTAGGGGAAACTTTAATCTCATCATAACAACTTGAAACTCGTTTCTATCAACATAAAGTTTGATTAGAAACTAACTTTGGACATATAACAACTTTTAGGAGGCATAGGACTTTTAACATAGATTCAATGCACTTGTAAGCTCTAAGCATCATAAATCATGTAGGGGAACAATAAAGACATGTCGCACCATATGGAGAATAAAGGAACTGGACTTACATACCTTTATGTCAAACTCCTTATTATACTATCGGAATGACCTCTTCAACACCTTAATAAACAAAAGGCAATAATGGTACTAATGTCAAACTGTGGATAGTGCATCAACAATTCATCGAACGACAAGCTCGTTCTCTAATTAATCAGACAATATTCCTCTGCCCTCTTTACATCCTCAAGGTTGCAACAACATCAACAACACACAAACATAATCAATCTACTTGTCCAACACCTCAACATACAAACCAGCCCTAAAATAACATGCCATAGCTATACCAAGCATATTACTAATCAATCACGAAGCAACAAGCTCCCGAGACTATAATTAGATGTTGTACTTCACATCTGATCTCCTTTTAACATCACACGAGATCTTCATGATCTACCAGACCATTCCCAGTCTATATACAATCACAAACAACTCAAAATATAACTGGAATCAACAACTAAAACTTGGACTCGAGGCTTCCGATCACCGCCCCATGAGTCCTACACAATAAACACACCAATATCATTCTTACGACTTCCTTTACAAGGTTAGGAATATATTACATACCTGATTAGTAAAGGAGCCAACATACTCTGCCCAAAACTTACAAGAACTGAACAAATATCACTACCGCAAAAGAGACACATAGTAGAGCTCGTGAATTTGAAGAAGAATTGAATAGGGAATTTAGTTACAACTAACCTTAAACATGAGAGAAAAAGGTAACGCCTTGGCTGACAACCCTACTGCCTCTTCTACTTACTTATCTCTATAGAAAGCTCTCAATTACTTGATGTCCTTGAGCTATGGAAGAGGAAAGTAAAGACATCCATTATTGACCCCTAAACGCCCCCGGCTCTTGCTTTGCCCTTGTTACCCCTATTTAATCTCGTCCACACATTTTAAGTATGTGATGCACCTACTTACACAAGTAGGTTATATATTAGGTCTAAACATGTGTGTTATCCTGGTTTAATAAGTAGGACATGAAATAAGTAGGACATGTAAGAAAATAGGACATGCAAGCAAGTAGCTCAAGCACATAGGACATTTAAGCAAGTTGGTGAAACTAGTAGGTCATCTACCTTTATCCGATGTATCGTTCGTTTATGAATCTCATTTACTTTAACTAAGATTACATTTATATACACTTGGAATGTTAGGCAGAAACTATAACCTTGTTCTTCCACATTCAAGTAAATTAGTCAACTTCAACTTTGTCATAGACACGATGAGAAGTATGGGGTATTACATCACACCCCCTCACTGGATCATTCATCCTCAAATAAGAAATGTAACTCAAAGAACATTAATAAGGGAAGTTTCTAACACATCATAAATGTACATCCATGGCACACCTGATCTGATAGAGACTTCCCGATTACGGATTGCACTAGTAAAAATCGCATGAAATAGAATAATCTCTTAAGGCCTCAATTGCATGATTTAGAGTATGAAAGAACAATAGCGCTTTCTAAATGTCTCGTAGCCTCCCAATTATAAGAGTGGCATGCAGAACACCCATAAGTAAGACACTACTAAACACGACTTCATAGACTCCCTAGGACTGAACTTCTCTGATACCACTCTGTCACGCCCCAGTCTCAACTGGGATGGACTACATTCTACATACATATACTATGAACCTGTAATAGTCTACATGATGTAATTTTCAACACAAATGAAATATGTCTATAACTTTTGTACATATATATAACCATTAGCCCAATGCATGCAGTTGATTACAAATGACCCACTGAAACTATCCATAAAGCCTCTACGAATACTTACTACTACACACTGATATAGGTGTCAGGACAGGGCCCTGAGCTATTCATAATCTCTAATACCAATATAATTACTAGACATAACTCAGCTCCAAGTAGAATTGGAGCTTAAAACTCTTTTGTTGATCATCGGCACTATCTAGAGAGAAAGTTTGCCAACTTGTATAACTAGACCTATAATGTGAAATATAACAAATGCAACATCACCAGTAGAAGGGACATATGTACATAAAGATTGTATCAAATACAAGGATATATTTTAAATCTTATAGTAGTTAAGTCATTCCAAACATTCTTTCGAGTCTTTCTAATGACATCTTTGAATCTCTATGTGGAGCAACATTCTGGGATTGTTCATTATAACACTTGGGATGATTGTACATTGGGTTCATTCCTTCACTTATAATATATTATGTGTGACTCATAGGGCTATCCAATGTGTATATCCACATGTATATGCTACTTAGGGCCATCTCCTATAAATTATAGCTTAGTGGTGGTAATCATAATACATTATATACGCTACATCGGGCCATCGCCCATCGATTATAGCTCAGTGGTGTTAATATCATACATACACTGCCCACTGATAATATATATAGCTCAATGGTGTTCATATAGTACTAACATCTCCCAATCGGTGGTGTTCATATTAAATATACATCGCCCACTGATAATAATAAAAGCTCAGTGGTGTTCATAGTCATACATAGGAATAGCACTTTAGGCTCCTTTCTCATTGACTTATAACCTTTTTTAGAATTATGTAAGGTATTTATCCTTTGTAAGATGTTATGGATGTTACTTCTGGCATACACATTCCGATGAACAACATCAACTCTAAAATATCAACAACAAACTACAAATTTAACACAAAGCTCCACTCAATAGAGAAATATCGAATGAGGAACATCTGGGACTATCAAGTACTCAAGTAGAAGGTTTATGATAGACACAGAAAACTTTACAAGGCCACACTAAAACTCAAAACAATATGAATATGTTTCCAAGCAAAGAAAAATAAACATAAAGTATGCAAATATAAGGGTGTCATGATTTTACATTATATAGAGTTCACATTTGAAAAAGGAGGACATATGATAGAGGCTTATGTCCAAGGAAACTAATACGAGCCAAGTACCACATAGTTACATCCCTTCTAACCCTTAACTCAACACCTTCAGAATCTGAACACACATATGATCTTTTACAATCGTAAACTTGTGGAGACACTTGCTTTAATGTATAAAGTATAAGCTTCTTATGAAAGGGAGTTTGACATCATCCACAAACACAAGGAATTCTATATTGTGCTATGGAAACTTGATACTTATAAGGAGGCTAGACTTTTGGAACATAATGCATAAGGAACCTCAATGTTGATAAGAGTGAAGAAACCCTTTATGCGAAGAGAAAGTCTATGACACTACATGACGCTTATAGGTCATTCATGTGTATAACTGGTCCTTTCAATGCAAATATATTATATGGATTATTCATGTGACCGAACTTAATATTCTTCCTAGATGAGGAGTTCTATACAATCATATGAAAGCTTGATACAATAGAAATAAGATAACATGATAGGAACAATTGTATTTGAAAATAAGACTCGCATATATTCATTCTTTAGAACTTATATAGATGGAAGGACCTATGACTAGAATAAATGTTGATGGATACTATATGGACATCTGCACATACCGTTCTATGAATCTCATTTGATATCTTCCGAACTAGCATTCTGATCTTTGGAGTCATCTTACCCTTAGGAAGAACCATGTTCATCCATGTCAAGTTGCTTCATATTATAGGCACTCTACAAACCAATAATGATAATTCAAACACTATGAACACGTTTCACTTCAAGTTGAGGACTATAGGTTCATAGAGACTATCTAGTATCATTAATCTGATTTAACTTAAGTATGGATCTAGAATACATCAACAAGACATTAAAGCTCATCATAAATAAAACTTTGTCATCTATTGACGATCTTATAAACTAATTATACAATCCACTTTTATGTCATCCTCTAGGTCCCGTTTATGACCATATAAATCCTATCAATATCATTCATCTTGAGCAAGATCTATGACCCTCTAGAAATCACTCTTAGAGCTCAACTATAGAAAAGGAACATTTGTATACCATTGGAGATTGGTCATACTCTATCCGATGGGACTTTTTCTATAAGAAGGAATATATGAATCGACTTCATATCTAGGGATACGCCATGAACATGAACACACCTACTCTACAATTTTCATCTAATACTTTCCAAATTATATTTTAATCCCATAGGCCATTGTATTCTCGTAAAGGCTTGAATATGTTTACATTAACATGACTCATCCTAAAGGACGTTCTATGACTCAAATAGAGGCAACCTGGATTCCATTAATATATTTACCTTATGTTACACTTTATATCCTATAACGATTTCTTTGACATTAATCATATGACATCATTTACCTTAAGTGACATTTGATAGTCTTGTAACTACACCCATAAGCTCTCAACGTACCTTACTTTATCTAAGGTATGAAACTTCTCAACTAATATTTTGGAAGTCGTCATGCACTTCATGCTGCATACCATTCACCTTAAATGACGTTCTATAATCTTGTTAATCATACTTTGTGAGCTATCAACTTTATTATACTTAAGGGAAATTCTAATCTCATCATAGCAACTTGAAACTCATTTATATGAGTAAAACATTTGATTAGCAACTGATTTTAGACATACAATATCTTTTAGGAGGCATAGGACTTATAACATAGATTCAGTGCACTTATAAACTCTAACCTTCATAAATCATGCAGGGGAACAATAAAGACATGTCGTTTCATAGTGGCGAATAAAGGAACTGGCCTTACATACCTTTATGACGAACTCCTTATTATATTGTTGGAATGACATCCTTTATGCCTTAATCTATATGAAGAAACAATGGTACTAATGTCAAGCTATGAATAGCACATCAACAATTCATCGAGCGGCAATCTCATTCTATAATTAATCTGAAACATCTGCCATGTGCCCTATAATTCCTCAAATTCATAATAGTATCAACAACACACAAAAAATATCAATCTAACCATCCAGCACCTCAAAATACAAAATAGCCCCTATTCAACATGCTACAGCTATACCAACCATATTACTAAGCAATCAAGGAGCGAAAAGCTCCCGAGGCTATAATTAGATAGTGTACTTCACACCCGACCTCTTTTTAACATCACACAAGCTTGTTACGAGCTACCAGACCCTTCACAATATCAATACATCACAAACAACCCAAAATATAACTAGAAATAACAACTAAAACATGAACTCACAGCTTTTGATCACTAGCCCATGAGTCCTACACAATAAACACATCAATACCATCCTTACGACTTTATTTACAAGGTTAGGAAGAGATTACATACCTGATTAATAAAGAAACCAGCACACTCTACCCTAAACATGTAAGAACCGAACAAATATCACAACCATGAAAGAGAGACATATTAGAGCTCATGAATTTGAATAAGAATTGAAAAGGGAATATAGTTACAACTCACCTTAAATATGAGAGAAAGAGGCAACACCTTGGTTGTCAACCATACTGCCTCTTCTACTTACTTATATCTATAGAAAGCTCTATATTACTTGATGTACTTGAGCTATGGAGGAGGAAATGAGAGACATTCACGACTGCCATGAAATCTTGGAGCTTAACATGAAGAAGAGAATGAGAGAAGAAAACGTCCATGGCTGCTGGTTTGGAAAGAGATGATGAGAATAAAGATATAGAATCAGATTTTGGGTCTTATTGACCCCTTAACCAACCCTATATATTGCTTTGCCTTTTTACCTCTATTTAATCTAGTCCATACATTTTAAGTAGGTGATGCACCTACTTCTCACCTGCTTAAACAAGTAGGTTACAAATTAGCTCGAAACACATGTGTCGTCTTCGTTTAATAAGTAATATATGAAACAAGTAGGATGTATAAGAAAATAGGATATGTGAGCAAGTAGCTCAAGCACATAGGATGTCTAAGCAAGTAGGTGAAACTAGAAGGTCGTCTTTATGAACCTCATTTACTTTAACTTGTCTTACATCTACATATACTTGGACCCTTAGGCTGCAACTATAATCTTATTATTCCACTCTTATATGGCACAGTACAATACGAGACGATGGAATATTCAAGTAAATTCATCGACTTCAACTTAGTCGTAGACACGAAGAGATATGGGCTATTACAAGCAATACATATAAATATCACACAATACAAAAGGATTTTATAGTTAGTACATTTTCAAATATTTTCTACCAAATTTTTTACAATAATTTCAGAGAGTTATATCTCAAAGACGACTAGGGGAAACCATAAAGTGGTTTATTTTATTCGTGTTTTTTAATTCTTTTTTACTTACATTTGTTACATTTTTGTAATTTATTAGTAAAATACAAAAATTTGGATTAACATAAATTAATTATTATTTGATAAAAAATAAAATATTAATATTTACATCGCTAGTGATGGTGGAAATGACTTGTAGTGGTGGTGGTGGCGATGGTTGGTGCTATTGGCTAGTAATGGTGGTGGTGATAGTTGTGATAGTGGAATTTGTTGGTGTTGTACTGACTGATGTAATGGTGGCAGTTGATACTGGTGGTAGTTTTGATGGCGAAGTTGGTTGATGTTACAAGTTGACAGTGTTGATGGTGATGGCTGAAGAATATGTGATGGTTGATGATGTTGGTGGTGGTAGTTGATGGCGATGCTAGTTTTTGTGGAGGTGGGATTGTCTGCAGTGGTGGTAGTTGATGATAGTGGTTGCAACAATGGTGACACTAGTGGCACTAGATAAAATTATAAAATGGTAGTGATTGACAGAAGTAGTTGGTAACAGTGGTGATTGCCAGTGATGGTTTTGATAGCATATATGGTTGGTGGTTGTGGATGAAAATAGTGGTAGTGATTGATGATGGAGGTGGTTGTGGCGGTAGATGTGGATAGAGTGGTGGTGAAAAATATTCGCTAAAAAATACCTCTTAACGATATGAAATTTTATCCAAGATCTTAATGATTATGACCTATTCAGACCAAATAAGTGCTTAAATCTTAAAGTAGGGGTTCTTGATTACCATAAATTTGTATGGTCATGCGTCTTATCTGTTCTTCTACAAATTCTACCTTATTTTCACACATTTCAAGGACTATATGACTATTCCCTTTCAGCTTTTCACTTTGATCCTTCTCTTCTTCTAAAAATTAGGTTACCAGTAATGATATTTGGGAAGATAAATCCTTGTTTTCTTTTGTTGTGCTCTTTATAATGCATCTCTGTCAGGATTGATCCTCTTGTTCTCTTCTTCTTCTTCTTTATGGGAGTGAATTTAGTACATATTCTAAACTCCCTTTATACTAGGCCTTTGGTGAAAGGAACTATTCTTATTTTATGTTGTCATGTGTTTAGATCATTGACACGTGTTCATGTTTCCTCTCACTAAGGCCTATTCAATCAGATCAATGGAGATTTCTAAGAACTCAATAATGGTTGGATTCACTTTGTTTAGAGGAAGAACATGTGGATTTTCCTCTAGTCCATCTTTGTCTATTTCCCATAGGAGCATTATGTTCCTTTGATGTCCTTCTCTCAAGGTACTGAGTATTCCTCTCAGTTCCTTGGAATATGTTTGAGCATGTGTCCCTGTAGTGTCTGTTCTTTCCATAATTAGTTCATAATCGATTGTGTGGAATGAATACAAAATTACTCCTGGGATTATATGGTGTAGTGGTCCTTTTGAATCACAATAGCCATTTGTTTCTGCTATCGCATTCATGGATTTTAGTGCTTCAGAGTACTTGTTCTGTCAAAAGGCTTTCTTCACTTCTTCAACTCTTCTTGAAGTGCCTTGTTCTTTACATTTTCTATATATAGATCAACTTTCATAGCTCTTATGATTTTTTTAACATTCTTTTGAGTGTCCTTATCCTGATCTAGTTCCTTTGTGAATGCCATCATAAGTCCTTTTTCCTCAACTTCTAATTCAGAGTTTTCTATGTTTAATGTAAGAACCTAGTGCTTAAGGGGGTCTGATGAAAAGAAGGTCGTAAACTTAAGCTTCTAACATGAGCCGCGAGGTGATTTTCTAAGAGTTCCAAAGTTTGCCAACCATCCTATGGTGACATCCTTAATGTGGAGTGGAGTTGAAGACAAGACTTGAAGATCCAAGAAGGAAATATTTTTTTTCAGCTTTTTCGTATGTCTTGGCCAAGACCACCTTTTAGATTGTTTTATTTCCTAGCTTTCAATGTTCCCCAAGGAGGTAATTCGTGAACTATCTAGTTCATGCACTTATCTACATGGATGACACAAAAGGGTGGCCTAGAGAATATGAAAAGTTGGGTCTCCCTTCTCCCGAATCAGCCGAACCTCTCCCTCTTTCCCATTCGGCCTAGATGCATTTTTATGTATATCTTGTTACCTCTTCTAGAAGTTTTAGAACTGGTATAAATAGGGGATGTGGTTTATTAAAGGAGACATTGAAATTTTATGAAATATATTTGAGTTTTCTCAAACTTTGCTAAGTTATTCAACTTTTGTGTTGTTATCTTAGTTAGTCTTTTTGTGGTCCAAACCTTGGTCCTTTTGTGGTCCAAACCTTGGTCCTTTTGTGGTCCAATCCTTGGTCCTTTTGTGTTCCAAACCCTAGGTGTAAGTCTAATTAGAACTTTTGTGATCTAACTATACCCAAGCCAAGGTTCTATCCAGTTACTTTGTCACAAACACATTAGAAGGTCATGTCGGCCTACATCACCTTACCCGCACCCGAACTTGTCTATCAATTTTGTGTCTAATCATTGTCCAAAATGCCTAATCCCTTTCTCCCCAAAACACTACAACACTTCCCCAACCTACACAAAAAATGTCGTTAACCAACTCCTGCCAAAAATACCCGAAATCCAACCAACTACTCCACCGTCCTCACCGGGTTCAACCTTTGTACATTACCGTCCTGACTAGTTTCCGCCACCTTACCACCATCCAACCACCAACATAACCTACAATGTGTCTAGTTCATCCTCTCCAAAAGCCTTAGCCCCAAACAACCTAAGGGCACCTGTACACCTCCCACAAACCTAAATTATCAGGAAACCATCCTATTCCACCAACCTCCATTTGACTCTTATATTTGTATCTGTACAGCCCCAAACTAACTCCGACCAACCTAACCATACAATCCTCTCCTTATATATATCAGGGTCATTCATAAGTTCCAAGTTCCTTTGTACTCTTCTAAAATCTTATGTTTTGTTTCGAGAATGGAATGAATATTTACCATTTTCTTTCTCTCTGAATGAAGGTCCTCAAAGGCACTAGTGATAATACGAGACACACTCTAGAGATTGTCTATAGAGTAAATGTGAATCTTATCTTTTATATTGGGTGAAGTTTTCCTCAATGTTCTCATCATTGGAGTCAGAGTCTAAGTTTGCCATTAATGCCAATGTATCTTCTGTATCAAACACGTCTCTTGTCACCATACATAAATTTTGGTCTTCTCCCCCATACTCATTATTACTTGAAGATTTTCCCATAGCAGCTAATACCTTTGTCATAATTTGATCGACTTATCTAGTGCTCAACCTACTTGTAAGGACTTATTCCCTTCTTATGTCAGGCTCACTCTTTCTTCCATCATCTTCTTTCTCTGGACATTCTCTAACGAATTGGTCTGAACTCCCACCTTTAAAGCATCCTTCTTGATTGCTTTTATCAGGTCCTCTTGGTCTTGGTGAACCTCTTTTATTTAGTAAGCCCCCTCTTCTGATTATTCTTTAAAACCTTTGGTGAGAAATTTCATATCTTCATCATCAACTCCTGGCCATGGGTAGCTGCAAGGATCAAATTCACATCATTGGTTGATGGAGTATTCTTCTGTGCAAAGAGCTTCCTCATATCATTAGTTTTAAAAATAAGGGGATAGCCTTACATACCTTGTTATTCTCCGCAACAATCCTATCATATTTCTTGACTAGCATCTAGACCTATAACAATGATAACACCTTCCATTACGCTGAGTATTTGCGTTGTATATTATGTATATATTGCATATATCAAGCGACAATTTGTTTTATAACGAATTGGACAGAATTTCCCCTGTTTCTACTACTTCCCAAGTTCACAATATCAATCAACAATGACCATACTCAATATACCATTTCAGACATCCAACTTAGAATAGTTATCTAACAGCCCACACGACAATAACAATATCAAATACGATTTCCGGTATAAATTCCGTACTTCCTCATTTAATTACTTATCTATCACTTAGATAAACTCAAATACACATAGGCGATTAAAATTCTTATCATATATTTCAAGAACTACTCCTCTTCCACCTTATTTCACTTCGAAGAATCCCCGAATTCGACAACACGACAAACGAAACAACGGGATCTAAACGGTGAGCAAACCCCGCTATGTTTCATCGCTAGGAAATTATACTTTTCCCCTTTAAATAAAATAAACATGGCTACTGTTGTTGAAAAGGAATTAAAGTTGTTTCTAGTACGTTTTGGTTATAAAAAAAAAGTCTAGTTAATTAATAGAAAGAAAACGTACAACATTCTTATTTTCCTTATGCTAAGATACAAAAGAAGTAGAATCAGATTGGAAAAAGTATGAGGTGTAACTAGTCTGAGATGATTTTAAAGTGTATAGAAAGTTAGGGTTAGTTGTTCCAATTTTTTTTTAAGACACACAAAATTTTACTTAAGTGTAATCCATGTCTATAGTTCAGAAAAGATAGTATGCGACTGTAGAATAAGATCGAATGATGAGGGAAGTTAGAAATAACCTTATGTTTCACTTTAATTATTCAGGGCAGGACAAGAGAACATTATACGAGCAGGTGGTTAGTAGAAGAACAGTAAGTAAGTTTTGAGTAGATATAGTAAATTAGCAATTTCAACAGAGCTAGTAGAGGTATGATTTGATTTTGTTAGTCAGCTTAACACTAGTGAGTGGGTAACATTTTGAATACACCTAATGTGTGTTATAACCCAAAGAGTTTAAGTTAAACTCGAAGTACAATGTTAGTGGAAGAAGCAATCAACTGAGCAGTTAGAGAGTAAACTGCAGAAGAATAGTCCATGAGAGTTATCAAAAAGTGGTTTTCCATAAGACTGACAGTAGGCGCAAAATTAATTCGTTAAGACAGAGTATGCCAGTTAAAAATACATTAGTTTCCAGTCCATGTAAGTAATTCAGTTTTCTCCTTGTAAGAAAGATTGCTCAGAAGTAAGTCAAAAGATGAGTTGTCAGTGATGTAAAGTGCAAAGAATTACAGAAGATTAGGAAAGTTAATTGGATTACAACGAGAGAGAAGGATCCATAAGTATATTACCTTAACCTTTGGTCTAAGGGAGAGATGTGTACATCGTCAGTAAGTCCAGTTGGATGTTTGAAACCCGAAGGGTTAACGTGAGATATGAAGAACCTTAGTTCAGTAATGAGGGCATAATGAGATAGTCTCCATAATAAATGTACCTAGAATGTACAAGAAATATGGAATGAGTAGAATAATTATCGATCTACTTGTGTTAGATCAGTTAGTATCAATCAAGCGATCATATAAAAGTTATAAGATTATACCCAGTTATGTGTCATAAGGATAGTGCCATTACACGAGACTCTAATATTCAGAGTCATGGTCAAAGACTTAGCGCACAATAGTGCTATGAGTATTTCAAAAAGTGTCTCAGAAAGAAATAAAGCATGGATAGTTTAGCTCATGCTGAGGCAGAATAAGAGAATCATAATGAGAGAAGTTCATTCTTTAGTGAACCTAGGAGTTCAACTTTTGGACCCTGAAGATGGTAGAGTTGTTATACAGAACAAAGTCAAATCCTCCTTAGTGGTTGAGTAAAATGGAAAACCATTTTCATGATCCCTATCTATTACAACTAAAGGAAGGGATTCACAAGAATCAATCCATGGTTTATGAACAAGGGGGAGATGATGGTACTCCTAGAGGCGAGGGAAATTATTTGTATATCAGATGTATATAGACCCAAAGAGAGAATTATGGTAGAGGCACAGTTCCAGATATTTTACCTACCCAAGCTTCACGAAAATGAATCATGATTGTTAGGAGGTTTATTGGTGGAATGACATGAAGAATATTGGAGCCAATTTCATGGCTAAGTCTCCAAATTGGCAGCCAGTGAAAGCTGATTCAACAAAAGATTACCCCAAGTTGTATATTTAGAAAATCGTTAGGTTCCATAGGACTCCAATGTCTATTGTTTAGGATCGAGGTGTCCGGTTCACATCAAGTTTTTGGAAGTTCTTTAATAAAGGACTGAGTATCAAGGTAAATCTCAGTACCACTTATCATTCTTAGATGGATGATCAGGAAGAACACACTAACCAGATGCTCTAAGATATGTTGGGAGCAT
This sequence comes from Anisodus acutangulus, assembly GCA_029783415.1. NCBI lineage: Eukaryota > Viridiplantae > Streptophyta > Magnoliopsida > Solanales > Solanaceae > Anisodus > Anisodus acutangulus. The sequence continues at coordinate 17,718,883 of CM056504.1, read as the reverse complement.
GTGACCTAGATTTTAAAGATAAGTCTTGTTATGTTGATGATTGGGCGTTCTTGAAAGTTTCGCCTATGTGTGGCCGTTATGATATTAGGAAGAAAGGGAAGCTCAGTCCCTATATGTTGGACCATACAAGATCCTGCAGAGAATTAGTCGACTAGCTTATGAGCTAGAGTTACCACTAGGGTTGGTTGTTGTACATCAGTATTTTATGTGACCATGTTAAAGAATTTCATGGATATCCATCTCTAGTTGCTCCTATAGAAAACAAAAAGATTAAAGATATCCTGTCTTGCAAAAAGATTACAGTGACTTTTTTTTTATCGTCAAGTTCGCAAGTTGAGGATTAAGGAAGTCGCTTCAGTGAAATTTCTATAAAGGAACTAGAATTTGGAAAAGGCTACATGGGAAGCCGAAGAGGACATGAAGTCCAAATATCTGCACTTATTAATAGACAAGCAAAACATTTCTAAGGTAACTACCTTAAGTATTCAGACCTTATGTCAGTTCAGTAATAAGATCTCACCTCCGCTAAATATTCAGATCTTCTGCTATAACATTCATGTTTCTGGCATTTAGATTTCATGTTATGATATCCATGTTTCAAATATCATGTTAGTTAAGCACTCATGTATCCATGTGTTCTGCTGTTAGCATGCTTTGATGGCATAGAATGTATTTATGTTAGTACAATATTCATGTTCCATTTCATTCTCCTTCGCATCCATGTAATCATGTCATGTTCATGCTCATGTTCCAGTATTCATGTCATTCATGCCTACAAATGTTTTTAACAAATCTCTTGTATAGTATTTATGGACTCATTCAGTCCAATATCCATTTGTTCATGTCAGACCGGTACTCATGACAGATAATATTCACGTATTCGTGTCAGCTCAGTATTCATGTTAGTCATGTCCATGTTTCAGTTACCGTGTTATGTCATGCGTATTAAGATACCTTGTAAGGCTTGTATTGTGCTATGGTTAGCTGAAAGATGATAAAAATAGTGGGATAGTCTTATTTACGGAGGAAACCATTCTAAATTTTTTGTATAATTCCAGAGTTAGTCATTCTCGTAACCATAAACCATCATTTGAGGACAAATTATCCCAAGGGGGAGATATTGTAACACCTCATACCATTGGGCTATGGTTTGAACCGTATGATGGGAATATGATGAAACCAAAATGAGGAGTGTACAAAGTGTTATGAAAATTAATCAAGGCCTAATAAGGGTCTTAGGAAAAATTAGAGTCAAAAGCTACTCTACGAAGCATGTTTTCAAATGAGTTTGTAGCAGGCCTCACTTAAAGCAAGTTTACGCATATATATAAGGAACTTTGGAAAACTTACTTCATGAAACTTGTAACCCTTTGAAATACATTTCTAAATACATATGGCCCAGATCAAACAGAGCTCTGTGCTAAGATCTATGCCTTTTTTTACTAACGTTGGTCGAAGCAGAATTTTCAGATTTTGGGTTACATTTTTGAGCTTTTTCCTACTCAAATTGGGACTCCTTATTTTATTATTTTATGAAGTAAAAGAACGTCGATACCACTATTTTAAACCCTAAGAGACTATTTATACTCTATCTACCTTTATCTCAAAAGAACCTAGGCACTTCAATCCTTCAAGAGCAGCAAGAAAATCATTATTGCAATCAAGAAACCTTCAAGAGTTTGGTTTGTCGATCTAGTTTCGTGAGGTTTCCTCTAAGGTAAATCTTTCAATCAAGAACATTTGACTTATAAAATATGACATCATTTTTAAACACTAGAATAAATCCATCCACCCCGACACCCTATAAAATCAAGAATATTAAAGAGTTAGAGAAAACCCTAGTATTTTTCTGTTGACTTCTACTCTAACCAGTCATATTCAATTGGTGTTTTCCAATAATCTAACCGTTGGTTCGAGCCCATATTTTATCTGAGTATTTATAACACATAAGGCTTAAATTTGAATGGTGAAGATTCAATTTAGATGTCCGGAGCAGTGCCCTCTGAGCTATGAACAATAGCTACGAAAATTGGTGAAAACTTGTAAATATTAATTGTTCAATATTCAAATTGGATGTGGAGTGATTCTTTGAAGCACATAGCTTATATTTGCAATGTTTTAACGAGATTTAAGGTAACTAATAAGAGCAGGTACATGGTACGCGTATAAAGTAGGTGAACTTGCTGCTTCCCAGACTTGTTGATTCAAGTCAAAAGGGCTAAAGAACATTGTAGTACACTTAAATGCCAGAACTGAGGTATGTAGGGCTTCTATACACATGTGGTACCACCTTTTCTGTTCCCACACTATGTTTTATTCATGAACTATGTTTTCTTCAGATTTCTAGGTTGTTTGGTCTCAATTCATGATAAATCATATAACATGTTTTTATGAACTTAGATACAATATAGGTAAAGATCAAACATGTTTCAGTATTTATATTCATGAAAGTTATTTTGATTTGCATGCATATTTTTGTAATCAATGTATGCTCGTGTTATCATTTCCATGAGCTCTCAGATACCAGTTATGAGGTTAGATTATTCCATTATGTGGATTTTTACTTGTTTTCATGTCTCAAGAATTATATACATATATTTATACAGATTTTCATGAAAATAATGTTATGTATATAAACTATATTATGAATCATGTTTTGAAAATCATGGGCGCAGATGCCACTTATATTCATGTTCACAATTTTTAGAGTAGCATAGATTTACCGAGAAGGTTCAGATAACCTGAAACTATGTATGACATCATAGGGTAAGGGTCACTCTGCACAATTAGGACAATACCTCTAGACTATTGATTATATCCTTTCATGTGATGTTCATGTCTCATACCCCGGTAAGGTATGTGATTACTTTTCTGGTTGGGCTAGGTACCAGACTATACGTACTTACGTGGTGATATCATGTTGTCAGTTATACTAAGGCTCTCCCACTTAAAAATATTTTATTCATGTTATAGCTTGATCATGTATGAGGTGGAGTGTTGGCCAGTCAAGACTTCGCACATCCAAAAGATGAAAGTTGCGGAGATGAGGATGCTGAAATGGATATGTGGGCATATAATGAGAGATAGGATTAGAAATGATGATATCCAAGACAGAGTAGGAGTGGTCTCAATGGAGGATAAGATGCGGGAAGTGAGGTTGAGATGGTTCGGGCATGTGTAGAGGTGAGACATAGATGCCCCAGTGCGGAGGTGTGAGAGGTTGGCTATGGACTGGTTCAAGAGGGGTAGAGGTAGGCCGAATAATTATTAGGGAGAGGTAATTAGACGTGATATGGCATAGGTGTAACTTACTGAAGACATGACCTTAGATAGGGGGTGTGGAGGACACAGATTATGGTAGAATGGTAGTAGGTAGTCAAATGTAGTCCTACTTATGCTTACAAAATGATAGATGTAGTGTTATTAATGTAGGCCTGATTGCTTTATAGTCCCCTATAGTTTGATTTCTGTTGTTGTGTGTTCTTTAGTGTACTTTGTTTATCTTATTTATCAGCATTAGCTACTACTTTTTTTGTCAGAATGCGATATCATGGCGTATTCAATTTTGTTATCAGCATGTTAATATTGCTTTAATTTTTTGTCTAGGTCTGACCGTTTCTCTTGCTTTTCTTTTCTTGTATAGGTAAGGTCTGTGTACACTCTACCCTTTCCAGACCCCACGTTGTGGGATTTCACAAGGTATATTATTGTTGTTGTTGTTGTTACATGTTGATCATACATATCATGATCATGTCTAGGTTTCAGTTTCATAATACAGTTTACAGATTCAGTTACAGTCTACATTTACAGTTTCACTTTCATATTACTTCATATATGTTATTGATTTTGGATGGCCATTCCCCGAGCACCCCATTTACTATTCTTTTATTTAGTTACTTTATATATGAGTACAATTAAAATGTACTTATGTCCCTTTTGCTCGGGGCCTGCATTTCACGGTCCAGGTACAGAGTTTCAGGATGACAGATCTGCTCACTAGGATTCTCATCGTATCAGTTATTGATGAGCCCCATTTCATTCAGGGTGTTATCTTTATTTTATATTCATCTCATGTCATACATTAGAGGTATGTCGAGGGCCTTGTCCCGGTAAACAGTTAGTTTTCAGACTTATGTTAAGTGGTTCCATCGACTAGTATAGCATGTCATGTAAGTAATTCAGACTTGTTATATTTTCAAATTTATATCCGCAATTATATTTTCAGACTATAATTACGATATTTAGTTTTACATGTTTTAAATTATTATTTCATGCTTTCAATGCCCGTGTTGATTTAACAAGCCATATACTTCGCTTGGTCACATGCAGTCAGACACTGAGTGTCGTGTTATGCCCAGGCTATGGTTCGGGGAGTGACAATTTATGATAACGTCACATAGTTCAGGATCTTCACCAATTATAAAGTCTTTTATTCTTGCTTTCCGCAAGCCATAATATTTGTAATTGAAACATGGTGGTCTTGTTGCCTTCTTGGACTCCAGGAGGTGCAACCATCTTTTAAGGTGCCAGCCTTTGTAGAAATATCTATTTCTCATACCAATTGTTATAATCGGGATACTACCTATGTACTCAAAGAACCAAGTCCTTTGAGTAACTACGCAAGAAGGTAAAGTGAGGAATGTAAAATCAACACAAGAATGTAGTGTGGAAACGCTCCTTGCTTAAGAGAGGAAAATCTGTGACGTAACTCTTGTAAGAATTTTCCCAAACTTTCACTAAACTCTAACAACAATTATAGGTTTATAACCACCTTTGTAACACCCAAGGAACTGTTCCCAACAGTTCGCATAACCCACTTAACTCTTCTCTTCAATGACTCTACCTAGTCAGAGAAGTTCCTTATAACTCGATACACACCTATTTATAAAGTTTACAACTATTAAATAAGTGGAACGACAATAAGAACCTAACTATTACAACACAAGAACTGAATGATAACTCTTAATAGGAACAAGTTCTTTGTTGCTGATGTAGTCGGCTCTCTCTAGACTCCGGTGTTGACTCTAAAAACACTCTTGAGGTCTCTCTATTTTGATATGGTTAATATCCACAGCTTTTTGGGGTGATATATAGGAGTGGTTGTCACCTTCTTCATGTCTAAATATATCCAAGTCTTAGTTTCATAATATGTCTGAAAACCAATCCTTATTTGATATGGACATATTTCTTTATTTGTTTGCACGTAGGATTTCCTTCTCTAAGTTTAATGCTAATTCCATATGTTCAACTTATGGAAAACTTTCCATAACCTAAAATCCATATTCTCATCGAACAAGAATGAGTCAAGAATTCTAATTCTCCGAGTTGGCATGGAACAACTTCTCTTCGATAGTCTCCAGTCTTCCTTCAAAGGACCAGTTCCTTTTAGAAGTTCCTCTATTGTTGTGACTATTTCACTAGTTCCTTTGAAGATTTTTTTAAACTTCTGGTTTGATAATTTGCACACCTGGTTTTTTAACCTATGAGACACCTAATTTTTTCCTTTACGATGAAACACGTTACTCTACATGTTCTAAGCATGGCATGTGCGATATAATAAAGAACAGTAAAGCAAGGACACAACACTTTTACGTGAAAACGACCCGGCTCACAAGGGTAGTAAAAATAATGACCTACACCTCTGTAGGACTTATCCCCAACTCCACTATAGAGTGAGCCTCTGCAAATTCAATTTACAAATGTAACCTAGGAACTATAGAATCTAATTCATAACTCACTAATCTACCCAAACTAGTAGGCAACCTTCAAGTTGAACTCCAACTTGAAGTTGAATTTTTCTAACTTATATACCTATACAATATGTTTCTATGAAAGAGGATAAAGGTACAACTCAATCAACAACCTAATACATGAATCTGGACATAAGAACTAGAAAACATTATTCAGTAGAACATATTCTTCAATCTTCTTCGTAGTATTAGGGTTGCAACTCTAGAATCAGAACTCTCTCAATAATGCTTGGTTGATTTGCTCAAGTTTATGATTATATCTCTTTATGAGTGTGTAGCTTTCTTTATGGTAAGACTTGATATTTATACCTCTTGGTCTTCATTAATGCAACTGACCTAAACCCTGCTTGATACGACCCATCAAGGTAGAATAGGTTTGAGTTGATTTAGGACTCTGAAATATGTTGATAAGTATGGTGCGAAATCCTGATAAGTATAGCACGTAATCCTGCCGCCTTGTATGGTAAGTCTTAACTATAAAAAACATAAAACCTACTCGTAGTAGGATTCTGAGAAGGAACACATTTCTGGACATGTTCCTTGTATATGTTCTTATCAACATTGTCTAGTTGTTGTGTCCAAGAAGGAACATGTTCTCCGACCTAGTTCAAGCACCTAGTAGTCCAGTCTCTGAATCTTTTGACTGTAACATGTTCATACACTTGTTCCATTAATCACATCTCATACATTCTGCATCTTCTTTGACCTGCTTATGAGTTGAATGGAACATGTTGACAGAACTACTTCATTCATTATGTATTGCTCTGTGTATGTTTCTCTTCACCTGATCTCTTCACAATCTATTCACTCCTAGTTCTTTCATTCACTTCACATGTTGACTCTTTGAGATAGAACAAGTTTTCAAGCTTGTTCTGTTCTATATTAAACTTCTTTTTTAGCCGAGTCAACTCTTTGACGGATCAATTCCATGAAACTAGTTCATTCTCCTTGTGCAATCTATTTGTCAATCATTAAAACTAACACTAGTCATTCTTGCTAATGCCAAACAATTCGACCTTTTTGATGATGAAAACTGTAATTCCATGATGCCAATGTATAACTCTTATTACCCTATTCTAAACATTCAACCGCCAAAAAAGTTTGAAAATAACACCACTATGATGAGCCAGGTTAGCATACATGGGTTATAACCATTTTAATTTCACAATATCTTCCTCCTTTTTGCATCATTAAAAAGTTATATCATATGATTAGAATGTTTAAAAGAAATATATGCAATATTAAGCTCATGGCCGTTGGGGCTATCACACATACATAATAGAATAATTAACTCAGATTATATCTACTTGAATATGTGCAAACACATAAATTAGCACTGATATAGAAGATTGATCAAGTTCCATTACATCACAACACCATAACTTAGTCAAAACAAAATATACAGACTAATGCCCAAAAACGGTTAGGACAGAAAGGACACACATCAGGGAGATTCAACTAATTATAGCTAAGAGGTGGGTTTGGAGGTTGAGGTAGGGTCTTTTGATATTGCAGACACCGGGTTCTAAATGGATCTAGGGTTTTCTTCCCTCTCTTTATTCGGGATACTTTGCAGGCTTTCAACTTGCTCCTTAAGAGCTTATTCCTCACGCCCATACTCCACATGCAACGAGTATATGTTATTCTCAGATTTTTCTTTCAGTGTTGTAATCTCGGCCTCCTTCATAGCAACCAGGTCTCTCAAGGTTTATACAAAAGTATTCAAAGTTGATTGAATACCCTGATTCAATACCAATGACATCCCTTGGGGTTTGATATTTCCAGACATTAACTAGTACTCTATAGTATTCAAAGATGTCAGTCAGCTAGAACCCAAATACCAACCCATGACATTTATGCTCCTATAGAGTGATCTTATGAATGTGCTGAATCATGAGACTAGGTAGGTTTATTTGAACTTCGGTACCAAGAAGTTCTATTAATGCCATATCCAAAAAACATGGTGGGTCTCTTTCTTCCTTTCGTGGCACGATCATGCGATGCACAACCTTAAAATAAAACTGATACAACTTGGGCATCTCTCTCTTATTCACCCTCGTATGCTACATAATTGTTGTATTTCTATAGAGTTTCTTTGTGATTTCTAGTGCAGATTCCATTCCTTCAAGTGATAGTCAACCATTCTTCACATACTTTGTCAAACCCCTTGGGGGCACCTTCAAAATCTCCCCCAAAGTGCTAGGAGTCAAAACAATCTTAACTCCCAGCACTGTGCTGATAACTTGTTCTCTATCAAAAGTAGCATTGGCATAGAATTCATTAACTTGTTCCTTACACATCTTCCTCTTTTCTTCTCTTGGAAGGAACAAGTTACTCCATCCATGACGCTTAAGTTTTTACAATAATGTGACCATCTCAGGGTCTCCATACCCAGTAAATACTCTTCCCCTAAGAGTAGTCTGCCTTTTGATCATCCTTATTCTTTGATGAGCAGGATCTTATACTTCTTGTGATTTGCTGTAATCATCAATTTCCTTGAAATATGAATCTTCAGTGGACTCATATTTCTCACTTTTAGATTTATCATCCACCAACTTTGACTGTGATATTTTCTTTGTTGAAATAAGTTTGTGGACGTGTTTCTTCACAATAGCTTATTCTGATTTTGCAATAATGACATCTTTGCCCTTTATTTTCCTTTTTTTCTCAATTGTCCCTTTTGTAGGTTCTATCATTGATGAAGAAGGTGACTTGGTGACCTTTTCTCTATGTGCTCTAACTCTTTTTTTAGCTAGCATTGCCTTTTACAATTCTTCATCATCCTTTCTCTTTTGTCCCCTTGTGTAAGGAGTTCTCATCAATGTTGAGGATTTCTCCTTCTCTTTTCACTCATCATCTGATTTTAGAATGGCTTCACCTGATGTTTTTTGAAGCCTATGCATGACCCTTATATTTGTGAGCTCAACAATGAGCACATCATTATAGTCGTCTTCATCAACTACATTCGTGTTGGAGTCAAAATTAAAATGGTTGAACATGGGAAATAAATAAAATTATATAGTATTCCTCTATGATTTTGTAGAATATGGTTATGTCATGATAGGAATGAGTTGATTGAATAATATATTTCTCAGTCTTATACATTTTATTGTATGTCATATATCATTATAGAGCTTTAACTTTTATGAAATCTAACAAATATTGTGAGTTACAACAATTGGCCTGGATGTTGATATTGTTAATGAATTGATCAAAGTAATACGATACGTACATCATTTATGTGTTGTAAACAAACATACAGGCCATGAAATATATTTTAATCAAATACTGTGTACAACCATCATTATACTACAAGAGCCCTTTACCATAATGACCAGCCTTGGGAAATAGACAATCATCTCACAAGACATGTCCCTAGATTAATGCCTAAGAAAACAAGTAACTCCTCCACTTCCAAATACGACTAGTCTACTAGCTTTAGAGTAGTGAACTAGTTCCTTGCTAATGGTTTTAATTCAAGTTCCACTATCAATATGCATTTCTTCCTTCTGCAATTTTGACATTGAACAAAATTGATGATTAAGTCTCTTTGTAAGACTTAAAAAGTGTTGTTCATATGTCAATTTTACTTGCTTCCTATCACTCTCTCATGCAAGACAGTCAAAGGTTAGTATCAGGAACCCGACTCAACTTGGCACCCTTCTCTTTTTTTATTCCTTCTAGTGAGACCTTGATTTCTGTGTTTATCCCATCTCTCCTGGTGGATTTGAAGTGTCTGTTTGCAACTCTCAGCTTTCTTACTCTGTATCCTTTATTGGTTGAACGTCTGATGTTACATTCATTTGTTTTCCCATATAGATTTTAGAATACTTCTTCCGAAGATTCGTGACCCAAGACATGTAAATCAAGTTGCCCTACCTGTTCCTTGACAAATGGTATTTCCCTTTTATCTGAATAGTTACTAGCCTTGAAATCTACAGACTTGCCTCTTAACTGAGCAAGCCTGCTGAGCAATTCTCTTATCTCTAAATTTAAATCTTCATATTCCTCGATTGACGAGACTATAGAGGTCATTATCCTTTTCTTAGAGTGACAATCAACCTTGTTTAGACCTGGAACCCTTGCCTTTGGATCATCCCTTGCGTCTGATCCTGAGGCTTTAATGGTGATACTATCAGACTATTTGATTTCATCATCTGAGTCTTTTCTAATTTCTGAGTGCCAAGCAGCTATATAGCATTTCTCCATCCTGCCTCGCATAGTGTGTGTTTCTTTATCATTTGACTTGATACTCCATCCATGAAGCATCTTTTGCATTTACCTTTGACATTTATCTTCATATCTTCAATGCCTCCATTCTTTAAGATTTGTTTGCCTTTCTATACCTGTATCATCTTCCCTTCATTTGAGTCAAACTAATTTGTTGCAGTTTAAGCATGTAGATGGCTTATTGATTTGATTTGTTTCCATAAGCTTGTAGGAACTCAATGTTATGAAGAGATCATCCATTTGCACTGTTCTTAACTCACATACTTCTTGGATGGCTATCACGTTTGGCTTCCACTTATGTGGAAGGCTTCTTACGACATTCCAAACTAGATCTTTAGTGGAAGAATATTTTTCAAGACTCTTGAGTAGAGTCTGATAAACATATCCCTGACTGATTCCTTATTGCGCATAGTAAATAAATCATATTTGTTTATGAGTTCAATGTGTTTAAGCCAATTTTCACGAGACATTCCTTCATGATTCTATTTTAGGTATTCCCACGTCTCTTTGGCGCTGGAGAATCTCGAAACTCAATGGCACTCCTTGCAAGACTGCAATATAGAATATTTGTTATTGCAATATTTTGTTCTATCATTCTAAAGTCTTCAACTACAAACTCCTCGTTGGTTTTTAGACCTCTTATATCATTTTGTCTGATTTTTGTGGGGATTAGTGGTCCTCTTGTTGTGATCACCCAGAGTTCGTAGTCCAATTCCTTTGTATATATTTCCATGTGTTCTTTCCATAAGGTATAGAACATACCATTGAACAATGATGGCTTGTAGACGAATGGTCTCTACTGTGTCCACTTCTCTGTGCACTATTCATCGTGCTCTTCTCTTTAGGTGTTAGCCATTTAAAGAGAAGATGCGCTAATACAAATTGATAATTTACACACCTAGTTATTTAACCTATGTGGCGCCTAATTTTCACCTATAGTATGAAACACGTTATACAACTTGTTCTAAGTGCGGCATGTACGGAATAGTAAAGAACAGTAAAGTAAGGACATAACACTTCTACATGGAAATGACCCGGCTCATAAGGGTAGTAAAACTCACGACCTACACCTCTGTAGGACTTATCCCCAACTCCACTACAGAGTGAACCTCTACAAATTCAACTTACAAACTTTGTAACCTAGGAACTAAAAACTCTAATTTCTATCTCACTAATCTACCCAGACTACTATGCAACCTTCAAGTTGAACTCTAACTTTAAGTTGAATTTGACTAACTTGTATACCAATACAATATACTTCTATGAAAGTGGATAAATGTACAACTCAATAAACAACCTAATACAAAAATCTAGACGTAAGAGGTGGAAAACATCATTCAATATTTTTTGTAGTATTAGGGTCGCAACTCTGGAATCAGAAGTCCCTTAATAATGCTTGGTTGCTTTTATCAAGTTTCTGGTTTTCTCTCTTTGTGAGTGTGTAACTTTCTTCATGATAAGACTTGATATTTATAGATCTTGGTCTTCATTAATGGGGCTAACCTAAACCCTACTTGATACGACCCATCAAAGTAGAATACGGTTTTAGTTGATTTAGGATTCTTACACCCTCTCGCATATTTAGTTTCCTTGTAGGACTCTGGAATATGTTGATAAGTATGGTGTGAAATCCTGATAAGTTTAGCATGTAATTCTTCCACCTTATATGCCAAGTCTTTACTATAAAAAATGCAAGTCCTACTCACAGTGAGATTCTGAGAAGGAACACGTTCCTGAACCTGTTCCTTACATATGTTCATGTCAAAGCTGTATTGCTATTGCGTATAAGAAGGAACATGTTCTCCGACCTGGTTTAAGCACCTTGTACTCCAGCTTCTGAATATTTTAACTGTCTGAGCTGGAACATGCTCATATACTTGTTCCCTCAATCACCTTTCATATATTCTACATCTAGCTTTGACCTGCTTGTGATTTGGATGCAACATGTTGACAGATCTATTTCATTCATCATGTGTTTCTTGTGTCTATTTCTCTTCTCCTAATCTATTTACTCTTGGTTCATTCATCCAATGCACCTTCTGTCTTTTTGAGATAGAATATGTTTGTAAGGTTGTTCTATTCTATATTAAACTACTTTTTTAGTTGAGTCAACTCATTGATGGATCAAGTCCATGGACCTAGTACATTCTCCATGTCCAATATCTTTGTCAATCATCAAAGCTAGCACTAGTCATTCTTGCTAATGCCAACATGGTTCTTCATCATCTTCCTTCTACTTGATTGTCTTTGTATACATAATTTTTCAATCGTCAAACTTCATTTTAAGCTTTTAACCATTATCAAGAGGGCAACATCTCATCTAGGGTGATCGATACAACTGTGTTGGAGGAACTATGAATGAAAAAGCTCAAGGTAAAAGTGGAATATAAAGGCTGGTCCCACTTTATTCTTGATTCTCAACCATGGTTCATTATGAAGAGGTTTATCAGTTCTACAAAAGGTTCAAAATGGTAGAAACCGACATTGTTGTGACTAGTATGACATATAACCTTCACTACCAGGAATTTGGAAGACATTTTAGGGGTACCATTGGCAGGGCATGATTAGATTTGTCAAAGTGGGTTGGCCCAATCCAACCCAACTCATCCCCAATGGGCTACGGAGTTAAATGGGCTAGGAAGAACTGACCCTTTATATTGAAGGGCCTTCAAAATGGTAGCCCAACTGATCCCGAAGAGGGCCATGGGCTAGGAAGGGTTGCCCCTTCAATAAAATTTGAAAGTAAACTAAAACATAATAAATGAAAAGAACGTGTCATTGGTCTTCATTTCCAACCATAACACAAATTGTGTTACACCCCGTAGCTTTATGTTGAAGTACGTCGTTGGTAAACCTAAGTGATTTGTGAAGATACAGGGCCTTTTAAAAGGATAATGATGGTTTAAAATAAGGTTAAGGGAGTTTTGGGAAGTGTAGAGGTTAAACGAATTGAAGAACAGGCATTGCAATAAAGTTTGAAGTTGAGACATGTCGTGGTCAAATTTCATGGCCCGTGAAACTGATCTACAGGCCATTAAAATAGTGGATCCTTAGAGCAGAACCTTGGAGAATTTCTCCACCAAATCATGGTGCATCAATGCGCCGTGGAACATTTTTGTGGTCCGAGAATCCCTCCGTGAAAGTGAGGCGGTGGTATTTCTATTTATGTCTCCAATTTGATTTCCACTTCATTACTCCATATTTCCAACCACAAATCAAATGCCCTTCTAAACTTTCCCAAGATGATCTTATGTATGTGATCTAATATTCCCAATATATTAACATAATCCATCATTTGGAAGTTTGTGGTGCTTGTATAACCTCCTTCTTGTGGATTGAAGCTTTCTTCTAAAGGAAGTAAGGTGGGAGAAAGTTTGTTCCTTGTTATGTAAGATAAGATTGAGCTTCTTCTCTATGTATTCAAGTTCATCTATGCAATATCTAGTTAATAAATGAAGAAATTGTGAGATTAAGGTTGAAAGATCATAGTTAAAGTGTTAGAGTTTGTTGGACTATTTTTAATTGTTCTTGGGTTGTTCTTGAGCTATCTTATGGCTAGAAATTATGAAGAATAGGGTGGTTATGTTGTTGATGTTGTGCTAATGACATTGTAAAATATATGAAGATGATAAAGGGGGTGTTGTGAGATGAGTTTGTCGCTCGAGGTGTTAACATCATATATGTGTGTGTGTGTGTGTGTGTGTAACGACCTGTCTGATCATTTTTAGCTAAAGATCCTTATTTGCCTAATTTACCCTTCTCGTGGTCTTTGTGTGGGGTTTGTGATGTTCGGGGATAGGTGGCACAGATCCCGAGGTCTATTTTCATGAATTTCATCTACAAAAGTCATCTAGAAACTTAGAGTTGGTAAGTTTGACTCAAAGTTGACTTTTGTCTAGATGGGTTTTTTTCTGAGTTCCGTCACATCCATTAGTTCCATAGGGTCACTTATGACTTAGTTGAGTCATTGATTCACTTCCCGAGGCAATCAAATGTATTTTATGGCCTTATTTGTAAACTTTGGATTTTTGGTTTATCTTTAGGAAGATTTAATGGGGTTTTCTTGATAAAGCGTATGACGTCTAATTAGAAGGGTGAGGTAAGACCTATAATGCGGAACAACTGGCCAATAAGACCAAGGATCAGATAGGCAACTGAGTTTCAGTTACAAAAAGGGAGAAAATCTCACTAGAACTCATATGATTCTTTAGAAAAGTATGCCCTAGCTCAGTTATATGTGAAATTCGAGAGTACAACCGAGTTCGTAGCACGGTTGACCATAGATGAGCATATCTGGTTTGTATCAGGGGTGTTCTGGGACTGGTTTAGGTGTTGGATAGAGGTGTTGACTAATTTTCCATTTGCTGATAGCGGGTGTCCGCTGTCGTGACACAAGCATTTGCTCCGGCAGGTCCTCCTCGGTAAGAGGTCGGCTTGCCGAAGTAGAATATGGGAGTTGGGAGGTTTCCACTACAGCAAAGTCGTGTCCGCCGCGGTGAGGTATGAGGTGTCAAGTGCCCTCCACTCCGGCGAAGATTTTTCTACCGCTCCGGCGAAGGCTTTTCCGCCGCAGCGGGTGGCAGAGTCAATTCCACTGGGGAGAAACACTGTTCAAGTGTCCTATAAATATTTTTAAGTCAAAATTTTCTTTCCCAAAATAGTCCATCTCGATACCAGCATCGTTTGGGAGTATAACCAGAGCCTTAAAAGCAATTAAAACCCTTGGGTAAGATTTTCCTTCATGATTTGGTTTATGTTTATGATTTTAAGTTTATTAATGGTGGTTTAGCATATTATTTAAGTTGGGGAAGTTGAGTTATGCATGTTGTGAGAATAAGAGAGCTATATGGGTAATTTTAATGAAGACTTATGGATCAAATGGTGTTAATATCATGATATAGGATTGGATTATGTTAGATTATCATGTTACAAGTCCTAATTTAATTTTAGAAGCATGTTTTCAATTGGGGGAAATTTCTAGGGTTTCAATTGGGGCTTTTTTATTATTGTTCAATTGAGGTATCAAATGTGAATAGATTTTCAATTAACACTGGATATGACTACCTAGTATGTAATCTCGGATATAGTGTATTAAAGTTCAAGTATTGGTAGCGTGGGCTCGGGATAGGTATTTAAAGTCTTATTTTTATTATGTGATCTTTATATTAATGATATAATATGTGTGAATAGACTTTAATTATCAAAAGCGCAAAGGAAGGGCAAGGCTATCACCGAGGATTGATTTTGAAGCACACTTGCTCGGCTTTGAGGTTGGTACGCTTTTATCTTTTCGAAACTCTAATAGAAGTATGTAATTAGTTATAAATAGTAATATGTATTGCGCATGTCTGGGGGTCCCATGAAGTCGGTTGTGATAAACATCTGAGTGGGTACCGGTGTTGAACTATGACGATAGGATAATTTAGGGAATCATTCTTATGATGGTTCAATTTTGTTGATTATTTGGTCTTATCTCCATATGTGGGCTTATATCCATGCATGTTATTGTTTGTTTACTCATCATACATATTTTAAAATGATATCCTGATTTGACTTGGATTTGCCTAAGTGTTGTTGAACTCTTGAAAGCATGAGGACATCATCTCTATACTTGATTGCATCTCATTATATCATGATATCTTGCCTTGTGTTATCGTTGCATAAATACACTTATGGTTCTGTGACTTGATGTGAGAGTAGTATGGATATGATGTGGTCCAAGAGACCGAAAGGTAAGAGTAATATGAGATTATGTCACTTGAGATGATATTGATACGCGGTAAGCGGAGTTACACGCCCACAACAAGATTGAGACTAAACAAATGAGTCATGGTCTCTAGTCAAATTCATGTGTGGAATACCAGCTGGATAGGAGAAGTATATAGACTTCGCGGGTCCCCTATGGATGTGCGTATCATAACCAAATCTTGACGTACTGTATACCAGGTTGAGAAATATACCTTGCAATGCATTGAATTCATATCATATATACTTATGTTATTTCATCGATGAATTGTGATGTGTTGTGTATTGAGTGAATATGAACACAATAATCGAATTATGAACTTGAAGGGTTATTTATTGTCACGGATATTTGATATACTGCTAAACTCTGTGAACAACATGTTGGCTATGTGACATACTTGTGTTATTAAACTGTTAGCATAGGATTATTTGGTATCAACTTGGTATTTATCTCTGATTATGTATCTTTCATCATTTTAGGCCTATGATGTTTATGGGGGTACGTTGTGTAATCATGCTACACTTGATGCATTCTTTTTCAATGCAGATTCATTACCTTCAACCTCCGCAGGACCACGTGGCTGAGTCAGAGCTATGATCATCAGTATACAGGTTGACAATTCTCCTTCTAACATGCCATTGGATACTCTATCTATGCTTATTATCTTTCGTTCTTATTGGAGAGACATATTTAGACTGTATTCAGTTTTGGCATGCGTGCCCATTTACTCAAACTTGTATTTTTTTTTATTAGTGCTCTTATATGCCCAGACTAGATCTCTTGTGGTATTTTGGATGTTTCAGACTATCATTTTCTTCCACGCTATTTTATGACACCGAGATTTTAGTATTCGTATTATTCTGCTTTACTTATATCCTATTTTGCAAATGATTTTGGAAAGTGGTTCGCTTATCGGAGGGATTATGTAGGTGCCACCATGACTCCTGAAAAGGGGTCATGGCAATATATATATATATCCATCGCCAAACCGATTATAGCTCGGTGGTGTTTATATCATACATACATTGCCCACTGATAATAGATATAGCCCAGTGATGTTCATAGTAATACATATACATGCATGAGGACCATAAGGAATATTCTGAGCACGTCGGAGCGATGTAAGGTCGTTACACCTGCAACTATTGTTATGTAGCTAACATGTCACAAACATTTCTTTATCATCAAGATAAATCATAACATAGTAAGAGGTAAAATTTATGAAATAAAAGTACTCCCGATAAAGGACAAACAAGATTTATGAAACACTTCCATTGAATTGAATAACACGAGCATCTCTAACTTAACAAGAATAGAGTTATATTGGCTGCACATTCGTTTACATTTCGTTTCGTTTATATTCATGTTAAAATAAGGGAAAGAAAGCCTTAACATACCTTTTATTGATTTCATTCAATAACAAAATGTACACAATCAGTACACTCTTCAATCTACAACAAACGATAGTAGAACTATCACCAACTAGGGGGGAAACTAGAATACGACAAACCGAGAGATAAACTCATCTTGTAACAACAACTCACGCCCCTCTATTACTTTCTCCACCTTTATAACACCTATTTCAAAACAACAATAATATACTTAAGTTATTACTCATAGTTTCCATCCATCACAACACCATAGATACACCTGGAAACAACCCAATAAAACTTAACAACCCAAACACGATTTCCGGTCATTTATTCGTAACCTCTAGATCCTATAGCTTAGCTACAACATAGATCTACATCAGACACAAGAAAAGAGAGGAAGATCATACCTCAAATTAGTAGCACAACACCTATCTCCATATTACTTTGCCTTGAAGTAATTTCCAACACAACCACGACGGGAGAAATGACCTTCTACTAGCACCACGACTTTCTCAGCATTAATTTAACATAACCCACCTTGGAATTCGACCTTGAACTATGAATGGACATATAGAGAGAGTTTGGGGGTGTTTAGGATCTGAGAATGGTGAAAGATAACGTTTCTATTCGAGTCACCGCTAAAATAGTCAAGTGGGGTGGTGGCACAGCCATGGATCTGCGACTGGATCTACAATGTAGATCACCATCTGCGGCTGCAAATCAGAATGCAGATTTCCCCAGAAACCTTAATTCATTTGAGCTTCAATCTTCCCAAAAAAATTATGGGTAGAATGAATTCTGCGACATAGAATAACCTTCTAACAAGCCGAACATCATCAAAACATGTTTCCCCTAATTCGTTTAATGTCTAATCCTTCCAAAATCTTTATAGCATCCATTCAAGTCGTAGATATCCTTACTAAAGGTCCTAATTCATTGGATTATACCTCGACTATCTATACACACATACGAACATACGGATGTGGGGTGTTACATCCATTGATCCTCCAATTTGACCTTTCAATGAACTTATTTTCTTAGACTCATTTAGCCTTGAACTCTCACGGTACTTACTCAACACTTTTTGAAACCCTCGCTTAACTTGTAAATGGATCTTAACCTCTAGGAGCTTAGATTAGTTAACTCATAAAGCAATTAACGTCAAAAGCACGGGGTGTAACATCCTCATATTTTTACCAAAAATCTCGTCAGAGTCTCTCCTACATATGGGGCTATGTCCAACCTTATGTATACATCATTGTCTTTGACTTATATAGTAACCCTTTCAACTCGTCTATCATATAATTATGTCACGGGGGTCAGTACGACATGGTATAACATGACCAAATGTCTATAGGTCAACCATAGTTATTCAAAAATGAAAAATATTCAGATTTCATTTCTCCGTCGGCTTCTTACATCATTTCTTCAGCGTCCTTGTCCTACAACACTTGTATGCAATTTATATCTTTAATTCTTAGCTTACGAGTTAGTCGATCCAAGATAACTACCAAAACTCCCTCGTATAATAAGTCTTTAGTAATCTGAGCATCCTCCACCAGAATAACTCAAGTGGTATCTCTGATGTACTTTCGTAACTTAGTTACGTGAATTATTGGAGGAATAGACTCTAGTTCTGAATGCAATTCTAACTCATAGGTCACTTGGTCTACTTTTCAAATAATTCTTCAAGGTTCAATGTGTCTTGGGTTAGGCTTACCCCTTTTTACCGAATCTCATGACGTCTTTCATAGATGATATCTTCAAGAAAACTCAAATGTCAACATGTAACTCCTAAATATCGGCATCGCACATTAGGTTATGATTTTTGGTGTTCTAGTTTGTTAACAATTGCCTTTATCTACGGTTTAGACCCTGTTGCAATACTCAAAAAGCCTTTTTTCGAATCATCTAATAGGAGTTTTGTTCTTACGTCAACACAAGGCCTTGCACGGGGTCACGTTGATAGTAATTATCATTACGATAAAACTCTATATAGAGTAAGTGGACATCCCAACTCTCTGTAAAGTCTTGCACGCACATCCTTAACATAACATCGAATATATTTACCATGTATTCTACTTGACCATCTGTCTGCAGATTAAACGTCGTACTTAAGGTTTATCTGAACCCTTAATCCTTATCTCAAGGATTTCTAGAAACTTATTGTAGACTGTGCTCCTTTTTCTGATATATTATACAACAGAAGGCCATGAAACCGCACTATCCCTTTGTATGAACTGGCGCGATTTTATGCCGAATAAGCAATCTTAACCAACACCGAACGGGCTCATTCTGTAAATCTATCAATGATTAAATTTTTAATAGGAACGAGGTAAAACTGAAGTGAAATCCATATTAGTCACTCCTCATCCTCACATCAGAATCTGAATGGTTTGAATTGACTCGATAGGTTTTGGATGCTCTCTTTTTACATGCTGGTTATTAGAACACTAAACCACAACATGGCAAAAAATGTTCTCTATGTCGTTTCATCAATATATCCCTTTAATATCATGGTACATCTTTGTTGATCCAATATGAATAGAGTATCACGAATAGTGGACCTCTGTCATAATATTATCTCGTAACCTTGCTACGTTCGGAATGCACCATCAACCTTGGAGCCTTAGAACCCTATTTCCATCGAACTCAAAAGATGTGCTCTACTCGTGTTGCGTATCTTTTTTGGTTTCTCCTAAAACGGAATTTTCATACTCTTATTGTAACACCTCGAACCTTCAAGCTAAGCCTTGTTCATGTTTTAGGAATTTAGATAACCGAGACAGGAAGTGTGAAGTTAAAATCTGAGTCAATTAAGTGACGCATATTTTACGCCTGGATTTAATAAGTGAGACGACGGGGATTAATAATAATAATTGTGTATCCCCGAAGAGATTATAGACTAGTGTCATATTACAATAATTATGACATTAGGTATAAGAGGATTTTATAAGTCGTCGGGATTTAAGTGAATTGGGATCGGGAATTTAATTGTGTGTATAATTAATTAATTATGGGGTTAATTAATTATAATTGGGGAGACAATTCATAGTGGGACATTACGTGTAGCTTTTCAACTAGCTGTCTAAATGACTATGCTTGAAGCCGATCGCTGGCAGACTCTGAACTTCACAACTCTCCAATCTTCTCTAATCTTCTCCATTTTTAAAGACCTCCATTCCTTAGGCTCTGTAGAAATCGTTTTAGGGGTAAAATTCTCATTGATAAAACTCCCTGAAATTCTCGATCGAATTTGGGCATTTCCGTAAGCTTTCACAGAGACAAAAGGGTGAAATTCATGGCGTTTTGAACCTGGATTCCGGCAAAATCGAATCCTTAGACAAGCCTACATATTTCGAAGTCAAGCGAGAGGCCTAGAGTTTCTGAAAGAGTTCTGGGAGTTGAATTTTGGGGGTCCTGATTCTGCGGTTTCTGTTGGTCGGAAGCTATTTTGGGCAAAAGGTTTTCCGACGATTCTCATCGCTATATTTAACAGATGTAATCTTCCTTATTATTAAAGTTTATACAAGTTCTGAACTTGATTCTTGCCACTAGTTCTAGGATTATTATCGAAAATGCTAGGTTAATAGTGCGTTATCAGGACTGTTTGTATGAAATTGGAGGTTGCATGTGAAATTATTGTACTGTTTTGGAAGATTGTAGCAGTAAAAAGAAGGATTAAGAGGGTTGGGTGTTTCGCTACATGTATAGATTTCGATATAGAAGGAATATAGGTTCTACGCGTTCAAGGTATTCGCTAGAATGTATCTAAGAATTTGTTTCTAATATTTTAAGTCGATTATGATTTAAATCATCCGTGTGATGTAGATAATCGTTCATAGAGCTTATAAGGACCCGCGGAACTTAGATAATTTCGACAACAAGGTATGCAAGGCTCTTTCATTCTTTTTGGCATAATTCTATGTGCGAAACATAACTATCGTATTGCTACATAAATTACTCTATTCTTAGTAGTTAAGGGTGATCAAGTCACCGACTCCTATGTTGAAAGAATATCCAAGTATGTTTCTAAGACCTTAATAAGGCACACCAGAAAAGATGTTAATGTCCCCAATATTAACCAAAGGTGTAAAGAATATTATGTCACTCCGGATGTTTTCTTATTATTCATGCATTTCATTTGCATCGCATTCATATGTTATCCTGGACTACTTGTTCTATGCACACTACTATATGGTAAATATTATATATATATATATATATATATATATATATATATATATATATATATATATATATATATGGGAATTGGGGAAAGAGAAAAAGGTGTTATATACGCACACCACCTGTAGCTGGTACAGACTATCACGAAAGATCCCGAAGAGGCCAATATGATGCGATGATATGATGCCCTTGTGTGGCGATATAACCTGATGCCCACAGAGGCAGTTATGGAAGGATTCTTGTGTGGACATTAGTATACCGCATTTGCATTGTGCATACATTCATTAATCATTATATGATATGATGCCCGCAGAGGCTGTTATGGTAAGGAAGATGCCCGAAGAGGCTGATGTATATGTATACTGCATTCTGCATAACATTTAGGCATGTGTATTAGGGCACTCAGAGGCATTCACTGATGTTCAGTTGTTTCTGTTTCAGACTATGATATGTCTCTGCTATGTTATTTCTTATGCTTGACATACTCAGTACATCAGTCGTACTGACGTCCCTTTTGTCGGGGGACGCTGTATTTTATGCCCGCAAGTTCATATTGAGAGGGTGACGGTTCACACTAGTAGGTTGTTAGTTCAGCTGGTGTCCAGAGCACTATATTTGTTTCGTAGTCGCGATTTGGTAGTGGTATGTTCTTCTCTGTAGAGGCTTGTGGATAGGTGTCATGTGGTTAGTTGTCGTATATGGCCCTGTCAGGCCTGGTATATAAATGTGTAAATTGGGGCTTTTGGGTTGGAACTTTATTTAATCTACCACGGCTCTGTCCGTGTTAAAAGTGATTAAGGGTAAAGTGGGGATGTGGTGCCTAGTGCGTAGGTTCCGGGTGCCCGGCCCAGCCCTCCGATTTGGGTCGTGACAAACTTGGTATTAGAGCATGTCTGTCCTACAGAGTCTACAAGTCATGTCTAGTAGAGTCTTGGTTATGGGTGTGTTGCGCGCCACACTTATAAGCAGGAAGCTATAGGGCATTTAGAGTTATTTCCATTCTTTCATAATCTAGATCATTCGATAGAGCTAAGTCATGAGAGTATTGGTTCCTAATCAAATTTTCTCATTTGAACTGTAGCAACGTCCACAATGAGAAGCACCTCGGATAATAAGAATGCGGGTAATGTTGCAAGACAAGATGTTAGACAGATACCACTCGCTGGCACGAGTCGGAGGGTTACAGAAATTGAAAGAAGAGATGTGAGTTATACCATGGACTCAGATCCATCAGAAATCATGGAGTCTATGGAGAAGGATCCATATGAGTCACCCGCTCGAACACCCTCGGTTCCTCCAGCGGGAAGTGGGGAGGGGGAAGTTCCAACTTCACCAAGGACTTAAGTATCAGTGTCGGGCCCCACTGACCATGGGGTAGGTGGAACAGCACAGGGATGGGTACAATCGGATTTTCCCCAGACATCACGCCATGATCGGGTATGCATGTCGCTTAATGACCCCGACCCTTTCGAGATTCCGGATAGTCCTCAATCTTGGGATCCGTTAATTAGGGTTCGCCAATCTATGTTATGGAAGACACACCGAGGGAAGACAAGAGACAGGCAAGAAGAAGGCGAGTGGGTAGTAAGGATAAGAGGGTTCCACTCCGAAGTATGTCGGATCGAGGCTCATATATAGGACCAAGGTAGGATAGTGCAGATTCACTAACAAGATCATAAGGCGGTCCTAGTACCTACCCCGATAATCCATAAGATCTTTAAATTAGTTCCCTTAAATAAATGATGTATTGTGTGTAACCGGTATAAGGTTATATGTTTGAATTAATCAAAGGAATGTATGAATTTTGTATGTGAATTGATAAGGTTGTTGTGTAGTTTGGTGTGATTTTAGTTAAGTCATGAAATGGATTTAAAAATGTTTGTATAAGTTAGGCAATAGTAATCTTGATTGAACTGATTTTGGAGAAATTAATGTTCGTTAGAGATAATTTCGACTAAATATGGATCTATTTTCATGTGACCAAAAAAATGGATGGGAAGTATGTTAGTTAAGATTGTGCACTGGTATGTTTATACTTACATGAAAGGAATATGTGTATATGACTTGAGAAGTTAATAGAAACCTCATGTGTGTCTGATTGGTTTGTTGGATGGATTGTTAGTATGTAGCCTTTAAGAGTATTGTATGCTTGATTGAAGTGTTGTAGTTCAGTCTTATTGCAGACCAAACATGTTTAGGCTAGGTGTTTGATTAATTTGTTTACGTAATCTAGTTGGTTAAGATATTCAGTAGGCTTGTATGCAATGATGTGGTATTATTGATATTCTTTAGGACATTGATTAGCTAGGAGGTACTATGATATATGTTGCTTGGTCTGATGTGTATATGAAATCTGTATTTTTTTGTAAGTCTGGGATTAAACTGGGTCCAGTATATATATGTATTTTTTGGCTAGTTTCTGCTTGTCTTTCTGAAAATTGTTGGTGTGTATGGGGTTATAAATTGCTAAATGGTTGACTTACAACTTACCTTATGACCATCCTAATATTGTCACCCCTAAATCAGTCCCTACCATGTGTTTGTATCCAGTTATAAACTGTCTAAATGCATGTCAAGTATGGACTGGGGTCATGAAGGCTATGGGGATTGGAACATGTGTTTAGAGATTTGTTTATATCCTCACTTAGAGTTGAATACCAACAGTGAGATGTGTGAGCTTGGATCAGATTCTGAAGCTAGAAACAAAATGTGTTGGAATATGATTTGAGTTGTGAAGTACTTAAATAACTAGTGAACTTGAATAGGAAGATTGTTGTGTTCATTATGTGCCAGCTATGTCAACTAGTTGCCCTGCCTCTGGATATGTCTCCAGTATAGATAGTCTTAAAAGATCTTAGTTCAGGTTTAAAGAATCTGTTAGGTTTGGCCTGATATTTGTCAAATTAAAACATGATAACATGTTGATTAAAGTGTGTGATTTGTGCATAATTGTATAAGAATCATGATAAAAATAGGCTTTTATATGTTGAAATGCTACTTTGTCTAGGTTGTGTATTTCAGCTCTTTCTTTAAGACATGTTATCCATGCTATGCATAAATGCACTTGTGAGGTCCTCAAAATATTGCACTTATTGAGCTGCCCTGTTGTGTTAAATGGGTTGCTGATCTACTATGCTTTAGTATAATTAATTGATGCATTTTTGGATCATGCATGGGTGTTGTTAAGGCTGTTAGTTATGCTTTAAGGCTATGTGGTTATTGTTTCAAAAGGGGAATTGTTACTGCTGGTGAGGGGGCTGGTTGTTGCTGTATGTGTTCTATTTTCTGAATACTGATGATTGTTTCCATTAGCTGCTACATTTGGTTATTGGCACTGTTATATTGATCTGGTTGTTGTGTATATCTGCTATTTTTCTGATGCATTTAGCTACCATAGTGGTTATTGTTCTGGTTGTTGTTTTGGCTGTTGTTTGAAGTTATTTGTTGCTGCTGTTGGGCTGCTATTATTGTTGTTACTGGCTACTGTTATCACTGTTGTACTTGATAAGAATTGTTGTCATGTTCAAACACATGTTGCTGCCTTCATTTAGAGGCAAAGGCTGTTGCAGGTCATGGACATGAACAGAAGTGAAAGTAAGCAGTTTTGTTTGCTGCATCTTAACTTAAACCAGTGCCATGTTATTACACCATATTTCATTCCTTTGAAAAGCATATGTTTACTGTTTAATAGCATGATGCATATAGGACTTTAAACTAAAATATGCCTGTTGTTTGAAGTTAAAGAATGACTAAGATATACTACAAACCTAGGCAAGAATCCATCAACCCATTAACTTGAGTCTATGTGTTTGTTTCATATTATATGTGGGGTTATACATGTAATTAGTCTAAACCTGATGTCTATTCATTGGAAATGATCATAGGTTGACATGTATATTTATTTTTTTCTTCCTCTTTTCCTCCCACTGTTTTAATCCCTGTTTTTGACAACTTAGAAGACCATTTGGTACTGCAAATATTTCAAATACTAGGTACTTTAAGTATGTAGCGACTTTAATTGCCTAGAGTCGATTTAAGTTAGTTAGTCTTTCCTTAGTTTTACGGAACTATTCATTCTATTACGACAGGGATTAGATATGTTACCCCATTCGAGGACGAATGTTTCTAAGGAGGAGAGGATGTAATACCCCGTACTTTCGGGTAACGGTTGAACATATAAGCTTAGGCAAGTAGACCGGACCCCGGGAAGTTTAAGAATAATTATGTATGCTAATAAGGAAATTAGTGTAGGAAAGGATGTGATCCCGAAATAATTTTGGATTTAATAAGTGTGACGAATGTGATTAATAATAATAATTGTGTATCCCCGAAGAGATTATAGACTAGTGTCATATTACAAGAATTATGACATTAGGTATAAGAGGATTTTATAAGTCACCGGGATTTGACTGAATTGGGATCAGGAATTTAATTGTGTGTATAGGTAATTAATTGTGGGTTAATTAATTATAATTGGGGAGACAATTCATAGTGGGAAATTACGTGTAGCTTTGCAACTATCTGTCTAAATGACTATGCTTGAAGCCGATCACTGGCGGCCTCTGAACTTCACAACTCTCCAATCTTCTCCAATCTTCTCTAATCTTCTCCATTTTTAAAGACCTCCATTCCTTAGGCTCTGTAGAAATCGTTTTAGAGGTAAAATTCTCATTGATAAAACTCCCTGAAATTCTCGGTCGAATTTGGGGATTTTCGTAAGCTTTCACATAGACAAAAGGGGGAAATTCATGGCGTTTTGAACCTGGATTCCGGAAAAATCGAGCCCTTAGACAAGCCTACACATTTCGAAGTCAAGCGAGAGGCCCAGAATTTCTGAAAGAGTTCTGGGTGTCAATTTTTGGGGGTCCTGGTTCTGCGGTTTCAGCTAGTCTGAAGCTGTTTTGGGCAAAAAGTTTTCCGACGATTCTCATCGCTATGTTTAACAGAGGTAATCTTTCTTGTTCTTAAAGTTTATACAATTTCTGAACTTGATTCTTGCCACTAGTTCTAGGACGATTATCAAAAATGCTAGGTTGATGGGGTGTTATCGGGACTGTTTGTATGAAATTGGAGGTTTCATGTGAAATTATTGTACTATTTTGGAAGATTGTAGCAGTAAAAAGAAGGATTAATAGGGTTGGGTGTTTCGCTACATGTATATATTTCGATATAGAAGGAATATAGGTTTTATGCGTTCAAGGTATTCGCTAGAATGTCTCTAAGAATCTCTTTCTAATATTTTGAGTCGATTATGATTTAAATCATTTGTGTGATGTAGATAATCGTTCATAGAGCTTACAAGGACCCGCGGAACTTAGATAGTTTTGACAACAAGGTATGCAAGGCTCTTTCATTATTTTTGGCATAATTCTATGTGCGAAACATAACTATCGTATTGCTACATAAATTACTCTACTCTTACTAGTTAAGGGTGATCAAGTCATCGACTCCTATGTTGAAAGAATATCCAAGCATGTTTCTAAGACCTTAATAAGGCACACCAGAAAAGATGTTGATGTCCCCAATATTAATCAAAGGTGTAAAGGATATTATGTCACTCCGGAAGTTTTATTGTTATTCATGCATTTCATTTGCATCGCATTCATATATATATATACATACATACATATATATATATATATATATATATATATATATATATATATATGTATGTATGTATATATGTATGTATGTATATATATATACATCTGGTACAGACTATCACGAGAGAACCCGAAGAGGCCAATATGATGTGATGATATGATGCCCTTGTGTGGCGATATAACCTGATGCCCACAGAGGTGGTTATGGGAGGATTCCTGTGTGGACACTAGTATACCACATTTGTATTGTGCATACATTCATTAATCATTATATTATATGATGCCCGCAGGGCTGTTATGGTAAGAAAGATGCCCGATGTATATGTATACTGCATTGTGCATAGCATTTAGGCATGTGTATTAGGGCCCTCAGAGGCATTTACTGATGTTCAGCTGTTTCTGTTTCAGACTATGATATGTCTCTGCTATGTTATTTCTTATGCCTGACATACTCAGTACATCAGTCGTACTAACGTCCCTTTTATCGGGGGACGCTGTGTTTTATGTCTGCAGGTTCATATTGAGAGGGTGACGGTTCACACTAGTAGGTTGCTGGTTCAGCTGGTGTCCAGAGCACTATATTTGTTTCGGAGTCGCGATTTGGTCGTGGTATGTTCTTCTCTATAGAGGCTTGTAGATAGGTGTCCTGTGGTTAGTTTTCGTATATGGCCCTGTCGGCCCTGGTATATAAATGTGTAAATTGAGGCTTTTGGGTTGGAACTTTATTTAATCTACCACGGCTCTGTCCTTGTTAAAAGTGATTAAGGGTAAAGTGGGGATGTGGTGCCCGGCGGGTAGGGTCCGGGTGCCCGTCGCGGCCCTCCGGTTTGGGTCGTGACAGAAGCTAGTTCCAAGAACTAGCCTAAGTAGAAACTAATCCTAAGAATTTACACAAAAGCTCTTCTATATCAGATCTTATGGCCTTGACTTGAATCCGTCTCACACACCTACAGAACTCTCACCAGGTGATATGAATTAAAAGTCTAATAAAGTGAACTTTAGACTTCAAGGATGGAGTAGAATTCTTCTTGAAGAAACTCAGGATATGTTGTAACATCTTTGCTTTAATCTTAAACTTGTTGCCATCTTCACATTGAACTTGCAATGAATAAACCTTTGGATGTACTACAACAGAATGAGCATGCTAGGATACTAATACCACACATTGTAGCCTATCCAATAAGACATTCATTTTCATTCTGTTTATGTATATGGCTATATTGATGCAGTGTTGAGTTACTGTATTCTCCTTTTGCTGAAATTAATCTCTAGGAATATGATAGTCCTTTACATTTCTAATTCTCATGTATGGTATGTGTGATTTTTTTGTATTCAAAATCTATCAAGCTTTGCTAGTAAGTGACATGAAATTTTGGAACTGCTGAGTACCTGCAAAATAAAAAACATGGTTAGCTAAAAAATCTGTCAGTCCATTCCCTTCTCTCAGTACATGTTCCACCCTTACTTCCTTATTTCTCCTCAACCTTTTGATGTCCTAAATGATCAAGCTATACACCAAGGAACTTCCCATTGTACTGTTAAAATCATCCTCAAAGTTAAGGAATCAGTTTTCAGTACCACAGGCAACAATGTGTGACTAACACAAAATTCTAGCCCTTCCATCAATGCTATTGTTTCTGCCACCAGATTAATCACATCTGAAATTCTCCTTACAGTTGCATATTGTAAATTTCCTTCTGCATTTCTAATACAATATGCCACTGAGCTTGGTCCTGGATTCCCTCATGCTGCTCTATTAGAGTTGCATTTGTACCACCCTTCCATAGAAAACTCCCATTTTATAATTCTGCTCATCAACTTTGGTATGTATGCTTCAAATAATTGCATTATCTAAGGCAAACATCTTGGCATGGAAGGCTGGAATAGGAACCTTACTCTGAACAACAAATACATATTCAAATTATTCTCATATATCACCTTATTAATAGACATCTTCCCTCCATGTAGCATTGTATTCCTCTATTTCCATAACTGACATATGATAATTAAAGGAAAAGTTTTGAAGACTTGATTGAAATTATGAGGGCATGTAGTATTCACCAAACCTGCACTGTTTGTTTCATCTGCAACAATAGAGTAGTTATACCTACAGCACCATTAAAATATCTCCACATCTTTGCTGCTATTAGTCCCATGACAAATAAGTGATCTACTATTTCATATTGTCTCACAATACAACAATAGCATCTATCCTCAACATCCATTCATATACCTCTTAAGACCTCTCCTATAGGCAGTTTAAACTTCCACAATCTCCAAAAGAAGAAAGAGGTTTTAAATTGTAAGCCTTTTATCCACACATTCTTCAAAACATCTGTTTTATGAGATTTCCTTCTCAGTAGTAACCATGCACTTCCTACTGTGAATTTTCCAGATGAAGTCATCATCCACCATGTCCTATTTCACTCCTCATATGCTTCATAAACCTCTAACTCCTGTGTGATATGCTCCACAATATCCCCAGGAAATAATTTCTACAGCTTGTTCACATTCCATTTGCCATCTATCATTAGTTCATGCAGATCTTGTAAACTTTCATCTACCTCAAATTCTTCAGGAACTATGTGATATAATGTACGAAGTTTTTACCAATTATCCCACCATACATTAGCAGTACCACTCTTAGGTTCCCACCATATCTCCTGCTCTATATTGCCACTGGCCTCCAATATCATTTTCCAAACATGTGAGTCTTCCTTCCATTGCACAGTCTAAGGATAGTGTCTTTTGCAATACTTGATCCACATAAAATTAGCCTAGAGCGTATTGGTGGTTCTAAAATTCCACCATAACTTAGCACATAGAGCTTTAGATACATCAAACAATGATCTAAATTATATGCCTCTTTCATCTTTTGGTAAATAGAACTTTAATCATGCTGACCAATGTCTTCTTCTGCATTCTTCACTATTACTCCAAAGGAGTTTTGTAAAGATTTTATGTAACTCATTAATGACACATTTTGGAGGCCTTATTGCTGAAAGAAGATGTATTGGCCTACTTTGAAGAACATTTGTGATCAGGACTATTTTGCCTCCAAAAGATAATAACCTTCCCTTCCAAGCTTGCAGTTTGTTTTTCACCTTCTTAACCAATTCATTATAATCAGCTTTCCTCTTCCTTGCATGAGTAATAGGGCATCTCAAATAAGTAAACGGAAAAATTCGTCTTGTGAATCCAGTAGCCTCTTTCACCTGTTAAATTATATCATTTGATATATTGTTGTGCATATAGAAGGAACATTTTTCCTTATTAATCTTCTGGCTAGATACTTTCTCATAATCCTGCAAAACTCCCATAACCAGCTCTAATGATTTAAAGTCTGCAGATGAGAAAATAATAGTGTCATCTGCATAAGAGAAGTGATTCAAGTTGGAATTTCATAGTGTCTAAAATTATTGTCCTCAAATAAAGAGTTCAATATTCTAGATAATACTTATGCAGATAACATGAACAAGGCTGGTGATAGAAGGTCTCCTTGTTTTACACCCCTAGTTAAGTGAAAAAAAACCATAGGCATAGCCATTCGGTAGCACTGAATACCAGTTATTAGCTATTAATCTCCAAATCATGTCTATAAACGTCTTAGCAAATTCCATTTTCCTCAAAACTCTAGCTAAGAATATCCAAGATACTCTATCATAAGACTTTTCCATGTCAAGCTTGAGCACCACATTTGCAGGTTTTCCTCTAAGTCTGATATTAGTTACAATCTCATGTGTTAAGAGTATACATTATGTAATATTCCTACCAATATAATGTGTCAAGAGTATATTTTCTATAATATTCCTACCTTTCAAAAAAAACAGATTGGTTGGCTGAGATTAATTAAGGTAGAATACTCTCTAATTTATCATGCACCACTCTTGATATAACTTTATTGATGAAGTTACTAAGACTTATAGGTCTCATATCAGAGAAAGTCTGCACAATAATCCTCTTTGGGATCAGTACAAGATTGGTATGTGTAATAGCCTTGGGCAAAGTATGGCCTTCAAAGAATGTCTTGACCACATTATATACATCAGCCCCCACTATATCCCAACACACCTGTTTGAACACACCAATAATTCCATCTGGACCTCCAGAACTTTCTCATGATAATTCAAAAACTACTTTCTTAACTTTCTCCAATGTAGGGAAACATATGAGCTTTGTATTGTCATATTGACTAACCATTTGTGGTATATGTTGCAGCAAAGAGAATTCGTTGGTTCACCTTCTTAAGTAAACTGCTACTGAAAAAAACTGATTGCCTCGTCTGCCAAAGATGTTGACTCCTTAATCCATGTGCCTTCATTATTTTTTATCCATTTGAGCTGCAATCTTTTCCTTATCACATTAACAATGTTTATGGAAGAACCTTGTATTTCTATCACCCTCAACAAAACTAGTAACATGTGATTTTTGTCTCCAAAATTCCTCCTCATATTGAACATACTTCTTCATCTCAAAATGTGCCTTCTGCAATACCATTCTATTTATTGGTGAAAGATCCACTTTAAATAGTTGCTCCTTAATTCTCACAATCTCCTCTCTAATAGTAATTTGTTTGAATATATCTCCAAAGGCGTTCTTACTCCATGATGATAAGGCAATCTTGACATTCTTCAGTTTCAATTTAAAGAAAATAAAATCATTTCCATCAAAGTGATTATGCCAGTTTTGGTTTACCACCTCCAAGAATGCTGCATGTTATGTCCAAAACTTGAGAAATCTAAATGATTTACTCACATGCATAGATTGATCACCACAAGTTAACAGTAAAGGAGAATGGTCTGAACTTGTTCTTAATAAATGTTCCACCTACATTTGTCCAAACCAATCTTGTAAAAAATTGTTTCCCAATATTCTATCTAACCTCTTGAAAATGCAGTCATTCCTAGCTCCTCCATTCCACCATGTAAAAGGGCTCCCTTTAAATCCAATCTCCAGAAGTTCACATGAGTTAGTGTAGAATGCAAAATACTCAAATTCAGCAAGATAAACAGCAAGCCCATATCTTCTCCTCTTTATGTTAGGGATCTGTTTAGGTCAAATAATGAGTTAAAATAACAAGCCATCGCTTAAATAAGCAAGGATGGTCGACCACCGCCTCTGGTATGCAATGGGATCTGCGACATATATGTCATATGCGGCCATAGATCCTAGGGTATATCTAGATAGTGAGTTCGACTTGGCTTTTGGCTCACCTGTGCCCCAATTTATGAGGAATACCTCATCCGCGATGTGAAATGCTTAGCGTATCGCACTAACTTTGTAGAACTTCGTCAAGGGATAATTCTTTCAATCTCAATGGCCTTTAACCTTCCGTACACCTTTTTAACATCTATCTGAGTCATAAGGGATCCTCCGAAAGGATCTCGAGTTATTGAGGCTTATGTCGACAAGTTTGCTTTCATGTGCACGCAAAAGTACGGGGTGTAACGGTGGCTACAACACTTGAGATGTGTAGGGAAAGACTTATGCCCCAGGTTTTGTGACCAAAGTCGAGTAATGGTTGTAGAGGGGTTTGTTCTTTTTTTTGAGTTTGGAATTTAGGGATTTTGGTTGATTCTCTTAAAAGATTTTCTTGAGAGCATCCTTGGACTATCTAAAAATTGCCTCAATTGTTTATACTGGGAAATCATTTTGAAACGGTGGGGAGACCGAACACATAAATAGGGTTGCTTATGTATCTTGTCAGAATAAGAATCAAGTCCAGACATAGTTTAGGAAAACTAGTGGACCTATATGTGATATGTAATGTTGTTATGGTTTGGTGGTTGTTTTGAAAAGAAGTGTGACTGATAATGAGAGTTCATATCTGGAAAAAAAGTGTATCCCATTGATTGGAAGTGTCATACCCCGAACCTAGGCCTAGGCACACCGGCACGTGGTACATGAACTTGACCAAGCTAACCACATGCATCGTGAAACATAACTGAGCGGAATATAAATTATGATCCCTCCGTCCCAATTTAAGTGTCTTAGTTTGACTAGACACGGAGTTTAAGAAATAAATGGAGACTTTTGAATTTTGTGATCTTAAATTAAAGATGTGTATAATATACTAAAATGTACTTTAATCTTGTGGTTATAAATTTGTCATGTAGGATCTTCGAATTGTCAACTTACTAAATATGAAAACTAAAAAGAGACTTTTTTTTGGACAGACTAAAAAGGAAAGTAAGACACCTAAAATGGGATAGAGGGAGTAACTTATTAAAGTTCTGAAAATATGAATGGGTCTCATAAATAAAATTTTCGATTTGTTTTCAAAACATAAATGTGTGTAGCCACCATGGCTAAAACAATAATTGAACATCTGACATGACATGCTAGTCTACAAAGCCTCTAACATGAACATGAAACCTAAATATTTACCAGGGAAAGGCCCCCGTCATACCTCAACATGTCTAATAATATTAAAATAAAATATAACACCTCGAATGAAGTGGGGTGCACTGATAGGTGATACAAAGTAACTCTTAGCGAGAAGTCTGATCGTCTTGAGTCTATGTACCTGCATCGTGAAATGCAGCGCTCCTGGAAAAAAGGGACGTAAATACTGTGGAATAGTACTCGCATGTAAAACCACTAAATGAAGAACAATAAATGGGGTGCTCGGGAGAATGGGTAGCCCAAATAAATAACATGAGTCATAAGGTAATACTGAACATGAATATAATAACATGAATAAATCATTTTAGTTATGAGAGCCTTAGTATAAGTGAAATGTAACAACCACGTGAGTGTGTAGTGTCTGATCTCTGCTCGATCAACTAAGACATCTCATAACTTGCCGGGGTACTAGACATGACATGTCATGACTGGATCCATAAATAACCCGCGATGGGTGACATGAAAGGATCACCTGAACCAACATGATGACCATAATCCTACACTAGCATACGTAGTTACATGTCTTAACCTTCTCGGTAATTTGTACTATTTTTTTGTTTTAATCAAAACCAATAATAAATTATTAGTGGAAAATATATCAAATAAAATCAAGAGTCTGTACAAAGCAATAAGAAAATAAAATAAACCTGAAAATAAAGAGATATTGTTGACACCTAATTTTTATCCTCCAATAATTTTATTTAATTACCCAGAATTTCCAAGTCACAGACAGAGCGAAATATATTTTTCAAAAAGAAAATATAATTTTACAAAATTATTTCGTGAGCATTTCATCATTTCATTAGACGAAATATCACCTGGAATATATAGTGTATATCATATCCTAATTTTAGATAATTTTGACCGATAATCACAATTTTTGAACTTTAACCGACAATTATAAATGTTGTTGTCTCAAAGAATTTTCAGATTAAAGAATTAGTGTCCCGCTCCATCAAATTCAGGAAATTGATAATTAAATACGATAACGGAATTACATCTTAATTTTTTAATCTTATTTTAATTTAAGAAGACATTTCCATGACTTTAATTTCTTAATTTCCAATTAGTGCCAAAATTAGGCTTAAAATAAGCTATTATTTTAACTAAGTTACTCACGGACTTATTCGGTCGTTCTTTAATTTAAAATGGCTCCACATTTGCAAAATATTTCCAATAGTGACTTAGGCCATTTAAAACATATTGGGTTAATACCCCTTTTAATTCAAATTTCATCTGAGCCCAAGCCAAGAGAGGCCTAGGCCCAGCATCGCGGCATCCAAACGAGGACAAGAGGCAAGGCCCTTGTTTTCTTTTCTCTCCATTTTACGCCCAAGGGTCAAAGGAAACCCTAACTGCACCTTGGTCCAGTGGCTTGCCCGTTCGTTTTGGGAAAGGGCATTAAATGCCTTTGCTCTTACTCCGCAAAGACCACACCACCGTACCACTACCACCTCCTACCCAGGTGAGGTCGCCCCTCTTTGTCTTCCTTGCTACAATGACTCTTGTCCATTTTACAATTCATACTCTTTATTTATATTGGTTGAGAATCGGATTGGAGGAAAAATTCCCCCCAAATCTGAGTTCTCCCACACCGATTGAAAAGGTACTCTAGGGTTTCATATCTCCCTATAAATACAGACCCAAAATTAGCTCTAACCAGTCCTCCACAAACTAAACACTTTGTTTTTTCGTGTGATTGTGAGTTTTTGGGGTCGTCAGAGTGGAATCAATCTCAACCTTGACCTTTCGGCTGCCTCCACACAAGGTAATCTCCTTTCCTTTCTGTTTTTCAGTTTGAATTCAAGTATGTAGTTTGTGTTGTGTGTTAATTAAGTATGATTAGCTAGATTATATTTGTTCAAGACTATTAGATTAGTTATTAAGCATGTTTAGTTCATATTAGGTGCTATTAATGCTTCATAATGATGTTATTAGCATATTCAGGCCACTATGGGCATTTGTTATGATTTTGTAAACATGATTAACTAGGTTAGTGGTTGTTTTAGTTTATTGGATGAACTGTTAATCATGTTAATAGTTGTTTGATATGTTAGGAATCTTAAGCATGTCTAAAAGAATGTTTAGTTGATGTTATTGACTATTTGTGTGGTTGAGTTCAAAAAATAAATATCATGCTAGTTTTAGGATAGTCTAGTTCAAATACTTATCCTTGAGGTTATATGACTCCTGATTGAACTGCTTTATGACTAGTTTGGCCTCTTGTAACCTATTATAACCATTGTTTGGTGTCTGTTAAGCATAATCAGTTAAGTGAGGTGTTCACCATGTTAGTTTAATAGTTTGTTTAGACATGTGTGGGTTGTTGGTTGATCCAATACTCAGTCTGGGTAGTTTGAAGCCTGTTTAATCATGTGTGACGTGTTTCAATAGCTTTAAAATGATTAATATGTTGATTATAGTTTTCCTTAAACCAATCTTAGGTTGTCTATCTAATAGGATGTTCAGAATGTGGTCAGAAATCTGTATAATTGAGTAAACTATTTTCAATATATTGTTGTAAGGAGATCTGAGAAGCATGTTTAACCTCTTTTAGGGATTATGTTTAGTTAATCCATACCTTTCTATGTTTGATGTGTCATTTAACATCATTTTGAGCTAAAAATGGGCTGTCAAGTGTTGTAGTGAAATAATTAGTCTCTGTTAATGTTTGATGCTAGTTCAGTTGGTCAAATTAATCTAGGTAGTCGTGACTTAGTAAGAAAAATGTTGTTATAATCATGGTAGGAGCACTTAAAAGACTCTTAAATCATTTTGAGGTCTTGAGGATTCATTTGGATACTGTTTAGAGCAGGTTTAGGCCTGAATAGGTTTAAAAGGATGATGCACCCATAGTATAGTGCTAATCTAACTTATTTGTACTCCTAGAGTTTTTTACTTGGGTATGAATGCATTTTTATTGTTTAAAAGAAGGATGACATGGTTTACTCTTACCTCAATAGGTGAGGTGTGTGAGAGTGTGTTGTTTGCAAACTCATGATATGCTAAAGTGCCCCCACTCCCCTTGTAAGTTAATTTGAAGTATGTATGTGTCTTGGGAACATAATAGGGTGCTGGAAGGGATTCTGATTAAATCAGTAGGATGTCTGCTTTATAGGTTGGTTTAACTCATGGCTATATGTGTTTTTGTGTAATTATCTGAAGATCATCCCATATGCATGTACCTGATCTGGTGCTGCCCACACACATAGTCCTTGTTGTTATATGATATGTTGACTCTGTGTATTTAGTTATGTGTGAAACTGGACTCTCCTTATCTGCCTATAACCAAGACTATATCATGTTTCACCCTACATAGGCTTGTTTGCATGATCTCTAGATACCCTACTTATTTTTCACATCCTTGGCATGTTCCTAGTAGTTTTCCAGGGTCCAATATGCATCTGCTCAGAACCATTCTACCTTTTATGTGAATAACTTTGCATCTACTTGGTTTGAGCATCTCCACACCTATTGTGATTGTGTATCACTTGTTAATTACTGAACTTGCTCACCTAGTCTAAGTAGGATCTAAAGCATGGAATCTAGCCTAGTCCCTCTCTTGTTTATTTGAGATAACTAGACAACTTAAATAAGTTAAGTAGTGGCCTATATGACTGTTAGGTTGCTTAAGTTGAGGTTTGTATAATCTGATTTGTCTTGTTCCCTCTTTTGTGAATTGTTGTTGTTCTCCTTGTTTCTTGATTACCTGATGTATGTGTCTATTACACCTTGGTATACAGGTTGTATACTGAATATACTTAGTATATGAAGGTATACAGGTTGTATATCAACTTGTATATCACTTATAAACATCATGTCATGTGTGTTTACTGGGCCTAGCCCATTTCTGATAACCTCCTCTATTTTCCTTATTCATGACTGCATATTGGGTACTTCTGACTTGGGCTTTCCTTTCCCCTTTGTGTATCCTCCATTGCATTGCCACGAGATGGGCCCTCACTGGGATCATCCCTTCCTTCAGCAAAAAATCAAGTCATCTAGTGCAAATTTGAGTTGATTGTGCTGACGCCCAATCCAATAAATTTGATAGAGTAAAAAGGCAAGGGAAGCTAATATTTGCTTTGAAGACCCAGCTATGGGTAAAAATAGCCAACTGGCGGGCTTCGGTAGGCCTGCCAGCCTAAACTCTTCTTCCATTTCAATTCCCTATTTGTGTGTGTATATATATATATATATGATTGTAATAAACCTACTTCTATTAGTTTAGATCGCCAAATGATTTTCAAACTTTGTTTTAAATTTGGAAATAAGAAATAACAGAATGATTGAGGTAATAAAATGACTGGACATTTTGAATCTGGAAATGAAAAAAAAAACTGATTTCAAAACCAAGTGTTGAAAAAATGATTTTGGATTTTTTGAAGCACATGACTAGGACTTATTTTTTAGAAATTGAAAACGATCTGATGTATAAAGGACCCAGAATTGGGCCTGAGTGATCTGATAAATGAAATGGGCTGCTGAACTTAAATTGAGACTAAAAATTAGTATTTTGGTTAAATTAGCAAAAATGGGTTAAGCCCAATAAGTTGATAGTTTTGGATAAAACACAAACCTGTTTTGGAATTGAGTTTGGGGCTAATGGTTTTGGACAAGTTAGAATATAGTTGAACTTGGAAGATATTGCATGCTAAAAATAAAGTGAGTAGCATTTTCCCCTCTTACTTTTCAAACCAGAAGTATCATTTTTAAGTGGAACTATACCATTTTTAAAACTTGAAAAGGATTTCAAAAGATGCCAAGTGTGAAATTAGCCAATGCAGTTGGACTAAATGTAGAGTTCTACTCAAATTCACATTCGAGTGTTCTTAATCCAAAAATGAGATTGCATACTATTTTCGGCGGAAGTTTAACTCTTTATTTTAAAATAAAACTGAATTTGAATGAATGAATGGAATGACAACTACCTTTTTGCGGATTTTTAAACCTTAAGCAATTTTTATCATTTAAAGAATGAAATAGAACTCGTAGGTCAACTGTATTATACGGATCATTAATATTGGGGTGCTAACACCTCTATGGGATCACCAAATCCTAACCCCGACTCTGTTTTAGATAAGATTTTCAAAGAAATTTGAATAAATCATTTCACGCTGTTTTTTTTAATTTACCTATAAATTAGGTAGTGAATCTAAACATAATTATTCAATTTAGGGCACCATTCAAATTTTTAATAGCTCTTTTTGTACGTTAAATCGTATGAAAAAAGTGAATTGTAACAGATACATTTGGAAAACAGTTCCAAAATGCAGTAAAGCTGAAATAAAACACAAGGAAATGTCATCTGCTGAAACTGGAAAATGCAGGATGATCCATTGCATTGGTTTGATGCCATCTGTGAACACCTAAAATCTCTCACCATGTGCTATGAAATCAAAAATCACATGTTTATTCTCAAGCAAAAAGTAGTC
The DNA here is from genome assembly GCA_029783415.1 of Anisodus acutangulus. Taxonomy (NCBI): domain Eukaryota; kingdom Viridiplantae; phylum Streptophyta; class Magnoliopsida; order Solanales; family Solanaceae; genus Anisodus; species Anisodus acutangulus. The sequence goes on along the minus strand of CM056504.1, from coordinate 17,680,153 downwards.
TTGCAAGTCCATATTCAGCTTCTGTAAACATTCTGCCACCTTACACTACATGCGAGATTTGAAACCAATTCAAATTTTTCATAGTTAATGATGTAAAAATTCTTGTGAGCTTAAAGTTACAATTTGATCCTCAAGGTGATAAGATCGGAGTTCCAAAGATGATTGATCATCCGATGATAATATGCTTAAAATGGCATGAAATATGGAGCGGGATTGAAGATTGGACTTGAATATTTGAGAAGATATCATATTTTATTCGGCCTTGTTGTTGGTCTTGGCCGAGACTATCTTGTTTCTTTTTAGCTTGTCTTTAATTATTAGCTTAGATTTTAGTTCTTATTAGGACATTATTAATAAGTCATGTAATATGAAGGGATGACTAGGCCATGTAATAAGGTGACTAGGCCAAAAAAAAGTGACTAGGCCGAGGGTAAGAGGACAAGGTGGCAAGGACAAGAATGATCTAGAAGATGAGGCTTTCAAGAAGACAATTCATGTATTTGGCTACATGGAAGACACCAAGAATATGAAGGGTTGGTCCAAATGCTCTTTCATCTACATTCTGCAAATGACATACAAAGAATGGAAGCTTCCAAACATATTCCAAGAAGATGAGATTTATGAGAAGCCAAGTTCATGTATTCTTCTTCATGAGATCCACAAAGGGGTGTGAAAAGGTTGGGTTCATCCTTTATCCCCAAGTAAAGCCAAGACCTTTTCCATTTATTTCCATAGGCCGAGAACACCATTGGTCATCAAGAAACCCCGAACTCTTTCCCACTTGTCCACACTTGGCCGAGTAGTTTGTGTCTTTAATTTGTCTTCTAGAAAGGTCCATGTACTACTATAAATAGGACCCTTAGGATATTGTAAATGGCAGAGTTGTGGATTAAATATAAACTTGAGTCTTACTCATACTCTAAAGTATTCAACTTGTGTGTTGTCTACCTTAGATTGGTCCTTGTGTGGGTCATGGTTCTTGTGTGAGCCAACCCCTTAGTGTAAGTTAAAGTTAGGACTTGTGTGACCTAGTTAAACCCAAGATAAGGTCCATTCGGTGTAAGTCTTGGTTAGGACTTGTGTGACCTAATCAAACCCAAGTTTAAGGAACCTCTTTGGTGCAAGACGTTGGAACTTGTGTGATCCAATCAAACTCAAGCCTTGGATTTATCATAAGGTTACCGACCACCCTCACTTAGTTAGTACTCGAGCTTGTACTTAGCAACCTCAGTCTAGTCCTTGTCCAATTGGCCAAACTCATCTTGGTGTCGACTCGAGCATTAAAACCCTTGTGTCGTTATCCTTGTTATATCGATCGTCCATTGCTTGGTTTGTACTCGGGTTTGCACCTAGCATCCCGTGTTCATTCCTTGACCAAAACACTTCATTCTTTCCACAACCACATCACACAATATGTCCCAAACATCCCCACTAAAGGACATTGACCGAAACCACCCACAACTTCCTTTCCAAATCCGACAACCACAAACAGTCCACAAGACAACCCAACCGAGAACCTCACTGTTTCAGTAAGCTTCTGACATCCTCCAACACTAAACTAACAAAACCCAATCACTGGAACAACCCTCAACGTGTCTACAATAACCCCATAAAATGCCTAAACCCAGCTCTCCTTAAAACTACCCGAAATAGCCACCAAACACCACACTGCCGGTAGAATCTGGTAAACCCGAGAACCCCATTTCTATCCCATTTTCGGGTCGACCCATACACAACCAAACTCCGATCCACGTACCCACTTACACACCTCCTTACTTACATCAATTAATCTCCAATCAATGGAATGAACATCTGAGATGTTAATACCACACATTGGCTGAAAGTTAAAAATGAAATTCTTAAGTCAATCTAAATGTTATATGAGCAATCTGAGTAGTTAAGGTGAATTGCCTGGTACAGTTCTAGTTGATGATGTTGTAACTTGTTATTTTGATGGTTCTTGATCTAATTTGTGATACTGAATCCTTGTCCAAGTTTAGTATTCTCCTTGCTTCTCGAGAAGTTGTAAAATATGTATTACTCCTAAAATATGAGCATAAATATAAGTGGATATGAGCCCATGGTCTTCATAACATATTTCATATTAAATTTCACAACATTGGGTATGTTATTTTTGTATGTATATGAGACATGGAAATTATGAGAATTTATGGAATGGAGCAATAGTAGCTCATAAACATTTCATGTTTTATGCTTAAAACTCATGAAAATTAAAGTATGAGCATTCATCGATTGAATAATGAGTTCATGATATTCAGATTGATACACGTGAACGAAATACAAAGTTTCATCATTTAAAGTATAAGAGCACTAAAGTTTTTCATGAAACTATGGCATAATTTTGTTTTCAATGAGAATTTAGTGATAAGCATGGAAGAATGTAGCGTGGGGAAGAAAAATGATGTTCCCGCACGTAGTAAGCATCCTTACATACATTTAATCACTTCTATCCATGAACAACTATAAATTCTCTGATGAAGAACACCAAAACCCTTGCTTTGAGCTCTTGGAAAGAATTTACCTTGGAAATCATATGGTTTGATGGATGAATCATGTTAATAATCATGTAATGAGTGTTAGAATCAATTGGGAATCATTACAATGATCTTACCTTGACGTAGGAGGATGAAAGGAGAAGAAATAACTACTCAGGGCTTGAGAACGGAGTTGTAATGTGAAAATTGAAATAATATGCACAAGTGTCATATTTATATGCTGGACACAAAATCCCCCAATTGTTGTGACGTGGTTTCCATCGTGATGACACTGGATGTGATGGGAATCACATCAAGTCGTCCATCGTGTTGCCTCTCTGCCTTCTCCGTAATTAGACAAAATTTCAAAAATCTTCATCCTGATGCCTCATTTGTCGCAGACCTCCATCACGCCCAACTTTGGCGCGATGGGCCTTGTGTTGCACTATCTTTGCTGGGTCCAACACTTAGAATATTTTATTTATTTTTTCAGTTAAACATGCACAACTTTTTGTATAGGGCTTGGAATGACGAACGATCTGAAATAGTAGAACCTAAATTCTAAAATGCATCATCTTGTCATTCTCAATAGGTCAATCCTTATCCTAAAAGTACGAGGCATTATATTATCTCCCTCTTGGAATCATTCATCCTTAAATGATGGATCATGGTCTCATAGTCGAACTTAACATGCATGCAATAGTATTTTCTATGTATACCTCCTTCATCTTTTGTCGTGAACATTAACATGAATCCTAAACGTAGAACTTAGGATGGAAATCATAGGCACGAATAATATGGATATTGAAACATGACCATGAATATGACATGAGTACATGAACATAAAGAGTATGACATGGGTCATAAGTACTGAAATAATATAAGTACGTGGAAACATGGATATCATAACATGAGACATGAACGGATAGAACATGAAAATCGTAACATGAGACATGAATACATAGAGACATGAATGGTATAACATTGGACATGAATACATGAGGTATTTACCTTTAGACAATATCTTTTTGCTCCTCAACGAGTACTTATACTTCATGTCCTCTTCGGTTTCCCTTGTATCCTCTTCAACCTTTAGATTGCTCCATAACATCTTCACTAAAGTGACTTTCTTAGTTCTCAACTTGCGACCCTGACAATCGAGAATAGCCACAAGAATCTCTTCATAAGGCTATCCTTAATTGTTATATTTTTGGTAGGAAAAATCAGCAACAGATCTCTCATATACTTCTTCAACATGGATACGTGAAATACTGGGTGTACTGAGACCAAATCTTGTGGCAACTCGAGCTTTTATGTCAGGGCTGTAGCACAAAATGTACTTCTAAGTAATTGCCCCATAGATCCTATATCTATCTATATGAAGAAGAAATCATGTAACGAATGAGATTCTTATTTGTACAAATGGTACTTTGAGCTTGGAACGAGCATGAAGAGATAACAGTCGACCGCTCTACCACTGAGCTACTGAGGAACAACATGAGATTCTATCTCATAGAGTTCAATTCCCGTTCCCAACCCATGACCAATATGAGTTCGAAGCTTCCTTTGTAACTTTCCAATCTTTGGTATGATCTTATATGGTCCAAAATATCTTGGACTGGGCTTCCCTTTATTTCAAAATTGCATAACGCCTTTCATAGGAGAAACTTTCAAGAATACCCAATTATTGTCATGAAATTATAAGTCTCTACACCATACGTCCGGATAGGACTTTTGGCGACTTTGAGTCATCTTCAAACACTCTTAAATCAGCTTAACTTTCTCTATAGCCCGATGGACCAAGTCTGACCCTACTATTCTGCTTTGCCAACTTCAAACCAACCAATAGGCCAGTGATCTACCTTTTCGCCCATATAAGGCTTCGAATAGTGCCATCTTGATACCAGCATAATAACTATTATTGTAAGAAAATTTAATGAGAGAAAAGTGATCATCCCAATTATCTTTAAGATCTATGACACGTGATCTCAACATATCCTCGAACGTCCTAATAGTGCGCTCTGTCTGACCATCTGTTAGAGGGTGAAAAGTGGTGTTCAAATTCACCTTGGTACCCAATCCTTTCATAAAAGACTTCCAAAAGAACTATGTGAACTGGGAACCTCTATGTGAGATAATAGACACTAGAGTCCCATGTAATCTGATAATTTCCTAAGTATACAACTTGGCATAGTCCTCTGCTAAATTGGTGGTCTTTACAAGCAAAAAGTGTGCTGACTTGGTAAGTTGGTCTACAATCACCCAAATTGAGTCATACTTCCGAAATAAATGAGGTAAACTTGTTATGAAGTCCATATTTATCATCTCTCATTTCCACACGGAAATATATTTGTTTTCAGCTAACCCACCAGACCTCTGGTGCTCGGCTTAACTTGCTGACAATCTGGACGCTTAGCCATAAAATCTGCTATATTCTTCTTCATTTCTAGACTTTCAAAAAATTGACGTTGTGATGAATTGGCCCAGACCCACGTTATTAACATAAATAAGAAGTTTCTTGGATTTAGCTAGGTACTACAGGTGATTCATAAAAGATTTTCCCTCTATCTCAGCGCAATTGACTAAGTTGATGTAGAAGAAGACCAAGTTTCAATGGTCAGATACATGTTAGCAAAGTTTCCAAAATTTGAAAACAAGGTTGACTTTTACTCTAGTTTTGACGTTACCAAAGAGAATCGAGGGGTTTACTGTATATTGTGATGCTTCAAGAGTTAGTCTTTGTTGTGTTTTAATGCAGCATGGTAAAGTAGTAGCTTATGCATCCAGACAACTTAAGAGTCGTGCAAAGAATTATCTGACTCATGACTTGGAGTTGGCAGCAGTAGTGTTCGCGTTGAAGATTTTAGTCACTATTTATATGGAGTACACATAGATAATTTTACCAACCACGAGATCTTTCAGTACATATTCAAGCAATAAGAGTTGAATCTTAGACTGAGAAGATGACTTTAGTTACTCAAGGATTATTATATGGATATTCCCTATCATCAAGGTAAAACGAATGTTGTAGTTGATGTGTAATACCTCGTATTTCCGGGTAACGGGTTGAGCACATAAACGTAGGCAGGTGGACCCGAACCCCGGGAAGTTTATGTGGTACTTGCGTATACTAATGAGGAAATTAGTATATAAAAGGATTTGATCCCGAAATAATTTTGGATTTAACAAATGCGACGACGGGGATTAATAATAATAATTGTATATCCCCAATGAGGTGATGGACTAGCGTCATATTACAAGAATTATGACATTGAGTATAAGAAGGTTTTATAAGTCGTCAGGGTTTAAGTGAATTGAGATCAGGAATTTAATTAAGTGTATAATTAATTAGTTGTGGGATCAATTAATTAAAAAGGGGACAACACTTAGTGAAACATTACGTGTACTCTTATAAAATGATGTGGGGTGACTAAGCCCAAATTAGTCGACCGGTGGTAGCTATGTATGTCTCCAGACATTCATTCTCTTCTCTGTTCTTAAAGAACTTTCATCTCTTTCAATTTCTTTTGTACAACATTTTCTTAAAGAAGATACCACTACACTTTAATCAGAAGGAAGTAAGTCATAGTTAAAACTCTCTAAAATTCTTGACTTCATTGGGGATTTCCGTAAGCTTTCACATAGACAAAAAGGGGGAAATTTATGGTGTCTTGGACCATGATTCGCAGTGAATTGAAGCCCTGAACAAGTTTAAGAACTCAGAAACCTAAGTCGTGACCCAGAATCGAGTTTGGGGTCTTGTTTCTATTTGTCAAAAACTGATTTAGGTGAAATATTTTCCGACGACTCCCGTTGTTGATTCTAACTGAGGTAATTCTTCTTATCCTTTGGTTTATATGAATTACAGAACATGATTCTTACTAGTTCTAAGACGATTATCAAAAATATTAAGTTAGTGGGGTATTAGCGGGACTGTTTGTACGAAATTGGAGGGTGCATGTGGAATTGCTGAATTGTTTTGGATATTGTGACAACAAAAAGAAGGATTAGAAGGGTTGGGTGTTTTATTATAAGCACAAGTTTCTATAGAGAAGAAGTATAGATTCTAGGCATACAAGGTGTTCGCTAGAATGTCTCAAAGAAGCATGTTATTAGTATATTGATTCGATTGTGATTTAAATCATTCATAGAGCTTACAAGGACCCCTGGGAACTTAGATAAATTCGACACTTTTAGGTATCTGAAGGCAATTCATTCCTTTATTTTGGCATAATTCTATGTACGAAATATAACCATCATGTTGCTCCATAAGTTACTCTACTCTTAGTAGTTAAGAACGATCATGTTATTAATTTATATGCTAAAAGCATGTCTAAGTATGTTTCTAAGTCCTTGTTAAGGCATACAGAAAAGATGTTAATATTCATAATATTAGCTGAAGGTACAAGGATGTTATGTCACTTCGGGTATTTTATTGTCAGTCATGTATTTCCATTTGCATTGCATTCATATAGTACCCTGGACCACTTGTGTTATTCACATTACTATATGGTAAATATTATATATATATATATATATATATATATATATATATATATATATATATATATATATATATATAGGGGAAATGAGGGAAAAAAGAGAAATGAGTTATATACACACACCACCTGCAGCTGGTACAGACTATCACAAAAGAGCTCTAAGAGGCCAATATGATGTGATGGTGTGATGTGATGCATGTATGGCTTATTGGGACGGGTTGCACGATCCGCAACACTAACATATATTGGGACGGGTTGCACGATCCGCAATATTAACATATATATACCACATTTGCATCATGCATACATTTATTTACCATTATATGGTATGATGCCACATAGGTTGTTATGGTAAGGAAGATGCCCGAAGAGGCTGAGGTATATGTATACATCATTGTGCATAACATTTAGGTATGTGTATTAGGGTCCTCAGAGGCATTTACTAATGTTTAGCTGTTTCTGTTTCAGATTATGATATATCTCTGCTATGTTATTTCTTATGACTGACATACTCAGTACATCAGTCATAATGACGTCCCTTTTGTTGGGGGACGCTGTGTTTTATGCACGTAGGTTCATATTGAGAGAGTGAGGGTTCGCACTAGTAGGTTGCTAGCTCAGCTGTTATTTGGAGCAATCTATTCGTTTCGGAGTTGCGGTCTGGTCGTGGTATGTTTTACTCTTTAGAGGCTTGTAGATAGGTGTCCTGTGGTTGGTTGTCATGAATGGCCTTATCGGCCTCGGTATATAGATTTATAAGGTGGGGCCTTCGGGTTGGAACTTTATATAATCTATCTCGGCTCAATCTATAATTAACTATCATTAGGTGTGAAGTGTGTAGTTAGCGGTACCCAGCGGGTCGGGTCTGGTTGCCGTCGCGGCCCTCCGGTTTGGGGCGTGACATGATGCTCTTAGCCGGTGATCCATGAAAAGCCTAGCTCACATTGAAGAAGGCAAGAGATGTATAGTGAAAAACGTTCACCGATTAGAAAGTCTAAGAGTCTGACTTTTAGACTCCGAAGATGGTGGATTTGTTGTACAGAATAGGGTCGAATCCTCTTAGTAGCTAAAGTAAAGAAGAAAATAGCTTAATAATCCCTACCTATTGACAACTTGCTAACAAGGAGGAGATAACGATACTTTAAGGTATCAAGGAAGATTATGTGTGCCAGATGTAGATGAAATCAGAGAGCGGATTATGGTTGAGGCGCACAGTTCTAAGTATTTTATCTACCCATATTCTATGAAAATGTATCATGATCTTAAGGAGATTTATTGATGGAATCAGTTACAACTTACATTTACATATTTGGTTTTATATTACTCATGTATCCATGTTAATAATTTGGCTTGTCTATTTCCCCGAGCAGCCCACTTACTATTCTTTCATTTCAGTTGTTTTACATAAAAGTACAATTCTAGTGTACCTACGTACCTATTATCTGGGGCCTGCATTTCACGATAGAGGTACTAATTTACATGACGATTGATCTACTCACTAGGACTTCATCGTATCAGCTATTTAGTGAGCCTCCCTTCCTTCTGGTCAATGTCTTTAATTTTAGTAGTCATGTCATGTTAGACAGTCATGTATGTCGTGGGCCTTGTACCCACAACAGTTCAATATTACAAACTAATATCAGAGGTTTCATAGACTACTCAATCATGTCATGTTGGATATCCAGTCATGTTCAGTCTTGTGGGCTACACTATCATGCTTTCAGACTATTTTCGCACTTTAAAATAGTATATTCTGTATTATTATGGAGTTACATGTTTTATTCAGAGTTTCATGTTTTAACTTATATTCAACATTAGTACATGACACAATGTATGGAACGTTGAGATATAACTTGCTTGAACAAGACCCGTTGTCATCCTTGAACAAAATCTATTTGAAGTAGGTACAAGAAGAGCATATGAAAGTGGTCTCGCATAAAATATATGACCGGAGTGAAACCATGGCCTTTGTAGTGCAAGGTAGATACTCTTACCGGGATCAAAGTGAAGGAAAATAATGGTTTCTTTTGCTCATATTGCAAAAATTCCAGTCATGGCATTGAAGAATGCTTTCAGCTCATTGGTTGCCTGAACTGGTGGTCGGGTAATCCAAAGGGCGATGGGAAGAAAAGTGGACGAGGACAAGGACAGCCACAACAAAAGAGAGGTGATATTTGATCAAGAAAGAGAAAACTACTGGACTAACACTGTGGTGACCAAGGATGGGAATCCCTCTAAGCCTGGTCCGATGAACATAGGTTAGACATGACCATCTGAATGGAGCAACAATTATTGGCAGACTATGATTGGGATGTTGAAGTCTCAAAGATCGAACACAAATGACAAGATGGATGGTAAGACTAGAAACTCATCCTGGATGATTGACACCGGAGCTATCAACCATGTGACAGGTAATCAGGAAGGGATGTGTAATCAACGGGACATTCTTAAGTGTCCGGATGGGCTTCCAGATGGAAGTAACTCGGTGGCTACCAAATAGGGAACGATCATGCTGACAAATACGATATGGTTGAAGGATGTTCTTAATGTTCCAGATTTAACATGGAATTTAATTTCTATGCTGCAAATAATTGATCATTTAAATTGCGATGTCATATTTAATAAAATTATGTGTGCTATATATAGGACTTCATTATGAGGAAGCTAATTAGAGTGAGTGCACGACAAGATGGACTTTACAACTTTTGGAACGTGCTGCAGATACAAGCTATGAAGGCGAAAGCTGTGATTTTGTTCGATCTTTGACACAAGAGACTTGGTCATCCTTCAATACAAGTGACAAAATTAATTTCCGCATTAGGCATGAAGAAGAATAGTGTTAGATTAGATCATAAAGTGTGTGATTTCTGTCAGTAGGTAAACCAAACAAGAAATGTATCTCTTTTAAGTGATAATATAGCTACTGAGATTTTTGAATTGATTTATTATGATTTATGGGGGCCTTTGCAGTGCAAGGAAGATACTCTTACCGAGAAGAACGTGAAGAGAAAAATAATGGTTCGTTTTCCCTTACCCTTAGGGGTCGTTTGGTATGATGCATTAGAGAAAATAAAGCATAAATTAGATTTGTGTATTACTAATTCCTTGTTTGGAACACTTTTTCAATCTATGTATAACTAATATAAGCATTAGTTATACACTCTATTTGGTATTATTGCCTGCATAACTAATACATAGCAAATCATGATATTAGCAATGCAAGAGTTTTTAATACATGCATAAATATGATTAAAGACATAATTGCCCCTAAAGTCCCTTAATTAATTATTTTCAAAATCTCGTGTTTTGTTCTCGTAAAAAGATCTTAAATTGCATTGCTTCAAATATGCTTTTTTTAAATAGCAATGCGAGCATTCTTTGAAACAAACAGTTCATCATAGATTCAGAAAAATAATCCCAGCACCTCTAAACGAAGCAAAAAAAGAAGAAGAAAAAAACAGAATAGGGGTTCATTATATGCTTTTCTTTCCCAGCAAAAACAAATTCTTTTCTTTCAATTATTCTTTTTATGTGTGATTATGAAAACAAAAATGGACGTTGCAATAAAATTGTTGTAATAAAAATAGGCTTTGAAGAGAGAGTAAAATTGTTGCAATAAAAATAGTGTACAAAGCTAAATAATGTGGAGGATAGTTTTGTAAAAAAAAAATTTAGAGTTATGCAATGTTATAATACACCAAACTAAACGGTGGATAAGAAATCATTTCAGCATAACTAATATCAGCATTACTAATACGATCATTACTAATACACCCTACCACACGACCCCTTAGTGTGATCTTTATGATGCACCATTCTAGCCTATTACTTCTTCTTGTGAAGCGGACATGTCAAGGTTTCAACATGATTCCTGTTAAAACATTAGTAATGGAACTTTTATGTATTTCTATGTTCGGCCCAAGAAATCAAGAAGCCAACTAATTACCTTAAGAATATATATAGAGATCAACTAATTCGCTTAACAAATATCAACTTTGTTTCTAGTGTAGGGTGACATGGTTACAAGTGTGTTTGATGTCAAGGATTTGTTGGTTGAAATGGAGTTGGGTTCACTGTTATTATTTGGACAGTCTCTTGGAATTCCTTCCTGGTCTCTCTTATTGCATTATTGAAAAAATATGGTATTTCTTAATGGAATCAAAGATGAAACCATATAATACATTCAGTATATATGTGCCGTGAAAATAGCTCTTTTAATAAAATGTTCATACTTCCACTATTAGAAGAAAAAAAACTTAAGAAGTTTATGTATTATGAACGTATAAATTTGCATGCTATAGTGCTAATGAATTATGATCCACTAAATTGTTTTTTGTAGAATAAATTTAACAACGACAATATATTAGGTTGAGTTTGCGGAATTTTTTGTCACACACAATTTGTCCACATCTTGAGAACCCTTATTATTAGGGAAATTTTAGGTTAATATTTGACCTACTTTTTAGGCTTTAAACAATCTTGTGGTAATTATAGGGTCTAGACAATTTTTGGACATAATAGTTCTCTGGACATGCGGAGCCACCAACAGCCTCTAAAACAAGTCGCCATTTTCGGGTAACTTATATATAAGAGCAGTTTACAAAAGAAAATACAGTGAGGGAACTGCATGTGCTTCTTTAATTTCCTAGGGATAAATCTATGGACTCTATATTCACGTTGAGTCCTTCTTTGTTTTATCTCTAACTTCTAATTCTTCTTTACACTTTCGGTTCCCTCCACAATCTAAAAAGAAAAAAAAAAGAAATCTTTTTGTTGATAATCAAACACTCCACGAAAACAATATATACAGTTGAAAACTAAACAGAAAAATAATCTATTCCGATAAGTAAGTAAGAAAGAAAGAAAAACAATGGCTCATGCTAATGAAAAAGAGATAGATACTAGAACGGAGGAGGAGAAAGCCATAGATGCATGGCTTCCCATCACATCCGATCGAAATGCGAAATGGTGGTACTCCACTTTTCATAATGTCACTGCCATGGTTGGCGCTGGTGTCCTCAGTCTCCCATATGCCATGTCCGAGATGGGATGGTATGTTTTTTGCTCTTTTCACTTGTGATATAAACTAGGTCATAGATATTTTTGTGGTTATAAATAATTTCATTACCGGTAAATTTGATATTTGAAAGTTAATTCTCTTTTGTACTGACGAAAAAGAAAATATGTCACATAAATTTGGACAGACTTGGTGTAGATTGTTCTTTCCATGTATTTCTATTTCTTTCCTAATTAAATTTTAGTCGACAATAACAGTTATAACTTGTGCATTACTCCCTACTTTTCAATTTAAATGTCATACTACTTTTTTAGCATATTGCAAAAAAAAATCATCTTTTTATATTTATTAATTTTTTGATATCAATATTAACATTTATATTTCATAACACTTATTTGTCGGAATGATATGCCATGTTTAAAATTAATAAATTAATTCAAATGGTACTTTTGGTATATTATACCCTCCTTAAACTATAACATTCAAAATCTTTTTTTATCATCTTACTTAAATTTTGTATTTGTTAAGAGTCTCACATCGGATATGAAATGAGAACATGGACTCCTTATATGGACTTGGACAATCCTCACCCTACAAGCTAACTTTTGGGGTTGAGTTAGGCCCAAGATCCATTCATTACATTGTGTCAGAGCCACGTCCATTCCAATTCTTTTTCATCGATGTTGGGCCCCCAAATTATATTATCCACGCTTCAGTTAACAACGTCTGAGCGTGCGGGGAGTGTTAAGAGTCCCACATCGAATATGAAATGAGAACATGACTTCTTATATGGACTTGGACAATCCTCACCCTACAAGTTAACTTTTGGGGTTGAGTTAGGCCCAAGATTCATTCATTACAGTATTCAATCAAACTAAAATACATAAAATGAAATAGAGAGAATATTATCTTTTGTACTTTTAACTTTTTTCCGAATTTGTACTTTTAACTCACTTTATGATTTTGTTTAACATGAATTTAACACCCCTAAAATTAAATTAGGTGTCTCACTTTTGGATCTGGTTCAAAGAAGTTTGCGTGAACGATTCTAATATGGAGAACAGAATTAAGAAATAAAAGAAACTACTTTGGAATTGCCTGGTGAACATTGGTGGGTGTATAGTTTGAGGGATCAGTTCAATTGAACCCACATTTTTTTATTAATTAAGACCATATATATTTATGTGAAAATACTAAAAATATAGATTAAATATTACGTTTTGAAAGAAGTCTCAAAACTTTGTGTTAAGAGTCCCACATCGGAAATGGAATGGGAACATGGATGGACTTGGACAATCCTCACCCTATAAGCTAGCTTTTGGGGTTGAGTCAGCCCAAGATCCATTCTTTACATGGTATCAGGGCCAGACTCATTCCAATTCTTTGTTCGTCGATGTTGGGCCCCCGAATTATATTGTCCACGCTCCAGTTAACGAGGTCAGGTCTTGCGAGGGAATGTTAAGAGTCCCACATCGGAAATGAAATGAGAACATGAACTCCTTATATGGACTTGGACAATCATCACCCTACAAGCTAGCTTTTGGGGTTGAGTTAGACCCAAGATTCATTCTTTACGCTTTGAGTCTGTAAATATTAATGTTGAATGATTAATGTTGCAGGGGGGCTGGGATAGTAGTAATGCTGATGTCGTGGGCTATAACATTTTACACAATATGGCAAATGGTAGAGATGCATGAAATGGTACCAGGCAAGAGATTTGATAGATACCACGAGTTAGGTCAACATGCATTTGGTGAGAAACTTGGTCTTTGGGTAGTTGTACCACAACAAATAGTGGTGGACGTGTGTTCTTGCATTATATACATGGTTACAGGTGGCAAGTCGTTGAAGAAATTCCACGAAACAGTTTGCCCTGATTGTCAACCAATAAAACTCACCTACTTCATCATCATCTTCTCGTCAGTACACTTTGTGCTATCTCACTTACCAAATTTCAATTCGATATCATTGGTGTCGTTGGCAGCAGCGGTGATGTCGTTGACATATTCGACAGTTGCATGGGCAGCATCAATAAGGAGAGGGATTGAAGGGAGGGAAGTGAGCTATGAACTAAGGAGTGAAAAGACAGGTGACAATGTGTTCATGTTCTTGAGTGCTCTTGGAGATGTTGCTTTTGCCTATGCTGGACATAATGTGGTGCTTGAGATTCAAGCCACTATTCCTTCAACACCAGAAAAACCTTCCAAAGGTCCTATGTGGAAAGGTGTATGGGTCGCTTATCTCATCGTTGCCGTCTGTTATCTCCCTGTCGCTTTCGTTGGCTATTGGGCCTTTGGTAATCAAGTCGAGGATAACATCCTCCTTTCACTCGAAAAACCTATGTGGCTTGTTGCTGCTGCTAACATGTTTGTTGTCGTTCATGTCATTGGAAGTTACCAAGTACGTTCCTTCTAACTTATTTCTTTTTTAGTCCGTCAAAAAAAAAATGATATATTTTTTTATTTATTAATAATTTAATTTTAAATTTTATCTTTTTACATAAAACAAGATGATCTATAATCACACAAATATCTTTGATTTATTTTAGACCGTAAAATTCAAAAGTCTTCATTTATTTCTTAAAGTGCGTGTCAAATGAAAGTATATCACATAAATTGGGACGGATGGAATACCAATTCTGTTAAATTGTTCTAGTTTAAACATATATAACACACTTTTATTTACTTATTTAATTAGTATGTATTTAAGTAGTCATATACATGGACCAAGCACTTGAAAATTATATACTCCCTCCACTTTAATTTGTTTGACATAGTTTGACTTGAATAGAAGTATAGGAATGAATTGAATACTTTTAAAATTTGTTATCATAAATATGTCATGTCATATGTGTGGCTATAAGGCTTTTATAACTTATGATTTGAAACATGTCATAATATTTGTCCAGCTATGAGAACGGACTAATAAGGTAATAGTGTAAAATAATGTGGAATGAAGCGACTACATCCCATTTTGTTTTATAATGGATGGTGATAAGACCTGAACCAAGACCTCTATTTGCTCTAATATCCTATTTTAATGTGTAATCTTCTTATCTAAAAACTTATCAATATACACTTTTATTCTTTTTAATTTATCCGTAAAAGGATAACGCCTTTTTTTTTGGAACCTATTTAACTACTTAACTATGTTAATGTTGTAAGAAAAGTTAATCAGTAGAGCAAAAACTAAGAAAGAAGCTAAAACATTGGGTATTAGCAATGTAAATACTTAAAAAGTGAGGCAATGAGTTTTAGCATAAGTACGATGTTTGAGTTGTTAAAAGATTCCTTGCCATAAGTTGTTTGACTAAACTGGAAAAAAAAAATAACTTGTAGGTTTTCGCAATGCCCATGTTTGACATGATTGAGACGTATGCCGTGAAATCTGCCAAACTAAAACCTTCCACAATGCTTCGCCTCTTAGTGCGTACAACATTTGTTGGTAAGTAGTTGGGTTTCCCATAATTTCTTCAAGATTATATCCTAGTTTTCTTGTCATAATTTCTTCCTTATGCTCATTTTATTTTCATTGTAGCATTTACGCTATTCGTGGGTATGACAATACCATTCTTTGGTGGTCTAATGGGATTCTTTGGTGGATTTGCTCTGGCTCCAACGTCGTATTACGTGAGTAAATTACATAAGGATTTCACCGTTTTTTGTTTATAATATGGAGCAATTAAGTTATTGATTTTCCTCTGCAGCTTCCTTGCATCTGCTGGCTTATCATTGTAAAGCCCAAAAGATTTGGTGTCTCTTGGTGTATCAATTGGGTAAGTAGTAATGTTTGATTTGGTTCGATCGATTTAATTCTATAGTGATTCTTATCTAATTTCTTTTTCTTTCCTAATAAATCTCAGTTCTGCATCATAATTGGAGTACTGCTGACTGTTTTATCGCCCATTGGAGGGATGTGGACTCTTATCAAACAAGCCAAGAGTTACCGTTTTTATCAGTGATTTGCTGTTTCTTTTTTCTGAAAACTTGGAACTGTAAATAGTATCTTTTTTTTTTCTTTTTCCATTTGTTTGTATTTTGAATAAAAATAATTTATTTTGATATAAACGATAACTGCCTTTGTGAATAATACTTGGAAATAAAACATCTTCGTTTAGGACTACTGTCTAATGCCTCCCGTTCATTTTCTTCCTGCCGAATGTAATGTCTCCAATTAACTGAAAAGTCAATTTTACCTAGCAAAACGCCTCTCTTTACATTTCTCTCCGGTAAGTTTCAGAGGTTATCACCCAATTTTACTTTATTGCACTAAAGTTATTATATTATTATTATAGTAAAAAGATCACTCAACTTTACTTAAGTATCACAAAAATTACTAATTATGTCATAGAAAATGTCTCATTTGATTTCTTCTAGTGACTTTCTGTGATACTCATGCAATGTTGAGTGACAAAAAATAATATAATGTTTTCAATACAGATAAATAGTTTAGTAAAATTAATACAATAATGTAAGAGTTGAGTGATTGTTGGAATTTTCAAGAGAATAAATGGAATAGACAAAAAGAAAACGTATTTTTCTTTCTGCAAAAAGAAAAAAAGTATTTTTCTTTGTAAAAGAAAAACAACACATCTCTTCTACAACGGTTGTGTTGTTTCAGGTTCAAAGTTAAATCACCCTCTATAAATAGAGGAACATGCTGCAAATATTCTATAATAAGAATCATTCCAAGTACCAACATCCTTCTTAAGAAAATCTGCATAAGTTTAGTGACTACAACATTAATTCTTGTGCATTTTAGACACTTGTTTCATTATTGGTTTTGCTTCATTCTATCCCGAGAGAGTATTTGTGAGGGACAAATAATTTTTTTTTGGAAAGTGATCCAAGTAAGGTACACGCATATCCAGATTTCTCACCACAAACACACATTTTCTAACAATAAAAGAGAATTATTATCATGTCTTCGATGAAAGATCTCACCACTAACTTTGCCAAACTTGACAAGTTTGGTGGAGTTGATTTCCACCGTTGGCAAAAGAAGATGCACTTCCTTCTGACAACACTGAAAGTTGTGTATGTTATTTCCACCACTCGTCCACCGGAGGCCAATGAAGGCGAAGAGGAGACACTTGAAAGCACAATGGCAAGGATGAAATGGGACAATGATGACTACCTATGTCGAGGCCATACATTGAATGCAATGTCGGATGTTTTATTCGACAACTATCAACATGTGAAGACCGCTAAGGAATTGTGGGATGCCTTTGGAGGACAAGTATATGTCTGAAGATGCATCTAGTAAAAAATTTCTTGTCTCCCAATTTAATAATTATAAAATGGTAGAAGGTTGGTCGGTCATGGATCAATTTCATGAAATTCAACGCATTGTAAGTCGCTTCGCCAAACACAATAGTGATAGATGAAACTTTTATTGTGTCTTCTATTATTGATAAATTATCCTCTTTGTGGAAACACTCCAAACAGATCTTAAACACAAAAAGGAAGACATTTCTTTGGAAGAACTTACTAATCATCTTCGTGTAGAACAAGAGTTCTGCATACAGGATGAATCCAAAGAGTCTAGCCCTCAAGATGGAAAGGTACATGTCTGTGACACCCCAACCTTGGGGGGTATGGCCGGCACCCAGTGCCCGAAAGCCTGAACGTACCATTATAGTATTCGAAGCCTGAAATATAAAATTTGGGCCGACAAGGCCAACAAGGCCTCCAATTAACCATGTACAACAAGACTAAAAGATAACTTGTACAAAGAAAAGTGTCAGCATGATATATACATATGTACACATAGTCAAGGCCGACAAGGCCACAACATACCAACATTCACTACACATAGGTCGGCAAGCCTCTAAGAGTAATATATACATACTAACAGGTCAGGACAGGGCTTCGCTATACCCTAAAATACTAGTAGCATATGTAATAGTACATAAGGACCCCTCTATTTCAACTCCGATAGAAGGGAGTCCGAAAATCACAGCTGAGCAGATCACCTACTGAGGAGGAGTGTCACTCTATCTATCTGTACCTGCAGGCATGAACACAGTGCCCCAGAAATGGGGCATCAGTATGAAAGATGTACTGAATATATGAGGAAGATAACAAATGTAAGCAGAAAGTATGATATAAGAGATATGGGTATAGAAGTCAACCTGAAACTCATAACAAGCCTATGAGGGCCTACCCGTCTCAATTATGAAGATATATGCATGTTTGTAAAAATCAAGCCGCTCAAGGGGCCATATAATGTAATATACAGCCATTATGTAGGGCAAATCATATCATAATGTATATATCGTACCCGACATCGGTGAGGACTCGGTCGTACCCATCCCAGATGTGGGACTCGATAATATCAATCAACTACAGTGGTGTGCACAAATAGGTGTCATACCTGGCCGACTATAGCGCGGCTCGTGAATACATAGATAGCATGGGGATGAATAAGAGTGACAATGAAAGTTGTTGTGATAGAATACATTAAACTTAAACTATGATTGATCCAAAACATCTTTAATACGTAGGATATCATTCGAAGGATGACCGGAGAATTGCAAGCTAGCATTTTTCAAGTAATTAAGGTATGTAAGGCTAACATCCTTTTTTGGCATGAACATATTGAAACGATTATTATGAAATAAAATTGATAAGAACTCTATTTGATGTATGTAAGGAGGGAATTGTGTGCTTAGGTTGGTCGGAGTTGGTTTGGGGCTGGGCGGACACAAATATGGGAGTCAAATGGAGGTTGGTGGAATAGGACAGTTTCCGGACAGTTTATGTTTGTGGGAGTTGTACGGGTGCCCTTACGTGGTTTGGGGCTAAGGCATTCGGAGAGGATGAACTAGAAACATTTTAGGTTATGTTGGTGGTTGGTATTTGGTGGTTGAATGGTGGTAAGGTGGCGAAAACTGGTCGGGACAGTAAGGTACGAAGGTTGAAAATCAGTGAGGACGATAGAGTAGTTGGTTGGATTTTTGAGTGTTTTTGGGAGAAGTTGGTTAACGACCTTTTTGGTGTAGGTTGGAGAAGTATTGTAGTGTATTGGGGTGAAAGGGATTAGGCATTTTGGATAATGATTGGGCACGAAATTGATAGACAAGTTCGGGTGCGGGTAAGGTGATATAGGCCGAGATGACCTTCTAATGTGCTTGTGACAAAGTAACCAGATAGAACCTTGGTTTGGGTATAGTTAGATCACAAAAGTTCTAACTAGACTTACTCCTAGGATTTGGACCACAAAAGGACCAAGGGTTGGACCAGAAAAGGACCAACTACGATAATAACACAAAAGTTGAATAACTTAGCAAAGTTTGAGAAAAGTCAAATATATTTCATAAAAATTCAATGTCTCCTTTCATCAACTACATCCGCTATTTATACTAGTTCTAAACCTTCTAGAAGAGGTAACAAGATAGACATAAACAAATTGCATCTAGGCCGAATGGGAAAGGGGGAGAGGGTTGGCCTCTTTGGAGAAGGGAAAAGACTCAACTCTTCATGTTCTCTAGGCCACCTTTTGTGTCATCCATGTAGATAAGTGCATGAACTAGTTAGTTCATGAACTAGTTAGTTTATAAACTACCTCCTTGGGGAACGTTTGGAGGCTTCTCATTCTAGATGATTCTCGGCTTGGTCATCTTATCTTATTACATGGCATAGTAATTAAGCTATAAGGAGATCTAGTAATTAAGCTAGGAATTAAAATAAGCTAAAAGGTGATCTCAGCCAAGACCTACATAAAAGCCAGAAAAATGTTTCCTTCTTGTATCTTCAAGTCTTGTCTTCAACTCCACTCCACATTAAGCATATCACCATAGGATGGTTGGCAATCTTTGGCACTCCTAGCAAATCATCTCGCGGCTCATGTTGGAAACTTAAGTTCACGGCCTTCTTTTCATCATACTCCCCTTCTTTAACAGAACTTGCCCTCAAATTCTCATTATCTATAGATGGTGATAAGTATCCAACATTAAACATTGAAATAATACCTCCTTATTCGTCCGGAAGTTCTACCTTGTAGGCGCTTTCCCCGAACCTGGCCAATATCTTGAAAGGACCATCCGCCCAAGGCATTAGCTTGTTCTTTCTCATGTTGGAAAATCTTTCCTTCCTTAGGTGTAGCCAAACCAAATGATCTGAATATAAGACAAAAGGTTTTGGCTTCAAATAATGTTCCCATTGGACCAAGGATCTCACCATATAAAATTCCATGTCATAAGTAGAATAATTAAGCCGGGCACCACCTAATTCTTCACTAAGGAAAGAAATTGATTGTTTGTCTTGAACCAATACGTCACCAACACCAACCTCCTTAGCATCACATTCAACTTCAAACAGTTTCTCAAATTTCGGAATAGCTAGAACCGGTGCTTCACATAACCTTCCCTTTAAGGTTTCAAAAGCTCTTTGTGCTCCTTGGGACCAATTAAACTCACTATTTTTCATTAGTTCAGTGATAGGGCCAGCAAGGATACTAAAATCTCGAATGAAATAATGATAAAAAGAAGTCAACCCATGGAAACTTCTTACCTCACTTACATTCGTAGGCTCGGGCCAACTCCGGATAGCTTCCGCCTTGGATGGATCCACATGAATGCCCTCATATGATACTATATATCCTAAGAATGAGATACTAGTAATCATAAAAGCACACTTCTCTAACTTGCCATACAACCTTACATCTCGTAACTTCTCAAATAAAGCTTCTAAATACGACAAGTGAGATTCTCTATCTTGACTATAAATTAAGATATCATCTAAGTAAACCACAACAAATTTACCCATGAATGGTCGTAGTACCTCGTGCATGAGCCTCATGAAATAGTTGGAGCATTACATAATCCAAATGGCATTACAAGCCATTCGCACAAACCATACTTAGTCTTGAAAGTCGTCTTTCATTCATCTCCCTCTCGTATCCTCATTTGATGGTAGCCACTCCTCAAATCTATCTTGGAGAATAACGTGGCCCTACTCAATTCATCCAAAATATCATCCAATCTCGGCATAGGAAACTTGTACTTCACGGTGATGTTATTGACCGCTCGGCTATCAATACACATGCGACAAGTCCCATCTTTCTTTGGCACCAATAAGGGGGGTACCGCACAAGGACTAAGGCTCTCTCGGACAAAGCCTTTGTCTAGTAATTCTTGCACTTGTCTTTGCAACTCCTTAGCCTCTTTTAGATTGCATCTATAGGTTGGACGATTAGGTAATGAACTTCCTGGAATAAAATCAATAGCATGTTTCATACCTCTTATTGGTGGTAATCCGGGTGCAAGATCATCCGAAAATACATCTTCAAATTTATTCAAGAGTTTCTTCGAGTCGGCATCTTCAACTGTATCTCCCACAAGACTCTTCTTATCCTTGCACCAATGCATATATAGGAATCCCATTCTTCAACTTCTCTTCTATCTCCGATGCATTAAGCAAGAGGGCCTCAGACTTTTCCTTGTTGTTCTTGGCATTTTGGATCTTTATTTTCTTCACCTCACTAGGTGATAATGGTATCAATCAGATCTTTTTCTCATTCTTTTGAAAAGAATAGACCTTTTTTTCTCCATCAGGTTGCGCTTTCCTATCAAATTGCCATGGCCGTCCCGGTAACATATGACAAGCATCCATAGGTAGGATGTCACACCATATCTTATTTTCATACTTACCAATCCGAAAACTAACAAGAGTTTATTTCATTACCTTTAGCCTTTTGTCTTTGTTCAACCATTGGAGAGCATATGGTTTAGGATGGCTGCGGGTAGGCAACTTCAATTTGTCCACCATTTCCACGGAGGCCGCATTGGTACAGCTTCCTCTATCAATGATCATATTACACGCATTGTCATTTACCTTGAATCGAGTGTAATATAGTTGATCTCTTTGTGTCTCCTCCTATTCTTCAAGTTGAACACTCAACACATGTCGGAGTACTAAACTCTCACCTCTTCCGTATCAACATCTTCCTCTAGGACCTCCTTGACTTCGGGTTCCTCTATAACAAAGGAATCCCCACAATCTTGATACTCTTCGATAGTCATTACCTGAAGGTTAGTACATTCATTTGCAAAGTGTCCTAATACTTGACATTTAAAACACCTTTTTCTACTTCTATCTACCCCCCTCCCTTCTAACCTCTACTTTCTTTCCTTTATATTTCTCCACACTTTCTTGGCTATACAATGGGTTAGTAAAAGAGGTACTGCCCTTTTCTTTAACATTAGTGGTCTTTACATAGGATTTTGGTATACCTTTCTTTTGTTGTTTTTCAAACTTGAGTGCTAAGTGACATACGTCTTCAAATGTGTTGTATGTTGCAACTTCGACCTTCTCTTGAATCGCCACATTCAAGCCTCCAATGAATCGTGCAATCCTTTGAGCCTACTTTTCTTCTAAGTCACAAAACATGGTGACTTTCTTGAACTCTCGAATGTATTTCTCAACTTTAAGAACTCATTGACGAAGTTTGGTGAGCTTGAGGTATAGGTCTTGTTCATACTCCCTTGGCAAAAACTTCTTCTTCAAATGTTTCTTTAGTTTGTCCAAAGATTCAATCTTGGTTTTCCCATTCCTCCTCCGGTTTGTTTTGAGTTTTCATACCACACAGAAGTGAATCCCTTCAACTTCAATGTAGCAACCTTAAAACACTTGTGGTCATCGTATTGCTGGTAATCGAAAAGCCTCTCAATGACCCTTAACCATTTAAGAAACTCTTCAAGGTCCATATTTCCTTCAAAGGTTGGAAGATCAAACCATAGACTTCGGTCATCTTCTCTTTCACGCCTCAGGTTATCTTGGACATCTTCCATTTCATGCCTCGGGTTGTTTTGTGCAACCTCCTCCCCGGACTTGGCATCATTAATCACGGCATGCTTCACAAACTCTCTTCTCAAGATTTGCATTTGTTCCACAACAAGGTCACTTATGGTCCTCCGAACTTCTTCATTTATGTTAGCCACAACGTCAAGACGTGGGACGGGAAAGCCTTGCTCGGATACCAAACTGATGTATATATAGAGGGAATTGTGTGGTTAGGTTA
Organism: Anisodus acutangulus; assembly: GCA_029783415.1. NCBI lineage: Eukaryota > Viridiplantae > Streptophyta > Magnoliopsida > Solanales > Solanaceae > Anisodus > Anisodus acutangulus. The sequence continues at coordinate 17,657,117 of CM056504.1, read as the reverse complement.
TTCGTAGTTGGTTTGGGGCTGGACGGACATAAATATGGGAGTCAAATGGAGGTTGGTGTAATAGAACGGTTTCCGGATAATTTAGGTTTGTGGGAGGTGTACGGGTGCCCTTACGTGTTTTGGGGCTAAGGCGTTTGGAGAGGATGAACTAGACACGTTGTATGGTATATTGGTAGTTGGTATTTGGTGGTTGGATGGTGGTAAGGTGGCGGAAACTGGTCGGGACTATAAGGTATGAAGATTGAAACTCGGTGAGGACGGTGGAGTAGTTGGTTGGGTTTTTTGGGTGTTTTCGGAGGAGTTGGTTAACGAACTTTTTGGTGTAGGTTAGGGAAGTGTTTTAGTGTATTGCAGTGAAAGGTATTAGGCAATTTTGACAATGATTGGGCACAAAATTGATAGACAAGTTCGAGTGCGAGTAAGGTGATGTAGGCCGAGATGACCTTCCAATGTTTTTGTGACAAAGTAACCAGATAGAACCTTGGCTTGGGTATAGTTAGATCACAAAAGTTCTAACTAGACTTACACCTAGGGTTTGGACCACAAAAGGGCCAAGGGTTGGACCACAAAAGGACCAAGGTTTGGACCACAAAAGGACCAACTAAGATAACAACACAAAAGTTGAATAACTTAGCAAAGTTTGAGAAAACTCAAATATATTTCATACAAATTCAATGTCTCCTTTCATCAACTACATCCCCTATTTATACTAGTTCTAAACCTTCTAGAAGAGGTAACAAGATAGATATAAACAAAATGCATCTAGGCCGAATGGGAAAGGGAGAGAGGTTCGGCCGCTTGGGAGAAGGGAAAAAACCTAACTCTTCATGTTCTCTAGGCCACCCTTTTGTGTCATCCATGTAGATAAGTGCATAAACTAGCTAGTTCATGAACTACCTCCTTGGGGAACGTTTAGAAGATTTTCCTTCTTGATGATTCTCGGCTTGGTCATCTTATCTTATTACATGGCATAGTAATTAAGATATAAGGAGATCTAGTAATTAAGCTAGGAATTAAAACAAGCTAAAAGGTGGTCTCGGCCAAGACCTACATAAAAGCCAAAAAAATATTTCCTTCTTCGATCTTCAAGTCTTGTCTTCAACTCCACTCCACATTATGCATATCACCATAGGATGGTTGGCAATCTTTCGCACTCCTAGCAAATCATCCAGCGACTCATGTTGGAAACTTAAGTTCACGACCTTCTTTTCATCACTATTCTTAAGTCCTTAAGGAAGTACTTGTGATTCTTCCATAAATGTGTTGTTGTGTTCTATCATCCATTTTCGAGATTACATCCTCATTCCAAGGCACCCTTTTGGTGTCAATAAAAGTTTGCTCCTTATTGTTTCCTAAAATCTAAGATAACAATGTGATATATTGTTCCTATAGAGTCATCGAAAGAGTAACATGTGATGTACTAACACTCATAAGAGAGTCGAAGGTGCAATGACATTACGTCACTCTAACGAGTTTAAAAGAGTATTCAGTAATCTTGGAGAGGTCATCATATGCATGCATTAAATATTTATATTACCCACAGAGCCCTATGGAATTATATACGTAGCTATACAGATATAATATTGATGATATTACCCAAAAAGGCCTATGGCGTTATATATGCAGTTTATGTAGATATGAGACTGATGATATAGCCCACAGAGGCCTACGGTATTATATACGCAATTATATTTCACTTATACATATTCTAGCTCACAAAGGCACTCAGAGTACAGGTTGTCTTTCCATCGCTCTATCTTACAGTTATGAATTTCAGTTATAGTTTCAGCTCATATTTTATTTATGGTGTTGTACTTATTTACAGTCTCAGCCTTACATATTCAGTACATATTTCTTACTAATGTCCCTTTCTAGAGCACTATGTTTCATGCCCGCAGGTACAGTAGAGATACAAATGATTCATCATAGTAGGTGACTCGACTCAGCTGAAGATTGTCACGGTTCATTCTTCCGGAGCTATTTAGTGAGTTGATAGGTATGATAGTTGTATATATGTATATAGTTGGGTACGGTGGGGCCATATCCTGACTAGATGTTGTTGATGTATTCTTTAGAGGCTTGTAGATAGTCATTTTGTGTATAGTGATCTTATATGGCCATGTCGTCTTCTTCAGTAGACTGGTTGTGTTCATGTAAACCTTGTCGGCCTTGTTATATATATCTGTATAGGTTAGGCTTTTTCTGTGTGCATGGGATTGTGTCTTTGTTCAGATAATCATTTATCAGAGGCCTTATTGGCCTATGTGTTATCGAGTATGTCGCAGGTATCAAGGTTGGTACGCTCTGGCCTTAAGGCACCGGGTGTCGGCCACACCCCCCAAGGTTGGGGTGTGACAAACTTGCCACACTTATAAACAAGAGGATACATGGCATTTAGGATTTTACCTTTCTTGAAATCTAGATCATGCATTAAAAGCAAAGTCGTAAGTAATTGTATTCTTATCTTCTCACATTGGTTCTCTTTTTCAGTAATGCCAAAATCAAAGGAAAGTACCGTTAGCAGGAGATTGGTCAAGAATGCGGGGGAAGGTACCAGTCTATTGCCAATCGTTAATATGAATTCGAAGACTATAAGGACACCAGAAAGAAATATGAGTTATTCTATGAAAGAAGATTCGTCTGAAGATCTGTCTATGGAAGAAGATCTGTTTAAAAATCCATCTATGGAGGAGGACCCATCCGAGGCCCCGGAAGAATCGCCCTTCTGAGTACCATCAATTCCAGTTGTGTTGCCATATTATATGAGGGCCCATACAATACAAAAATTATCCGCGCAGCGATCGTTTTTTGTCAGGTTAGGTGTGAGTGGTACCATGTACAATAGCACCCCCAGTCAGCTTTCTAGAGTAGGGTCATATTCAGATACCCCCCACAGGTTATGCCTTTTGAGAGGTCAAGAAGCTCATTATCATAGAAGTCGGTTAATCAAGGTTCGCCAATAATAAGTAGAGGTGGAGAAGAAGTAATCAGCAGGCAGATCAGAAGGCTTGGAATGGAAATAGGTAATGAAAGATTTGCATTACGGAATGTGTCAGATCGAAGCTCCCGAGTAGAAATCAGGCAAGCACAAGGAGATGTTGGAAGTAGTAGATCGCGCTATCATCAATGTGGAATGAGGTACAACAGACCATATTTATCCGATATCGAGTTATGTTCTGGATGCGGAGTCTTAGGCCATAGGGCTAGCGAATACCCCAAGGTATTTCAGTCATTATGACATCAGTGTGGACAAGTGCATTGTGGGCAATGTCTGGGTAATGTTGAGGAATGTTATTAGTGTGGGAGCAGAAGCCATAGAGTATATAGATGCCCGAGATTGAGTCTGGGGGGGGGGATAACATGTCCCGATGCTACTCAGAGTTATGCAACTAATCTGGTATGCTGATAATTTTATTAAGAATAATTGTGTTTATGCTTATGATCGGCCGATTATCATTGATGTAAAAAGCGTGTCATACAGATGTATATAGATCGTAAATGGATAACATAGGTGGAAGGTGGTAAGTGAAACTACAGTTATGTTCAAAGTTCTAAGTAAAATGACTCAAGAACCAATCATTTATTAGCTACATACATACCCAAAACTCTTAGGTTTTATACACGAGCCGAAGAGTTAAAGAAAATCCCAGAGCATTGGCAAGGAAAATGAATTTTCGGAGTTAAGTTACTTGAAGCTTTGTTCAGAAAGCAATTAAAGTAAAGAAACACGAAATGTCATACTTAAAATAGTAATCCCAACTCCTCCACACAGACTGAATCATTTATGGAGATCGTAGGACAGGAAGAGTTTTGTCAGTTAAAGGCAAGCGATATACCTTCTTTACTGTAAAAGATAGCGAGGTGTTTGATATTAACTAATGAGATTTTTGAATCTTATGGTATAGTTTTATGAGCCGATCGGGCAAGAATAGTTGGTTGAATATATTTGCGATAAAGGCTTGGGTTGACAGAAAAGCAACGATAAGTGATAAACGGGTGTCTAGTAAACACAAATGAAAGTGTTAAGACAAAGTAATGCAATCGAATGATGTTTCTCACGCAAATAGATAGATGGAAATACGGTAATGATAAGTACATCGATAATGAAACTAGGGGGAAACCTAGGACAACACGATTACCATAAAAAGGATATTAGTGAAGAAGTGGCACTTAAACTTTCCTAGTCAAAAGTATAATACCTGACATCCATAAATGATGATATTAGGAATACGCTAAGACAAGGAATTCTTAAAGGAACTCAAGTTGGTAACGTACAAGTTGATTGGCTGAATGACGAGTAAAGAAGAGCTCTACTACCAATTAAGGGGGAGGAAGCCCGAATCAGCGGTAAGATTGAATCCATCTAAAAATTGAATTTGAATACGTCAAGTATTAGTTTCGCCACAAATGTCTACAGGACGTTAATGATATGTAAGTGGAAGTAAGGACGAATGAAGCCCGATGTAATCATATGACGGAATGATAAATAAATAGTCTAAAATAGACAATCAGGAAAAAAGCTAAAGAATAAGGGCAAGGGAATAAGAGATGAGAGGGCGAGTAATGGTAAATTGTGACTGCCAAAAGAACTAGAAACCCCACAAGGAGGATAAGACAGTAGTCATAAGGTTGGGAAATAAAGACAGAAATGTAACTCAAGTACGGTGACCACGAGGGGATTAGTAAGAACAACGCCTTACAAAAATAAATCCTTCGATGAAAAAGGGGACAGGATAACCCTCGCATGAGCAATACTGAAAACTAACATGAGTATGTCAAAGGTTTGCTTTTAGGAAAATGGTACATGAGATACCCAGTAAACGGATGATCAAATATTATGTGTAAAGGAATCTTGCAATTATAAGAATCAAGTGTTGTATTCTTAGTATGAAGTAAAAGCACCAGTCTGGATTTAGTAAAAATAGTAGACACTTAAGAAATACGGCCAACAAAAAAGGAAGTTATGTCGAATGTGAGAGCATGTTTTGTTTCTAGTATTTTTTGAAAAAGTGGAATTAAGGTAAATAGAAAGGGGACGATGCAAATGGAGAAAGAATACTTGAGCAAACGTGGGGTACAATTAAGGAATGATGAACCTATCCTGAAATGCATAGCAGCGCCTATGAAATATGCAAATTAGAGACATTAAAAAAAAGTTCTGACATAATAAACATGGAGATAATGGACAATAGGGTCATGGACAGTTGAGGAAGAGGGTCATTATGGGAGCTACAAGAAGAATCAACCCAAAGAGATAATATATGGCTAGCCGCAATAGAAACCAGACGATGATAGCTCCCTAAAGTTGAAGGCAAATAAATTCTTCCTTATATTGGAGATTAGATGGGCGTCAAGATAAAGAGTCTCGTCTAGAATCCATTGGGAGATATTGTGATATAGGGTAAAGGTAATAACAGGAACCTTATCAAGATCAAAGAATTAAGTATATCCATTAACAGTGCCAAGAAGGCTCGCTCTTGAAGTTGAAATATTACATGAAAATTATGGACTGGTCCAAGGATTATTGTGGGCCATCTCACTATCGGGGGGAACTATTCCGATTCAGAAGATTAATGCCCAACTGACTTATCAACTTGTGTTATGATAACTAAGACTGCATATACAAATAAAGTTTGGCTGATAATTGTACAATTGCTCTTTATAATAAACAACTTTAGAGGAGCCAGTCAAAAGAGGCTCTGGATGTTCAGAAGTACCCTCACCCTTATTCTAAGGGAGTCAATTAAAACCAAGGTTCATATCATCGGACTCAAGTAGTGAGTGAATGTATGGAATTCGGAAGAAGTTTGGAATAAGGATTGATAACTAAACGACATACTAAAATATCGATAAATACATGGTTATATACATAGCAAAGGAATAAGACTCTTATTGAATCACGAAAAGGGAAGGGACCTGAAGTAACGATATTAGATTTGATGTAGTGAATCATAAGAAAATGCTTAGCTTAATGAGGAGATGTTTTAAGAGATTTGATTGTAGAAGCAGGATACAACTTTACAAGAGAAGAAGACTTCATCTGAAAAGTTCGAAATCATAATACCGGACTCGGTTAAAAAATGTCATAACTGACGAATAGAGTATAATCCCAACCAGAGATGTTTATTGGATATTCACTTTAAGTATTATCATAATGGAGATATAAAGGTGAAAAGGAATTCATTGAAGAAAGAAATTCTAAGACCAGTGAACTATTCAAAACCTACGTATCATAGAAGGATATTAGAGAGGAATGAAAGGAAGAACAGAAGAAGAAATGGATTCAGATAACCCCATTATTTCCAATCCTTGCCTTTGATGATCTTCGTGATGCAGCCTCTCATCATAATCTTATTTATACTTTATGTCTGCCAGCTCTGGAACCTAAATCCTATCATGAGACAAGAATTGTAACGAAGAAATAAAAGACATAGTTCAGATGTCAGGATCCAACAGTTTGAATAGATTACAGTTACTAAGCAATGTTGTAAAAGAGGTGTACGACCGTGTGAAGGTCGATGATGTATTAACAATGTAATGTTTGTGTAATCCTATGAGGCAATATCTATGACATTCGGTTGCATGGAATATTGAGATAGTTCTTTGTATGAAAGAACTCTGCCAGAACTTTAAGAGAATACAAGAATCGCTATACTCGAATGTTTCAAACTTCAGCTTCATGATAATATTTGTGCGACACCATCATTCTATTCATGTTATTTACTGAAGTTGATTCATGTACATTATTTAGACAGGTGTTATTGAAACAAATGTATCATGTGCAGCTCAAATGTCGGTAGGAGAACGTTAAGGTGAGTTATGGCTAACCTTTCTCAAATTATTGTAAGTGTAAGCAGTCGTGCGAGGCCGATTTAATATTATCTTCTTATTATATTGCCTTTTGTGGTATTGGATATCTATTTGGGCTGATTGACATATTTTGATAGTCCTGTTTATAAGGGAAACTCTGCCAAAATTTCAAAAAATCTTGAGAGTTAGAACATCTTCAACATTCGTGGATGAATATTTCTAAGGGGGGAAGGATGTTAAGCCTTGTAGTGTTATATTTCATCACGTCATCGATTGATACTGGTATTCCGGGAAGATATGTGACCTTACTGAAGGATAGTGAGAGTTTATACATTGTCTAAAGAAGTATCGGAGCGTATAAGATTTAAATGGATAGAAACAAATACATTTCGACAAAAATCTGCGGAATTGTATTTTGATGGCCAAAAGGACGCACCGTACAAATTTGTACAGCCCGTCAAATTATGGACCCTCACCGTATTTTTAAGGGCAGATTATAGGTCCAAATTGACGGACCATACAAAATTGTACATACCGTAAAATTGGTCGGTGATAAATCAATTTTAAGGCCATTTTTTCCATTCTTCGACCAAAAAAGTCCCAAACCTTCTCTCTAACTCTCCCAACAGATTTCAATGGTTTCAAGGTGATTTCAAGTTGATTACACCCTAATTATACATCAAAAGGCTAGGATAAGTAAAGGAAAACACTTCATTGGCGTTGTTATATGCTTGAGGGTGGTTCTTGATGCTAGGAGGATTGGATACAAGGTTATAATTGCTGGGAAATGTATGATTAACACTCTTTTTTCTTATGTTTATTCATGTACTAATTAAGCGTTTGGGTGAAGAATCAATGAATTAGCACCTCAATTGACAAAAATATGCTAGGGTTTGTTGTTGGGTTGTTTGGAGGTTGTATTTATGACTGGTTAGGACTTAATTTGTGAGATGTAACTTGACTATGTTGTATATTTTGTTGTTGAGGTCGTCTAAAGTCTTGATATTGATAATGGAACTATAAGCTAGAAAAAGGAATGACTAGAAATCATGTAAAGGTTGTTCTTGTTGATGTTAACTTATGTTGGGTGGATTTTGTAAAATTTAAGCTATTGAATGGAATCGTGAATACATAGGTATCATGGGGATGAATAAGAGTCACAATTAAAGTTGTGGTGATAGAATATATTAAACTTGAACCATGATTGATCTGAAACATCTTCAATGTGTAGGATATCGTTTGAAGGACGACCGGAGAATTGCAAGCTATCATTGTTCAAGCAATAAAGGTATGTAAGGCCCATTTCCGTCTTTTTGTCATGACCATATTGAAATGATTATTATGAAATGAAATCCGATAAGAACTCTATTCTTAAGTCCTTAAGGAAGTGCTTATGATTTTTCCATAAATGTGTTGTTGTGTTGTGTCATCCATTGTCGAGATTAAATCCTCATTCCAAGGCACCCTTTTGGTGTCAATAAAAGTTGGCTCCTTATTGTTTCCTAAAAGCTAAGATAACAATGTGATCTATTGTTCCTATAGAGTCATCGAAAGAGTAACATGTGATGTACTAACACTCATAAGAGAGTCGGAGGTGCAATGACCTTATGTCACTTCGACTAAGTTAAAAGAGTATTCAGTAATCATTGAGAGGTATTCATATGCATGCATTATATATTTATATTGCCCACAGAGGCCTATGACATTATATACACAGCTATATAGATATAATATTGATGATATTGCCCACAGATGCCTATGACATTATATACGCAGTTTACAGATATGAGACTGATGATATAGCCCACAGAGGCCTATGATATTATATACGTGATTACATTTCACTTATGCATATTCTTGCCCATAGTGGCACTCAGAGTACATGTTGTCTTTCCATCGCTCTATCTTACAGTTATGCATGTCAGTTACAGTTTCAGCTTATGCTTTATTTACAATGTTGTACTTAATTACAGTCACTGCCTTACATATTTAGTATATCTTTTGTGCTGATGTCCCTTTCTGTGGCACTACATTTTATGCCCGCAGGTATAGATAGAGATACTTATGATTCCTCATAGTAGGTGACTTGACTTAGCTGAAGATTGTCACGTTCCTTTCTTCCGGAGTTGTTTAGTAAGCTGATAGGTATGATAGTTATATATATGTATATATTTGGGTATGACAGGGCCCTATCCCGACCAGATATTGTTGATGTACTCTTTAGAGGCTTTTAGACAGTCATTTGTGTATAGTGATCTTGTGTGGCCTTGTCGACCTCTTCAGTAAACTAGTTGTGTTCATGTCAGCCTTGTTACATATATTTGTATAGGTTTGGCCTTTTCTGTATGCAGGGGATTGTGTCTTTGTTCAGAGAATCATTTAACAGAGGCCTTATTGGCCTATGTGTTATCGAGTATGTCGCATCTATCAGAGTTGGTACACCCGGGCCTCAGGGCACCAGGTGCTGGCCACACACACACACCCTTCAGGTTGGGGTTTGACAAGATTTTAGGAGATCATCAGTTGTGCCATGCCTCAAACCATGGCCTGGATGTAACACGACACTCGGTGCCTGGTTGTATGAGACCGAGTGAACCAACTGGCTGGCTGAATCAACATATGGTATACTAATTATGGAATATAACTGATAAACATGATGAGATACTAATAAGTCTAACTTATAAATCATAAATGTGGAATAAGTCAGAAGTATCAATATGTAGCCAACATGACAAACACATGAACTTGATGAACTCTGATTAACTATAACTATAGTTTATGAAGCCTCTAATGAAGTATTGCAAAACTAACCGGGATAAGGTCCCCGGCATACCTGATTGTTCGAAAATACTAAAAGAATGTAAGTAAAGATAATGCCCCAAAAGAGTTAGGCTCACCAAATAGCTTATACTGAAACCTAGCGAGCAGATCCGTCGTCCAGTAAATTGTTACATGCATCATGAGATACAGGGCCAGAGCAGAAAGAGACATTAGCACATTTGAATTGTATTGGTATATAAAGTAACTGAAAGAAAGAACTGTAAGCGGGGTGCTCGAGAAAGGGCAGCCCAAATTAATAAACAGGTAATAAGTGCAGAAACAGAAATTGCAACTGATAACTGGGATGAACAAGAGAAGTGAAATTATGAGTACTTCATGTTCTGCATCTAAATCACTTGTTTATCTGTATTTATATATGGGGCCTTGGCCCAATAATAAATGCACAAACTATGGCCATGGCCAAGTAAATGCATCAATCTATGGTCTTGGTCAAGTATACGTATACATGAGAATGTGCCCTTGGTCAATCACATATGTTCAGTATTCATTAATTACTATTAAGGAATTGAGATTACTGGAATAATAAGCATCACTAAACTGAGACATATATTCATGAACTGATTATGAGACCTGAAGCCTTAATTGTTTCTAAACCTGCAGAGTTTCTAGACTGAGACTCATGGGTATCAAACACAAGTCTATATTGATTGCGTTCTAAGTTCACAATATTCGAAACGAATATCGTGAAGAAATTACGAAACTACGACATCTAGAGAATAGAAGTTCTGCAACTATTCACGAAACTAAAGCATAACTATATTCTAAGGAAATTCATAATAGTCAATAAATAACGTGGCATACGGAGAATTATCAACATTCCCAAACGTAGAGAGCTAGCCTCGCATACCTGTAAACTCTCCAATCCAATGAATTATCTTGCTTCTCTGATAAAGAATACCCAAATCCTAATTTTGAATCATTGGAGAAGGTTTACTTATTAATCTTATATTTTTGTTTAAGAATCATGCTAGGAATCATGTATTTAGGGCTAGGATTGATTAGAAATCGTAGAGATATTCTTACCTTAATGTGGGAGGTTGAGAGGAGAGGAAAATCATCCTTCAAGAGTTTTCTATGAAGTTGGAATGTTTGATGAATGAATTTTTGAGTTAAGTGTTGAGTTTATATCACGGGACATTTTGGCCCTTCTATATCGACAAGAGAGCTACAAAGCGAGGGGTGACCTCGATATGGGCCTCGCTCAGCGAGCTCTATGGTAAAGTCCTACCTCGCTTTGAGTTTCGCTCAACGAGCTCACCCGGCCAAAATGAACTTAGTCGATTTTCTGATTTCCCCCCCACTTTTGGACCCTATACCTCACTAAGATAGGGATATTTAGAGCTCATGTCTTTCTATAAAGCTCGCTCAGCGAACTCCCCTGTCTATTTCATACTTAGCAAAAAATTTATGTTTTTGACCTTGTCGACAATGCTCAATAAGGGGGCATGACTCCTAGCGTAGAGCTCCGATTGAGTTGGACCACATATGGTTGGAAAGGTATTTAAAAGGGATAGAACTTTCATGTTTTGAGTTTTCTTTAATTCTCAATGGAGTTTCATGAAATCGGACTAGAAGGCAGACTTATCGTAAACTTAGTCGATTTTATCTAGTCTTAGGCACCTCACTGCTCGTCTTGATTTCAAAATAACTATTTCTACCCAAACTCATACAGATAGAACTTCACATGTCTAAAATGTCATGTTAATACTCATTTCACATAATCACACCTAACTCGAATTTACGGAGTGTTACAGGTTTGCTATAGATTATAGAGTGAGATTGAATATGTGAATAATTTTGGGGATTCGACTACAGCATTGGATTATGTTAAGGCTTAGTCAGATGGATAGATAAATCATATTGGTGGTTCATATATCGTTACTTAAGGTTAAAGCATATCGAAGGCGTTAGGTAATCGTGATGAACTTATAGATCTTAATCTAAGGTGAAACGTGTTGATATTATTTGAATTATCATTATTGGATTGTAGAATGTCCTATAAGATGCATTAAGTTGACATAGATGAACATAGTTCTCCCGAGAGTAAGATGGTTTAGAAAGTTAGAATGCAAGGTCAGAAGGTAGCAAATGAGTGTCATATAACAGTATGTGTAGGTGTTCCTATCTGTTACAACCCATGTTTAGTACATCGTCGTTATCATAATATCAGTAAACATAGGCTTGGAGATGGTAGAATCCCTTCAAGAGACTAATAAAGTTTTACGGAAGTGTTGAGTAAGTTTTGGGAAGGTTTAAAACTAATTGGATCGACAAAAGTAAGTTTCGATGAAAGATTGACAATATGTCACTACCTTGGGTGATTTGTAAATTGCAGACCATGTATGCAAAACTCATATGGGGATGTAAAGTATGTCAGCCCTTTTAGGGTTCCTGGCAAGGTCTGTGACACCACCTGTGATTCGCATGCAGTGTCTGCGGTTCATAGAGCTCGTAGCGGTTTAGGTCGGTGCCAACATTTTAACTCCAAATAAATAGATTCAACACAACCCAAAAATCATTTTATCTCATTTTCTCAACCCTAAACAACTTTTAAACTCTCTCTAAGAGGTCTCATATGATCCAAGGTTAAAATCAAAGACAAACTAACTGAAATTAACTTAAAGAATCCCGTGGTGGTTATTAGATCGCTCTTCTCCCCATTGTGCTAAATTTGGAGTATCCTTTGAAGTGAAGTACCCCCTGTTTTAGAGTGATTTTTTTTATTTGAGGTAAGTTCCATAATCTGTTTCTTGTTCTTGAGTGTATAGAAGTGTTAGACGAGTGATTTGTTGGAAATCTTGTAGAACAAGCTCTTGGAAATCTTGAAACTAAGTTAGGTTGTTGTTGGGATGTTTGGTTAAAGTTATAGATTGGTGTGAGTAGTTAATCCTTGTTCTATGTGTTATGGAGATTAAAGATATGTATTTTAGAGGCTTGTTTTGTTGATAAATGTATACGATTCGGTATAACAGATAACATGAACTCTATGCACACTAAGTGTTCAACGAAATGTCTAAATGAACTTTCTTATGAGTTATGAATTCGTCATTAATATAAATCATTTGTATATTGTAGATAATCATTTGTAGAACATACAAGGGCTCATGGAATCCGTATAGCTAAGGCGACAATGTATGTAGGGCTTATTTCTTCTTCTTGGCATGACCTTGTGTGAAACAAAAATGAAACAAAATGCTTTTTGAAATGATCTTGTTCTTGATAATTTGAGTTGCTCAATCCTTCCTTTCCATTAGAGTATGGTACTCTTATTTTTCCTTTGTCGGGAGTACTTTTTGTACTTTATATATATTTCTTGTTGGTTGATGAAGGTTGATGTACTTAGCCGCATAACGATAATTGGAGGATATCGACCTTATGTCACTCCGATCTTGTTTATGATGTCCCTTGAGGTATTTCATGCATTGTATATATATACGTATCTATTTTCTACTGAGTCGCACTATAGTCGACTGGGTACGATACTTATATGTGCATACCACTGCAGTTGGGTATGTTATGATGATTCGCCCCACAGAGAGACTTGATATGATATTATATGGCCCCATAGAGTGGTCGGGTTTTACTACTATGCATATGATCATGAGTGTGTCTGTTGTATGCCCTCAGTGGCACTTTTGAGTTTCAGGTTGACTTTTGTACCCTTTTCTTGCTTTATATTCTTATATGCATGTTTTACATGCCTTACATATTTAGTACATTCTTTCGCACTGACGTCCCTTTACCGGGGCACTGTGTTTCATGCTTACATGTACAGGTAGACAGACAGATGCACCTCCACAGTAGGTTGTTAAGTATTGCAGTTGGTCATCGCACACCTCTTCTTCCAGAATTGATGTATAGCTAGTGATATGCTAAGCTACATATGCTTATATCTATTTTGGGTATGACGGGGCCCTGTCCTGACCTGGTGACATGTTATCTTGGAGAGGCTTGCAGACTAGTAGTTGATGAATAGTTGTTGTTATGGCCTTATCGGCCCTTTTGTTGTTGTTGATTGTGGCCTTATCGACCTTGTTATATATATATTTTGGTTAGCTGTCTATCTTTACAGGTCGTTCCACTCAAATTCCTTTTATGATTGTTGTTCCGGGGTCTTGTCGGTCGTTTCATTCAAATTCTTTTTATGATTGTTGTTCAGAGGTCTTGTCAACTCAAATGGTTAAATGTTCAGGTTATGATGCCTAGGTGGTACGCTCAGGTCGTTTAGGCGTCGGGTGCCGACCACACACCTCAAGGTTGGGGTGTGACAAACCTAGTATCAGAGTAGGTCTGTCCTAGAGAGTCTACAAGCCATGTCTAGTAGAGTCTTATTTATGGGTGTGTTGCACACCACACTTATAAATAGGAGGATACATGACATTTATGGTGGTTACCTTCTTTCTTGATCTAGATCATGCAGTAGAGCTGAGTTATAAGTGTTCAACTCCTAATCCTTATCTTGTTTACAGTTTTAACGATGCCTACTACTAGTAGGCAAACGACTATTCGAAGGTTGGATGTTGATGCGGGAGGAGATGCATGTCAGGTACCACTCGCTAATATAGGACAATATGAGCATCAAGATGAGGCTTTATTCTGGGCCTCTAGGACACCACCACCACCTCTAGAGGAGTATAGGTGAACTGATGCACCTCTAGTTCCTCCACAGGATGATCTTGATATGCGGACCGCAGTTCAATTATTGACTCGACTAGTGACTGCTCAGGCCCAACGTTAGACTATTGGTCCTTCTGATATAGCGATTAGTGTGAGAGTCTGGGATTTCATCAACCTAGATCCTCCGGTATTAATGGGATCAGACTTGAATATGGACCCGTAGAACTTTCTAGATCAGATGTAGCAGACTTAGTGGGTAATGTATGCCACTGATACTGAATCGGTAGAGCTAGCTTCTTATAAATTGCGGGATATCATTTTGGCATAGTACGAGTCATGGGAGCAGTCCAGAGGACCCCTTGACCGATCAGCAATATGGAGAGAGTTTTCTAAGGCCTTCTTACAATATTATCTGTCGGTCAAGCTCCGATAAGCCAAGCAAGACAAGTTTCTACTGCTTCAGCAGGGTAATATGAGTATACGAGAATACAATTTGCAGTTTAACTCCTTAGCTAGATATGCCCATGCGATTGTAGCAAAAATGAGTAATCGGGTGCACTGATTTATGAATGGTTTAGGGCCGCACTTAGTGAATTAATGTACCACAACTTCTCTAAATCCGGGTATGGATATTTCTCAAAACCAGGCTTATGCACAGAATCTGGAAGATTGTAAGAGGCATGAGTGGGCTGACTGAGATCATGATAGGCGACAGCATAAGAGGGCACGATCTGCAGGTGATACATGAGAGTTCAGATATGGGTTTAGGCTACATTTTCCTAGGTACCCATCTTATCAAGCAGCCAGTGCACCACCACAGTTTCAGGGCCAGCATCAAGATCAATCTGCTTGTTCTGGTCAGGGTCAAAGTTCACGGGCGGCACACCCATAGTATAGAGGAGATTCTAGTCAGATGAGGCCTTCTTTACCCTATTGTGATCGATGTGGTAGAGCCTATTTTGGGCAGTGCCTTCAGGGTTCAGACTTGTATTATTCTTATGGATATGCAAGTCATATATGCGAAACTATCCGATGAGAGACGGAGGTGGTATGGCACAGGCGACTGGATCTATAGCTACTTCTTCTTAATTTGTACGCCATTCTGGGTAGGGTACTCAGACATCGACTGGTAGAGGTGGAGTGTTTAGCTCAGACGGTCATTAAAACTGTATCTATGCATTGGCGGGTCAACAAGACCTAGAGTCGTCTCCTGATATTATTTTAGGTATATTATTCGCCACTCTCTTGATGTGTATGCATTGATAGACCCATGTTCCACTTTATCGTATATTACTTATTTCATTGATGGCAAGATTGGTAGAGAATCTGAGTTATTGAGTAAGCCATTTGCGGTATCTACGCCAGTTGGCGAGTCAGTGATAGTTAGACGGGTATATTAGGGTTATGAGGTGGTGATTTGTAATCGTCATACTCTAGCTGACTTAAATGAATTAGATATGGTTGATTTTGATGTCATTATGGGCATAGACTGGTTAGCCTCTTGTTATGCTAATGTGGATTGTTGGACGAATGTGTTTATTTTAATTTTCCAGGAGAACCCATTATAGAATGGAAGGGTAACGCAACGGCGTCTAAGTGGAGGTTTATTTCCTATCTTAAGGCATGAAAAATGATTTCAAATGGGTATATCTACCATTTGGTACGAGTACGAGATGCGAAGGCAGAACCTCCAACCCTTCAGTCTGTTGCTATTGTTAATGAGCTTCCATGTGTTTTACCTGATGAGCTTCCAGGCATTCCTCCTGAAAGTGAGCTGAGTGAATTGAAAGCGCAATTGAAGAATTCGCTGGAAAAGGCTTCATTATGCCCAATACTTCGCCATGGGGCGCACCTGTATTATTTGTTCATAAGAAGGATGGCTCATTGAGAATATGTATTGATTATAGTCAGCTAAATAAGTGATGAAGCATCCAGATTATGTATGCGATTCTAAGTATTGTTAACTTAGCACTTTTTGTCTTGATATTTTATTATAACTTTTTGGATACTTTTTGCTGGAATCTCTAGTTAAATGTAATGTGTAGTGGAGCTTTATTTAAGTTTAAGATATTTTCAGAATTTAAGGGATTTGACAAACTCTACTTTTTGTATATCTTTTGTATAAAGCAAGTTATTTACTAGATGAATGAAATCAACTTCAGTTTCCATCAGATTATCTTCTTTTCTTTCCTGCTTGTTTTCTCTTTCTCTTCAACAATTGGTATCAGAGCATAAATTGATCTTTGAGGGACCTTTTTTAGCAGAAACAAATCCAGCAAGATCACCCACCAATTTTATCTATCCAACTCTCTTCTAATCGCTTCCATCAGCACTTCTCTTTTACCTCATATCTTAAATGGCGAGAACTACCAAGTTTGGGCAGTAAAGATGAAAACATACTTAAAGGGTCTTGGATTATGAAAGTATGTTGAGGAAGACATCGCTCCAGAACCTTTGAGAGCAAACCCAACTCTTCAGTAGATCAGACATCATGAAGAAAAGATGGGAAAAGGTCCAAAAGCCTTATCTTACATTCATGCAGAAGTCTCAGAATTAATTTTTACGAGGATCATGGCATGTGAATCTTCCAAAGAAGCTTGGGATATGCTGAAAAAAGAATTTCAGGGGATGATAGGACAATGCATATGCAAATTGTAAATCTCATAAAAGAATTTGAGATGTTACGAATAAAAGAGGCTGAAAAGGTGAAAGATTATATTGACAGAATCATGACAATTATTAACCAGATCATGTTGTTGGGAGAAATAGTAGAAGAGAAAATGATTGTTTAGAAAGTGATGGTGACGCTTCTAGAAAACTTTGAAGAAAACAAATTCCTCAATTGAATATGCTTGGGATATATCTCAGCTCACATTGAATGAACTTTCTAATGCTCTACAAGCTGTGGAGCAAAGGAAAGTTTTTATAGAGGAAAAGAATATAAGTGAAATCGCTCTTGTAGTTGTTCAAAGGTCTAAAGCTCAATCTGATAGTGAATCAAAAAGGCAATCAAATGGAAAACATGGCAGAAAAAAAAGGAACAATATAACAACAGAAGGAGTTATAGAAGAACCAAGTACCCACCTTGTCCCTGTTGTAAAAAGACCAATCATATGGAAAACTTTTGTTGGTACAGACCTAGAGTTCAATGCAAGGTCTGCAAGCAATTCAGTCAATTTGATACGGTGTGCAAAACAAATCAAAACCAACAAGCCTAAGCGCAGCCAGCTCAAGTTACTGAAAATGTCGACGATCATGAAAATAGGTTATTTGTTGCTTCTATTATTGGTAAATGCAATATAGAAGCTCAAGATGATGATGTGTGGCTTGTTGATAGTGGATTCACACAATATTTTTTTAAAAACCAATTAGGCCCGTTGGGGTATTTTATCAAAATGCATAAATGAAATTAGTACATCAAATGACTAGGCTCAAAAGAACATGGCCCTGTCCAAACAAAATGTAAAAAATAAAAAATCGTAAAGAGGAAACTAAATTGTCCTAAGGGACAAATGAAAACCATTTTCCCTATTTCTCTTTTGTTGTCGACTGAGCTCCAAGCAGTAACTATGGTTGCTCTTTTGTCTTCTTCTTCGATCTGATCCATGCTCCATTCTGGTGATGAAAATTTGCTTGTGAAGAGTGTGAAGCTTCTCTTTGTTGTGTTTCCATCTAGTAGCATCTGTAATCGCCATGTTTCAAACCTATATGTCACCTCTGTTAGTGTAAGTTTCTTTCTCTGTGTTCACTTCCTCTCTTCATCTTGTATTTGTACTAATTTCTTTCCTTACATTTTTTTACATGTCTGATGTTGTGTTCCATGAGATTTTTTTGCTTCAAGTTCCTCTTCCATGGCAGATCCATGGTGTTGCTTTCCCTGGTATGTTTCTCGTTACTCCTCTTCTACTCATTTTTCTTCAAAATTATTTGCATGTAACTCTTAGATAAGGAATCTGAGATTTATCGCTGTTAATTATCCTCCTTAGCTCAATATCTAGCCTCATAAATGTTTGACAGATTATTGGCCCAATATCGAGTGATTTAATAGCTAATGCATCAGCTAATTTGTTCCTCTCCCAAAATATATGTGTGTATATGCATTGCTTGCCTCTTTCTAGATACTTGATTTCTTCTATGTATCCCACTATGTTCCAAGGTGGCTTCAATTCCTCATTTAGAATCTTCTACATCAGTAATGAATCTACTTTAACTATAATATTGCTCCTCTGTGTAGTATCACACCATTTAATTGCTTCCCAATTTGATATTGCCTCAGCCTCTGTGTTTGTGATGTGTCCCATTTCATATGCTTGAGCATGAACAATATTATCATCCTCATCTTTAGCACCAAAACCATAAGCACATCTGCCTGGATTGCCCCTAGATGCACCATCTGTGTTACTTATTATCCAATCCTTAGGTGGTGGTTGCCAGGTGACCTTAGTAACTTTCACCTTAGGTTTATATCCCTACATTACTTGTATTAGCTCATCCCATCTGTTAGGGATATTCTGGATAGATGGATTTCTAACTTTGACCAATACCTGAATAGTATAAAAGACCTGAAATATGCATCTTCCCAATGACTTCTTATCACCATGTTTATAAGCATTTCTCTTTTTCCATAATTCCCACGGAATTACAGAACACATCATATGACATCTAATATGAAGAATTTTGAACATATGGACAAAAATTATTTTGCCACATTCAGACTTGGATATGGCAGACTTGTAGATGCAAAGGGCAAATGAGCAGTTGTTATTCAAACTCCCTCAGATACAAAGCTTGTATTTGATGTATTATTTGTTCCTCAAATTAGCCAAAGTCTTCTTAGTATTGGCTAGTTGCTTGATAATAATTATGCATTGTTATTTAAAGATAAAGCATGTGAAATTATGGATTCAACTGGTACAAAGCTGCTCTCAGTCAGAATGAATACTGGAAGTTCCTCTCTTGATTGGAAACATACTGAAATTGGAGCTTATGTTAGCATACAAGATGAAAGTTATATCTGGCATAAAAAGCTTGACCACACCAATTTTAAGTCAATCACAATTTCATATAAATCAAGCATGGAGAGCTACCGAAAAGCTCCAACTAATACACATTGATGTGTGTGGACCTATGAACATGTCTTCTTATAGTGGAAACAAATATTTTGTTTTATTTATTGATGATCTTATGAGGTTTTGTTGAGTTTACTTTCTGAAACATAAATCTGAAGTATTTGATGTGTTTCAGAAGTTTAAAGAAACTGTTGAAAATCAATGTGGCTCTTTGATAAAAATCTTGAGGTCTGATAATGGGAGTGAGTTCACTTCCAATCAATTCAAGGGATTTTTTCAAAAAGCAGGAATTCATCATCAACCTAAAGTCCCTTACACACCTCAACAAAATGGTGTAAGTGCAAGGAAAAATAGGTCAATTATGAATATGTCTAGGTGCCTTATATTTGAGAAAGGTCTGCCTAAAGTGTTATGGGTTGAAGCTGTAAATGCAACTATCTATCTTCAAAATAAATTGCCGACAAGAGTTGTTGAAGGGAAGACTCCGTACGAAGAATTGATTGGAACTAAGCCATCAGTTGCTCATCTTAAAGTATTTGGCTGCATCTGTTACTCTTACATTCCTGAAGTTAAACGGATAAACTTGATCAAAGAGCCGATGTTGGAATATTCGTGGGATATAGCAGCACTTCTAAAGTCTATAAGATTTTAAATCCTTTTTCACAGCAAATATATGTAAGTAGAAGTGTTAAATTTGCTGAGGATGCTGCGTGGGACTGGAAGAAGATGGTCGTTGTTTCATCTTTACATGTCATTAATAAAGAACAAAGTGCCCAAGAAGAAGAATTGATTCCAAAGGAAGAGGATTCTGATGATTTTGTGGTAAGATGTACTAGATAAACTGAAGATATATATAGCAGATGCAATGTAACTATATTGGAGCCAACAAGTGTAGACATGACATTTCAAATTCCTGAATGGATGGCTGCCATGGAGGAAGAGCTCAATATGATTGACAAGAATAATACATGGGTACTTGTACCTAGACCTCACAATAAGCTGGTTATTGGAACTAGATGGGTTTTCAAGCTTAAATTAAATTCATATAGCACACTCAACAAGCATAAAGTGAGGCTGGTTATAAAGGGGTATTCCCAACAATATGGAATTGATTTTCATGAAACAGTTGCACATATGGCAAGCTTTAATACTATCAGGTTGCTTCTTGCAGTTTCAGCATACCAAGGGTGGCAAGTATTTCAGTTGGATGTAACATCTGCCTTCCTTAATGGGTTTCTTAAAGAGCAAATTTATGTAAAACATCCTAAAGGCTTTAAAGGAGTTGGCGACCAGGTATATTTGTTAAGCAAAACTCTTTATGGCTTGAAACAGACACCTAGGGCCTGGTATGCACGGATTGATAGCTACTTGTTGAATTTGGAGTTTAATAGAAGTTGCAATGATGTGGTGTTGTATATTAGACTTCAAAATAATGATTTTGTCATAGTTTCGCACTATGTTGATGATCTTTTAGTGATTGACAGCAGCATAAAGTCTATCATGGACTTTAGAGAGCAAATGAAAAAGGGTTTTGAAATGAATGATATGGGCAAGATGACTTATTTCTTAGGAATGGAGGTTCATCAATCTTCTCAAGGAATTTTCATTGCTCAAAAAAGATATGCAAATGAATTACTAAAGAAGTTTTGTTTTGACAAATGCAAATCAGTGAGCACACCTGCAGTTCAAGGAGAAACTAAAGAAAGACGATGAGTCTGGATTGGTTGATGCAACAACTTATAGAAGTTTGATTGGTTCCCTATTGTATCTGTCTACCACAAGGCCTAATATTATGTATGCAACAAGTGTGTTGTCAAGGTTTATGCATCCACCAACTGAACCTCACCTCAAAGTTGTCAAAAGAGTTTTGAGGTACATTCGGAGCACAGTCGATTATGGTGTGTTTTATAAAAGAACTACATCTATGAAATTGTTGGGATTTACTGATAGCGACTGAGTTGGGTCACAAGATGACATGAAAAGCACTTTAGGATATTATTTCACTCTCGGATCAAGTGTCATCTACTGGTGCATAAAGAAGTAGGGGTATGTTGCTCAATCAATAGCTGAAGCAGAGTATGTTGCTGCCTCAAGTGATGTTAATTAAGCTTTTTGGTTGAGAAAAATCTTGATTGACTTGGGATTTTAGACAAGCAAAGCAACTGAAATCCTTTGTGATAACAAGTTTGCAGTGGCCATGGTAAAGAATCTAGTCTTTCATGGACAAACTAAACACATTAAAATCAAATATCTTGCCATTAGGGAAGCTGAAAGGGAGAATAAAGTCCAAATTTTTTGCATTATTGCGGTGAAGACCAGTTAGCTGCAATTTTTCCTAAAGCATTATAGACACAAATATTTGAGCTTCTTAGAGATAAGTTTGGAGTATCTAGCAGCACTTTCATCAATGAGGAATGATGAAGCTTCCAGATTATGTATGTGATTCTAAGTGTTGTTAACTTAGCACTTTTTGTCTTGATATTTTGTTTTAACTTTTTGGATACTATTTGCTGGAATTCTCTAGTTAAATGTAATGTGTGGTGGAGCTTTATTTAATATGTCAATGAGATAGTTCGGCTTCATGGGGTTCCAGTTTTTATTATATCGGACAAAGGTGCCCAGTTTACAACTAACTTCTATAGATCTTTGCAGAAATGTTTGGGTACTAAGGTTAATCTCAATACAACTTTTCATCCACAGACATACGGACATGCCGAGCGCACTATTTAGATACTCGAAGATATGATACGAGCTTGTGTCTTGGACTTCAAATGGAGTAGGGAAGATCATTTGCCACTTATTAAATTTTCCTATAATAATAGTTATCATTCCAGCATTAATATGGCTCTATATGAAGCCTTGTATGGGCGGGCGGAAATATAGGTCTCCTATCGGCTAGTTTGAAGTGGGTAAAGCAAAGTGATTGGGACCTGACTTGGTACAAAAAGTGGTAGAGAATGTAAAGTTAATTCAGGAGCGATTGTTAACTGCCCAAAGTCGGCAGAAGTCTAATTCAGATGTTCGACGCTGAGACCTAGAATTTGCCATTAGTAATTGGATGTTCTTGAATATATCGCCTATGAAGGGCGTGATGAGATTTGGCAAGAAGGACAAGCTTAGCCCCAGGTATGTCGGACCGTATAAAATTGTTTAGATGATTGGTCGGGTAGCTTATAGGCTTGAGATACCCCTAGAGATGGAAGCGGTTTATCTAGTGTTTCATGTATCAATGCTTCGGAAGTGCATAGGTGATCCCTCCTATATTACCCATTTAGAGGACATTCATATTACTGAGGACTTGTCAAATGAGGAAATTCTGGTTGCTATCTTAGATCGTCAGGTCCGCAAGTTACGGATAAAAGAAGTAGCCTCTGTTAAAGTGTTGTGGAGGAACAATAATGCAGAAGAAATGACATGGGAAGTTGATGAGGACATAAAATCCAGATATCCTCACTTATTTTAGACTACAGTTTTATATTGACACTTGTGCGATATGATTTTCGTATTTCTATCTTATATATGAAGCTTGTCTTGTATGCCTTGTATAGGCAATGTTGTCGATACAGATGTGACGAACGCAGCCCAGATTTTGACATTTGACAGTTGAGATGAGTTATGGCTAATCTTTTTTATTTCTGAATAGATTGACAGTTGTGTGGGTTCGGTATTGTTGTATTATGTTATTGTGTGGTCCTATGTGGCATTATATATGTTTTATTATGGCTTGACAGGTTCTGTATAGTCTTTTTTACAAAGGAAACTCTATCGAAAATTTTAAGAATCTTAAGAGTTAGAATTCTAAGTTATGCTACTTTAACATTCGAGGACGAAATTTTTAAGAATCGTACTTTATATATATTTCTTGTTGGTTGATAAAGGTTGATGTACGTATCCACATATCGATAATTGGAGGATATCGACCTTAAGTCACTCCGATCTTGTTTATGATATCCCTTAAGGTCTTTCATGCATTGTACATATATACGTATCTATTTTCTATTGAGTCGTGCTATAGTCGGCCGTGTACGATACTTATATGTGCATACCACTGCAGTTGGGTACGTTATGATGATTCACCCCACAGAGAGGCTTGATATGATATTATATGGCCCTTTAGAGTTGCCCGGATTTACTACTATGCATATGATCATGAGTATATCTATTGTACGCCTTCAGTGGCAGTTTTGAGTTTCAGGTTGACTTTTGTACCTTTTTCTTGCTTTACATTCTTATATACATGCTTTACATGCCTTACATATTCAGTACATTATTTCGTACTGACGTCCCTTTGCTGAGGTGCTGTGTTTCATGCCCGCAGGTGCAGGTAGACAGATAGACGCACCTCCACAATAGTTGTACAGTTTTGCAGTTGGTCGTCGCACTTCTTGTCTTCCGGAGTTGTTGTATAGAGAGTGGTAGGCTATGCTACATATGTTTATATCTATTTTGGGTATGGCGGGGCCTTGTCTCGATCTGATGGCATATTATATTACTCCTAGAGGCTTGTAGACTAGTGGTTGATGTACAATTGTTGTTATGGCCAAGGCCCTTATATATATGTGTGTGTGTGTGTGTGTGTGTGTGTGTGTGTGTGTGTGTGTGTGTGTGTGTGTGTGTGTGTGTTTTGGTTAGATGTCTATCGTTATAGGTCATTCTATTCAAATTTCTTTTATGATTGTTGTTATGAGGCCTTGTCTGCCCACACGGTTATATGTTCAAGTTATGATACCCAGATGGTACGCTCTGGCTATTTAGGCATCGGGTGTTGGCCACACCCCATAAGGTTGGGGTGTGACACTATCGTATTCATTGACATGAGGTCTAGTCATATGTTTATTCCTCTATATGAGTTTCAAAGAATAAAGTATCACAAGCTCCCTATCTGTACAAAGTGTTCCTTCCATATGATGTCATTCGTATCTTATTAAGTTCTCATTTGACTATGTAAAGAACCATGTCAAATACAAACGTCAGATTCTGTTATATGAGCAATCCATAAGTTATATACATATTGAATGGACTAGTTTCCCACATGAACGATTGTATAAGAATCATATGTATGTTCCCCAAGTTAACAAGGAAATTCCTGAATGTGTATGTGCATGTGTATTATTTACAACTGATGGCCCGTGCGGCATCAGTCTGGCCGTTACAGACTCACAAGTCTGGCAAGTACATGCTTATTAGTCTGGCATTTACATGCTCACTAGTTTGGCAGATATCAGCTGTATATGAGGCCCGTGTGTGGTTCGACAGTTATCATCGGGAACGAGACCCGTTGAGGCTCGACATATTATTTGTTATTTGTTATGTGTGTTCATTTGACTTATGTGTTATAAAGGAAGGTAAAGATTGATCTAATGTACCATGATCCCAAGTGCTTTAGTGAACGATCCCAGAACGTCGCTCCACCTAGCGACCTAAAGATATCATCAGAAAGACTCGAAGAATGTTCTGAACAATCTCAGTATAGTAAGATGTGTCATGATATTCATAGAGTATTTTTGGCCTCCTGGTGTGTACATTTCGACTATGTTTCATATATATATATATCTGCCTTACAATATAAGTTTCAATATTTGCATATATTTTTCTATCTGCCTTACAATCTCGATACAATCTTTTTGTACTGACGTCCCTTATGAAAGGGATGTTGTATTTGTTATATTTCACATTGCAGGTTTAGATGTAAACAAGTTGGCAGACATTCTCACTAGGTATCACAAATATTCAACGAAGGTGTTGTGAGCTCCTTCTCTATCCGGAGCCGGATCAGGTCTAGCATCCTTATGTATAGAGATTACGGGTAGGTCGGGGCCCTGTCCTGACACTAATATTAGTTGTCCAGTTGTAGATGTTCGTAGAGGCTTCATAGACACTGTTGTGGATATATTTGTGTTCATTTGTACAACAGTTGTATGTTATAGGTCAGTGGCAATAATTATGTGCCGAGATCATTTGCATTCCTCATTTGTCTCTCAAGTTACGTCATACAGTCTTTTAGAGGTTCATAGTCATTGCAGAGCATGGTCCGTCCCAGCGGGGTTTGGGGCGTGACAATTATACACATTCAGATAATAATAAACAAACAATCTTAATCATTGAGTGATCAAATCTACAAACAACATCTTAATATTTCATATTGAGACATGTTAAAGCTTAATAAAAACAAATGCAGCTTCTCGAAGGCTTGAAAATTAAGGGGAAGAAATAATAATTAAGATAATCCAGAGGTTACGACCTTTGACTAAAGAATTGTTCTCTAGTCCCTCACTCAGTGTTATCATCACCAAAGCCCAAAGTCTAACAAGTTGTTTGGATGGTTGTTACCTATTGTATTGTATTATATTGTGTTGTTAGTTTGAATATAATATTTATTTTGATTGTTACTTTAATTTATATAACGACGATTTGGTGTTATTGCATCATTAACTTATCTTTGTTTCTCATTTTTATCATCTACTAATTCTATTTGATCATTTACCATGCTTTTTATGGATACTTTATTTTTTTATAGGTTTAATCTTTAAATTATTGATGTATGAGATAATATCACAACGAAAAATAATACAAACATATCTATTATATCAATCTATTATATCAAGCAAAAATCAAAATAATACACACAATACAATATAATACCATCCATTTACAAATATGTAACAACCATCGGAACAGTGTAAAAGCATGTACATGTCCGATAATAAACAACCTCAAGCTGTCGACTTGTACAAAGAAGTAGAAGAAGATCCACAAAGCCACAAAATGATCGTTGACGTTACCACCACCAATAGCCAACTTCCACCTGTCCATCAAATTCTCAGAGACACCACCAGTAGTGGCGGCGAGGAAAACAGTACAAACCCAAAAAACCCTAAGAAAAGGGCAGAGACATGGGTACAAGAAGAGACACGAGTACTAATTGGTCTTCGTAGAGAAATTGACTCACTTTTCAATACTTCAAAGTCGAATAAGCATTTGTGGGACCAGATTAGTATGAAGATGAGAGAAAAAGGGTTTGATAGATCACCTACTATGTGTACTGATAAGTGGAGGAATTTATTGAAGGAATTCAAGAAAGCTAAACAACAGAATCAAGATAGAAATGGGTCTGCTAAGATGTCTTATTATAAGGAAATTGATGAGATTTTGAGAGACAGGACTAACATTGCTCCTCCTCCTCCCCCTCCCAAGGTTGATTCTTTTATGCACTTCTCTGAAAAGGGTATCTTCTTTTTCCTTCCATTTTTAATTCTTCAAATCATAACTCAACGCTGCGAAGGGGAGACTTGGTGTAACTGGTAAAGTTTACATGTGACCAAGGAGGTCACAATAGACCCTTCTGGTCCGCCCTTCGCTATGGCTTAGTACATCGGGCTGCCCTTTTTTTATAACTGAATGTTGCAACCATTTTGGTCCCGTAAACATATAGGAATTTGATTTGAGTGATTTGGTAGCCTTGGTTTGACACAACTTTTAGCACAAATGGATATGTTTTTCAGAACTGTGTTTTGACGGGTTTCAAAATTTTCTTTGGACTGTTTTTCAACTGGAAAATAGTGTTAGAAGTCAGAAACGACCGAATACCAAAAGGCCACTGCTACAGCAGCAAAAATTACACTGGGGGTCAAAAATGAGCATTGCAAGTCAAAATCATTCTTTTTGTTGAAGGAAATGTCATGAAAACACAACTGGGTTAGGACTTCTTGCAAGAAGTCACTTCAATGCCACCATAGCTTCGTAGAAACTACTAGGAGTATTATTTATTTAGGAAGTGTATTCAATTTGGTTTGGTGATTTGTTGGTTTGGTCCATTTTGTTTTGGTAATACGTGGAAGATGACAAATTTCGGATGTTTCAGCCTTTGTGTCGTTTTGAGGGTTCAGTTGTTTTGTTGTCAATTGTAATAAGCTTGAAGTCTGAAAACTGTTAGGACTAAAAGATGGGGAAGTTGGAGTTCTCTTGGGGGAATGTTTTTTATTCTCTTTTGGCGAAATGATAATGGTTTGTTACTTGGAACCTTTAGAAGTTAGTATTTTTGACACCTGACAAATTTATCTATGCTGTGCAAAATTTTCTCCAGTTCGGTGTGCGTCATGCAATTTCATCGCTGCTGCTATTGTTCTTGATTCATCAGGATTCAGGATCTTGCTTTCTTGATTTCCTACTGCCTATCTTATTGTCTACCTCAACTTTCTTTTTTGTTTCTCCTGGGTGGACATTTGTGCCGTACATTCTTAACAGTGATTTAACCCTATATTACCTTTTGTGGTATGTGGTAAAGTAATGTCTTGGACTTTATCCTACTATGCAGGTCTTGATGATACCAATATCACATTTGGACCCGTCGAAGGTATGTTGTACGACATCTAAGCTGTAGCATATCCTAGAGTCTTTAGTTTTAACCAGACATGCCTGCTCACTTATCATTACATGTTTTGACTCCAGAGCATATATCTGCGTCTGTTAGCAGTGATTTCTGTACTGCCTATTGTGTTTTTGGATAGTATTCATCTTGTGCTGCTGCTCGCTTCATTATACCTCAATTTTGTAAAGCTATGAATTAATTATACTTAATGTAGTTGGAGTAATTTGAGATAAGCTCTCTTTGGTTGGACACAATATCAAATACTGGTTCATTGGGGGGGGGGGGGGTCTATAACTAGAACAATAACCTAGATGCACTTGCCATTGTGGCTTACCAAGATGTGAGAATAGGAGGGATTAGTTGTTCAAGGAAAGGGGTAATGTTATACCAAACTGAATAAAAAAGGAAAGGGGTATGTAAATTTTAGAAAAAATGGAGATAGATAAAATATATATTGTTCTTTTGATAATGGTATAAAGTCTTTCATTAATGTTCAGTACAAGATGGTACTGAAAAGGTTACACAAACTGAGTTTGTCCAAATTACATGACAAAAGACTCTAGCAAGTGCAGAAAATCCAGAACATCAGTAGCAAAAGACCCACTATTCCAAAACAATAAATTATGAATACATTTAAATTTTATAACAGCTAGATTCCTTCTTCCCATCAAAGCATCTTTTGTTCCTTTCTAGCCATATAGTCCATGTTATGCCTGTCCTCCAAAGCTTTGTTTGTCTCCTGTCATTTCTGTGTTTGCCAATATGGAGTAGTTCTCTAAAGTTTGATGGCATTACCAGTGAACTCCAAAAATGCATAAAAACATAGACCAAATCTGCTATGAAAAGCTACAGTGAAGTAGCAAGTGATCCACTGATTTCTGAGCATTCTCACATAAAAAGCACTTGATGCAAAGAATAAATCCTTTCTTCTGCAGCCTATCCTGCGTTAAACACGCTCTGAGGGCAGGAAACCAGCCAAAGCAAGCCACTTTTGTTGGTACTTTAGTCTTCCATATCATTCTCCACAGGCAGTCTTTTTGATATTCCACTGAATGTTCTAGCAGCTTGTCATAGAATGTCTTAACAGTGAATTCGGAGCGCTAGGAACGAAAGCCCTACCATAGCTATCGTGAGAAATAGAGCACCGGAGGAAAAGTTTATGGGAATTCGTGACTTCAATATTTCATGCTTCTATCAGCATTTTCTTGATTAAAAGAGTATATTGATGCATTTAGGATACATAGGACAAAGCGCATGCAAGGTGTAGCCTGATGGCTGGTGAAGCTGGAATAAAGAATATGTGTAGACCAGTGTTCAAAGTCCAGCAGAGGTAAAATATATTGGGCGATTTCTCATATGCTTAATCATTGGTAGGTTAAGTTATTCGGTACTTGGTATAGGTGGGAAGATATAGAATTCGGTGGAATTAAACGAGGTGTGCAGAGCTGATCCAGACCTAAGTTGCGCGGACTCTTCACTTTCGTTGTCACACCCATGTCGGATACTCCAAAAAATGCACTACTTTGGACTGTCCGACACACACCTGTCGATATTTTTAAGAGTCCGAGCAACATAGTTCCAGACACAACCATTATCTAGGAAAGAAGCATAGGACAAAGTTGATCATCAATACTAGATTTTGTAGAAAACTTATTTTAGCCAAACTAGGACAAATGAAATACAATTTCTAACTTCCTATCCTATTCATATGAAACTCATAAATGATCTAGATCAAAATAAAACTTGGTTACCACTTGAAAATTTAATGATATTTAACTTGAAACAGTTCTTAAACTAAACTATGGATTATAAGGAGATTATATTTAAAAACCAAATTATTTGGAATTAATTTGAGGTGTCTCAACATTAGCAGTTAGAATATCATGATTAGGTCTATTGGAAAGATTATTGTTGATTATGTTAATTAATTAGCATGATTTTTGGAGACTTCATTTTTCCTTTTCCTAATGTAATTATAGGAATAAAATATTTCATTTTATTGTAATTGATTGTTTTTCCTTAATTGGTTAGGATTCACTTGTATAAATACCCGTTCTCATGGGATATAACTTTATACGACATACTAAAATACTAGGAAACCTTTTCTTCTTTCTCAAATTCTTACATGGTACCAGAGCCATTGCGGCCTTGTGAGGTGTTTCTCCCTCGCAGTATTAGCGTTCCTTTTTTCCAAAAAGAGGTGGAGTTTTCTCCCTCCTGAAAGTTGTCTGCAAAGGCTACCTTTTATGGTTTTTTTTTGAGATTCTTTCTTGCTTGGGCTTGCTTGTCAATTATGAGCCTACCCACCAAGTTTCAGATTTTTTTATCGTCGGAGCGAAGGTTCTTTATGTTTACCATGAATCTACCAAAAAAACTATTGAGGGATGCCATTTTAAAACATTCAATTTTCAGAGTTCTTTAGAGGCTTTAAAGGGTGGGAAAAATATATTATTCATATGAAGGTGTTTAGGTGTATTTGCTTTGTTCACACTAGGAATTATAGGAAACTTGATCCTATAGCCCTTAAGTGTGTCTTTATTGGTTATTCTCCTACACAGACTGGGTACAAATGCTATCATCCTGCCTCCAGGAGATCCTATATCAACATGGATGTTACCTTTTGAGAGCCTGAGCCCTATTACGATATTACACCATCACTCCCTAGTGGGAGTGGGAGAGTAATAAGGAGGAAGAGAATTTTTCCTTGTTCCTCTATTAAAAGCACTACTACAGGGAAAAGTGAAGCTGGAGAAAGAATTTCGGGGGAGATTGTTGGGCATTTGGATAGACTTGATTTGATAACCTACTCGAGAAATAGAGCAGAAGGAGCCATTATGCAATCCGATGAAGTTGAATCATTTTCTATTGGTGAATTATCTGCATTTTCTAATGAGTTCGATTTTCTTATTGCTCATATAAAAGGAGTTAGATCTTGTATCAAACATCCATTATCTAATTTTATCTCCTCTAATTCCCTGTCTTCCAACTATAGAGCCTTTCCCTTGTCTATTTCTTCTATGTCTATTCCCTAGGAGGAAGCTTTTGCAGATCCTAAATGAAACCAAGCTATGATTGAATAAATGAAGGCCCTGTCAAAAAATGAGACTTGGAAACTTGTAACTTCACCACCAAACAAGTAATTGGTTGGTTGCAAATGGATCCTCAGTGTGAAACATAAAGATGATAGCTTGACTGAAAGATTCAAAGTAAGATTAGTAGCTAAGGGATTCATTCAAATTTATGGAGTTGATTATCGGGGGATGTTTGCCCTAAGTTGCAAAGAGGATCACTATTAGAATTCTTGTGTAAAAGGGTCCCACATCGGCCATATAAGGGGATGAGTGGTCTCTTTAATATAGCTTGGCAATCCTCACCTTTTGAGCTAGCTTTTGGGGTTGAGTGAGACCCAAATGGTATCAGAGCAGGACCCACCCCAATTCTGTTTCTCAATATTAGGCCCCCGTATTAAATTGTCTGCGCTCCAAATGTTCATCTTTGGGCATGAGGGAGAGGGACTGTAAAAGAGTCCTACATCTACAATACAAGGATGGGTGGTCTCTTTAATATAGATTGGACAATACTTCCATCTTGAGCTAGCTTTTGGGATTGAGTTAGGCACAAGATTCATTTTTTTACATTTTGTCCTCTGCAACTAATCTTGAGTAGATCTTACGACAATTGGATGTAAAAAATGCATTTCTTTATGGAGACTTAGAAGAAAAGGTGTATATAGAGGTTTGTCTTGGATTTGATATTGAACAAAGTTAGGAAAATGTGTGTAGATTGAAGAAAGCCTTGTGCGGACTGAAGCATTCCCCTCGAGCTTGGTTCTATATATACTCCAAAGCGATGATCTCTTTTGTTTAGCAGCAAAGCAATATCAATCACACCCTCTTTATAAGATATCAAAAGGGTAAATTCACTCTTCTCATCGTTTATGTTGATGACATCGTAATGACAGGAGATGACAAAGAGACGATGACCTGATAGAAAAAAGTGTTAGCGCAAGAATTTGAGATCAAAGATATAGGAAAGCCGCGGTATTGGAGATTGAGGTTACTAGACCAAAAAGGAATTTTTATTTCTCAAAGGAAGTATATTCTAAATCTGTTGAAAAAATTGGGATGAGAGGTTGCAAGCCAGCATAATTGCCTGTTGAAAGCAATCACAAGATACGAACTGGGGTTGGAGGATCAGTTGATAAGGAGAGATATCAGAGGTTGATCAGAAGACTCATTTATCTCTCTCATACTAGACCAAACTTAGCCTATTGGAACTCAACTTTTATAAGCTTCAGTTCCTTCTACGCAGTCGCGAGCCCCATTTTCCCATTCTCGAAGCTCTGCCAATATGCCTACGCGATCACGAACCCTAGTTTTGTGGTCGAAAATGAGAATTGACTAGGGTTTGACAAGCTACTCTTCGCGGTCGCAACCACTTAGCTCGTGTTCGCTATGCAACCCCCCTCCCCCGTGCTTCGTGTTCGTGACTAGTGCCCTCGCGATTGCTAGGAAGCCACCAGTACCAAAAAAATTGCTATTTCAAACACGGTTCGAATGGTGATGAAAAAACCACATGTCCCTCAAGTCCAACTCGAGCATGCCAACAAGTCCAAAAAGATAATTTACATTATGTGAAGCTTCAAATCATGTATTGACACGTAAATACGCAAAAAGAGGGTTGGGTTGTTGCAATAAGTATATATTTGCCTTGCAAAACATGTAGGTCAGAAATAGGAGTAACTTCAGCAGAAATGGATTTGGAAGCAAGATAGGTAAAATAAGTCATTTTACCTAATTGTATGGGATGTGTATAAGATAGATAGGTGATTTGGTTCAGTTGGAATTTGAATTGGGTTATGTATCACTGGTAGGAGATGTAGGCTAGGAAGGAACCACAATCTGAGGAGATTGTGGGGAGTAATAAGGAACAAGCTGAGATGAGCTTGACGATACTGTAGGGTCCAGTAACCTTAAGCTAATTTGTAATCCACGGATTTGGAAGTGGATCACCAGGCGACGTGTCAATCTTTTGCATATGTGCATCATTCGTTCCCCCTTTTATCATGCATGATCATCTTAAAGCAACAAGTTACTGTGGTGTTTGTTCCTAGAATGCTTAAAAAGTTGAATCATACTTCACCTTGAAGACCCCTTTGTTTCCCTTAAACACGTATCTTATGAAATCGTGCAAGTAGCCATCTCTTGGAGTCAACAAGACCTGTCATCTTCTATTATTGAAGTTCGTTTCTTCCATTATGTTCTAATATATGTCCTCCATTACTTCCCCTCACAAAAGTTTCGCTTACGTTAGGTCAATCTGTAATCCATAGATTTAGATGTAAGCTAGACGAAAGTTACTAATCAAAGAAGACTGCCTTCGGATTCTTAGCCATGAGCAAAAAGCCTAACTAAACCTATCAATGCCGATTAGAATGGGATCTATTTAAAAGAAATCCATTTCAATTTAAAAACGAGTCTCCCATCTGATGCAAGGAGGTAGAACAATGAATTTTTTCCAACTTAATCATGAGCTCAGAATCCTTAACTGCAAGTTTCCAGTTTGGTTTTTAAAGGAATGCAAACTAAATTATGCTAAGATGATTGCAGCTATATTTTCCTGAAATATTCTGTGTTTCTGAACGACGTGCAGTATTAATTGCGCATACTTTTTTCATGCTAATTTTTTTATTGTTGAATTGCAAGTTACAATGTCCAGTGGAATATACTTTTTAAATTTTGATGTACAGAGAATGAGAGGCCAACTCTTAATTTAGAACGACGTCTGGATCATGATGGCCATCCTCTTGCCATAACAGCAGCAGATGCAGTCACCGCGAGTGGAGTTTCCCCTTGGAATTGGAGAGAGACACCTGGAACCGGTTAGTCTGTGTTACAATTTAGTGTGGAAACATCCCCGTGATTTTGCTTTAGAGGAAAAAATCACAAAGAAGGAAAACAAATGGAATTTGAAGAATTTTCACAATAGATTAGAGCTGAAATAAACTAATTTTGCATATTTTTCTTTGTCTGGTCATTCAGACTAGTGCTTCCTGCCTTTACTCTTCAATTGCAGAAGTGTAGAGCTCACTGAGAAGACTATTCTAAGAACATCCCCCTAAAACTCTTTAAGAAACCCAGTAACCAATACTTTTATGCTGTCTATATTCCATTATTATCTGATTTCGTTCAAATGGCGGTCTCTGGCTGTTGTTTAGATGCATTAGGGCTATTATCTGGCTTTTGTTCAAATGACAGTCTCTGGCTTTTGTTTGGATGCATTATGGCTTTGTCAATTAATTTTTATTGGAACAAGGATTACCCTTTTGAGGTTACTGACAAAAATTACTTTTAGAGTTACAGTGTCAACTCGCTTAGATTTCTGTTTTCTTCTAACTATTCTTTGCATTTGCAGGTGAGCCAGGTCAGTCATATGAGGGCCGAGTTATCTCAGTCAAGTGGGGAGATTACACGAATAGAATTGGTATTGACGGCACTGCAGATGCCATCAAGGAAGCTATTAAATCTGCTTTTCGGTTAAGGACAAAACGTGCATTTTGGTTGGAGGATGAAGATAATATTGTCAGAACACTTGACAGGGATATGCCACTGGGAAACTACATCTTGCATGTCGATGAAGGTAATGTCATGCAACAATAAAATTATAACTAGCACTGTCTAGCACTGTGACGTGAGCCTGGAAGCTTCGGTAGTTGTGTTGATATCCACAACAAAGTACTCAGGGATGATAAAAGGGCAAGGAACCTTTCCCTAAGCCTGCCCTGTCCCATCTCTATTCCCAGTTGGTTCATCAATTTGACAGTATCAGATTCTTTTATCTAGACACTATTTCTAATGTCCCTTTGTCCTGCCTGGAAAAATTCCCTTTTAAACAATCCCATCTGCAATCAGCAGAATGCAATTGCATGATCACAATCAAATACACGGAAGCAAGAAATTGTAACAAGAAATTAAGAACAAGATAGGGAGAAAGAAATAACATTATAACAAGAAATTATAAGGACTAAAAAGATAATTCTAACAATTAACATAGAATTGATTCAAGGAAGTTCAAGGGAGATTCCTAAAGACATATATAGGAAAATTCCTAAACATTCACCAAAAGGAGTAAAACCTTAAATCATCCAAAAGCAAATATACCCTAAGTCTTACTATTTATAGTAACACTAAACTAATTACATAAATGGCCAGATGGGCCTTAGGTCTGAATTGCAAATCTGGTAGTTGGGCGCCTCCTCTGTGATTGTGGCTAGGGGCTCGTGATTGTGCTCCTGAACTGAATATTCCTCTCCGCAAAGGCGCTTCATGTTCCATATCGCGGTCTTTGGCTGGATGGGACTCTACCGCGAACGCGGCCTTTGTACCGCAGTAGGTTCTTGCTATCTTCTGCAATTGTGCTCATGTCTCTGTGATCGCAGACCTTCGCCTGTAGCTGCTCCTTCGCGGTCGCGATTCTAATCTGCAATGCCCAGAAATCTGCACTTGTGACTGAATTCGTACTTGATCCTTGACCTCTTGAAGCACTCCATGGACTTGAGATTGACTTAACCAGATTCATATTGTCCAATCTCAAAAAAAAAAAATCAGATTCATATTGTAAAGCGGGAACTGGATGTGATCAGATGGCTCCTGTCTTACATCTGTTAATATCTCCCAAAATTAGGCCAAAAAGGAAAAGAAACCAAAAGGGGACAAGGGGCTTGTAATAAAAAAAATCGTCGTTAATAAAACTTTACCTTACCAAAAAAAAATTTGTTGATAGTAAACCGGGTTGGTGTACTGTTGGGTGTTACAGCAGTCTTCCAGTACAAGTAATACCTTATCATTTATACAAGTCAGTATTTCCTGTTAATACCAAATGTACCACGTAGAAAAAAGAGTCCTCTAACAAACAACGATGACTGTCGCTTCTTCAGATATTCTTCTCTCTCACACCAGTAGGGGCTCTCTTCCATAACCTTCTTCTTTTTATGGTCCATCTTGTTTGTTTTCCAGCTGTCTGCCCATAACTCTGAAATGAAGCTACAATGTCCACTCCATGATTTCTGCAAAATAACTACTTACGATACTGCATCTTCTCCTTAAATTGTCTGATGTCAAAATGCATCCCACAGTAAACACCACCTTCATTGGAGCTTTGTAACACCATATTAATTCCCAGGTCGGTCGTAAACCACCTGTGAATAGAAAATTAAGGTGACTTCATCGTAATGCATTGGCCATGTTTGAGCGTTATTGACAGTGGTATGTCAGGAAAGTTAATCTTTGGCAGAACTATCTTGCTTTAGTGGATTCGGTTCTGTTATCCAATAACTGAAACCCGTTTTCATTCCATTCAGAAGAAGAAACTGAGAAATTAACCTGATCCCTGCTCGCAGGCCTGACAATAAAGATCTGCATGTATGATGAGGCAGATCACTTGTCTGTTCATACAGAGGATAAAACCTTTTACTCTGAGGATGATTTTCGTGGCTTCTTATCACACAGAGGCTGGACATGCTTAAGAGAGTATAATGGGTTTCGGAATGCTGATAGTATGGATGAGCTTTGCCCTGGTGCCGTCTATCGTGGTGTCAACTAAGGAGGATCAGTAGGGCTTTTTCCATTAGTGGCCTTTTGCTCAAAGCTCATTTGGGTAGTCTAAATTGTATAGATGGTTCCAGCTATACCTGATAGTAGCAAGCTAGATAAAGTAGGGAAGGACATCATGTACAAATTAGTTGCATCTTAGCTTTTGATTGTATGTAAATCTTTTCATATTTGATGCACTTCCAGATCCTGAAACCATTTCTTTGCTGTGGCTATGTGGTTATAGCTTTCCTAGTAGTATGTGAACAGATATACAAAATTGACATGCCTTGGCAATCTATAGAGTGCAAGAAAAAAAGCATTGCATTTAGTTCATATCGCTCAGTCAGCATATACTTATTAGTTGTATTTTTATATGCGTTTTGCCTATTACATTTATAATATATGATGTTGCCAGGGGCAGAGAAACATTCGTCAGTCACATATGGGGGAGATTTTCGAGCGAACAGACTTTGTATGCTATGGGATGGTAACGCGTTTTGTTATGCCTATTTGAAAACTGACCTGCTGGTATCCTTGCATTACTTGATAGGGGTTGCAAAATGGTTAAAATTTACAATTATCCGTCCGACTCAACCCATTTTAAATGTATTGGATATCTTGTCTTTTCAAAAGTCGGTCAAATATGAGTTTCAACCATCTGATGACCCAGTTAATGGGATTGTGTTGCTTCTCTGAACTGATAATTCACAACTTCCTTTCATCGATTAGAGGATTTGTTTTTTATTTTGCTTTTAAAAATTGTGATGGCAACAAACTTGTAACTGATAAATTTACATCTTAGTTATAGTTCTTTTCATCTTACAATTTCTTAAAGTTAACCAAGTGGGTGGAAAAATCTGCGTCTAAGATAAATTAATCATTTGGAAAAATAATTGTTACATTGTTGATATTAGAAAGAAATAAAATAAAAAGTTTACTGTATAATGGGAAACAAAACACTTAAGGTAACCGGAACACCAAGAATGAAATGAAATGTTTTGGTTTATATGATACAACAACCAATTCTATTGGATTTAATTTGCTACTTTTTTATATTTTGAATAAATTTAGTTATTTCATTCTCCTAGTCAAACTCAAATCTAATTAAAAGAAGTACTAACATATGAAACTTTGATTGATATGAAAACATGTTTTTTCATAGGTACTAAATTCCCACGGAAAAATATCTACGAAAAGTACCTAAAATAAATAGAAACAAAAGCTAAGAACCATAATTGATCGAAAGAAATGAAAGTAAAAAAAGGGAAAAAGAAAAGAAAGATATGAAGGCAGATTAAAGAAAAGAAGCTCACATCTTATTTAAGAAGCAATGGATATAATAGATATCTATATTATCCATCAGTTAATATGTATTAATTATAGGCGAATCAAATATTTTATTCGTTTTACCTAACCTTTTTTATCCGCTCAAATCTTACGCGAATCACTCGTTTGACACCCCTAGTTCGCATCATGGGGGTTCTTTGAGAACATGGGTCAGACTGGATATTACTGTTGGATATAATTGCAGTACAAGAAGTAAATAAATATTACAAGTGTTCGAAAGGATAAACTAACAACCAATATTATAATTGTCGCAAGCTTGTTGAGTCTTGAATCTTGATAACCTGAAATCAAGAAACACTAAATCTGAATTGTTACAACTGTGGCTGAGTCGAGAAATGACTCTCTGTCTTTAAGACAAGATTGCCCCGTATATATGCTTTTACGTTAGCGGGCAATAAACTCCCAAGATAAAACAACAACTAATCAACACTACAAAACAAATAGGTTGATTCTGACGAAGAAAACAAACATGAAACGACTTGCTGAAGAATGAAAAATTTAGAGGAAAAGGAAGAATTTATGTTCTTTTCTTTCTAATGTTTATGCTGCTCTCTTATTTTTCTTTTGGAATCCTCTCTTTCAAATCTGTTTCAGGTCTCAATATATAGTGTTTAGGAGGAGGAAAGGTGTTAAGAGGTCCTTTAAAAGGTGTAGTCATGGCCATAGACATTTCTTAGTAAGTGCAAAATGTTTGAGATGGTAAATGCCATAAACTGATGGCTTTCTGACGGCTGACATGAAACTCTAGGGACCAAACTGTTATTTACAGTTTGGAGTCCAAAAGATAATGTCAAAAGTAGTCGAGCATCCCGGACTGGACGGGCCGGCGGCGGCGCGTGTGGGGCTAGCCTCGAACCCAAGCACACCTAGGTCCTCCCTCCTTCAACCACATGAGTTACCCCATGGGGTCCCAAACCCTTATCCATTTTTTAAGCTTATAAAAAAAACAATTCTTCATTTTTCCACCGATGTGGTAGATTTGTCCACACCATATTTTCATGCCTCAAACATCTTACTTCGTGGATCAATATCTCTTTCATTTCTTAATGAAATTTGACGATCCTTGGTCCTACGGTCATCTACTCACTTAGTAGATTATGCACGTGTGAAGAGACAAAACCTCCAACATGCGGAACCCTAATATTTAAATCATTAAATATGGGTGGACGCAACCTCACCAAAAGTAAATTTCCAACAAATACTAATGACACCTTCTACGTCACAGGATGGTGGGGGAGCATATTACAAATTTAGTTTTTTTTTCTAAATTCAACTCCACCGTACACACTTCGGTTGCGCTAGCACGGACACATGTGTTTATGCCTATGAAGTTCAGTCAGTTGTGGTACCACAGTTTATGCGTTTCCCACAGTATATTATTGCTCCACGGGCGACGGTTCAACCTACTGTGTTTTGCGACGAGCAGAAGAGATTGGATAGGTTCATGAGATTATTTCCTGCACCAATGGGATCCTTCAACTGTTGCCCAGGAGTTTCTTGATAACTGCATAAAATGTTACTCCACACAATTTAAACTTGGGCTTGATGTAGTCCAACAGGGTTAACTTCACAATGAGGGTGGTGAATTTTGTCAGACAATTCGCACAATTGCCCCTATTTTAGGGTGGTTTTTAATTTTTGCCATTCTTCTAAAAAAATGACCGAAAATATTTTTGAGGTTGTGAGTTCGAATCTCAGCAATCAAAAAGAAAAAAAATTGCAAGACAAGATTTCAGTATAAAATATGTTTATTCGGTCAAAGTTGTATAGAAATTATGCCTTAAGGGATATAATTTCTATGTAATTACGTCTCCAAAAATACCTCTGAGGTTGTGGGTCCAAATTCCAACATAGTCAAAAAGGAAAAAACATTACAAGGTAAAATTTCATAGAAATTATGGCTATTCGACCAAAGTTGGATAAAAACAAAGTTTGTTAAAGAAAATAAGATTATGCCTTGTTCGGCTAGAAATTATGCCCTAAGGGCATAGTCTCTATATAAATTTGGTCGAATAGACATAATTTTATGAAAATTTTACCTTGCAAATTTCTTTTTCTTTTTTGCCTATGCTGAAATTCGAACACAGAATATCTAATTTAGCAGACCATCGAATAAAGGGTATTTTGACCCGCAAATTTTCATTAAATGAGAAGTAGGGGCAAAAATTAAAGACAACAAATTGAGAGACAAAAATTAAAGACCAACCCATATGAAGGAAAATCCACGTAATTTTTTGATTTTGTCATTTCTATTTATTTCATTTTTATCTTTTCTCTTTATTCGTAAAATACTCATTAATTTACTTATTGAGATATACATTTGATACTTAGTGGTAAATATTTTGAATGGCTTAAGTTGAAATTTTTATTCACGTAGAGTAAAAAAAAGTTATTTTAAATTCAGTTTTATCTTTTAAAGATATTTATCTTTAAATTCAATTTCAATATTTTTTCTCTCAGATCAAATTTAAATTTATAACTAAATTTTCCTCCAAGATATTAGTTTTCAAAACAATAATAAAGAAAAAGAAAAGAGATAGAATTTGGTCTGACTCTATACTCTTCTCCACATTTAGAGCAGGATTGAACTTATAACATGTGTCTGACCCGCAGATGTGCTGCGCTCTATCAAAGCTCCAAGGTCAGAAGTCATTTTTTTTTTATAAATTCCAACTCTTATTTGGTTATCACTTAGTTTTCAAATCTAATTTCAAGTCCTCCAAAAAATTACTCCCTTC
This sequence comes from Anisodus acutangulus, assembly GCA_029783415.1. Classification (NCBI taxonomy): domain Eukaryota; kingdom Viridiplantae; phylum Streptophyta; class Magnoliopsida; order Solanales; family Solanaceae; genus Anisodus; species Anisodus acutangulus. Next base: position 17,616,736 of record CM056504.1, on the reverse strand, counting down.
ATTTTAATTGAAGCGTCTTACTTTCTTTTTTATCTATTTTAAAAAAATATTTTTTTTTATATTTAATAAATTTTAAAAATTCAAGACAAATTTAAAACCCCACATAGACATAAATTGGGAAGTAGTTTCCGAAACAAGCATAAAGAAAATGAAAAGAGAGAGAATTAGACAACTGAAAAGAAAGAGAGCAAGGACGGAATCCCCAAATTGCAAAAGAAAATGGCGGCAATACGTTGAATTTCACTCTCACTCTACTCCGTACCCTAACCTAGGGTTTTACATTTCTCCACCGTCGCAACAATGTTCGGAGCTCAGGCTTCCTCCTCCCCCTTCGGCACTCCCTCTTCCACCCCAGCCTTCGGGACACCTTCGTCAACCCCAGCATTCGGCACTGGTTTTGGATCCACACTATTTTCAACACCATTTTCACAGCCACAACAACAGCAACAACACACTTCTTTATTTCAAACACCTCAGAGTTCGGGCGGCCCTTTCAGCTTTTCCACACTTACGCAGCAGCCCCAATCCACTCCATTTGGTCAACCCAATGCCTTTCCATTTCCAAATCCTCAGTTGACTACTCAGATGGCTCCCGTAGCTCCACTCCCTTTCTCTCTCGCCGATAGGGATATACAAGTAATTTCACAATCCTAACTATATTTGTTTAGAGGTCGTTTCCTTGCTGATTAGAGTTATGCATGTGTATTTGTAATGCAATGATTAGTTATATAGTGGCATGTGTATTAGTAATGCAACAATTAGTTATATAGTGTCTACTTATTCCATCTTCTATCCTGCACATAGATTTCCTCATAACTTATACATGTTCATTGAACTACTGTCAATGGTTTACTCAATTACTTCTTGGGAATGTTAAAAAGAAAAGATTACTACGTGATTTTTTGAATATGCCTATATATGTGGGATTCTATATTGCTAATCAGACACCATATTTATTGTGTTGAATTTTATACATAGCAATGGTGGGATTATAATGGGTATATTGTTGTTGTTGAATTTTATACATAGCGAAAAATGCTACCAAACATGGTAAAAGTTATGCAGGATTTAATACATGTATAAATCACCTCCAAACCAGTAACCAAACGACCCCTTAGGGTTTAACTTATGTGCAAAGCGAATAATATATTTCATCAAGCCATGCCGACCTTACCTGGCTGGCTCCTATGACGGGGTGTTGGGGAGTTTTAGGGGAAAATGTCATAACATCTCTACTCTATCCGATTTATTTGAAAAAGAAATAAAAGGAGATAACAGGGCCCAGATGGAGTATGCAAACCTTGTACCCCTTTGACCATTCTTACAGAGACTTTTCTTGTTTCAAGTGTTTCAATAATATAGAATATACATGTGTGTTTTAATTTAATTACCTATATGAATAGCACAATATCCGATGAAGGGGGTTTAGTTGAGTCTCCTTGACATAACATGGATTGGCTAATTGCTAACAGTGTAAAACGCTTTTAGTAGTTAAGCAAGCCATATCATACTTCCCCTGCTCATTAAAGAAAGCCTTATATGGCTTCAAATAAGGAAGAAACACCCTTCCTTTCTTATTCATAATATTACTGGGAAAAACTGGTAGATTCTAAAAAGCATGTCACCGTAGTATCATTAATGTTCGCGGAAACAACGAAAATTCTCTAATCTCTACCAGGCACAAGAAATTAAAATATGATCCGAAGCTCTTAAACTCCTGATTTAGATATAAAAATAGGCAACTCCAGACTTTTTTTTGATAACTGTATCCGGGCTAGCTTGCGCGCACCTCGTCTAAATCCTTGGGATACCTGCCACCTCCCACTAACATGTACCAAGTAACTCTATCCACCAAGGTTTTCTTATAAAAAAAAAACTGTCCACCAAGGCTAGGACATATAGGAAGAAACCACCTCATGGTCGTCTTAAAAAATATTCAATGTGATAATAAAGAAGACTTGGGAATCAAACAAAAATTGAAAGAATAGGGTAGACACCACGAAGGAGCTGTCCTAAGGGTGGCTATCTAAGGGTCGGAAGTCCGGGTTTACTTGTTTATTTAGAATGTCTTTCCTTTGGATAACAGGTTACTTACCATTTTTATCCAGGTGACCAATCAATGCTTATTATATGGAGTGACTACTACGATTTAAACTTGTTTATTTATAGTTGTCTGTGTATATTTGTTTCAGGCAATTGTTGATGCGTACAAGGAGGAGACTGGTAGTACTAAGTATGCTTTCAAGGTTTGATCTCTTTTCCTACTAGGCTAGCTTATCTTGGGGAGGTGAGTGAATCAAATGACAACTCTTAGATAGCACAATAGTATATCGTCACTTGTGAAGCAGCCACTGAATTGCTTATTTATTTCATTCGAGCTGTTCGCTAGCATTGTGAAGATATTTATGAACTTGGTTTTGGTTATTTTGATATGTCAGTTGTTAATAAATTATGATTGGAAGGCTTCCATCTTTTGGGTGTGTATAGAGGGTTACATTCTTGTCATTGATTTGCATTTATGGTTTTTTTGCAGCATCTTTTGTGCAGTGTGACGGAACCTCAATATAGGACGAAACCTGCAGGTGTATCTGATGTGAGTTTGATATGGTTAAAATTTTCATTTCAGTGTAGGCATCGTGGTTTCTTTGCTTGTTTCTTGCTGAGAGTATTTCGTAAGTGCGATGAATTAGTTTGGATTGCCAGATTATGTGGGCAGAGGCAATGGGCAAACTTGAAGGCATGGAGAGTACTGACCGTGAGCGCCTGTGGCCTCAGCTTGTTCAGGGCTTCAAGGATCTCTCCGAGCGGCTCAAGGTACCTATAATCTAATCACTTGGAGTGTCTTTGGTATGATAGAAAACTGTTTCTTGGGAAATGTATTCCTTAAGGAGAAAATTTCCAATGTTTTAGTACCTTGAAATCTGGAAAATGTTTTCCTTAAGAAAAATTATTTTCACCAGAATCGGAAATATAACTCTCCTCTCACGCACATAAGTCGTTTTCTTTTTATTTATTTTTTTGATCAAGATTTTTAAAAGGATAATGGGCCCGCTTCTCTACCCTTCTCCACTTGAATACCAGATTTCCGTCTAGAGTAGAGTTCGAACTCATGACGTGCACCTAACCCACACATGTGCTGCGCTCTTACCACTAGACAAAGGCCTGGGGGCCAGAAGTCGTTTTCTTTTATAAATCCCAACTCATATTTGGTATCACATATTCCTATCAACACTGGAATATTGTTATCAACCTCAGTACACAAAATATCACCAAAATGTTATCCTCATACCTGTCCTACAGCTTGTGCAATTACCATATATCACATACTTTTATACCCTAGCAAACTGGAAAATTACAGAAACACTTTCCTTGATACCAAATGTATTGTAGGTAGAGGATGTTCTACATTGCTTGAATCTGTTCTAGGTTTATAGCTATTCCACAATCTTCTCCTATTATTGAATGGATCTCTTTTTACAACTCGGAACAACCCATCTTTGCCAGCATGTCTGGGTTGTTAAAGAATTGGTTTTGTTTTTGGGATTGGTTTCTGGAAAACGTGCTTGAAGAATTGATTGTGGAAAACAGTTGTGTTTAGGAAGATATAACTTTCCTAAGACAATTGTAAATGCTTTCACATGGGTAAAAATCTATTGATTGGAACTGACTAAAGATGTTTATTTGCTAGTAAAAACGTATTTACGAGTAGTCAAATGGACAAAAGTAAAGAAAAAACCATATTTGTTAGAGAGACCAATATCCAATTTTTGAAAGTCCTCAAGGGCTGTTCCTGGAGAATTTTTTGGCTGGTTGCACTGATTTCTGGAAGCAGAAAGAAACCTGAAAATATGTGTTCTATTTTTGAAACAAACAAGCTATAGATTTCAAATTTCCTATCGGTTGAAAATATGTCATAGATAATACGGAACTAAGCTGTGAGGAGAAGTTTGTAATTTACGGAACTGATCTGTGAGACGAAGTTTGTAAGTTACAGAACTGATCTGTGAGGTGAAGTTTGTAATTCAAGTTCGGGGGATTATCAATAAAGCATCCTTCTGCAAGAGTGAAATTTGACATCCTTAAGGTAACTTTTTTTTTTGGAAACTGGTAATTTTGTATTCCTCATCATTAAGGGCATACAGGCCACCTCCAAAAATTTACACTTACTAAGAGCTAGTTTCAATAATCGTATGAAATCCAGTAACTGAACTTACTCTTCTATACATTGTTCTTTACACCAAAAACCTAAAGAAGTGATGACCTTCCACTTGATCTTCTGTATGGAGCTTTCTTTGCCTTCAAAGATCCTATCATTTCTTTCCTTCCAAATGTTCCACCAAATGCAAGTAGGTACTGTCTTCCACCAGATTTTTGGTCTATGCCAATTAGCTTAGGAGATTTGTAGTGTGTTTTGGCATAGACCAATTCACCTTGGTCAAACTGATGAATAATGCCCATACTTGTGCTGTGATTCTACAATGTAGGAAAAGATGATTGTTTGTCTCTAAGGCCTCCTTGCATAATGAGCATCTTGAAGCAATGTAGATTTCTTTTTTCTGTAGTGCTTCATGAGTCAAACAAGCTCTTCTGGCTACTAGCCAGGTGAAACATTTTACCTTAGCAGGTACCACACTTCTCCATACTGACTTCCAAGGTCCTTTTTCCCTCCCTGTTATTTCAGTCAGCCCCCTGTTGTACACTCTATTCACTGAAAACAGTCCATCCTAATGGTGTTTCCAAATCATTTTATCAGATTCCATATTAGTTCCTTGGAATACACCAATAATTGTCAGCAGTTCTGCTACCCTATGTATTTCCCAATCATTTAGCAATCTTCTGAAAATTAAATTCCATTCCTGGGGAGACCACATCTCCTCTATTCTGACTTCAAGTTTGGTGCATATTGAGAATAATCCAGGAAATTTAATCTGCAAAGATCCTTGTCCACTCCAATTCTCCTTCCACTAATCACCCGTGCCCACATTTTGCGTCTTTTCCAGCTCGTAACCTCGCTCCAGACTATTCATATTCACGGCTTATTCATAATTAAGGCTCTAACCTCCTAATCAAGGAGTGGAATTCTCTGCTCCCCTAGGAAAACTCCATTTCTTTGACCATCCTCAATGACCTGAGGATGCTTTCACTAGTACTATAATGGAGAAAGGACAATCTGCCTTCTAACCCGAGGTCCCGGTATTCCGACCCCAATCAGGTAAGAAGGCCGACCACATATGGGGACTTAGATGTGACCAAGATGCTTAGAAGCTTAGGGTTAGCAGGTTGTTGGTTGGGAGAGCTGGTAAAAGAATGAAACCTTTAAGAGGGGGTGAACCAAATAACTCGGCTTTTCAGAGTGGACCGATCTTGGTGCAAGAAAGCCCGTGGACTTAAACTCTCCACCTAAGTCGAAAGGGGATTTACTAAGGGTGCCAACGATGGCCCGTCAATCTACACTTACATGTCTAATGTGGCATGGAAAATGGAGTGGAGTGCATTGTCACGTGAAGATCCGAAAACATGTTTATTTTTCGGCTTTGTATGTAGGTCTTGGTCGAAGACCATGTTTGTTTCTCTTTTAGCTTGTCCTTAATTCTTAGCTTAGCTTTTAGTTCTTCCTAGGACACAATTAATAAGCCGTGTAATAAGGAAGGATGACTAGGCCATGTTGTAAAGTGACTTGGCCAAAAGGTCTTCCAAGGGGTGACGAGGCCAAAAGGTCTTCCAAGGGATGACTAGGCCGAGAGGTTAAGGACAAGAATGATCTAGAAGATAAGACTTCCTAAACGGCAATTCATGAACCAACTAGTTCATGAATTTGGCGAAGACATCAAAATCGGTCAATGGGAAGATCAAGAGTTGGCTGAATAATTCATCAAAGCAAGTACAAAGAATGGAAGCTTCCAAACATATTCCAAGAAGATGATATTCATGAAGAGCCTAAATTCATGCATTCTTCTACATGGGAACCACAAAGGGGTGTGGAAAGGTTGGATTCATCCTTTGGCCCCAAGTAAAACCAAAGCCTTTCCCATTTGGGGAGTTGAAGCCGAGAACAACCTTGCCCCCAAAACAAGGCCGAACCCTTTCCCACTTGTCCACACTTGGCTGAAAACCCAAGTAGTTTTGTCCTTTAATTTGTCTTCTAGAAAGGTCCATGTACTACTATAAATAGGACCCTTAGGATGTTGTAAAAAGGCAGAGTTGATGTATAGAAAAACTTGAGTTTTACTCAATTGCTAAGTTATTCAACTTGTGTGTTGTCTACCTTAGTTGGTCCTTGTGTGGGCCTTCAGTTCTTGTGTGAACCAACCCTTTAGTGTAAGTTGAAGCTAGGACTTGTGTGACCTAGTTCAATCCAAGCTAAGGTCCCTTCGGTGTAAGTTTGGTTAGGACTTGTGTGACCTAGCTAAGCCCAAGCTTAAGGAACCCCCTTGATGCAAGTGCAAGTGGACGTTGGAACACGTGTGATCCAACCAAATCCAAGCCTAGGGTCTATATTAAGGTTACCGACCACCCTCACTTGGTTAGTACTCGAGCTTGTACTTAACAACCTTGGTCTAGTCCTTGTCCAATTGGCCAAACTCATCTTGGCGTCGACTCGAGCATTAAAACCCTCATGTCTCTATCCTTGTTATATCGACCGTCCATCGCTTGGTTCGTACTCGGGTTTGCACCTATCATCCCGTGTTCATTCCTTGACCAAACCACTTCATTCTTTCCACCACCACATCCCACAATACGTCCCTAACCTCCACATAAAAGGTCACCACCCGAAACAGTCCACAAATACCCGTCCAATCCCGACAACACCAAACAGTCCACAAAACACCCCTTACCGATAACCTCACTGTTCCAGCTAGTTGCCGTAACGTGTCTAGAACACCCCCACAAAACGCCTTAACCCAACTCCTCCGTAAACTACCCGTCCAAGTCCCACAATACCCAACTGTCCGGTAGAAACCGAGAACCCCAACTTTGAGTCCTTTTTCGTGTCAACCCGTGATCAACCACCACAACCCCCCCAATTCGCTCTATAAAAAAGCCCGTGCGAAGCGCGAATAGCTACAAGACAGCCAAAAACATTACTGCTAATAAAATCTAAGTGAACAAAGCCAAACCAATATAAGATTGCCCACCTTGTAATTTGAATTTGCCTTGGAGCCAGCCAGAAAATTCTAATGGTCCTCCATACCCCACACCAAAAGTATCTGTCACAATATTTGTGCACCAATGTTCAGCTTGGCCATATTTGTGTTGGATCACTTTTTTCAGTGCATGATCTTTCTGATTATATCTCCATAACCACTTCATAAGTAAACTTTTATTCTGTAGCTTCAAGTTTCTGACCCCCAAACCTCCAATCAGTCTGCCTTGCTGGATTGATTCCCATTTCACCAAGTTGAGTCCTTTGCCCTCCTTGTTTCCTTGCCACAGACAATTTCTCCTCAAGAGTATCCAAATTCTTGACTACCTTGCTAGGGATAGGAAATAAAGGCATCACGTATGTTGGCAGAGCATCTAAAACAGAATTGAGCAATGTGACTCTTCCACCTAAAGAGAGATGTTGGGATTTCCAAAGTGCTAATTTTTTCTCAGTCTTTTCTATAATGCCATCCCAATTTCCACAGCTTATGCTTTGATCCCAAGGGCATTCCAAGATAGACAGTAGGAAAGTTCTCAATCTTGCAAGTACTTGAATCTGTTGAACCTCTTTAACCGGGAAGATGCTGCTTTTTCTTCAATTAACTTCCAACCCAGAGCATGCTTCATAAACCACTAGAATCACCCTCATGTAGCAAATTTGTTAATGTTTTGCTTCACAAAAGACTACTGTATCATCATAGCCTCATTTGCCCTGTTTCCCACATTGAAACCCCTGATCTAGTTATTATAAGAAGCAATTCTCATCATGCAATCCAAGCCTTCCATTGATGTAATAAAGAGAAAAAGAGATAGAGGATCTCCTGTCTGAGCCCCCTCTCTGCTGGAAAAAAAAGCCACAGGTTCTCCTTTTACAAGAATAGAGAACCTAGTAGTTTTAATACAGAATTCGATCCACTTTAACCATCTGCTTCCAAACCCCATCTGTCTCAAAGTGTTGATAAGGAAATTCCAGTTTAGATGATCATAAACTTTTTCAATATCTAGCTTACACATGACTCCTGCCTCTTCCCCTCTAAGTCTGGTGTCAATGCACTAACTTGCTATGAGAGCAGCATCCATAATTTGCCTCCCCTTAATGAATGCCATTTTGTGTTTATTGACCAACTTACTCACCACCCTCTTTAATCTCTCTGCCAAAACTTTAGCTATAATCTTGTACACTCCAGTGATTAGACTAATAGGTCTAATGTCCCTTAATTCAATAGCCCCCACCTTCTTAGAAATCAAAGCCACAAAGGTGGCATTGAAACTTTTTTCAAACACCTGTTGGGAATGGAAGTTCTGAAAAGTTTGCATCAGATCCTCCGTCAAAACATCCCAGAAAGCCTGGAAGAAAGCCATTGTATAACTGTCTGGGCCATGTGCCTTGGCCACAACACACATCTTGATCCCTTCTAGTACTTCATCCTCATCAAACTGCCTTGTAAGCCAGTCCTGCTCCTCTACTGGTATGCTTGAGACACCTTGAATGTTCAAACTAGGCCTCCAGCTTTCTGTTTCCCTGTAAAGATTCTGGTAGAAATCCAGAATTGAGTTCTTTATAATCAAATGCTCAGAAGTATTAACTCCATCAATCTGCAAGGTATCAATTGTGTTGAATCTTTTATGGGTTGTGGCCACCCTATGGAAGTACTTTGTGTTTTTAACTCCTCTCTTGATCCATTGAACTCTAGATCTTTGTCTCCAAGCTATCTCTTCATTTCTGGCCAGTTCTTCATATTCCATGGCCAAATGATCCTTCTGCAGCTGTTCATCTTTGGTTAATTCTCTTTGTTATTGGATAAGATCCAAACTGCAACTTGTGCCAAGATTTGATCTTTTCTCTCACTCCAATTTCCTCTGTTCTCCTTGCTCCATTCTTTGAGTTTGCCTTTTAAAAGACTCAATTTTGAAGCTAGTTTGAAATCTGGTCTTCGTGATACATCAAAGGATGACCTACATTCGTGCACTTTGCTCTTGAAACCCTCCACATTCAGCCACCAACTTTCAAACTTAAAATAAGTCTTCTTAAAGGTCCAGTCCCCACATGCGAGCCCGATTGGATTATGGTTAGATCCCAGGTTAGGAAATACACTCTGATTAATCTGTTGGAACATCTCATCCCATAGTGATGAATAAAGAAATGTATTAATCCTGGAAGCATGTATGTGATTTGCACCCCCTCTGCAGGTGTATCATCCCCCAAATAAAGGAGGGTCCACCAATTCCAGTTCATTAATGCATTCAGTGAAGTCTGCCATAGCTCCTGTTAGCTTATTGCATTCAGTTCTCTCTGTGGGAAATCTTGTGACGACATTGAAGTCACCGCAAACAACCCAAGGTCCATCACATAACCCCCTCGTAGCTCCCATCTCCTCCCACAACTCCCTCTCATTTCTTCCACAATCAGCATACGCTGCTGTGATATACCAGGGGAGATCCTGATTTATCCCACACATCTTACAGGTTAGCATCTGGTTCCCACTCTCCACTATTTCCCCTTTCCAAGACCTGTCCCACAAAACTATAATGCCCCCATTGCTGCCTATGGCTTCAACCCAAGCTCCCCCACCCATCTGTTCTCCCATAACTGCTGTAGAGAACTCCCCACTGCCCCACTCAACTTTGTTTCCACCAATACGTAAATATCACCCCCCATTGTTGTATCCTACTCCTCGCAAGACTTCTTTTACCCTCCCTAGATTCACTCCCAGGCTCCCCATCCTTAATTTCACATCAAAGATTAAATTCTTCAACTTCCTTAAGGTAACCTTTTTCCCTAAACTACTTTTTTTGCTAGAAGGGAAAACCTTACAAATGGAATGGACAGCACTAAGATTGTGTGTCAAAATGACATAATATGCAACTCGTTCATAAACCAAGTTGCATCAAAAAGCTAGAAAAAAAATACATCTGAGTTTGAGGCTATGTATATTCCTCCTTTTGCCTTGAAAAGTTTGTTGTTTCTTTCTGTCCAAATTGTCCACCAAATGACCATGGGTATAGTGCCCCAAATCTTCCCTCTTGTTTAGCCCAACTCTGTTCCAGCTATGCAAAAATCCTAGAACAGAGTGGGGCATTATCCAGTTCATGTCAGAAATTGCAATGAACTTAAATCTAGTTGGTGAAAAAATAGTTGACATGCCTCTTTAGGGTTCTTTTCACAAAGAAACATCTGCCACAGAGTTGCAATCCTGTCTTTTCTGAATATTAGATTGAGTGAGACATGCTTCCTTAGCTTGGTACCAAGAGAAGCAAGATACCTTCAAAGGTGTTTTGTTGTACCAAATCTTTCTCCAAGGCCAAAAATTAGTGTTGCATTTGTTAAAAAGACTGTAGCATAACCTTAGGGAGAAAATCCTATTTGAAAGAGCTTCCTGTTTAATAGTATCCTCCTTTTGCTTCTATACCTCTCATAGCAAGGCTCTACTTGGTTTTCGCCTGTAGGAAGGATCAATCAGATGGTTCATTAGTCTCTTCCTCTAAATGCTTGTAGGACACCAAGCTGCTCTATTGCTTGTAGTGTTGTTCTCAAGGACTGGCAACTGAGAATTTCCATTTCTTAAGTTGATTTTGGAATCGTATTAGCTCCCTTTTCCCATTGTTGTGTTATTGTTATAGATATAGCTATAATTTAAATGCTCCAATTAGGCTTTGCTGATACCTGAGCTCTCTGGCTTACCACTTATATCCATTGTAGCATGCCTGACATTCTGAACTTGACAAGTACGTCTTAACACATATCTTTGGGTTGCAGCTTAAAAAGCAGTGCACTCACTCCCCTGTGTTATACCTACAGAAGTTAATTAATTGACAGGGTAGTGAATGAGAGATGGGACATAGAATCCAGTTCCTAGAAGCTTAGAGCATCTTCTAATGCTTCAAAATGAGTACTTGGAATACTGCCTAAAAGCTTCTCCTTCAATTACCCAAGTATATGAGCTATTCAAAAGTAATATACAGGGTTAAAGAGTTCAATTTTGTTCATATCTCCACTTAATAAAACAATTCTTTTTGTTGTATAATTAACTAGTTAAATTATTTAATTTTTGTCAGTGAGGTTAATATTTGGATATTCTAGTACTCAGATTTTCATGACTAAGCCCATATGTGAGAAGACATTTCAATCACCATGAGATGCCTTTGCATCACAATTTCTCATTTTAATCATGGCCTTTCATTTGTTTCTATTTTCCCCTTAATTTTTGGGCCCTGGTGTGAAGGCGTGGTGCCTGGTAATTGATATTTTCCAATTGGATTAGTGTAGCTTCAAGATAAAGTCATAGTTTCAGATGCCGAGAGGCTGCAAATGACGCAGAGCAATGTGAAAATGGTTCGACTCCTTTCTCCTCTCTAATTGTGTGCCTGCATATTGTCACAAACGTGTCTTTTAATGTCTGTACATTACACTGTCCTTGTTGTCTTGACCCTCAATAAATGCAGCTGCAAAGGCATTTCCAAGCTGATACCCTTCCTTGGATTGAAAGAATGAGACACAAAGAGCAAGGTCTTCAAAGACGCCTTTTGAGGGTGTGATTTTTATTTACCGTTTCTTATAATCTTAATTTCTATTAGTAGAAACTTGCAAACCTGCTCTTTCGGTGTAATTAGTAATTGTCATATGCTTAAACCAAATTCTAAGTTTCTATTTGTGAGGTGTGTCCTTTTCATTGGTGTTCGCGGATCGCCACCATCCTGATTTCGTTTCCAGTCAGATAATTACACAAGACTCTTGTCTGCACTATTAGGTTCAGCAGTTACACTTATTTTACTGTAATTCTTGCTCGCCTGTACTACAGGTGATGAGAATACTAGAGGCACTTGAAGGTAAAGGTTGTCGATTGCCTTTGATGAAAGGAGAAGCTGATTTGGCGGAGAAGTTGGCTGCCATCACGAGACAGGTTAGTAGCCTAGTCTGTTAACTTATTGAGTGCTTTTTGGTGGTCTAGACTTCCTGACAAATAGACACAACTTACAGTTAAAAGGTTCTGGAGCAGAACTTTTTAGGAGGGTTCAGAATCTGCTCACCATAAGCCGTGTTCAAAATGGCCTTGGAGGTGGTTCTGTTTATCTTCCTGGTTCAACTAAAATTCATGAACAGAGTCTTGCTGACATGCAGGAGGTATGAACAATACATTCTGTTGGGAACAATTATTAAATGATGTTTGTTACGGCTTTCTGTAAGTTGTGGTTGTCTAATAGCACTTTGTAACCATATTGACAAGTGTACGATGTGCTTCAACCTATCCAAACTTGAAAGGTGTGATATGTGTTCTTTGCCTCTACACGCCGACATGCAGGAGCTATGATGAGCAAAACATTCTGTCTGCTACAATAATTAAATGATGTTCCTTATGGCTCTGTAAATTGTGGTTGTCTACTAGCACCTTGTAACCATATAGAGAAAAGTAAGATCCGCTCTATGTTTTCCAAAATAAAAAATGTGCAACATGGGTGCTCTTTGCCTGTCACTTTCCTGCCATGATACTAGTTAAACTCCAGTGTATCTGCTTTTTATCATTTCCCTTTGGGAATTTAACATACCGATGGGCGGAGTTAGGCAAAAGGAAGTTTGAAAAAAAATGAAGAGTTCAATTACTATAATGAGTTTAGGTAAGAGGGAAAATGAAGAGTTCAATTACTATCATGAGTTTTCCCCGAGTTGGATGAATGATCGAGAAGTGAATTAGTGATTTGTGATGTTTTAGCAGATTCAGCTCACATCCATCTATTTCCAAGAGTGTTGTTTCTTTTGTGTGCATGTCTTGTTACCTACATCTACTGCAAATGGTTCCGTAGACTATTGAAAATATTCCATTTGGGCAGGTTTTGCAACAGCAAACCGAGGCTATTGCTAGGCTTGGCAATGTATTGAAGCGAGATATCCGCGATGTGGAGATCATAATGGCTGAGGAAACAGAAATGATCGAAGGCTGATTACAGAACGACCTTGCCAACTGATTTCTATTTTGCTTGTAGCATATTATTCATGGTTTTTGTGTTAGGTGGTAAGAAGTGATAACGGATACCAAACATGAATTGTATGAAATCAAATTTTGTTCAGCTAGCAGGGTTATTGTTGATAGAGTTGCAATTTATACGGGAATGATGAACTTGCTCCAGTCAGATATTTCCAGTCTAATTGAAATTACAACAACAATTACGCCTCGATACCAAATAAGTTGGGGGTAAGCTATGAGATATCAGTGTGATGTGATTCCATTTAAGTTCATTTCAATTTAATACTGATAAAATAAGATTAATAAGAAAAATTTGAACTGTTGGAAGTTTTTTTTTTTTATATTTTCCAGGCCAAATAGCTTAGTTGACATAACTGCATGTTTGTTGTTGCGTATGTTCTGAAGAGGTGCTCTGTGCTTGCGCAGGTGTACCTTACCCTTAATCTAGGGATTTAAATAATTTCTGGGAATGGCAATTGAGTACCATATGTTTTATTAGTCCTAGTTTATATTATTGCGATTAGGTCCCTATAGTTTACCTAGAATAGCAGATTCGGTCCCACCTGCAAATTCTGTTATTGGCTGGGGTAGTGCTATTATTTCCGTACCTGGTCAGGGCTGACATGCCCCTATATATTGTTGTTCTATTTTCACTATCAATTCAAGAACTAATTTAGTCATAGCATAGTATTAGTTTTCTTTCCCTTTGTTCTATCTTCTTGCTCGAATTATTCTTACCAGTTGAGTAAATACGCAACATTTGGTATCAGAGATTCATTCTAAGATTTTCTAAATGATGAAGAAGTGTATCTTTGCACTATGGTGATGCCTTAGCTAGAATCTCATGGATCTGGCCAATATTTCAATGAGGCAAGATCAAATGGAAGAAACTAGAGATAAGGTTATGGAGGAGCTCAGCGAAACTGTTATGTTGAATAAAAAAGGGAATGATGAGGAGAAGAATGTTGCACTTGAAGATTATTCAACAATTCCTGGACCCTTTGGGTTTATGAAGAACACCCCTTTGGGTGGACCATTAGGTCATGCTGTTTCTGGTTTCAACATAAATGGCACTCCCACTGACAATACTCTTGGACCACCACCCATTGCTGCAACTCATCAAAGTTACAACCACACAAAACAATCCACCAAACATGCTGTCAAATGTGGGTAAATTTGATTTTCCCAAGATTTGATGGTAGTGACTTGAGAACATGGCTATACAAAATAGAACAGTTCTTCTCTTTAGATAATATTCACCCCTCTCAAAGAGTTGATGGCCTAGCTATTGAGTGGCATCAAGCCTATATTAAAAGTAGGTCTCAACTAGCACCCCCAATTCTCTAAATTGTCAGCCAAATACTATGGTCCATACCAAGTCGTAAGGTTGCTTACTAATTATCTCTTCCTCCCTTCTGAAACCATGGCACAAGGTTCCTGATAATATTCTTCATCCTCCTATCCTTTCCCTAACCAACCCGTATTGTCCTTCACCCAAATCAATTATCAAGAAGAGGATGATGGTGTCATACCTTAAAGTGCTCATTCAATGGAACCAGCTTCCTGGTGATTGGGAAGACCTTTATGCTCTACCAACTAGGTTTCCAGAATTCTTCCTTGAGGTAAGAGGGATGGAAATGTTGCGTATGTTCTGAAGAGGTACTCTGTGCTTGCGCAGGTGTACCTTACCGTTAATCTAGGGATTTAAATAAGTTTTGGGAATGGCAATTGAGTCCTATATATTTTATTAGTCCTAGTTTATATTATTGTGATTAGGTCCCTATAGTTTACCTAGGATAGCAGATTCGGTCTGTTATTGGCAGGGGTAGTGCAATTATTTTCGTACCTGGTCAGGGCTGACATGCCTCTATATTACTTGTATTGTTCTTCTATTTTCATTATCAATTCAAGAACTAATTTAGTCATAACATAATATTAGTTTTCTTTCCCTTTGTTTTATCTTCTTGCTCCAATTATTCTTACCAGTTGAATTCAAACGCAACAGTTTGTTCTGACATTATGCCCCTTGTACTCCACAGTGTTTCATATAAGTATTTGTACATGTTCAAACAAAGCTTTTGACCATTGACCAAGCGTATAAAGCGGGTAAATATAATAACTTAATTTTAAAAATTGTAATCAGAAAAAGGAGTATTTTTCTCCGTCTTTCCGATATCCCCCATTTTCTTGTCTTCATTCCCCCTCTTTCCCCTTCATATTTTCCTCTCTATCCCTCTGATCCTCTTCGTCCCCTTCCCTTATTTTCTGTTTTCATTTCCCCATGCTTCCAACATTTATCTTCCTCCCCCCACCACCTCTTCTTCCATATCCATTGATTCAAGATTTTTTGGGTTGCTTTTTCAGAGAAAATTTTAAAGTTTTTTTTCTTTTTCTCTTCAAATATATTTAGAACCCCAAGTACCCAAATTTTGTTTTCTTTGATCTTGTAGGTGTTGTTTAGCCTAAAATCTATTTATTACGAAAATCAATTGAATTTGTTTGAATGAGGTCTAAAGTAACGTAACTAATCCAACGAATAATAAATCCCTTCATAATGCCGATGAAACAGTAAAATAATACAATAAAGTAATGCCAAAATAACGAGAGATGAAATAATAATAATAAAAAAGTTAAATTCTTATTCGATGTCTTGAATCACACGATGAATGTCGCTGACGAATAATGTTGAACAATATATTTTACAAAGAGAACCGTAAAGCCTTCAATATTCAGGTGAAAAAAATTAGATGCATACAATTGTGGGGTAATGGGGGGGGGGGGTCTTAATAGGCTAACTAACACTAACTATTCTCCTTAATATCTACACGTTTCAACTGTTACTGGGAGAGGAATGTGGGTGTTAATGGGATTAAATGAAAACCCTAGATCTTGAAGCCGAATTTTTATCTGAATTAACATCTGACCGATTATGTCTTTAGCAACTGTTCCAAATAGAGATAATTCCCCCCTTCCATAGAGGCAGCCTGGTTATCATTTCTAGGATGGTCTGACCCCATATTTAATCGATTAACTATATGCGTCCTACGCTTGCCACATATTCATTTAAAGCGACTTTTGCTCTAGGCATATTTTTACCAATATAAATAGTCCCACAATTTCTGGGTAATCCTTAACAATTGCTCGGGAAGTAGGAAGGTTTTTGGCGAGAACGAAGGTGTAGCTGCTGTTATCATAATGCATAGGTACAGAAGTAGGTGCGGCCATCAACATGACCCTGGGACCTTAGTGAAAGAAATAATTCCCTTGATTATATTCATTACTTGAATAGGTATATATACAAGATACAAAATATTTCAATTCTATTCCTAAAATCTTATTCTACCATAATTCTAACTCTACAATTATGGTAGTGTATATTCCTAATTTTGATAACAAATACATTACAATATACTACACATATATTTTCCTAATTTACAATATTCTTACATTGTCTATTTACCATATAAGTGTAAAACGAGAGCCACCATTTATGGGCTGAATCCGAGAGCCATATAAGGCAATATACACATGTATATTGTGTGTATATTGACTTATTTAACACTTAGCCCACCGATATTTTTCAATCTTGGCATGCTGGGGCTGGGTTTGTTTGTCTTCACCACTTATTGATGTAATGATGACATCTCTTTTATAAATAATTTCTCACACTCAGGCTTATCTTCTTCGCTTTCTTAGTACTGGAAATTTAGCATTCAAAAGCTTCTCGCATTTTCTCCCTTGATTTTGGTACTCGAACTTTGATTTCTTCATCTGCCCTAAACTTCTAGTGTGGCATCCATATCTTCTTCGAATAGTCATTCTCAGTATGAACCATCCACCGCTGCCCATTCAAACCCCGTCATAAATTTGCCGCCTCATACTTCCATCGAAGAGCTGGTTGAGGAATAGGCCCCAATGTTAGTCAAAGGGAGAGGAAAATCTAACGTCAACGAGTCTTCATTTGCATATCACAATGTTAATGTAGAAGTAATTACTTCTGACGTCATCCCTGGAACTCTAGAGCTTGCTAACGACTATCGGGCAAATGATCTTGGTAGGTCCGTTGAAGAGTTTGTTTCTTCAATTCGAGGGGAGCATCTCCAAATCGTCCGAGAGCACTATGAATAGGAGGGTCAAACCGAGGTTATGTAGCCCCCATAAAACACTTGCTTCATCAATCAACATAATGGATTCTCCTTTGTTTACACACACCCTTTCACTGTAGGGTTTAAACCTTCGGTATAACATATTATTGAAAACCTTTGTCAAAGGTACATAATTGGTTAGCCCAAGTGGGGCCCCAATTATGGAGGCTAGTCGCTAGCTTGCAATATCTGACTACTCGCATCGGGATGTCCTTTACTCTTGTACATCTCCTGGATATGTATTTTCCTCGAATATATCGAGGAGAGATCCTTCACATGATTCCTCGAGAGTTCAACCCTAATGATTTGACCGGTCGTTTTAAGTTTTAGAATTCGTTTCCCCTATTTGAGACTTTCTGTAGGTTCATTTGATGATTTATGACTTTCAAAATTGGGTGGACATGCGTAAGGAGCTCGAGAGTGATTCAAAACGCTTAAGCTGAAACTAGCAACTTTAAAGAATAAGACTTGATCAAGGTCAAAGATGTGCTTAGACGTGCTTGAATTGGTGATTTGAGAGTTCCTACAGTCTTGTGGGGGCGATTTTGGACTTTTGTACGCATGTTTGGTTTGCAACCCGAGGGGTTCGGGTGAGTTCCTGACACTAATTTCCCAAGACCAAATTTTATTTTTTCTGGTGCACCTGTTATTTGTGCTTCACGGTCGTGGGCAGGTAATGTGCTCGTGTAGGGTACATGGTGAGGGGTCGCATTTGTGTAACGTTGATTGAGCCCAAGGGTTTCATGTTAACACGAGACTGTCCCCGATCGCATAGGGTGTGCTCTTTGCCGAGTGTTGTGATCATATAGGTTCCCTCACGGTCGCGTAGGAGGGGCAGGAAGTGATTAAAATGATTGATTTCAGGGCTCATTGTTCAAAAATACATTTGGGTATTAAGAGCTCAGTTTTGAGGTGATTCAAGGAGGATTTTTGTCATTGATCTATTGGGCAAGTGATTTCAACTCAATATCGAGTAATTACTTCGATTATCTATGAATCTTAACGTCTATTTTAGAGGATTTGAATGGATTGAAATTGCGATTTTTGATTTAGGTCATAAAATGATAAATTGAGTAATTGAAGGTCAGCTTGGAGTTAGTACGGGGTGGAATTGTAGATTTGGAACCCCTACGAGGTGAGTAATCCAATTTTGTAATCATTTCTGAATTTGACTTTCTGTTAACTTTTGACCTGATCCTTTTATATTGTGATATGAGTATTGTTAGACTTGCTTAACATTATAAAGTGTATTTTTAAATAGATTGGGAGCATTTGGAGACTCTAAGGAAGGATAAAGTTGTTCAAGGCAATTGTAAAATCGGATTAAGGTAAGATCTTGACTTGTAATAATAGAATGTTTTCTCAATTAAGTAACTATTAGAATGTATTAAGGGTATGAGGATACCGTACAAGCGAGGTCACGAGCGCCTACGCGGATCGAGTGCCATGTTTTGATACTTAAGCTATTATGTATATTCTTCTATGATTATTTGACTGTTAAGCTTAATTGTTGAATATACCTTGATTGAATTAATACGATACATGTAATATTCATTCGCATGCTAAAACATCACTCCAAGTATCTCATAAAATTGTGATAATTGAATTTCATAGATTCATTTCTTGCACTGTGTATATGTCATATGTGTGCAAATGAGTTTCATGTATATATGAAAATCCATGCTTATACTGTGATGGTTCATACGGTTATGTCCCAATGAGATTTGATTTCATGTAGTGTGATGAGGATATAGCCCGATTGGATCTAGTTTTCGATGGAGTGACATTGTTATGGCTTGATAGGCATATTGATATGATTATTACGATGGGACCTGGCGTATGGACAACGTCATTGTCCCTCATGGGTCACTGCTCCTGGATAAACACCCCAATAAAGCAGTGTGTGCGCAGAGTGCTGTAAGCAATGGTTATGAGGCAGTTATGATAGAAGTATGAATAACATTTATTGCATGACTCTAGTTCATACATATTACCCATATATGCTGACTTGGTGCATTTTGTTATGCTGATTTGATTAAATATGTACATATCATCTATATATATATATATATATATATATATATATATATATATATATATATATATATATATATATACTTATTTTGTGCATTTTATATGTTGGGTTAGATCTGTGCATATCATCTATATCTGCTGATTCTATGCATTTTTATATGTTATTGGATTGGATCTGTGCATAACATCTATTTATGTTGATTCAATGCTTTCTATTACGTTATTTGGATAAATGTACTTCTATGTAGTATTTTTTTTTTATCTATTGAGATTATATAAATTGATCAAGATGGCAAGCGAGTATTTTGGAAGTCTTACCGTCTTCACTACCTTGTTGGGATAAGTAAATTTGTTGTGTACACATTAATATTTTGTACTCATGCTAAACTTGTAACACCTTTTTATGTAGGTTATGTTTGAGACGATGTAGTGTTCGTGGGAGATCATGGACATACCAACGATTCAAAGTTGAATTGTTTTATTTGTTTGAGACGATGTAGTCATTTGTTTTATTTGTTTTCCAAACAAATGTTGTACCTTTAATTCAAAGTAGTATGTCATTCTTAGTAGCTCATGACTTGTGACACTAGTCTTGGGGTCCTGATGTATAGTTTTGCATTGTATTAAGTTGGATAAAATTTCATTATATTATATTGCTGCACTTTCTTTTGATTAAATGTATGAGTTTTGAGGTTGCTTTAAGACCGGCTTACCTACCATGTAGGGTTAAGTATCATCACAACCTAGATGAGATTTTGGATCGTGACACTATGGGTTTAGAACCCTTCTTTCTTCATCTGTTGAAGACATGTTTGTAAACACAACTACCACAAAAAATGAAGAAAATAGACAAACCCCAAGTTAGTGTTTAAGGAATATATGTGATTTGTATGTAAAATGAATATATCATATATGGAATCTGGTTATCTAACACAGTGTACGTAATGTGTAAGAATCATGAATGAACTTTGTATGTATGGAGTTAAATTTGTATGTTACCTGATTACCATACGTTCTGAACATGCCTTTCTTCAAGAGGTTAAAGTAGATTGTTTTAAGAGATGTTTGCCAGTTAAAAATGAGGGGGATGTGACTTTCAACACATATTGTGATTAAAGGGTCAACCATCGAGCAACATTCATACAACTAGACTTGCATTGCAAAGGGAAAACCACCAAGCCCGTAGTAAGTAGTATCATCGTTCAAATGATGACTAACCGTATCAAGCAATTGCCTAAAGACATGAGCCCCATGGATAGTTCTTGTACTCGCCGCTCTCAACCAAATCAAAGTATAACTTGCTGACTATTGTCTTGTCATCCTTAGTAAATAAGAATGTGTTGATAAAAATAGAACAATGGTCTTCACGACATTCTCATCACCTATCCAAGTTTTATTTGTAAAGATTCTAACCAACTCCTTTGATACCTTATCATGGGTTCAGAAGTAACTTGTTCATTAACCTATTTGGGAAATTTGGATATGACACAAAATCACTGTTTATGCCACATTTCAGATTAGTTACAATGACAAACTCTCTAATACCAAAATACAGCTTATTCTCATTTAACCTAACTATAAACATATCGTCCCTATCATTATCAGTCTGTACACACATCAAGCTATGAATTTGTTGTGGTTGAACTTTCATCTTTGACAAATCAAGGAAGAATCCAAAAGGGAATCCATAAACATATGTAATTGTGATTCGTTAAGGGAATCCTTATTTTCATCAATAACATTTGAATTGGTGTAAGAGCACTAGTGAGTTTATTACTTCTTTTCCTGAATGTGGAGTAAATAATAGGAAATTACTACATGAAGTAATTACAAAACTGTCTATTGAGATGTTGTGGTGTCAGTAATAGCTCAAGAGCTTAAATGAAGTTTTGATTGACAAACTATGTATACGAGAATATCAAGCACAAGAAAGAATGAAGGAAGATGCAGAAGAACCAAATCCTAAATAGATCTCCAAAGGAACTAATAAGGCAGTCACAACTGAAGAGGAACTGATCCTTCGGAAGAATCAATTGGAGACTGTATGAAGAAATTGTTTTGTCCAGACTTGGAGAATTGAAAATTTGACTCATTTCAATTCTACAAGGAATTGTAGTTCAATATATAGAAATATTATCATGAATTGAACACATGGAATTATCTTGAAAAAAGAGAAGATTTGCCGAATAAATGTAGAGAAGGAAAGAAAGAAATCCATATCAAACAAGGATTGTTTTTGTACAATTAATGGAATAAAGTCTTGGATGGATTTGGAGAATTGAAGGCTCCATCACTACTATAAATACAAAACATCAAAAAACTTTAGAGCTTGACCACAAATAAAGAGAGAGACATCTAGAGTGAGAGCATAGTCAACAACACCAAGAGTCTCGAAGGATCTAACTACAACAACATCAAAGAACCTGTTCCTATCAAGATTTTTCATATTGTTCTTGAGTTGTACTAGTTAGGTTCTTGTGATTCCTTAACAATATTTTATTTAAATTCTTAGTTGATTGTAGTAGGTATTATTTCGGGTTTGTAAGGGACTTCATTGATTGAGTAGAGCCATTGAAGAATAGAGAAGAGAGAGAGCCAACAAACGTAGGATTTGTTGAGGAAAAAGTGTTGGGGTAGAGACTGTTTGGAATATTTTATTAGTTGTACAGGTTATTGTAACCTTAAAAGTTGCTCGAGTTTGGAAACTTCCTATAGAGGCAGGTCATGGCTTTTCCTTTATTGGTCAAAGAGTTTTCCATGTGAAAATACTTGTATTGATTTAATTATTATTCAATTTACATTCTTGTAAAGTTGCTCAAAGAACCTGATTCTTTGAGTGCTTAGATCGTAGTCAAACTAACAATTGGTATCAGAGCTAGATATTTCAACAAAGCTAGAACCTTAAAATATTGGAGGTGGATGCACCTCCTGGAGTTCAAGAAAATCAAGCAACTACAAGACCATGCTTTAGTGACAAATACTACAGTTGGTGGAAAGCAAGAATGCAAGACTTCATAATTGGTAAAGATCTTGAATTATGAGACATAATCATTAATGGTCCAACAGTTCCCATGACAACATATGACAAAGGTAAGAAAGATGTTTCCCAAAAGAGAGAAGACTTGTAACACTCCATGTTTTTGGCTTAGGTTTGAACTCATTAAATGCTTATGGTTTATCTCGAATTGAGTAATAAAAATATTACATTAGATATAAAATATCATTTAAGAATAACTTGGGGTGTAAAGGTTTCCCTAAGGCCAATAATTTGGGGTGTAAAATTTTCAATTGAGTTTTAATAAGGTCTCACTTCAAGCGCGTTTAACTTATTATTCATAGTGAATCTGGGAAAACCCAAACATGAAATTTTTATTCCTTTGAAATATCTTTCCAAATATATAAAGATCAAATACATTGGATCTCTTTATAAAATATTACGAACGTTTTACCAATATGAGTTTCGGAGAATTAATATATCTCAGAATATTGATCCGCATTTTTTTTACCAGGAATTGGGCGTGTTCTGTTTAGTTTTGATTTTTGATATGCTGCAACATATCAAAATATGCGGTAGCATATGAAAATATGGCGCAGTATATGTATAAATATCTAGCTTGTGAAATTCTTGGGATTCTTCAATCCTACTTCATTTTGGCTGACTATTGAAGGAGAAAATCACCCTAGGACTTATTCAAACATCATAAGGTGAGTTCCTATTCAATTTCTAAGCATTATTCTGTTACGTTAATGAGGATTAACACCTATTCACCATCGAATACATAAATTTTGGGAATTCTATTCAAGATCATCGAAGAAAGGATTTTTTGAGGAATCTTCGTAGGGTAAGTCCCTTATTTTCGTATATCCTTTAGAGGGTTAATTTGGCTACTTGTAGCTTATTGAAAATCATTATAATACATAGGTGATTCTCGAATTACCTCGAATTTGTTTTGGGCATAAACGCCCTAGTTTTTTAAAAGTGGAAATTCATGGTATTAGATTAAGGTTCTACTATTTATCATCAAAATCGATTGTAGAGTGATAGTTGTGTTACACCTCGTAGTTTTTCTTTACCGTCGTGTCGTAAATTGATACCGATTTTCCGAAAAGCGTTGCGACCTTTTGGAAGGGTAATGAAGTTTTACAACTTATTTATGGAAGTACCAGAGTGTATGGAAGATAAACGGATTGATCAAAATACATTTTGACAAAATCGGAAAATTTCCAATTTGACGGCCAACATTGACGGACCGTACAATTTCATACGGACCGTCAAATAGGGAATATGTATCGTCAAATTTTGTCTGCAATTTGGAATCTCAGATCTGGATTTGACAGTCCAGATTGACGGACCGTACAAAATTGTATAGACCGTCAAAATGGGCCGTCCTTTTGGGCAATGCAATTTGTCTGTCGGGTTTAAATTTGGTTTTGTGATTTGGGAACTTCATTTTCATAAAAAAAACCAGTTCCAAAACTCTCTCCAAATCCCCTCTAAGGTACCATATCATCCTAAGATCAAATCAAAGCCAAATCATGCAAAATTAATGTGATAAACCCCGTGGTTATCGTGAGAATTGTGTTCTCCCTATAAAATCAATTATGGAAAACCTTGAAAGCAAAGTAGCTTTCTTTTTTGAGGGGATTATTGAACGTAAAGGTAAGTTCTATCCTCCTCTACATATTCTTATAATTAATTGATGCTTTGGAACTAGGTGGGAAGGGATTTTCATAATCGAAACTCGTAAACTTGTGAAATCATCATGGTATGACTTGTTGGGTTGTTTACTTTGAAGTATGAGTTGAAATTGATAAGAAAACTGGTTGTATACATTATGGAACTAAGGAAAGTACGGTTTGGAGGATTGTGAAATTGAATTACATAAGTTTTCCTTGTAAAGGAAGCCTAAGAACCCTATGTACCTAAGTTGTTCGATGATATGCTGAAGTGAGCTTTTCTATAGAATATAGATTCAATGTTAATATCAACCATCTATATGATATAGATAAGCATCCGTAAGGAGTGTGAGGACTTGTAGAAAGATTGTAGCTTCATGTACAAGGTATGTAAGTCTACCCCCTTCTTTAAAAGCATGAAATCTAAAGAGTTTATCATTTTCAAAAGAAACATCAAAAGCTTCATTCTACTTGTATATCGTAATCTCTTGTCAAGAATTATTCATTGTTATTTCTATTCTCATGATCATTTTTGTTCAATTACTGGTTTACCTTATCATAAGCCTTCGAAAAGAAGTATTCCACAAAGTTAATTGTCAGAGATGACTAAAAGTCATTCCAAAGTAAAGTCAAAGAGTTTTGAGTTCCAAAGAGGCCTTAAGTGATATTATTACCACACACACACACACACACACACACACACACACACACACACACACACACACACATATATATATATATATTACTCACACCACTATTGAGAGTAGTTGGTAGGTAGTTGTAGATGTATATTATACATACCCCAGGCTATAACTGGAGGGCAGACACTTATATGTGAATCCATACATACACCTCAGAGTATACCTAAGAACAGTGACATATTATACACCACGAGTTATAAGCCGAAGGTAGTTTATATAGTAAGGCCTATCCACACAGGTTTCATTTCAATTTCAGAGTTTCATTGTTTGCCCTACATGGCCCACAAGTTATCAGAGTATTCATATTGATTTTATGCCTTTATTTACAACTTACATTTTCATATTATTATTCATGCTGTACATACCGGTACATTTCTTTCATACTGATGTCCCTTTTGCTGGGGGCGCTGTGTGTTCATGCCACAGGTTCTGATAGGGGCTCTGCTAGGAGTAAGCTTCATCTTTCCTAGAGCTTCCTGGTTAGATATTGAGTATGTTTTGCAAAGATATGTGCAGTATGGGTAGGTCAGGGCCCTGTCCCGACCATATGATAGTACATGTATTCATAGAGGCTCACAAACTTATCTGGTATGTATAGTTGTTAATGTATAGCCTTTTCAGCTAGGTTGTCTTTTGTTAAATCGTGTTGTGACATTGTCAGTCTTGTTTATGTATATATGTCGGGTTGACCCCCTTGCGTTACTATCACAAGTTGAGTTTCATCTGTATCTTAAAGAGTGTGGCCTTGTTGGCCATCTCATGGTATTATTGTTTGTGTTATGTCCTAGTACGACCTTGCTGGATGGAAGCTCTATTCATTCAGAAACCTGGTTATCAGAGTGGTACACTCGGGCCAACATGGCACCGGATGCCGGCCACACACCCTAGTTTAGTGTGTGATAGACTTGGTATCAGAGCAGATCAGTCCTAGGGAGTCTGTGAGCCGTGTCTAGTAGAGTCTTATTTATGGGTGTGTTATGCACCACACTTTTAAACAAGAGGTTACCAAGCATTTAGGGATGGTGGCTATTCTTTCACTTTATAGATCGTGCTATAGAGCTGAGTTACATGATTTTGAGTCTAATTCGTGCTCTAATCCCTTTTTCAGTCATGCAAGTTACTATGAGAGCTACCGCTAGTCATTAAGCCAGTGCTGATAGGGGTGAAAGCACTAGTAATGCCCCGCCAAACCAAGTTGATATAATTGAAGCTCAAGAAGAGTCACACTTCCATGTATCACATGTTCCACCCCCACGGGAAGAGATTAGATGAGGTGTAGAGCCTCAAACTCCTCAGGACACAGTACCTTCAATTCCACAGAGTCCGGTTCCCCCCAGTTCCTCCACTTGAGTCTTCTGAGCAAGGTGTGGAAAATGTTGAGCATTTATTAACACAGATAGTAGCTACATAACAACATCATATAAGGGATTCTACGGGCTTTGGGTATTTTGATTGCATTAGAAGTTCTAGGACTCGAGAATTTCTTGGGTTGAGTCCGCCAGTATTCACTAGGACTGATCCAAATGCGGACCCTCAAGACTTTATTTATAAGATGTTGCGAGTATTGCGGGGGATGCATGCTTCGGAGACGGAGGCGGTAGAGTTGGCATTTTTTAGGTTACGAGATATGACTATTTTATGGTATGAGGCTTGTGAGCGGTCTTGAGAACCAGATGCACCTCCAGCTACGTGGGAGGAGTTTTTAGAAGACTTTCTTGATTAGTACTTTCCTTTATAGATACGAGAGGCCATAGTGGAGAAATTTTTAAACCTCAAACAGAAGGGCAAAAGTGTAAGAGAATACAATTTGCAGTTTGACTCTTTGTCTAGGTATGCTCAAAATATTGTGGACACAACGAGGGCTCGAATTTATTGGTTTGTAGTGGGTTTAGATCAGCATCTGACTATGGAGTGTATGACAGCCTCGCTGAATAGAGATATGGATATTGCCCGGACACATGCATATTCTCAGGGTGTCGAGGACCGCAAGCGGCAGCATCAAGATGATAGAAATGTAGAGAGGGAATTGACCAAGATAACTGGGTCAACTGGGTCATTTGGAGAGGCAACGGGTAGCTCTAGGCAACAACTTTCCAGATGTCCATCTTGGTTTGCTAATAGCTCTCCATTCTAATTTCATGAGCCAAAGTATGACATGTATGCTCAGTTAGGACCCGGACAGGGTTCGAAAGCCTTTGGTTCTCAGAGGCAGGAAAGTGTAGGACCGATAAGACCTTCATTGCCTTCATGTAGTCAGTATGGTAGAACACATGCAGGACAATGTCATCAAGGTTCCGATGTGTATTATTCATGTGAAAATCCTGGTCACTATATACGTCAGTGCCTAAGAAGAGGTAGAGATGATGCAGCTTAACCATCGATATTGACATAAATATATTCATCGAGTGTATGTCCACAGAGTGGTGGCCCGTAGACTTCAGCAGGCAAAGGCATAGGCTGATGAGGAGCCTCTAGTTCAGGCGGTGCTCAGAATTGCATCTATGCTTTATCAGGTTACCAGGATTTGGAGTCATCTCCGGATCTTGTCACAGGTATATTAGATATTTTCAGTTATAATGTTTATGCATTGCTAGATTCGGGCTTCAATTTATCCTATGTTATACCCTTTGTTGCTACAAAATTTGGATTTGAACTAGAGTTGTTGTCTAAGCCATACAAAGTAGCTACACCGGTTGGTGAGACAATTATAGCACGGTGAATTTATAGAAATTGTACCGTGACAGTTTGTAATCGCCATACTTTGGCTGATTTAGCCGAGTTGCCTATGGTCGAGTTTGACGTCATTATGGCATGGATTAGTTGGCTTCTTGTTATGCAAATGTCGATCGTCGAACAAAGATTGTTAAATTCAATATTCCAAGCGAGCATACTCTTGAATGGAAAGACAATTATGCTATGCCTAAAGACAGGTTTATTCCTACCTGAAGGCTCAAAAAATGATTTCCAAGTGATATGTTTATCATTTAGTTTGGGTTAGGGATGTAGATGTAGAGCCTCCGACCCTTTAGTCTGTCCCTGTAGTTAATTAGTTTCCCTATGTATTTTCGAATGAGCTTCCGCATATCCCTTTAGAGTAGGAGATCGAGTTTACTATTGATGTACTTCTAGATATGTAGCCAATATCTGTACCTACTTACCGAATGGCTCTTGCCGAGTTGAAGGATTAATTGAAGGATTTATTGGAAAAAGGTTTTATCAGGCCTAGCACTTCGCCATGGGGCGTGCCAGTATTGTTTGTTCCCAAGAAGGATGGTTCCCTATAGATGTGTATCTGTTATATACAATTGAATAAGGTCACTATCAAGAATAATTATCCACTTCTGAGGATCGATGATTTATTTGATCAGTTGCAGGGTGCTAAGTATTTCTTAAAGGTTGATTTAATGTCGACATACCACCAGTTAAGGGTAAATGAAAGAGATATTATGAAGACAACCTTTCGAGCCAGGTATGGCTATTTTGAGTTTCGGGTAATGTCTTTTGGACTCACTAATGCGCCAGGGACATGTATGGATTTAATGAATCAGGTCTTTAAGCCATTCTTGGATATGTTCATGATTATATTTATTGATGAGAAG